>OY728141.1:1189505121-1190755121 GCA_963277665.1 Viscum album | reverse complement strand
AATTTATATACCCCTTACATAAATTAATTACTAATTTTTTTTCTTAATGCCAATTTTGACTTTACATTAAATTAATTAATCTAATGTGTAAATTTCTTTCATAAGTGGCTCCATGGGGTCCCAAAATTGACCCAAGGATTCCCACAGTTGGCTATTACTCATACAATAATGTTTGGACAAGTGTTAAGGTAATTTTGAATTAATATAATATTCTTTTAACCTTGAATTACCCTATTTATCTTTAACCGTGATAAATAAAAGTAAAAAGATAATATTCAACAAAAATTATTTTTATCTAATTGAACCACATTTTACTCCTTGATATTAACCGTGTCTCTCGTATTTTCGGAATTCAGCTCACAGAAGCGGTAAAATTAAGTTTTATGAACAATTGCAAAAGCTCCTAGGAGGTGGGTAAAAGATGGTGAAAAGTTCAATACAATTTTTTTATAAATCTAAAATTATTTTAAAATGACTCCAATGAATTTAATTGAACTTATATAATTATTATGTATCTATTTTGACCTAAAATAAATTTAAATAAAATAAATTATTATTTAAATAAAAAGTCGGTTTTAACCAAAAACTCAGTGTTTTCACTATTCATCAAAAATTGAATTTGTTCAGAAAAATACCAAAAATTAAGCCTAAGCTATATTTGATATTCCGAATTCAAAAATGATGTCTATTTTTCCAAATTAAATACATATAAGTGGAATTAATTAATTTTAAAATTAATTCCCGGTATCAAAAAATAGCGTGTTTTTAAGAAACAATAAATATCAAAAGATTGATACTTGTTTATGTCCAATTTCAAAGTTAAATTAATTACAATGACCATCATTGGATTAAATGGTAAAAATATATTCTAATTACACTTTAAAACCAATTAAAAATATATTATAACCATATAAATTATTGCAATGAAAAAGGTTGTTTTTAATTAAAATATAGCATGTTTTTACTATTCATCAAAATATGAAAGCTATGAGAATAATATGAAAAATTTATCGAAATTAAATTTTTATATCTTGATTCTAAGGAAGAATTTTATTTTGTCAAATTTAACTGATAAACATGTCAAAAACTAGATTTAATGTGGGTGCGCCATCAAAAGGCGACAAAACTGCATTTTTTGAAAAATACTTATTTTACTTGAAAAAATTATTTTATTTTCATACCATGTTCTATAAAATTTGTAAGATGAATAATAATGTTATAAAATTAAAAATTTAGTTAGTACTATTAATAATGGCTAGTCCATAATAATATTATAATAATATATCGTTGTTTAGTGAAACCTGGTATTGCGTACAACACAGGCTATCGAGAAAGGTCGTGATTGCGTGTAATGCAAGCCAAGTCAGGGTTGCGTGTTGTGTAGGACTCCTTTTTTGTTTCCTATAACAGAATCCAACCATATTTCATTTATACATTGAATATATATATATATACACACACACACACACACACTCAATGTTGCGTAGAATGACTACTATCAAACGAACTTGAAATTGTGTGTAACACAATCCAAGAATAGTGTTCCGTATACTACAAGCTAATACAGTGTTGCGTATAGCACAAGATAATCTTGGTGTAGCATAAAACATATGACATCAAATAAATTAAAAAGAATACTTATCATAAAAAATCGGGGTGTTACAAAAAATTCTTTTCATTGTGTTTTTTATTTTAAATTTAAATTAAATTATGCCACTTATAGGTATTGAATTTAATAAAATGGATTTAATATTTGAAATAATATGTTTCAAATTTGGTGAATATTACCCTTTTATTTTTGGTCAATATTAATTGTAACTATGGTAAAATATGTCACCCCAGTAAAGGGTAAATCTAGTTAATTTTGGTTAAAACAAAGTGATAAGGTCAAAATATTGCATCATAATTATTATTTGATGAATTTAATTAGAACTATATCACATTAGGCTATACATTTACATTTTTAAAAGACACGTTTCCCACAAAATGACCATTATAAAATTTAAATCAAATAAATCTACAAAATGTCACTCTCTTAGTTTTAAATATCTATTATGTGTTCACATTGGAACAAAAGAAAATAATGATCAAATATAAATTTCAATTTTGGGAATAATGAATTTATATTTATTATGATAATTCCTTTTTAGTTTTTAGTGACTATATAATTTCCTTAAATTTTTGAACAACCCCATATAGTATTTATTCAATTAATAGAAAAATAAAATAAAAGATATTGAAAATATTAAAATTGATATAATTTGAGTGATTTAGGGTATTAAAAGATTTCTTTTGATTAATATGAAAAATTAGTTATTTTTAAACTAATTATATTTTAAATAAAACTTTTTCATGACATATTTTATGTTGAATTAAATGAATAGTTTCAAAATTGACATTATTAATTTTTTTTCAAAGTAATATTTTATTAAATTATTTAAAAATCCTTAAAATATCGAAATATGATATGTTGGATAAGATATAGTCTATAATTTTATACATTGGAATTTTTTCATCAATTTTTATTCTTATTTGTAAAATTATAGACTCTCAAGATTGAAAAAGATGTTACTGTGATTAATGTTAAATTTGATAACCAAGGGTTTAAACAAAAAGATAATGTTTATAACACAAAAAAACATGTAAAAATTTTATTGGGTTTATGAGTTTTAAATAATATCCTACCCAAGGTTAAAATATATATCTATTTAGATACATTTTCCCTGATAATTTAATCTTTTAAGAAATTTCAAATGTGCTCCTCACTTCAATTATAAAACGGATCCTCCTTCCCCACTTATTTACACCACATTGAGCCTTCTAGATCAACGAAACCCTACCAAAATACCTTATAAACATACTTATTAAAATTATATAGGTGTTTATATTCACAAAATACCAATCCTAGGATCCTTAAGAGGATATCCAAAGGATTTCTTCCAAAGAAGAGGTAATCACCTTAAATGATCACTTTATTTTTACTTATTATTTTACATCCTATAAATAAATATTATTTATCATAAAGTGGTAACATCAGTATAATAAATATACTTAAATGTTATAATAATTATTAAACCATGTTCATCCATCCTCTTTTCTATCAAATGGGAAGTGAATGTACCGCTCGTGTGTACGTACAACTACCATTACCACATAGAGAGACAAATCATTTTTCATTATAATATTTTACGGATGGGAATTATTATGGGTTTAATGTTTATATATGATATTTATAACATAATTATACTTATTTAATGAAAAAAATAATATCTACCTTCTTACCTTTAAATCCACTTTAATACAATAATATCATTCTTGCGTACGTGTGGACCACTACTACTATGATGCGACATAATATGTTTTTAATTTCTGTATTAATTGGTTAGTAAAATGGATGGGTTTGATAAATATTTATGATATATATTATTTAGATATGATTCTTTATAGTTTAATTATTATTTAAATTTCTTTCATTCTATCGATCAAAAAATGAAAACATTCATGCGTACGTACGGCCTACCATATCCATGAACAATGCAATTCATTATTCTATCTTAAGATTTTTTATATGACTATAAATATATATATAATGAATAAATATGATATTTATATCATTATTTAAAATTTTAATATTATGTAACCATGGTTAAAGTACAAGGACAAAAAATACTGAACTAAAACATCTTAGAAAAATGAAGCAGTTATCACTTAAGATAATGATTTTAATAAATAAGAAATAAAATGTTATAGGTAAATAATATATAGAATGATATATTATAAAAAATTTATATAATATTCATATAATAAATCTATATTTATTATAAATTTTGTTTTAACACATATGAAGTAATTATGAAAAGAGGTAATGGTGTTTTCAGACCAATTTTACTTCTTTAAGACCTATCTCATATTCACCACTTATTTCCTTTGTGTGGTGTGTATACTTACCCTTTGATATATTTTATCGTAAATATATTTGTTTTACATATTTTTAAATATATATTTGAATTTATTTATTGAAAGTGACATATGATTCAAAAGTTACATAAATGGTAAGGGTTTATTTTACAATCTCATTATTATTCATGATTTTTTATGTTTAAGTCCCTGTTAGTGGGAATTATTTTTTTCCATATCCATGTTTTATAGAAATATTTTCAATTTTTTTTAAACATTATACAAATGATTTATTAATGTAATTTGAACCATTTTTTTACTTTTTACAAAATAGTTTGAAAGGAATATTCTTATCAATTTCCAAACAATGTGTTTTTGACAATTTTACAAAAGTGTTAAAGGAATATTTTTTTAATTATACAACATGAATAGATTTTAAAATAATTATTACTAATATTTTTTTGAATATTACTTTACAATTCAAAAAGTTTCTTTTTGAATAAAATTTTTCGCTTTATATTTGTAAAGTCTTTAAATAAGTGATTTCAAAGTAAGAAGGATATTTTCATAAAGATTTTTCCACTGATCTTTTTAAATTATTTTCATCTATGTAAACATCCTTTGTTGAATATTATGATATTATCTTATGTTACCGTAAAAAATATTTTTATGTATGGTTTATGATTAGTTTTAATGGGTATTGTATTGATATACCATATTCTAGTACTTTTATTATAGACATTTTCATATTTTTTGAGGCTGTTGATTAGTTGTTTTATTTATTCATATAAAAAATTCATTGGAATTATTAAGTGATGGGTGGGGAAAAAATTATATAGATCCATGAAGCATCAATATGTCTCATTGGAAAAACTAACTTGGGTATTTGGATGAGGACTTACCCATTTATGTAATATTTCTCTGTATGAATCATTAATAGTATAGATGTATTAGTGTGAGGCCTCGATGATATGTTTTTAATGTATGGAATTATATATTCAATCATTATGAAATCAGTTATTGATGTTCATGAGATTATTTGAAGATATTTTTTACGTCCATTGATTTTTTAGATCATATGATTATTTATATGGAATTATTTAATTGTCATTTATTTCCTTCTCTATTATTCATTCCTTATTTAGCTTCACCTATTATTATAATCTTACCAATCATTTTAGATCACTAATTTATTATGGTTATTTCCTTGGTATACTAGGATGTGTATTATGATTTATAAGTATGGTTATTATAGTGGAAATAATTATTTCATTGAATAAAATACTATGTATTATTTTATGTTTTCAAATATAATGTGAAATTCAAGTATTTATTTAGTTTTCCAAGACTAATAATATATTTGGTCCTTTTTTATGTGATTTCTTATATCTAGTTCCAATGTAAAAAATTAACCATTGGAACTGCGATACTAGGGTCGGTGTCTCACACATACTCAATTATCATATTTAATAAAAGAAAAAAAAAATTGGGGAAAATCATATAACATATCTCATGAATCATAAATATAACTAGATTAGAATAAAAAAAATCTAAATATAAATAAGAGACCAACATAAAAAATAAATGGATGAAAAGAAATCCCCAAGATGAAATCTTACATGAGATAAGTATAAAAAAACATAGAACATGAAAACCCACCTCAATGTGTTAAGAAATCTGTTCCATTTCTTAGCACCATCTCTATAGTCAAACTTGAAACCCAAGACCAACCACTTTCCAACTAGAACCTAATATAGAGGCTAAAATTTATATAACTATGAGAAAATAATCCAAGTAGGTAACCTCATCACACCCAATGCACATAATTTTAAAAATATATCATTTTAATGTTTATTTTAAATTATAAATATTCAAAAATGAATATTTACTTTAATTGAAAACAAATCAGATGAGAAAATCTTTCAAATCTATTTTTACAAGGAAATTAATCAAATTTTAAACTTACATTCTTAGAACAATTGGATAAAATCAAGGTGTAAAATCTAGACCATTGAAATAGAGAATAATTATTTCTTTATAAACATTCATTAATTTTTCTATTATTTGGTTTTCAAAATTATTTTCTTAGGTATTTTCTAAAATTTTACAATGTAAATCCATATAAGAATCAAATTAATGAGAAGCACATATAATATTATAGTAAAATAAACAAAAATGACATCTATTTATTTATATAAATAAAGAAATCATGAAAAAAATATAATTTCAATAAAATAAAGATCAATTATAGTTGATAACAAAAAATACTTTCATGAAAAATGAAATTGATATAAAGTAACTAAATATGAATTTTAGTAACACTACAACAACAAAGAAAAAATTAATTATTATAATGGGTGAAACCTTAAGGGAACTATGGATAGGGTCAACTAGTAGTACAAATTCACTAGTTATGGGAACAACCTTAATGAGTGGGAAGATGACGTCATTATTTTGGGTGGTTCCCACAATGAATGAAAATATTATTTAATTACTTCACTATAAAATAGGGAATAAAATTAAAATTACTTCACTAGTTAGAGAAGCACACATAACTAGTGAAAAGGGATCTATAATAATTGTACGATTTCTTATTAAATAACTTAGGCTTTCATAAGAAGTTATTCATTGGGATTATATAACATTTATCACTTAAAAATTATATATTAATAATAATAAAAGCAAAGACTCTCAAAACAAATCCTTATCCCACCACTATATACCCACCTTTTTAAGATTCCCTACTCACTTATACATACATAAATTAATAATTTACTTTATTTCCCAACCTAATAAGGTATAATAAACACATAAAACAATTAGATCAAACCAAATATGTAACAAGTGTAAAGAAAAACAATTTTTATAAAAAGTACCAACCAAGAATTTGGAAACATCTTTAGAAAGAAACCAGAATATGTCATTATTTTTATGAAAATAAAAATAAACAACAACACATTAAAATCCTTTAAATACATAATATTATTTTATAAATTTCACTCTATCACATTCAAAACAAACCTCAAAAAGATTTGAGTAAACCACTACAATCAATCATTAAAACAGAAGAAAAAATTGGAAAAAACAATACCATTATTTTTTTATAAAACATTCTACAAAAAAATAATTTTCTTTCCTTAGAAATCATTAAAAAAGAATAATCCTATTTGTAAATGGATTATTTCTGAAACATCCCTTAAATAATTTTAGCTTTCACTTGAGATATACAACTTGTATAAAAGTGAGGTTTAAATCATCAATTTAAAATAACAAATAAATCATGTATTTAAGTTTAAAAATGTATGCAAGGAGACATCTATTTCAAAAAATTACCTATAAATAAATCCCAATCTTATAGAGACATTCATTGGGTCCTTGAGCATTTAACCCAACCAAAAACACCACTAAAATTAATAAAATTATCCCAAAAACCCAAAAAATACCATAATGAAATAATCAATGCTAAAATCACCGAACAAAATCATGGTTCTGAAACCACAATCCACAAAGATTAGTCAATTTACAAAACACCATCAGATTTAATCCACTTAAAATATCTAAATAATACACCCAAACCAATGAATAATTAAAATCAAATTCACTAAATACCTAAATAAATTCACACAGAGACCTTCCTTGATGAGAATGAAAAATTACAGTATAAACATCCCCTCCCAAGAATTCTCCTATAAGATTATCACTAAAAACCTAATAAGTATGATGATTACACTATAACTTATTAGAGTTAGATCCCTAAACCCTAACTTGGTGAGAAATAGTTAGAATAAAATAATATAGGAGAATAAGGAGGATAAAGGGAAAGAACTTAACTAGAATTAATGTGAAGAAACCATTCCAAATCCCCCAGATCAAATAGATACAAAAGGGATCCAAAGGAGAAACTAATATAGATCTCCCTTTATTCCATTTGAATGGGACAATGGAAGCATGGAGGGTCTCAAATAATGGACTGTGGGAATTACTAAAAAGACCATTATAAAAATGAATCCAGTAATTATGTCATGAAATGACCTTCGTGGCCACTCTATAATATATCATTCCCCAAGAAACACTATGGTTTAGAACATGTACCACAAAAAAACCTCCCCTAAAAGGGAAGTGGGATTGACCCTCGATAGACTATGTTGCCTTATGGTCTGTAAACCATGGTTCAACTTCCATGAAATGGGTAGAGATCCTTTTCCATAAGAAATTATTACAATGGAATGGAATATAGTCCATGATGCAAGTGCCTATAAAAAGGAATATGGGATGATTTCCCCTTTTAACACCCTTATAATGTGTAACTCCAGCTATATTGTAAGTCATGAACCCTATATAAGCTCTATAATGTAACCACTATGACTACACTTGGGGCCTCCCCATCCACATAACACTATAGTGTAGCTCCCTATACCCAGTATTGATACAATTTTTTTTACTAGAATGAGGAGAGATAATATATTCTAATTAAATGTATTTAAGGTAGATATATGTTCATAGGTTATTCTCAAGGATGAAAATCTATATGATGACAATTTTTAATGAATTTGTAATTTATAGGGGGAAAGTTGAAATTGTTGAGTTTAGGAGTGGGGGTATTTTTATAATTTTGATTTGGATAATAATCATGAGAGTTTTAACATATTTGGGAGATATTTTTACACACAAATGGTTGATATGTTTGTACTTGGGGGTGTTGGTGGTAGTTGGGAGAGATGGCCTCAATGAGAGGTAGATATTGTTTTGCACATGGATTGCCATAGTTTGACGAGTTTTGATCACACTGGGAAGAGGGCCAAGTGGAGACCATCATGACACAACAAGATACATTTTTATAGTGATGGGTTACTATGTGATATAAAATATTATATATGGGGATCATTCAATGGTGGAGGCCCTTACACTAGGAAGGTTGAAATCCTTATATAAGACCAACGAATCCTTATGCATGCCTATGTAAAAGGTGATGCATGTATGGTGTGTAATTCTATAACCCATAGGCTATGATGTGAATATAAAAACATAATAACATAATCAATCCATAATTATATTATTTATAACATTTATTTTAATTTATTTTATTTCTACAATATTTTCGTTTTATATTTTTATAGAATTAGGAAAAACATTTCATAAAAATGTGTTTATCTCCGCACACTTTACAATTTTTTCCATAAATAATTCCTTATGATTGTACTTATATTTCATTCATGAAACATTTTATTCCTTCAATATGTATCACAATATACCTTTCTATAATCCCTACTCATCCTTAATTCCTATGAAAAACATTTGAAAATATGGGATGAACAAAAAAAATCTCAGTAAAGGATAAAATAATAAAGGAAACCCATTTTCCCATTATAAAAACATGAAAATCTATAAAGGACTTTCCCGTTTTACAAATATAACTTTGATCTCAAATAATCATTTAATTAATATTGAAATAAATTTCAAAGGAAAAATTTATCATAAAACAATTAATATTATGGATAAAAAAAAATCATAACCATGATAGTTTCTTAAGAAAATATAAGAACTCCTAAAAACATTTTCCTAGAAAAATAATCCTTTTAACTTTAGATGGATTTTTTTTTTCATAAAACCATTTAATTATCCCACGAAACCAAAAAACTTCCTCTAAAAATACATAAAAATCATTGAGAAAATATAAAGGCATGTTGGGATATTATCCTTACAATCACCCTTACAAGAACCCTTATAACAGAATAACCTTCATAGTTAATTCCACATTTATCTTCTCAAGAACATAACATTACCCAATAAATTGGAGGGGCATATCAGACCAAAATTTCATCATATAAAATTTTAAAATGCCATAACATGAATGAAACACAAAACTATTTATTTTACATCTTAAAACTCTTAAATTTGGCATTATATATCATAAGTATAATCAGTTTAAGATATCTCTTAAAATGAAAAAAAATTATTTTCTCTTGAAAAACTATTGAAACAAGAAAACTACTAGAATAATGGAAATTATATATTATTATAAAAACCATGAACAATTTTAGTGGAATATAGAAAATTAATAATGTATATGATGATGTAAAAAGGTGTTCATGTGGTATAAGTTAAAAAAATATTTTTTCAATTTGTAAAGAAAGTAATAAATAACCCATATGGTAAAATTTGAAAGGAATATTTTTTAAAAATATATAAATAAATTAAAAAATAGTTGAAAATGATCTCTAATAATATTATATATAAAAATAAATATATTATTGGGACATTTTAATGAACATGTAAACTGAGGAAAACAGCTTAACAAATTCCAAACATCATTTTAAAAAAATATCCCTTAGCTCAATTCCCAAATCAGTTCGATTGAATTGCACATTCCTATATAATAAAATTATATTAATTAATTATTTAATTAATTTTTTTATATATTAATTCAATTATATTTATCCTTTTTATTTAAGTTATTTTAATTTTCTATTTAGTTACTAAATCAGTTAATCATACATCAGAAATTTTGATGTCGTTTGGTTCATAATATCCATAATAACTTTGGTTCATTAAATGTGGTAAAAGGAGTTTGGGTTCCAAAATCAATATAATTTTAAAAATATTATAATTATTAGTTTTATACTTTAATTATAATTTTATATCTGTCCATTTTAGGTATTCATGTAAAATGAAATACACTATCTCATGGAGGTGGTAGTCTACACGTACACATGAGCATTGTTTTCAATTTTATAATGGATGAAAGGGAAAAAAAGAAGATAAATTTTTTCATTTAAAAACCCAAAATAATATTATAAATAAAATATTTATTAATTTAATGAATACATATGATCATCCATGTGAGGTAGAAACAAAAAGATAATCACATAACTTCGTGGAGGTGGTAGTCCACACGTACGCAAATGAGATGTTATCATTTTCCAACCAATGGGAGGGTAAAAAGGTAGATAATATTTTAAATTCAAAAAATAATTTTTTCTCATAAACATCATAATATATATATATATATATATATATTAAATACATCTTTATAACCATCAATTCAAGGTGATGATGAAAAATCGAACATATTTATTCTTAGATGTAGTAGTCCAGATGTATGCACGAGTGGAGATTTCATTTCCCATTGGATGGAAACAAAGAAGAAAATAATTATTTAATCATCATAATAAAATTTTATTATATTATATATACTTATATCATTATTTTAGGATGGTTAGAATAAATTTATCATGGAATAATAAGAAATAAACTTGGAAATTTTGGTTAAGATTTATATCTCCTCTTTGAATTTGTTTCTTTGGATTAAACCTTAATACTTTTAGGATTGTTATTTTGATGAAAAAATTAAAAATAGGATATGAGGAGGATATTTTGGGAGATATTTTATATATATTTTTTGAGATAATGTTCTTAATGTGTGTAAATAAGTGAGGATATGAGTTTACCTTTTATAACTGAGGGGAGTGAAGCTCTTGTAAAATTCATTGTTTTAAAATAAGTTAAAGTTATTTTAATGTGAAAGTGGACATATTTTAGTAAAATTTATAAGATAGGATACTTTAATTTCATAATAAAGTCAAATAATAAAATTTTAACAACTTTAATAGATATATGAAACCTTATCCCTTATCTTAACTCCTCCATTAACCCTTTAATCCCTTATAGTGGTGAAATTTTTTTACCATGGAAACTATTTATTTTGACTACCAATAAAATTGAAATCATTAAAAAATTTTAATATTTTGATTCCAAATATGGAATATATTTTCTAATATTAAATTTCACTATGTGGTAAAAATTATGTTTAATTTAAGTCCATAAAATGTAACGAAAAACAACTTTTTGAAAAATTCAAATTTTAAGCAGAAAATGATTTTTCCAAAAAATTAAGTATATATTTTATAAAAATGAATTATTTTTTAATTAAATAGATAATTTTTTATACATTTATATAATTTAAAAACATAATTAAACCTTCAAACTACTCAATTAAATTCAATGAAGAAAAATTCGTTTTTTGTTATGTTAAAATAAAAAATAGATTCCAAAAAGTCAATGACGAGTTTTTGAATCCAAAATAAATTTTTGCAATTATTTATTTTACTTATTAAATACTTATTTGGTTTATAAATTTGTTTATATATTTATACATCATCATTATATCACAATTATGTAACAAAATTTGTGATATTTGAAAAAAACAATATTTTTCACTATTCACAAAAAAATACACTATTTTTGAAAAAAACATAAACATTACACTAATATATTTTACATATGATAATAAAATAAATAATGTTCATTTTACTAAATAGAATTTATAAAAATGACAAAAAAACATTTAATATCTGCACATAAAACACATAAAAACCATTTTTTGAAAAAAAGTAATTTTCAATCAAAAAATAAATTTATTCTAATTATTATCCAAAGAAAACATTATATGATTTTTAATTGAAAATATTATAAAAAAATTCATCATAATAATTAATCATTCATGATCAACATAATTCATTAATTTAAAACACACTGCACACTAGCAAACAGTTTTAAGAAAAATATCTCTTTTTACCATCAAATGATTTATATTCATTTCTAACAAATTTATAATAATTTTATTAATGATCATTCAATAGTTTACATGTATAAATAGTTACTTTTTAATATATTCAATACTCTAATAATAGAAATTTATCTTTTAAATGAGATATATAAAATATAAAGAAAGCCCTCTATTAGAGAAAAATAACCCTTTTAAACATTAATTATTCTTAACCTTATAATATTTAATTATTATCTTTAAAAATAAAGTGATTACTTTGTATGAATTAATCAATAAATTTTTATTAAATAAACATTTCATCATATATTTCATAAAACAATTAATCTTATTCATGCCCTCTAATTCAACAACAAAGTTATAATAACCATATTTAACTAGATGTATTTATATTGTAAATCAATGTTTTTTTAAGATCCATATTTCATGCGGTACATGATATAAAACATATTATTAATTAAAAGTAATAGAAACTAAAATCATGGGGTATGAAATTCTCACCCTTAAAATAATTGTATCCTCACAATTTTATCTCGTTTCCAATAAATGGGTTTATTTTTTTTGAGAATCAATTCCAAGAGGGGAGATAAATATAGATAAGTGGCATAAAATAACTTTTAATCCTCCTTGGTAATTTTTTTGAAGAGAAAATTAATATCTATGTTAATAATAATATATATATAATTTCATAAATATTTTTTAATCCCCGAATTTACCATTTTGAGGATCACAATTTTGAATGAATTTTATCAAGTGTACCATTATAGCCATGTAATATTTTACATATTAGACTTGATAGATTTATCTTCCTCTTACATGATTTGAAGAATTATGTACCATAAATATAGAGAATAATATATAATATACTTTTTTACTTCATTACATACCAGAAGATTAATTTCTTTCTTAGGTAGTGTTTCGAGCAGTTTTCAACCTATTATTAATCTCATATTATAAATGATAAATAACCATGATGATTTTTTTCATGCATAAAATTCTAAAATTAACATTAAATTGATCAAAATTCCAAAAAAGTATGAAAAGTTATTTCTCTAATTTCTATCCATTAATAAAAACAAAAAATGATTATCATAAGTTAATATAATATCCAATATAAATAAATTTGTATATGAATAAATAATACATTAATCCCAAAATCATCAACAATAAAACCCAATGTTCAACTTAAATCAGTCCATAAAAAACTAACCATAAAACCCTTAAAAATTTTCTCAATAAAACATAAAACCTAAATATTAGAAATATCGTATCACATATTCTTTCAAGATCACTTAACATTTACCTCTAAAATAACATCTATCACCCATAAAATTACATTAAAAATGTGTATTCCCTAATCATATAATAGAAAAATATGCTAATATTTTACATAATAAAATATTGAAAGACTAAAATGTTAAATCAGACTTTATTCGTCAAATAATATCTTCCAATTTGACATAGAATCCCATCTTAGAAATTTTTTCCCATTTACCAAAATCCCTTTAATGTTTCCTAAAATATAGTGAACTTTTTTGAAAATAGAATTAATCACTTAGTCACAAAATCACCATTAAATCCCATGGTTATCTATATTATAGAACATAAGTTTCCAAAAAATATATAATAAACCCTTATCATACTTAATGATAATTATCTAATCATTAAAGATCATATTAATCTTTAAGGTTATCTTTACCATGAATCTTTTATCCCCAACATAATTTCATTCTTCCAAAATAACCTTCATAATAAATTACATGATAAACCTAAAGGTTATATATACCTTAATCATGAATTAAAACCAAATTAACCTATCCTAAAATATTATCAATCACTTCTCAATATAATCATGTATGACCTCAAAAGGGTATCTATATTTTTGGGCATATGATCATTATATAGTCTTATCAATAATTATAAAAAATACCACTATATTGAAACAAAATATGTATAAACATAAATCATAATTTATAAACCTTTAAAAATAATTTTTTTATCACATTAATTAATAATCAATTCATATAATAATAAATATTAACAATGTCATAAGATTTATCAATATCAAACAAATCATGTTCTTAGGACCTATCCCAATAGGGCTCGTTCCACAACTCCCAAAGCCCACCTCCATTAGACAAGTGGATATTTATTAGCACTGAGTATACATATCACAAAAATGGAAGTCATTATCCTAAAGTACATGCACACACACACACACAAACATCTCCAAGACCATAAATGATTAAATATAAAAACAATTGAATGAAATCTTGAATTCATACATTTAATCCCATAACCAGAGTACGCTAATATAAAATGGAAGGTAAAAAGGTACAAATAAAATACCACCACAAGGAGTCTGAAAACATGTCCAAACTGAGAGTAAAGATAGGGACCACTATCAAAATAACTATAGGAACACACCTTAGTCTGTCTGTCTCACTAATCTGTACCTGGTCATTTTCCCTTTAGGACTCCATCAAAAGGTCGATCATTTTCATAAGACACGACATGTTTGTGAAAATCCTGTGTAGAGGGAGAGTATAAAAATTCCCAATATGACACCCCAAAACCAAAAAGAATATACCAAAATAATATCAGTTGGGTCTACAAAGGTACATAACTACAACACATATAACAAGAATGTGTAGATATACTTAAAAAAGACACATACTGTCAAGGTTAATTTAGAACCATAATTATAGACTAGGATTCCAACTCAATGGTTCAATAAAGAACTGATCTGGTACAACACACTTCCTGAGTCATATATTAGTAATGATGTTTTTCTGAGAGGTCATGACCGTTAGGTCTTGTAATAAGAAGTATAAACCATAATTATAAATTGATATGATAGACATATGAGGATCACCCGTAAGGACATGAGTTATTCCCACAACTCAATTTGGAATAATGTTCTATTATAGGATCAACACCCATGTAGTGTTGGCCACAATGATACCAAGAACTTCACCTAGGGTACAAATATGATTGAGGATATCAGTACGGGCCTCATGAAAGAATTTCAACAACTCTATCAAAGAATTCGTACCGAAGGGATCACCATCCTCTATATAGGATGTGATTTTATAATAAACCTCATGGAATAGGATACATGGAGTGAACCCTATGAAAACTTATCAAATATTTAGAGGACAAGGGCTCTAAACTAACTTTTAAGGAGTACATAATGTTTACTAGGAGTATACAGTGTGTACCTACAACATTAGGTCCTGCCCATGTAATATGACCCATTCCCATCTCTATGTAGAAGTACATGATATGACCATTATAGTGTACTTCTACCCATTTACTTGTACATAGATATTACTATGTACATATGGCCTATATTTTTTTATGTGGGAGTGTATGGTGTGACCATGCCCATGTACCCTTGGCCATGTCTATGTAACCCCTGAGGAACACGTTGATCCAACCAATAAGGTTCACATTCCATGTGATACTTATATTCATCTAGAAACTCTAGCTGCCTTTGAATGGTCCCTATAAAGTGGGTAGCTCCGCTGTACATGCTGTTTTATTGAAAAATATCTAAAAAAATAGATATAGATTCTTGGTCTTCTCCCACACCTCCGACCATTGATTTGGTCATCCAACATGATAAAGAACATGAATCTTGTGGTCGTATGGCCTTACCTTCATCTAACATCAAGATTTGGACCTTGATTCCATTCAAAAAGGGCCTCACACGTCAAATAGTTTTCTCAGATTAAGGAACACAAATCAGGTATCCCAAATCTGTCTGATCTAGTACCAATTCCACCATCATACAATCCCTATTCCATATAGAGTATGAATATACAATATCAAATCATTTCACAAATAAATCATTGTGTGATGATCGATTCATCAATATTTAGGTTAAACCACTCGGAAAATGAAACCCCTACCATGAATGAAGAAAATAGGAGAAATTCATAATCACAACCATGAGGAATGAACCTTGTAAAATGTTAATGTTATCCTAGATCCATTTTTTTAGAACAAAAAATTAAGAAATAAAAAAATAGACATGAATCAAATCAAAAATTATCAAACAAAACTAACCCATCCCACAATACACACAATCCATGAATCAATTCATTAGTTGATTGATCTGCGTTTCATGGGAATCATAAAAAGGGAATAAATAAAAATAAACAAATATCCTACCTCAATTTGGATTGATCAATGATGAAGAATATAGCTACATCATTATTGTCGGTAAGATCCCTGAATCCTATAGCATGTTAATTGCCAATCCATGATCTAATGGATGTTTACACAACCTCATAATTTAATAATAAAAGTATAATTAAAGAAAAAGTCATTTGTTTCATTAATGAATTATAATGAAATAATGTATTTTATTTTATTCCTTTGATGATTGCAATGAAACTTTAAAAAAACACCCACATTGAAAAATGTGATGTCATAGCTAGGGTAAAATTCACAATCAAAACTCAATGATGCCCTCTTATTTCTAATCTAAGACTCTATTTATAAGTTATTACACTTTTTTAGTAAAACTGTGCACATTTTCTATTTATTAAATTTAATACATCCAAACATCTATTCTAGACACACTAGGCCTGAGAATAAAACACTATCTTAGCGCCTATTCTTGAAAACAATCTATACATTAAATAAAATACATGAAAGATCCGAGTCACTACGTTCTCCCCACCTTGGGGATTTGGGTCCCGAAGATCCAAAACAAGTGGAAATAAAAAAATATATGGGTCCTCTCTCTACCAGGTGATCTCATGAAGATTCTTGTGTTTCTACTAGACACACATTAAGGGAATCACTCATCCACAAAGGATCATCTCTTAGAAATCCTGAATCTCTACTGGGTATTCATCAAAGTAATCTCTATCCTCAATGTCCATATTGACTTAGTTGATAACATGTGATGTGTCATGTAATTACCTCCTCAATTGAAACATGTAGAAGACATTAGGTACTCAGTCAAAATGCAGTGGTAGGTCTATGTGGTACACCACCTCACCAACGCTACATAGTATTTGGGAAGGTCCAATGATATATCTTTCCTCCCTGAAAAAATATCTATAACCCACCATGAGGTGAAACCCATAAGAGCACATGGTCTCCCTCCAAAAACACCAAAGGCCTCCTTCATTGGCCATCATAAGAGTTTCATGGATCTATATAGTCCGCATATTCTCCTATATTATCTAAAACTTCTCAGTAGTGGATCATACTAACTCTTTCCCCATAAGTGCTTACTCTCCTGGGTTAGTTTATAAAAGTGTTAACCTGAAGGGTTTCCCATATAGGGCCTCGAATGGTGCCATACCAATGGTGGAATGGTAACTACTGTTGTATGAGAAATCTACTAACGGTAGGTGATCCTCCCAACTATGACCAAAGTCCAATGTGAAAGCTCGCAACATTTCCTTTCGAACCTAAATTGTTCTTTCAATCTCTTAATCATTCATGTGGTGAAAGTCTACGCTCAAATGTAACTGATTCACAAATTCCTCCTACAATTCCTTCTATGATTGAGATTTTATGTGAGCATCATGTTTGGAAACGATCACCAAGGTAACTATATGGAGTAAGAATATCTCTGGAATGTAGAGGTGTCCAATTATCTCTACTAAAATCTTCTCTTGGATATCTATGAAGTGGGCCAAATTGGTGAGTCAGCCTATGATCTCCCAGATAGAACTGTGTACACTAGATATATCTTGTCAGACCATCACAAATTCTATGGATATCCCATCCCAATTTAACTATATAACCTCAATGGTTTGTGCTAAACCTACTGGAAATTGGTTTTTATACATTTCTTTCTGACAATTATGGCACTGAAAGACAAACTCTGCAACTCCATTATTCATCCTTACCCACCAAAATTAATATTAGAGGTCTTGGTGCATTGTTTCCACACCTATATGTACCAAAAAAGGATATGTATGAAATAATCTTAGAACCTATTCCTACAATATAACTAGTTATATTGTGCATCCCCTAAGAAGAAGTTAATGCTCCCCAACTTCAGAAAATACCTCAGGATCATTTTCAGTGGATATCAGAGTATGTAAGGTCTCACAGTCGGCATCCCCCAGCTATTCCACCCGAACTCGTTATAAAAGAGGATGGGTAACAACTATCAAATAGGGATAATATAATCAATCTACATTAAAAAGGATGAATAAAACAATTCCAACTACTCCGATTCATCGTTCAATATCTATGAACAATATATACAGTTGAGACCATCTTCTACCATATTCTCCTTTATATGATTACAAAAAAACTTGATGTCATAATACTAGAGGAACTATAGCCATCAACACTGTCTCAAGTTAAGATATTTTTATAGAAGATATAGTTGGGACTCTTGTGGTCAGAATAGATGATAAACCAATCAACCATCATGTAGTGTCACCACATAATTAGTGTGAAGACTACCGCTACTAACTTAAGATCATGGGTCACATAGTTCTACTCATCTGGTCTCAACTGATGTGAACCATAAACAATCATTTCCTTCCTCTACATCGTAACACAAATGAGGATAGTTCCTGATGTATCACAAAACACTACATACTCGATACCCTCATCTGGAAATCTCAATATGGAATCACTCATCAACATATACCTCAACTCATAAAACTCCTACTAGAACCTCTCCATCCACATGGAAGGATACCCCTTTTCGGTCAAAGCTATCATGGGAGTTGATATCTTGAAGAAATAAGGTATGAGTCTCCAGTAATATCCTACAAACCCAAGGATTCTATGAATCTTTTTCATGCTCTTGGGTGGATCCCAAGCTAATAATACCTTGACCTTAATCAAGTCCACTACCACACCATCTATTGAGATAAAATTTCCTAGAAAGTGGACCTCCTATATCCAGAATTGACTCTTTAAGAGTTTCGTGTAAAGAGGGGGCTTTAGAAGCTTGTTCAGAACCATCCTAAAGTGTCTCATGTACTCCTCCTTAGATGGAGAGTACACAAGGTTATGATCAATGAAGACCATATTGAACCAGTATAAGAAGGGATGAAAGATCCAGTTAATGAGTCCTAGGAACACTGTTGTGGCATTATTCATGAAAAAAGGGAATCACCAAGTACTCATAGTAACCATAGGGATATTTGGATGATATATTCAGTATATCCTCATCAAATACACACAACTAGTGTTAACAAGACCTAAGGTAAACCTTTGAGAACCATTATGCCCCTCTCAACTGATCAAAGAGGTCATAAATACTTGGTAGTTGATGCTTATTCTTTATTATCACCAGGTTCAATCTCTATTAGTCCACACATAACCACAAGCTCCCATCCACCTCCTTGGATAAAATAATCGGGGATGCCAAGGGAGAAACATTAGGTCTAAAAAAGTCATTCCTCTACATTACTCCAATATCACCCTTAGCTTCTGAAGCTATGTGGGATCCATCTTATATGATGGTGTAGATATTTGGGCCATCCAATGGTGTAGATCAATGTGGATTTCTATCTCTCTATAGGGAGGTAACCATAGAACATCCTTAGTAAATATATCCTCATACTCTCGCACCACTACATGCAATTGAAAACTCATAACATCCCAAACACTAAGGGTCATGCTAGACAACTAATGAGTAATTGTCTACACTCTCCTTTACATGAGTCTATCCTATGATTCATGGGTTTCCTTTTCACCCACAAATAAAAAAATATTTCCATCATCTCAAACACATCGCATCCTTAACCTAAAACAGTCGATCTGGGCAAGAACTGTATATAACCACTTCATTCCTAAGATGATTTCATAAGGACTCATCGCTGCTGCAAAGAGATCCAAATAGAAACTATATCCACCAAGAGTTAGGTTACAATATCATCACAAGTGTGTGATCAATGTGTCATCTCTAGTAGGGGTCTCCAAGTGAAAGGGTCAAGCCAAGGGAGTAACTAGAATCTCTAAATCTCAAAATAGATATGTGGAAATAAATAAATGAATAGAACCAGTGTGTATAATTTTTGAATCTAAGGTAGAAATGATGTGAATTATACCTTGTATCATTCACAGAACTTTTGGGTCATAAGCCTCGAATACTTATAACTTCCCCTCCCAGGTCCTCCAACTCCCCAAGCCTGGCGTGGACCAACCGAGGGTGGTGGTAGTGAAAAGTCGAAGTGTCTACCACCTCTAGATTCTCTACCAGCTTCTTTACAAATTCCACCACCCTAAGGAACTATATTATCATGCCATTATCTCTACCATAGTGGCCTATCCAAGATCTCCTTGTCAGATATATATTAGTCCAGAAAATCTTATGCAAGATGCCCTTTTCCATCACATGATTAGCACTGCCTCTCCCTGGGATGTCTGGACCCATAATGTGAGCCTCGAACTAAAAACCTCTATCCTAGGACCTCCTCCTAAGACATATCTTATTTTAGGTCCCTGAGACTGGTAATGGTGCCCAAATTCTTAATTATCTACTCCTTTATTCCAACTCTTGACATCCAATATCTACGTCTTATCATCCAAGAAAATCTTAACCACCAAAGCTCACTCTACCACCACATAATAGGTAGGAATTTATTAAGGTATAACACTAGCTCAGATGTCTCTATGCAAACCTTTCTTCAAGGTCCTAGCCCAAAATAATATATCACAAACCATATCCATTGACTACCTGGTGAGGTTGGTAAACCTTAATAAATACTCACCAAATTTTTGTGCTACCCTGATAGAGCTGCATATGCTCTTGGATGCATACATCCCTTAGTGTAGATGGTGATATCTACTCTATGAAAATCCACTCAAACTTTAACCATGCTAGAGTCACATCTTCATAAGAATGGGTCACTAAGCCCCACCATCGTTCTACTGATCCCTAGATGAGTCTCACTACTAGGACCACAAACTTCTCTACTAGTGTCCTAACTAGATGGAAAACTAACATAATCACCTCAAGACAGTCCTCAGCTACGTTTGGGTCAGCCTCACCTCAGAGCCTAAGGGGTTTCAATCATTGAAACACCTGAATCACAAACTTCTTGTGCACCTCATCTGTTGGTACCGTGGGTACCATCTGCTTCTCAATAGGTGGTGGTATAGATAGTACATCACCTAAAGGTAAATACTCTAAGACTAGTCCGTATATTGATGCATCTTCATTGAGGATATAATCTTTGTGATCCCGATTATGAATCCTATATGGGATACGTTGTGGAGGAATCCTAAAATAAACAAGATATTCCATGGTTAATGTGTATATTTGGAGAGATGATTCAAGAAGGTCATGGAAACAAAAACCCATTCCTATATTATTATTATACCATTTTTTCCTAGAACACTTATTCTCATGTACCAAGTTGAAAAAAAGGTGATCAGAGTCCTAGTTTATGGATATGTTAGCCACCGTACAAACACTGGAGTCCCTTTCTTGAAATTCAATCTCAAAACACGTAACACTGTTTCTCCAAAAAAAATTATAGACATTGGTCCTAAGATAGAACTGACTCCACTGATACCATTATTTCACAAACCATCCTGATTGGTAATGTACCGTGACTCCCCAATCCAACCTACAATAGGCTAGGGGATGGAAACTAGCACTGAGTAGGAAAATCACTAACATGGTAGGCCTTAGCCTAAAGTAGCAGCACACACACACACACACATCTACAAGACTATACAATGATGAAATATAAGTAAAAATAAAAGAAACCATGCATGCATACATCTAATACCAACTATATTATGATAATAAGAAGTGGAAAGTAAACATGGTCAAATATAATCTCCCCAAAAGAGTCTGAAAACAAGTGTGACATGAGAGTAAAGATAGGGAATGCTGTCAAGATAACCACAGGAACACACCTCGTTCTATCTGGATCACTAAGAACTGATTAGTCCCAATACCTTTAGGAATTCATCAAAAGGATGATCATCTGCACAATACACGTCATGTGATGGAAAATACCATATAGGGATGAGTATATAAACACATAGTAGGAAAACCTAAAAACACAAAGCATATAATAAAAGAATATCAGTCAGGTGTTAATAGGTATATTTATACAACACAGATAACAAGAATATCCTAATATAATCAAAAAAGACACATAGTCTCAAGGTAAAGTCACAACTGTAATTTCAGTCTAGGATTCCATATCAAAAGTTCCATAAAGAACTCATTTGGGATAACACACATTACGAGTCAGATAACAATGATGATGTATATCCAATAGGTCTTTCTCATCAAGTCTTGTGATAGGAATTATACACTTTAATTCCAAATATATACGACACCCAAATGATGATCACTACCAAGGCCATGGTATATACTAAAAACACAATCTAAAATAACCTTCTACATAGATGATCATCACTCATGTATTTTTGTCGACGATAATACCAATAACTCTACCAAGGGTACAAAGATTATAGAAGATCTCACTCCAAAACTCCCAGTTGGATTCCAAAAACTCTATCCAAGAAGTAATTCTAAAAGGATCACCATCTAAAGGAGTACACAATGTGTACTAGGAGTACACACCATGTACTAGGATTACAAAAAAAGTCCATTCGACACCAAGTCCTTCCCATGTTCTTTTTAGAATTACATGGAATTCCAATTCCATTGTACTCATTACAATGTTCTAGTACACAACTATTCCAATGTACATCTATCCTGGTTGTGTCTGTGTGGGATCACATTGCATTCTCATGTCCATGTACTCCTGGTCGTGTCCATGTACCCTCCAAAGTACACACCAAACCAACCGGGAAGGTTCACACATTGTGTGATAGGGTCACACACCATGTGATACTTATATTCCTATGGAAACCCTAAGAACCACTAAAAGGTCCCTACACAACATGTAACACTACTGTACATGCCTTGTTCTTCAAAAATTTATAGAAATCCAGATCGTGATTTCTCGTTTGCTCCTGCACCTCCAACCACCAATATAGACACCCAAAATTCCATAAGACATGAATCCATGGTCATCCATCCTTTACATAATCTAAGATCATTATTAAGATCTTGAATCTATTAATAAAATATCCTCAAACATGAAACTATCATCACACATTAAAGAACACAAATTTGGTATCCAAAATCCATCCAATCGATTTACACTTCCATCATCACATGATAACCATGCCATACTCAGTCCAGATCTATAATATCAAATTGTTGTACTAATAAATGGTTTTGAAATGATCGATTCATCAATTTTTGGGTCGAACCAGTCATAAAAAAGAAACATCGATGATGAACAAAGAAAACATGGGAGAAATAAACAATCACAACCATGAGGAACAAAAGTTATCTAAAATTCATGTTGACCGCAATACCTTTCAATTATATTGATGAAATAACCAATAAACAAAAAAAAGAAATTCCCCAATTCTAGATTAAAACTAACCCATCACAAAATACGCACAATTTGAGAATCAATTCATTTGTTGATTTATTTGATCTTGTTATAGGAATTATAATACATGAATAAATCCAAATAAACAAAATTTTCTACGTCAATTTGAATAATTTCCTGATGAAGAATGAAGTTGTGCCATTATTAGTGGTGAGATCCCTAAATACTGTTGCATGTATATCGCAGATCCATGATCTGAACGATGTTTATCTGAGAGAGATCCTCCAACGCTCTCTCAAATGGATCAATGGTTTTATGAAAAACCTCGAAATTTCATCATAACAATATACATAAAAACAATTCTAGTCATTTCTTCAACCAAATTATATAAAATAAATTATTTTATTATTTTATTTATTTTATGCCTACAACTACATTTTTAAAAAATTCCCTAAGTTAAAAAAGGTTAAGTCATGGCTAGGGTAAAAACCATGCTCTGAACTCAACGATGACCACAAATTTATGATTTGGGCCTATTTGTAGAATTTATTCAACTTTTTCGGTAAAATTAGGCATTTGTTCTATTTAATATATTTAATATATTTCAAACATTTATTCTGAGCAGACTAGGCCTCAGAATCACACCCCTTCTCAGCACTAGGTCTCAAAAATAATCCATATAATATCCAAAAATAATAAATTAAAAATCTTAGTTTCTATACATGTTTCCTTAAAACATAAGAAAAAGTGTTAAAAAATTAATATCTTTTATATGTTATTCATACCTTCTTCATCTTTATTTATATAGATTATGAATTTTCAAATCCTTTATTTGTACAATCTTAGTGAAACCCTTCATGATATGTCCTCCCAAGACATAAATTTTTTTAATGCATATACTCCCCACATTTGAAACATCTTCCAATTACTTTGAGAAATTTTCTAGAGGGATTATTCTAACATTATTAACATATAATAATTTGAATCTATCTACCTTTATGATCTTTAACACCTAAACTTCTATGAAAATTTATTTTTATCTTATATGAATTTTTATGAAACTAACCTAGGTTTATGTTGTTAATCATAACTTGAGATAGCTGGTTAGGTATAATCCTAATATTTTTCACTCCATCTTCAACCCTATTCAGTTGGTCATTCGATAAACCATCACATTATCCTTTACATCCATTGTTATCTTAATTCCAACCGGTTCTAACCATTTACTAAATTCAAAATGGCCAGTGTTAGTATATGAAATATAATTATAATAAACTATCTTATAAATACTATAATGTCCTTAACTACGTCACATTTTATTCAACTATTTTGATTCAGTAAAAAATAACCATAATTATGCACAAAATAAAATAAAATTAATGTTGTAGAAAACATTTAACTTTTGATCCCAAACCATCATATAGACCCCTGAAGTTTTCTAAATATTTTAAATTATACACATATAATAACATCTAAACCTCAAAATTTATCAAAACCATTGAACTGTTAACAACTATAAAAATACTCTAACATAATCAACCCATAATTGTATGATATATAAAAAGGGTTACAATTTAATATATTTCTAGGAAATTTCTGGATTAGAGTCATATAAATTTAGGAAAAAATTACATAACCAAATAGACATTTTCACACAAAGTACATTTTTTTCACAAAATAGGTTTTTATATTTACTCTCTTGTTTTAATGATGAAACTTTTGCACCATTCAAGATGTGTCCCCATTGAACTCCTAATAATCCATACACATCCTTATACCCCGATAAAAATATTGGTAAATGTTCTATGAGAAAAAAAGCTTATTAAGGGATATAAAAATAAAGGAAACCCATTATTCAATTTAAAAAACATAAATATCAATAATGGACTTTTCCCTTTTACAAAATAAAATTTAGATAAAATAATTATTTAAATAATCCTAAAATAAATTTTAAAGAACAAATGTTTCATAAAATATTTAGTATCAATAATAAATAATAAATCAAAATCATGATAGTTTTTTGAGGAAATATAAGAACTCATGAAAACCTTTTCTTTGAAAAACAATGTTTTTTAACTTTACAAGATATAATCCTTTTATAAATCCATTTAATTACCCCATTAAATAAAAATATTTCAATTTAATACTCAAATAAATTATATAAAAACAATATAGACTTCTAGGGACATAATCCTTATAATAAACCTTAAATAATAACCATTATAGTTAATTCCACATATCTTTTCTTGAGAATATATCATTACCAAATGCATTAAAGGGGTATATCAGACCCACCCATCATCATATAAAAAGTAAAATTACCATTAAATTAATAACAAACATAAAATATTTCATTTCTATCACAAAAATAATAAAATTTGACATTATATACCATAAGTATAATCACTTTCAAATATCTCATAAAATATAAAGAAATATATTTTTCTCTTGAAAACCTTTTGAAAAGAAAGATTTATAAATTTTTTTATAAGAAATTAATTGAAAAACCATGAAATAATTTACTTTAATATTTAAAATGAACAAAGTATATAATAGTGGGAAAATGTTTCCATTCAGTAATAATTAAAGAATCATTTTTTTGTACTTTTATAAAAAAAGTAAATTTAATCCTTATGGAAAATTTAAAAATATTCCTTTTTAAACCATTACGAATAAAGTAAAAGTTTTTTGAAAATCACCATTTATTTTTTTTATGTATAAACAAGAACATTCTTTAATCATTAAAAATAATATGGTTATGGAGGGAAAAAAGTTTAAAAATTTTAAAATAAGGTTTTGAAAAAAAATCCATTACCTCAAGACCCAACTAGTTTCATTTAACTTCCACTTCTACTTTCCTGGATAATAAAATTATATTAATTATATACTTTCCGAAGAAAAAATTCCATGTTCATTTAATTATCATTATTAATTTTATATCATTTATTATCATATTTTATTTAGTCACTCAATCATTTAACCTTATATCATATGCTTTAAGGTTGTTTGGTTCATAATCTCAAAAATAAAATTGGTGTGTTAAATATGGAAAAAGGGGTCATGGTTCCATATTATATAAAATCTTATACATATTATAATTATCATTATTATGCATTAAATGTAATTTTATATCCATCTATTTTAGGAGTTTATGAAAAATGAAGTACACCATTTCATGGAGGCAGTATCCCACACATACACATGAGTGACATTTTCATTTTAATAATAGATAAAATGAAAATAAATAAGATAACAGTTACATTTAAATAATAATAATAATAATAATAATAATATCATATTTATTCATTAAATCCTTTCTTACGACCATCCTTGTGAGGCCGAAATAAAAAATGAATTGCATCCCTTCATAGAGGTTGTAGTCTACACGTACGCACAAAAAACATTATCATTTTACAATGGATGGTAGGGTAAGAAGGTTGATAATATTTTATACTTAATGAATCCTAATTATGTAATAAAAAAATATCCATTAGATAATTCTTTATAACCATCTATGTTGGGAAATGATGAAAAATGAAACACATTACTTCTTGGAGATGACAGTCCACATGTATGCACGAGAAAAGATTTCACATACCATAAGATGGAAAGGAGGATAAACTAGATATTAAATCACCATAATAAAAATTAATAATATTTTATATACTTATTTAATTATTTAATTATTTTTATAAGATATTTAAACTAGGTATAAGATGAAATAAATTTGAAATAATTCAGTTAGGACTTATACCTACTACATGGATTTCTCCCATTGTCTAACACCTTAAAAATTAGGATTAGTATTTTAGTGATACAAGGACCTGAATGAAATGAGAATGATATTTGAGGAGTAATTTTAGAAATTTTTTCAATATAGTGTGATTAATGTGTGAATATAAGTGAGGATATTAGGTTCCCTTTTATAAGTGAAGGGAGTGACACTCTTGTAAATATTCAAAGTCTAGAAATAATATAATGTTGTTTCCTTGTTAAAGTAGATAAAAATTATTAAAATTTAGAATATAGGATAATTTGAGAAATAAGTACACTAAAATAAGCAAATTTATACAATTTTAACATATATTTTAAACCTTATGTCTTAGTTTAATACTTTTTAACTCTTTTAACCCTTACCGTGATGACAAACATTCACTATGGTAACAATTAATTATGAAAAAAATGAAATATAACTCATTACCAAATTTTAATATTATGAATAAAAATATTTAATCCATTTTATAATATTAAATGTCTATAGTTGTTAAGAATAACATTCAATATAAGTTCTTAAAATGAAATGAAAAACTATTTTTGGAAAAATGAATTTATAAGAATAAGAATGGTTTTACCCAAAATTATCTATAATGTTGGATTTAAAAAAATATTTTAGAAAATTAATAAAAAATTATGTTTATTAGACATGTACATCAATAAAAAACTGTTTGTAACATTCAAACCACTCAATTTAATGAAAAGAACAAAAAATAGTTTTTTATTAGGTTAAAATATAACTTATGTTCCAAGAAACACAAGAATGAGTTTCAAAATTTAAATTTAAATATTTAAGTGATTAATTTTACACCTTAAATATATATTTTGTCAAGAAAAATGTTTTATATATTTTTAGGTTATGTATATATCATAATTATGTCATAAAAGTTTTGGTATTTCTAAAATCCATATTTTCACTATTCACAAAAAAATTAACTATTTCTTGAATAACACAAAAAATAACCCTAATATGATTTTGATATTTTAATTGAAAATTTCAGATCATTTAATCAAATAAAATATCTAAAAGTTACATAAAATAATTATAATATATTCACCTAAAACATGTAAGAACCATTTTTAGAAATAATATATTTTTTAAACATAACATGAATTTATTCTCATTCATTTCCTAGTAACAACCATTATATTATTGATAATTTATTTTACTGAAAATATTATTAATAAATTTCACAAAAATCATGATTAATTAGTTATTAATTTAGTTTATTAATATCAAATACATCATACACTTAAAAAGGTTTTTCTAAAAAATAACTCATTTTACCATCAAATGATTTTATCTTCATTTCTAAATAAATGATAATTAATGTATGAATGATTATTAATTAGTTTACATATAGAAAAAATAACTTTTCAAAAAAATTAATATTTTAAAAAGATACAGTTATATTTTAGATGAAACTTGTAAAAAATAAAAAACCATTTTTAAAGTAAAATTACAATTTTAAAATTTAACTATTCTAAAACTTAAATGATTTAATTCTAATAATTCAAAATTGATTACATATTAAGATGAATTAATAAATAAATTTATATTTGGAAAAAATTAATATATAAATTCCATATTGAGGTTACTCTTATTCATACCCAACAATCCAACGATTATTTTATAACAACGATATTAAAATAATAATATTTCTATAGTACATCGTTATTTATTAAAGCTCAATGTTGTGTGTGGTACACACTATTTAACATAATATTCATTAAAATAAGTATAATATAAAATATTTCAGTGTCATAGTGAATATTTTCCCAAGGGTATATATCAGGGTGTGGAGAATGAGAGCTGTTCTATGAGGGAAGGGTCACAAGGGAATCTGTACCCTGAGAGAGGATTATATTTCATGAAGGCATGGACATATGATTTTAAGTATAACCTAGAATAATGGTTTGATGGAATGTTTGAGGAATCTAAAACATGAAATCCTAGTTGTCATATAATGGGTTCTAGTTAAAAGGATTGTGACATGTTGTGAGGAGTTCTTGGCAGGGAATCACATTGTGACCTAAGGCTCACACTATGATAGGGATACCTTCCAGTTTTTCTAATAAAAAATAGTGAAAAATAGTATTTTGGGGTTTTAAATTTTAAACCCCTTCAGGTTTCATAATTTTTCATAAATTAAAATAAAGGGAATTTGAATCCGTCTCAACTTCCTCTTCCCCCTTTCAACCTCCTTCGTTTATAGTGATTTAATATGGTTTTCCTCATTATTTAAGGTATGATTTTATAATTTTCCATGGTTATTCATCTTCCTTATTATCTGATGATTTTGATACTTTAATGTAAGTGATTGATTAAAATTCCACTAAAGCATAGTGGAATCAGGATAAAATTATTGGTCTATTGTTCATAGTAGTGATGAGATCCTGCTACAGGTGGTTGGTGTGTAATTACTTGATATTTTAGAGAGTATATGGAACCAAGTGAATTTTTTACCACTATTCCTCTTTAAAAAAACTATTATATTTAATTATAATTTTTTTATAATTATAATTTTTTTATGTTATTCATTGTGACAGGGGTACATATGTTAGGGAAATTTGGTGTGGGCTTAACCATGGATGACCAAAGCATGGTAAAGGGGTAACTCCATGCTTGAGGTAAGTGGACCCTATATTATTAAACCATAATCCTATTTTAAATTATTTCAAATCATATATGAAAATATAGGTTTAGGTAAAATGGATAGATAATGATGGTTCCAAGATAAAGAGATTGTTTTTCATTAAGCCTCATAGAGTTGAAATTAGTGCTCCGATGCAAGTTGAGAGAAGTGGAATCGGCCAACAAATATGTCTCAAAGGGGGGATAAGATGTTGTTTGGGTTTATGAGGGACCATTAAATGTATTTAGGGTTTAAATGAGGTGTGTATATCCTATGATGAGTTCTTAGGGAATTTTGGATAGGCATGAGAGGATGAGGCTTAGGGTTAATAGGTGGGATGGTTATACATCTTAGGTATGATTGGGAACACACTCTTGAGGATGTATTGAAATATTTGAGTGTGTTATGAATGAGATAATCCCAATAATGATAAATATAGTGTTTCAAGGAGGGATTTATCAGGATGTTGGCCTTTAGATATCTCCTATAAGAGAATTAAGATGAGACCTTCAATGGGTAATGTGATACGTGTTCTTATCGATTGATAATGAGTTCATAATGGGCCCTGAGTGGGTTTTATTTGGAATGGTCTATGAATAATGAGACCAAGATGTTGAGGTGGAAATTTAAAGAGGAAAATGAAAAATCTATTAAGGTCAGTGTCACATAGATCCTATAGGATATGATATCAACACATGGTGATAGTTTTTGTTTTGTATCTAGAAGTAGAGACCGATTTATGTTAATAGATCTTATTGGATTCCTTTATAGGTGGGATAGGGACACCGACATGTTTAGTGTGTTTTACCCTATGTAATAGGTAATAATATAAGAATATTTACCTATGTGGCTATATAGGTGATACTATTATATACATTACATGAGGATAGTTATTAAGTGACTATTATCTAGGTTATGACTGTGTGAGATGCCTGAGATATATGAACTTCTATCCAAGTTTAGATTTTGGGAGGTGACCCAAAATTTACATACATAAATATTAAATCTTATTAGATTAATATTAATTAAATATCATTAAAACACATTCCAAAACCACAAAGGTTTAGTTTACTTAGAAACATGGATACATACCAAATTGGTACGTAAAATATCTATATAATCTCCCACTAATTTCCTCATAATTATCAACCTTCTTGGAAATATCATACTTAAAACCATTCTCCATATAATGGGTAAAATGAAACAAAATAAATGGTGAGAAAAATTTCATACTAAATGTAAACATGAGAGACATAGATGATCATTTAAGTATAAAATGTTCATAAAGGTATGATAGCGTGATCATAATATTGGAAAACCATACCCAATAATTCACATATCATAATCATGAGTCATGGAATAAATCTTGTATGTTCAAAGTCATGAATCAAAAAGGAATCAAAGAACATTATCCATGAGTTCCAAACATTTTAATAAAACCATGCCATAAATGAGTGGCATAAACTATCAAATAATCATAATCATAATAGTTTTATGTCAAGGTTGACCACCAATACATTCCTTACATATTAGGATTAGGATAACCATCAGTGTAACTATCCTCATCATGGGATAAAATCTTGTGTAGATTTTTTTTTGTGTTGAGATAAAATAATATGTACCCCTTAATCTCTTGAAAACATAATATTTACCCAATTTATTGGTGGGATATAATAGACCTGCACATAACATAATCATAATCCATTTATATGTAGTCCACAAGACCATGAAATCATTTATCATTTAATCATATCTTAAACCATGGTAAATAAAATGGGTTTTGTAAATATTTCATCATAATAATCATAAACCATCCGAAATGGAATAAGTATTTTATCATATAATTATATACCCTATGAAGTATAAGTAACATCAAATATTTTTATCATAGATAGAAAATGATTCCAAAAGATCATTATAAACTTTTATGAGGAAGATACTCTTTTAATATTTAAAGCATATATTTCAAATCTAAAAATTTAAATAATATAAAGTAAAAAAATTTACTTTGAAAAGAACCATGTAAAATTAAAAAGTAAGCTTCAAATAAAAGAGTATTCATGATGAAAAGAAAATTCATTAATGCAGTAAACATTAAAACATATATTTTTTCACCACCTTTATAAAAATTACCTTATTTGAAAATTGAAACAAAATTATTTTTTAAAATTTTTAATATAAATTAAAATATGTGTAAGAATTTATTTAACAAATCATTGAAGAATATAAAATAAATTCTTGAAAATTATTTTAATTAAAATATGGACATGGAAGAAAAGATGCCTGATTGACTAGAAAACAAAGTTGGTATTCATTAAAAACATTATTTCAAAAAAATTGTACATAACAATGGTAAAATTAAAGAAAAAACATATGATTTATATAAATAACAAGTGGATAAGAAGATAAATACTAATATTTATAGATATATCATATAAATGTATCATCAGAAAATTTAAGTATAAACAATTCTGGTTAAAAGAGAGATTGTAATACAAAACTCTTACTACTTTGGTGATTTTTGAATCACAACCCCTATAAAGGGAATAAATTAAAATTAAAATTTATATACCATGAGTATAAATATATTCATGATATAACATATTAAAGTGGGATTATATATATTATATGAATGAACCAAGTAGTGAATATGTCATATTATTCACAAAAATAAAAGTGAGTTGAGAAACCCATACCTCAAGTCTGACTTGATTTGTAAGAGATATAACATATCATATAATAAAGTTAAATGTATTATAATTATATAAAAAACCACACAAATAATTATAAAATCATATATTATACACTTAAAAAATTTCAATACCTGTTAATTAACAACTCTTTATTGAAATCACTATTCTGGGAGATAATTGTTTCTTTTTTCATAAATGTTTTAGTTTGGTAGTTTTAGTACTGGTACATTGATCATTATTCCATAAAATACATAAATTTTATAAAGATATAAATATAAATATTTATTTATTATATATATATTTATAACCTTCTATAAATGTTAGTGATCTAAAAATTAATTATACCATTCATAGAGACGGTAGTCTGCATGTATTCATACATACCATTTTGATTTTTTTAATGAAAATATGGAAAGAAAAAAAATAATATTTTATAATTATAGAGTCATAATTATTTCATAAATTTCATATATATTTATTAAATCCATAATTGTATCTATAAATTATAGTTGGTGATGGAAAATGAGTCATATCACTACGTGGAGGCGGTAGTACACAACTGTGCACGAGTGATACTTTCTTTTCTCATTTGATGTTAAAGAGTTGGAAAAAGGTTATTAAATAATAATAAAATCTAAGTATATTTATAATACTATATTAATATTGTTATTAAGGATACAATTTGTTTATAGAATGTGGAATATGAAATAAAATCAAAAGATCCCGGTTAAGATTTATACCTCTTTATTGAAGGACCTCCTTTGGTTTACAACTTAAGACATAAATTATTGGTCTTAGGATAATAAAATTGGATATAGGATGAATATAGGTAATTTATTGAGGTTTTATTCTAGGTATTATCTAATATATAAGGATTAAAATTTATGAATAAGGGTGGATAGTGTGTTCCCTTTTATATGTGATGGAGAGGACACACTTGGAATTACTTAAAATATTTAAATATAATTAATATATTTTTATAGTATAATGATTCAAAATGGAAAAGAATTAAAATTAAAGAAATTATGTGGTTGAAACATCTTAAAAATATAGTAATTAGATAATTTTATGTTGCAATATTTCCCTTATCTTTTATTTTAACCCCCGATAAACCCATTTTAACTTTAACCATGGTAAAAAATATTCACTTTATTAATATTCATTTTGAAAAATTGAAAGTTTAATCCTTAAATTTTGTTGGACATGATAAATAAAAATATTTTTATATTTTATAAAATTAAATATATTTAATTGGAATAATTTAATTTTAAAATAAGTGCACAAAACACCAAAAATACCCATTAAAAAAAATCATTTTTAATCATAAAATTGAATTTACTTTTATTCAACTCATAGTAAAAACTATAAAATGAATGTTATAATATTTTAGTGAATATATAATCTATAAATTTAATTTAAACCATTAACGATTAATCATTTATTTAATTTATTATGATAAAACACATAGTATACATAAAAATAGTTTTATGAAAGGTAACAATTTTTACCTTTAAATGATTATATCCTAATTCCTATCCTTAATATAACTAATTCATGGATGTTTATTCATAAATTACCAAAAAAATTCATTAAAATAAATTTTTAACAGTGACAAGTAAACTTTTTTTAGATAATAATACATGAAATATAGAAAAATAAACTTCTTGAAAAAATATTTCTTTTAATATTTAAATTTTATTATTAAAAATATAACGATTATTTATTAGATATTAATAAATATATATATAAATTTAGGAAAAAAAATTCACATATATATTTCATAATGCTGTAATATATCCAAACACTTCAATCCAATGACTAGGTTATAGAGGTATACCATATCATAGGTTCATTTGGACTCGAGATTGTGAGTAATGAAAGTTATCATACACTTTATGTTTATTTCAAAGGATATATATATATATATATAAAATCTTGGGGTGTTATATTTAGTGGTAGTGTTATTTATTTTATTTTTTCATTTATTTATAGTGTTTCTTAGTGGATATGTGATTATCTCTAGGATCTAACAAATGATGATTTGGTTTGGATTCTGTGATAGTGTGATTGTTGTGATTCCCTCATTAGATTGCTTCCTATGATTCCCGAGTCATGTAATTATCATGGGATGATCTTAGTGACAACGTGGTTTAACTTATGAAATGGTTTTGATATTGTGATTCCCTCATCATATCACTTCCTATGATGCTCAAGATATGTTATCATCTATGAGACCAACCTAGTGATGGTGTGCTTCAACTTTTGTGAGAGGTAAGTTAGTGTGATGCCCTTATTAGATCACTTCCTGTCATGCCTAATATATGTGATTAACCATAGAACACACCAATTTATGATGTGGTTAATATTTTTTATAGAGGTTTTATATTCTAATGGCCTCCTCAGATCTATTTTTATGATGTTGAGATACGTGATTAGCCATGGGAGTTTACCTGAAGGGGATGATTTGGACTATATGAGAGGTTGGCTAGGGAGATGACCTCCTCAAATTTCTAGTTATATGAGATGTTATGTGAAATTTTATCATGAGTGAGAGGGTAGTGTTTAGGTTGTGATATGAGACCTCAACTTAAGTAAAAGGGTAGATGTATGTGATATGGTACTAGGCCTAACCATTATTGAGAAGGTGCTTTTAGGGAAAAGCTAAAGTGAGTGGGTACCAGTATGGGATATAGTTATGGGACCCTAACCCGATTAAGAGGGTAGAGATCAATTATTGGTGTGATATGATTAAGGTTTATGTTGTTACACACCTTGGGTTAGATGGTAGTGTTCAAGGTATGGTATGGAACCCTACCTTGTATCTTTGGGAATGGGTCATGATTTGTGTTATGAGGTGAATTATTCTTCTAGAGTTAGATATACTGATAATTATACTTATGAGAAGTTGTTTTATGTTATTTATTTTCCTCATACATATACATGTATATGATGATGTATATTTGGGGCACCTGGTGAGACCCTATTGAGAAGTATTTCCCACACCCTACAACGACACCTTAATGAATGTGACAACCTAATATTTGACTTCTAGGTCCCAAGTTTCACAATGGATTAGGTTATAACTGCTTGAAAAGGGGTTGATATTGTGTTATGGTTAGTCATGAGGTTACAGTAGAGAATCTTTATATTTTTTTTATTATTTACTTAATATATGATTCCCTCAGTGGGAAATAAGTTGGGATATATTATTGTATGATTTTTATTTAAATATTTTATTTAATGATGTTTTATTAATATATGAACTCTAATTATATATTGTGAATAATTTATGGTTATTTATTATTATTTATGGTTGTTTTATATAGAGTATAGTTTCCCTAATGTATGAATTAGATCCTCAAAACTAGTTGGCAGCCTCTAGAATACAAGTATGCACAATTTAGATGTTTTAGTGCTCTGAATTAGATAATTTAAAGTAATTTTAGTCATGGTATTTTAGTTACAATGTAGTTTCTAGATTCTAATGAGAATCATAGAATGATACTCTTAAGGGTTCAAAGGAACTAGATGAAAGATGGACAACTGAATTCTAGTGGCTACATATATAATCAATATAATTGAATATGTTAATGAATCAGTGATACTGAAGGTTACCTTAAGGATTATTATGCTAATGGAATTAATATTTAAGTTATTATTTTATTTATTTATCAAAAATTATTTCCTTGTTTAATAATATAATTGAATAAATGTTGGTAAATAACAGTGATGAATAATTTATGATAATGAATAATAAAAATATTAAAAAATGGTAATAAATAATGACGAAAATAAAATAACAATGATAAAAAAGGATAAAAAGAGGGGTTTCTCCCCCTCAAATATTATGTCGATACCACCTTCCCTGCATGAGCTCCCCTACCCTACATGATCCCTCCTACGACCTCCTCGCCTATAACTATTTCTTACAAATTTTCTCCTAATTCATGATCAGATGCATTGTTTATGTCTCATATCCTCTCCTTCCTCATTCTACAAATCCTTTTCTTCTCCCTTGGGTGCATGAACTCTGTGTATGAAACCTAGGGATTTTAGTTTGACCAGTTTCTTTTGATTACATAATTGTTAGGGCACACAGAGGGTTATTCAAGCTATCTTATTCCATGTTTTTGTGTTCCCAATTAGAGTATATACATCATGGATCAATCAATGTTTAATTGAGGTAGGTTTTACCATGAACTAATCATTAATTTTCAAACTATCGATTGTTTTTACTTCTAACCCTATGTTTCATCAATCTAATTATAGATTTAAATATATTTATTTAATTTATAACGTGTAAATTGGTGTTTCTCTTAATTTCAATAAGAATAAAAAAATTATCTCATTTAAAACAATTGTTCATACTTAATTCATGATTTTAAACCATCAATTATATGTTTAATTTCCCATTCTTTTCTTTAAAAATTTAATGAACAATGTAAATGGTGTCTTGGATTTTAAATTTTGTTTTTCTCGGATTTTTTTTGGACATTAAAAGTTTTTTATTTTGTTAAATTATGTTGTTTGAGATTATCAAGTAAAATTAGTTTTTTATTTTACTTTTAAAAATTCTTTTAAATATGGTCACCATTTTCCTTGTTGTATTTTAAATGTGGGAGTGTTAGAAGGTAAATCCCCTAGACTTAAAAATATATATAGGTATGTGAATATATGTATTGATGTAATCATTCAAAAGATAATATTTTTATGTGTTCATAGGTTTATGTTCTTATATGTATATATAATTATATATTTATATGTTCAGGGTAATTAATGTGGTTTTTAAATATAAGTGGTCTATCATTTAAATGAACATTTAATGGTTTTGGTGGTTTTATTTTAAGTGATTTTAATTGTTTAAATGGTTTTAAAGTTGTAAAAAAGACTCAACCAACCCATGTTTGGTTTCCAAGAATTCATGAATATCACTTAAAATTATTTCAATAGTGCTTACATATGTGAAACCATATATTTACCTTGATAATTACTTTTATATTAATTACCCTTTTTGGTTCATTATTTCATGGAAATTGTTTAATGATGTAGCCTGAGTTTGTTTAATGGGAGTATGGATTATTTTTTATTCTTTTATGGATGTTTATGAATCTTGATTATTTACTCACTTCTATTTCATTTGATTATGGGAACTCAGGTAACTATATAATTCTGGATAAGTTTAAGACTAAGTGTGGATTGTGTGCCAACAAGGATGAGGTGACCAGATGGACTGAAAGCGACAATAGGATGGTTCTTGTATCTTATGAAGTGGTGTACATAAAATATTGGTTTCTTAGTCCCAACTATCTCAATAGGGATACCAATGAAAGATATGTTTTTTAGTTTTGGACTAGGTAATCATGCTGTTAGTTTGGGATTTTTTATAATAAGACCTTGATTAGAGCCCATGGCACCTTCTTCAAGATCAGTGGGTTATATAGGTAATAATTATCTAATTCATGAATGTTATTACTCTTGAATATATAGATTAGGGAAAATTTTCATTTTTTCCATTTTTTATTGGTCTTCAACTTGTGGTGATTACGTTGTAGCACAATATATTCCTTATTTTTTGTTGTTAATTTTTTCTTTAAAGTTGGTGTTAAAAAGGTTTTGAAAACTCTTTTAATGTAATGTATTTTGTCTTGGATTTTAAAAGTGGATTAAAAAAAGATCATTGGAAAAGTGGGATTCAACCATTTCAAAAAGTTTTTGAGTTATTTTTTTCATTTAATAAAAAATAAAAATAAGTTTAAAAACTTTGATATATATATTTACTTTATTTAATTTCTTAAGAAAACCACATTTTGTAAATGAATTTTTAGACTATCTTGAAAAAAGCGCTTAAATTTTTGGTTTTGTCACGTGGTAAGGGGAGTTTAACCTATTGAGTGATTATGTTCTCACACATAAATTATATCTATGTTATAGGTTTAGAATTGAATTTTGATTATTCTTAGAGTGTAAATTTATTTAAGATTTGGGGATAGTTTTATTTAATCTCTTTCGGCCAAGTTTGCCTACAACATGATTTCTGAGAGTTGCTTTATATTTCATATAATGTATGAATTGTGTCCCTTTTAGTGATTTACTTCATCCAAATAGGCTTTTAATGATTTTATTTAATTTATTAAAGGTTAATTATATCTTCAGAAGTCAAGGATAGATATCTGGTGGAATCTATTTCTATTGGGGAGGGATTTAGGGGAACTAAGAGTTTATTTTTGTGTTTTTTATATATAATACTTGTTTATTTATTTTATAAATATTTTATTTATGTATGGACATCTAAATTAAGGATGAGTGATGATAGATTTATGAGTGAAATACCATCATTATTAATCTATAATTTATGTGTGAAATGAGTCATAATAATTATTATTGATTCCATGTAGCTTTCCACCATCCTGTGAGGATTAGGAACAACCCTCAGGACAGTTGTGGGCTGGTTCGAGTGTCATACACAGGATGGGTCATTAATAATTGTTAAATATTGATAGTATGGGAGTATAATTATTGGTCCTCAAGTGGTATGTTTGAAAGGAGAGTCTATCTATTTCTTTTCAAATCCAAACCTCAAGTCTCTATGAGAATTTGGGATTTGGAATTCTTTTTCGTTGTTTGAGCTGATTAAGAATTGATTTATCCTAATGTGATTTGGACCTTATTTGTAGGGAGGGTTTTATTTAGGATTTTTATTAGTTTTGGGATGGAAATAGAGATGAATTTAAGTGTATAAGGTTAGCTTTCAGGGCAAAAAAAACCATCAAAAACCAGAAACGTGATTTTGGACCAATTTTAGGAACCAATTACTAGTTGGAACATGTGCCATCACCATGTGACTAAATTATGCATGATTACACATCCTATTTTTCTTTTTATATTTATAAACTATTGTTCATGAATTTCCTTGGGTGGAAATAGAAATGGGAAGGGTGTTATTGTGATATATTGATAAAATCCGATTGGATTTTGGTGACACCTTTATAGGATCCATAATTAATTATAAAAAATTATAATATAAATTATGTTTTAACTTATATAATATAAGGGGTGATTATATTAATAGTGGATATGTGGGTCTTGTTATATTTTCAATTGATTGATTGACTGTTTGTAATTAATTCATTTTCCATCATAGGGAAATGTGTTTTGAAATAGATTATATTTTTAGAAGACTTGATTTTTGGAAAAGAAAACTCTTGTGGTGGCATGAGGTGGGTGTATGTGATTTTTGAATGTGATTTTAATTGACTTGGATCATAGGGTCAGTGATTTTGGAAAATTTTGTAATTTTGAAATTTATTTTAGAATTGGTGATGAAAAAAAATTCTTTTTCAAATGAGTTTTAGGGACATGATTAGTTTTAGTATAGTGAGTAATTATGATAGAGTTATTTTAATGGTTTGCAGTTTTAATGAAAACCCTTAGACGCTAAGGGTTTATTTTGAAAATTGTACCTTGTATGGAAATTATGGGAGTTTTAAAAACTTAAAATGATGGTTTTACACATGGTTTGAGGCTTAAAAGGAATGTTGGGGTCTCAAGAGAGAATTGGAGAAGGGTTGGGGTAGATGGGATATTAAGATTTAGTAAACTATATACACAATCTAGCAGTTTCCTTTTGTACCATCCAGGACCACCATCTAGATTATTTTCCTAGATCAGGTTGTCTATAGGGACTGTCTATTTTTTTTTTAAAAAAATTAAATTAAATTATTAATCGGTTGAATTAATAATTCATTTCATGGCCCATGCTCCAATAAAGGATGTCTTACAGACCTTCTATATGTGGCTGATTATGGCTTAGGTTTTATAAGTTCAGATGAATCCTAGGGTTGATATTGAAAAGTGTATGATACTAGGCCATATGGATCATGAAATGAATTAAATTCAATCAACTAAATTTAGGGTAGCGAGTCCCTAAATATTACTAATAGTTTATCATCATTTTTAAGTGTGTGTGGTCATGCCGACATATAATGCAGTAAATTTATAAATTCAATTTAATTATCTAGTATTATATCCCCATGATCTAATTACCTAAATATGTTATAGATCTATATAGATGGTGTTCCCAAAGGGATTACCATGTTTGGGATTTAAAATATAAATTATCTATATATCATGATAAATTAAAATGGAATTAAGAGATACATGTGATACATGAAATGATATTGATGGTAAATTGGTAATTGATACTAAATATGTGAAATAATTAATTAGTTAACCATTATTATAATGGAAAATTATATTATAGAATCTCAATAATGATGTGAATTGGTGAACCATGTTCTATGAATGATAAATAGATTTCGTATATGTGATTTAGTTGAGAAAACTTCATATAGTAAAATATTAATGATTGAATATTATTGATTTTTTTGAGCTTTTTATTGTTAGAACACTAGTTCTAGATGGGAATAGTGAATGATGTGATGTGAAGTTGTGATTTTGAATTCAATGGTGCTTCTAAATTTATTTAGTAAATAATGTTATGAAGTACAATATTTTGAATCATGAAATATTTGATGAAAATAATGTAAAATGATCATTGGTGATTTTATAGGTGGTTTAATCTTGATTTAATGCTAATATAAAATTGGGATGTTTAAATTTTATAGAAATAAAACACCCTTTTTGGGGTGGTATGTGACACTCTATAGAAAAATTTCCTCAAGTTGGTCTATGAGACTAAATAAAACAGCCATTTGGGGTGGTTTTTTATACTCTAATGAAATACCCCTTCGAGGTAGTTCGTGCTACTCTAAAGAAAAAAACCTTTTTGGGTGGTCCATGGTACTATAATCAAAATTCCCTATGGTATGATTTAGAAAAATCATTTGAGGAGATTATGACCCTATAAGAAAACATGCAATTAGTTGGTATGTAAAAATCCCTTTTGGGTGGTTATGACACTGTGGTTGGAACAAACATAATGATATACTCATATATTACAAAATATGGGCAATTAGTTATGTTTAACTTCTGATTTGGTCTAAAGGATAAATAATGATTTTTATTCATACTCATAGAGCGGTCTAGGTGTTATGGTTGGAATAGTCATTTCAAAATGCTCAAAATAATTCTCGAACTACATAAAGCATGTATGGTCAGAGTCTATAGTGATCTATCTAAAACTCGGTGAGCTGGTGTGCATGATTTATGTTCTTGTGTGCTTCTTTGATTTTAGTAATATTTAGTTAGATTCATTTGATAGATATTATTTATGGATTTTATTTTATGGTGTCTCTCTTTTGGTTGGTGTGAGTGGTTTGTTGCGGATGATCGCTTTCACAATTTTTAGTTTCTTATCTTATTATTTAAAGGATTTCTAAATGTAGGGTAGACAAGGAATTAATATTCCTTTTATCATAAAAGTGCAATGGTCTCCATTGTTTGTTGACTTTTGTTTTGAATAAATAATTTCTAGGGATAGAAAGTAGTATGGTAGGGAGATTGTAAGACCTCAAATTTCAAAAATTATTTATTCATTAAATATGATTTTTATATTTAGTAATAATAATTAAATAAATAGTTTTAAATAATGGTGATGAAAAATTTATGATAATGAATATTAAAAATATATTAAAAAATTTAAATAAAAAATAATGAAAAGAAAATAATAATAATAAAAAAGGAAACAAATAGGGGTTTCTCCCTCCTCCCTTACCACATCAACCTCCTCAGCATGAGCTCCCCCTATTACATGTGGGACCCCTTTTGGCCTCTACTCCATTTATCAATACTTATATATTTTCTTGAGATTCACTATTGGATACATTGTTAAGGTATGATATCCTCTCTCTTCTATCTTTCCCCCTATTTTTCATCTCCATTGGATGCACTCCATCCTTGGCCATAACCTAGGGGTTTCAATTTGACTAGGTTCTCATGATTCCTCAATTATTAGGGTGTTTAATGGGATATTCATGTCATCTCCATCCACTATTTGGGGTCCACCATCAAAGGTGACATGTATCATATTGATCATAATTTATTTGGGATAAGTTTTACCATACCCTAATATTTGATTTTAGAATCATCAATTTATTTTTATTTTCAAACCATGTTTTAACCTTATAATTATAACATTAAATATGTTTATTAAATTTGAAATTATTTAAATTATGTTACTCTTGATTTCCATTAGAAGTGAAAGGTTTTAAAATTTAAAAATAAATGTTCAAACATAATTCATGATTTGCACACATTGGTTATTTGTTTAATTACCAGGCTTCCTCTTTAAAAAATTAATAAAATTTATAAATGGTGTATTACATTTTACATTTTAATTTCTAAAGTATTTAATATAATTTAAATGGTAATTCTTGTATTAAAACATGTTGTTTGATATTTTCAAATAACTTTAATTTTTTTGTTCAATTCCATTTTAAAAGTGGTTTGGAGATTGTCACCTTTTTCCTTGATTTATTATTAAGGTGGGAGCATTGGTAAGAAAATCTAAAAAAATTATAAATAAATATAAGTATGGAATTTATGGTTGGATTCCCACATTTTTTGTAGAATATTTGAATGTGTTCATAAGTAAATGTTCTTATATATACATGGGAGTATATATTTATATGTTCATGGTAATGAAGGTGATTTTGAAATAATAGTTGATCGTATCTTGAATGAACATTTAATGTTTTTATTGTTTTATTTTAAATTATTTTATTAGTGAAAATGGTTTTAATGTGGTATAAAAGGCTTTGAGTACCTGGTTTGGTTTTTCAAGAAGGCATGGTTTGCACTTTAAATGTTTTCAACATCGCTTGTGTATGTGAAACCCTGTATAGTCATTGATTATTTCATTTCTCTTGATTACCCCTTTTAGTGTCAATATTTCTTGTAATTTTTTTAATGATATAGAAAAGGGTAGTTAGGGTGAGGATGAATTATTTTTTTATGATTTTATGGATGTTCTTGTGGTTTGATTTTTTACTCACATCCATTTAATTAAATTATGGGAACTATGGTATCTAGGTATGTTTAGATAAGTGAAATCCTTAGTGTGAATTGTGTTTCAATAAGGTTGAGGTGTTCGGGTAGACTAAAAAATCCACATCGATGGTTCATATGGCCCATGAATTAGTATGCTTCTAGAATGGGTTATCAGGGTCCATCTTGCTTAATTAATCTACTAGGCCAGGACAAGTTCATAGTATCAGACTAGGAAATCATGTCATTAGTTTAGTTCATGTTACATTGGGACCAAGATTAAATCCCATGACACATCTTTCTCAATCAATGGTTTATATATAGAATCTTTATGTTATGCTTAAAAAATATCCCTCTTGATTATATTGACCAGGGAACCTTTTCTTGTTTGATTTTATTATCATTCTTAGACTTGCGGTGCTTACTCTGTATCATTCTACCTTCCATGTACATAGTCGTTTTTTATTTAAAGTGTTTTAAATTGTTTTTGGAAACTTCTTTAAATTAAAGGCTTTTATGTTGAATTTTCAATTTTTTTAAATTAGATGATGGAAAAAGATGGATTCATCTATTTCAAATAGGTTTTCAGTGATAATTTTTATTTTATAAAAATAAATAAAACGAATTTTAATAACTTTTATTGTTTTTAATTATTTTAGGTAAAGGAAAACAAATTAATTATTTTGTAAATTTATTTCTTATGCAGCTTTAAAATGAGTCTAAAATTAAAGGTTGGTTATGTGAAAACAATGTGTGGTGGACTACATAGTTCTTTTGTGCTCACACTAATATTATTTCCTAGCTGGATGTTCAACGTCATCCTCTGACTACTCTTGGAGCATTTATTTATTTGGGCGTTGAGTTTGGATTTATTTTATCACATTCTGACAAGTGTACCTTTTACATGATTTATAGGAATTTATTTTAATTTTATAAAATGTTCAGTATGTGGCCCTTTTAATGATTTACTTCATCCAAATACGATTCTACTACATTCACTTACTTTATTCGAGGTTAATTATATCTGTGGTGGTCAAGAATAGGCATCTGGTGGTGGATGTTTCTGTAGGGGATGGTGTTAGGGGGAGATAAGAGTTTATTTATGTATTTATTTATATCTAATTACTATTTATTTATTATACACATATCTAATTTTTGTGTGTACTTCTTACTTTGAGACATGAAATTCCATATTTTAGGGTAAATTCCATTATTCTTAAGCTCTAATTTATGGGAGAAATCAATCCCAATGATTTTTAGTAATCCCCTAATTCTTTTCACAAACTAGTGGGGATAGAGAATGCAACTTCATTCAGTAGTAGGATGGTTTAGGTGTTGTAATCCGACTAGGTCATTATAGTTGGCCTTGATTAAAATATTTCAATAATGTAAATGAGTTTGAGAAGTTTTTACCCAATTTTCTAAAATTTTTAGGGAAATATGAACTAGGTAATTTTATTCCTCGGTTCTAGAACATTATAGATAGTACTATTTGGTAAAATTTCAAACAATAAAAAGAGAAGTTAATTGTAAGGTCCAAAAATATTTCATTAAATTTTAAGTCTAGGACAATGAAACCTAAACTAGTTTTCATAAAGGTACGAAAATATTCTATTGATTTGGATTGTACGGAATAAATGAAAAGAATTGGGAAACTCCATGGAATTTCTATATTAGGTACCTATGTTATAGAAATTAATTCTTCTATTTTGATGGGTATATGATAACATATTTAAAATATAATAATATTATATGTATAAATTAACTAAAAATCAAGGGAACAAATTGAATATTTTAGTTTCCCTCTAAATGATGATGCATAGAGTTTAAACTTTAGAGAGTTGAAAGAAAAATAATATTTCATGATCAGATGAATTTAAATAAAGGATATATATTTAATCTTATTCCACTTATATGATAATAAAAAAATTATTAATAAAGATATTTTATGAATAATATGTGATGATGAATTTCATATACATGGATTATGATTCATCATAATATATGATAATATTGTGATAATGATAGGGATTAAAATGTTTTATGGGGGGATAAAGTAGTTTATCTAAGTTTTTTTTAAAATATCAGAGATATGATCTCACCACCATCAGTGGAATAAATTAAGTATAAAATATTCTTTTCATATTTTTTTCTAAACACATATTGTACTATATGATACATTAATGCAATATTTCTTTTTCAAATATTTATAATAAGAGGAAATAAGTGTTATTTCTTAATATAATGAATTTTGTGTGTCTTATAAAGATATTCTAAAAATAATACAGAGTTTAAGAGGCCATTGGAAGTGTGTTTAGAGTTGGAGAAGTTCAATGTTAAGAAATAATTTATTATACATGAAAAATTGATTGTAACTGAATATCCTAAAAGGGTTTAATATGTGTTGGTAAATAAAAATATAAATGATTTGAATATTTATTCTGAAAATATTTCATGGAAAATTATTGATGAAAAATCCCGAAGGATGATGGTGATGATAAAGTTATAAATAGTTCTAATTAGACAACACAGGTCATTAACATTATAAAATTTGATGTTTTGGAGTTAATAAGTTTGAATATGTTGAAGGATATGAACATTATGAACATTATTCATAATTATCACCATTATTTAGACATTCTTACTTTAAAGATGTTACTGAATAAATAGTTTTACGGAAGTTATTTATCATATGGTAACATAGTGATGTGGTAAAAATTATGTCAATATGTAATGAGTTTAAAAATACCCTAAAAATAATAGAAAACATATGGTTGATATGGAATTCTATCATATGTGATATGATAATAAAAATACTAATGTATGGTTTTATTATGACTCTTATAGAAGTTTAAGAATATAAAATGAATCATGTTATTCAATAAGAAATCTTTAATTTATCTTTCTTTTAGGTTGTATGTATATATATATAATAAAGTGAAATGATAATTGACCTATAAAAGTATGACTTTGAGTTTATTCCAAACTTATGTTCTTTATAGATTATTATAGTTTGTGATGAAATATTATTGTTAGTGTGAGTAGGATTCTAGTATCATAATAGATAATATTATCATGAGGTACAAAAAGTGTTTTTTTACATAATGTTCTTCTAATTATATACCTCATGGAGTATCATACACTATGTATTTGTTATACTAGGGTTGCATGGTTTATATTTTTATTTCCCTAGACTTGAGGTTGGTGTGATACCAAATATAAGATCCTTTATACTTTTATACCTTTATTACACAATACTTGAATCTTAGATAATATGGAGGTTGTTGGGTATATTTTTCATAATGTTATCAGATGGATCACAACAAATATGGGATTATTATACTTATATGATGAGTATGATATTGGAGCATTTTGTTGAGATATATTGAGAAATTTTATAGGCATACCTAGACAAATCAAATGATGTGATTATTTATCGGGTGAGGGGTATATGATGTACTCATCCATAAAGGTGAATGAAATGTGGTGTATCGACTTGGTTAGTCAATGCTCAGAGAATCAAGAATTAATGATTGGTTATATGATATTGAAATACTCACTATCCCATAGTTACCCGATGTCTTAGAGAAATGGATTCTATAAGAATTTATTCTTTCATATGATGCAGATTGTGGACATAGGTTTAGATATACATGTGTTTGATATAGATCATTCAATATATCATTGTATTTTAATAGCATTTATGTTTTTATAGAGTTTTCTCTGCTTACAATTATTGATTAAATAATTTCTATTTTTTATCAACACCAAAAAAACACATGGGGTCACACTTTGTGGTTGAGTGTACAAAGATTGAGTTTGAATCAGAGAGTTTCTTTAAATTTTTTAGATTATATATAAAAATAGTTTTATATGGGTATTTACAAGGTGTTACATATGATGTAGACATGGTGAATTTGAATATAGTTTTCTAAAATTATTTTTAAGATATATAAAATGAGTTTTTTATGTGGTTTCACCAGTTACTGTATATAATAAAATCTAAGTAATAATTATAATGAGTTTATGAGGTTCCATTGAAAAGTGGTATATTGAAGGATATATTCCCTAACGACCTTATATAATAGTGTATGTTATACACATGTCATATTGAATGACATGAACAATCCAAATACATATCATATGTCTTAGTTTTTGTACATCATAGGGTTTAATATTATGATATCACACCTATGTATTTACAATGTCAGTTTATAAAATTGGAGAATATCATAAAAGGTTATGATTTGAGTTAATATGATTAATAGAGGCAACCTATAACATCCCGACACTATCCCATCACCATGGAGATGACTAAAATGTAACTAAATTTAGGTGAATCCCTTAGGGACCAAAGGATGAAAATAAATTCCAAGGGAAGTACTTAATCATTTGGGGATGGTTTATCCTTGTACACAACACAATCTGTATTGGAATAACTATAAGAAAACAATATAAATATGATGCATGATAATATCCAGACAAAACTCTAGTAACAAAACATTATAATAATCATATTTGAAATAAAAAATAATATTAATAAATAATTCTACAAGTCCCAAAGAGTCCAAAAAAAAATTAATATTCCAAAAATAGAACTATACTATAGCCCCCTACAAACCCCCACCACTATCACCAATGACCAAAACATCTATATTCACTTATATAGAAGTATGTTTTATTATTATTTCCAACATCATGTCAAACAACATCTTTATATTCAATAATATACATATGATGGGGGTGAGTATATAACCCATTAGTAAATCCACAAAAGACCTCCCACACATGCTAATAGATAAAAAAACTTAGGTCACATTTTATATTAAACATGTGATAATTATAAAAACTAGTGAAAAAGAAATAAATGTATATAACTAGTTATAAAAACTCACACCCCAATAAAAATCCACACCATGAACTCATGTCACGAACCGACCCGAATACCCTTGTACCATGATATCCCATCCGATCCCAACATTTCCTAAAGGGACTTCCCAATTTTCATGGGTTATAGACTATCCCCTAGAATCATACAAGGTAAAATTGGTAATGTTTTATCTATGAAACAACATAATAAAATAGATTTTTTTAAGTATTCTCATAAAAACTTCCCAAAAGAGACTGTACCAGAAGAAGAAGAAGGTAAAAAAATCCAAACAGTACACCGTCAAGTACTCAAATAAAACATGATAAACTAAAACACCCCAAAGGTATCAACACTCCAAGAACAATGTGCCATGAACATCCACCTCCTCCAAAAGGCTCATCACCTTTACTAAAACACAGTAGTAGAAAATATACTAATGCCAGAGGGAAAAGGTAGGGTACAATCTAAAATCTCATTAGCATCTCACTAAGTGTTCCATTATAATATTCCATAATAAATACATCAAATACTAAATTAATATTTATACAAAACATTCATGGTAGTAATATTTCACATTTAAAACTAAACATGTTTTTCATGTCAAATGATATAAATATATCAAACAATGGATTAAGTAAATTTTTTATATAAAATAGTTTATATAAATCACTATACATGAGTAAAGAAGTTTCAAAATCAATAGAATATATATCAAAACAATCACAATAAGAACCACAATCATCTTCTCTAAGGTATGATAGCTCATAGTTATGGGGTCCTCACACACACATATCTTTTTTCATGGCAATGTGTACACATGTCCCTTAAGGTCAAGCTGAATATGGCCCATCCACATCCCATAAGGGATATAATCTGCCAAACTATGTTTATATTCATGTTTTAAAGAAAAACTAAATTGATAGGTAATTATCATCCTACAATATTTGTCCCAAATAACCCACTAGCTACCAAAGATTGCATGTGCTCAATCAATCAATCAATAATGGGACATTTATTTCAAAACAATTTAAAATATAATCACATCATTTCCAGTTTTGATATTCCAGTTTCACATTAAAAAATATGGGTTTTTAATCAATTCATGTCTTAATAAATCAAAGGTTTTATAAAAATAAATTTAACCCATTTCCAAAATCATTTCTCAAATCAATTATAAATCTTCATCAATTTCAAAAATGCACCCCAAATTCTAATTCTATTAGAATTGGGGATTTTTCTTAAAATCCATACCAAATTCATTCAAATTATAATTCACATAGAATTTAATTATAATAATTTAATTGAAATGAATTTAATTTAAATAAATCAAATCAAGGGTTTATTACATTGAAAATATCAATGGAACACCTACTTTAGTCATGGGAACATGAAACACAATGCCCGTAATAGGAAATTTACAATGAAGAATAATGGAAATGAATACCAAGTAATCACACATAGCATTAAGATAAAAAATAAATGAGATTAGATACCTAAAAAATGTTATCTAACAACCATATGGATGAGAGAATAAGAGAGCGGGAGAGAAGGAATGAAAGACGTTCTCTTACCAGAGAGGAATCAAATGAGGTTTGATAATATTAGATCCACCTATTAAAGAGTTTGGAAGATCCAAAAATGGTAATGGGAGCCTACCACACCTAGTAATTTTTGTAATATTGAGTTAGGGTCAATCAGGGTAAGAAATCAGGGTTTAAGAATTTTAAAATTAATTTTTATAAATAAAAAACATCGTTCATACCGTTAACTGGGAATGGATGCATGGTTTGTCAAAATATTAACCCAAAACATGCACCTATATAATGGGGTACATGGTTTCTATTTTTTGGGTGCATGGTTTTTGAAATTTTGGGTCAACCATGTAATCCCCTTTTATTTGGGTTTGCACAGTTTACACTGGGTGGGCACACAGTTTGTGAAAACCGTGCACCAACCATGCACAACCTAGAAATTTGTAAAATTTATAACTATTCACACAAAGAAACCCAAGATGAAGCCTAAAAAAACATGAAAAAATGAGGTATATGGAGAATATAAATTCATTAATAGGATGTTACAAACTCCACATAATAGAAAATTTTTATCCTTAAAAATACTATAAAAAAGTCTTCATGTCAAAAAGATGAGGAAACTTCTCTCTCATTAGTTCCTCTATCTCCCAAGTCTGTTGAGTGTCAGAACCATGATTCCATAGAACTAAAACTAATGGTATCATCATCCCATTAAATACCTTGGTTTCATAATTAACATTTCTGATTGGATGCTCAGTCATTGATAAATCCAACTAAACATCAAGATCAATCTAGCTTAGAATGTGTGATAGATAAGAACAATATTTTAATACCTAAAATACATGGAACATGTTATGCATCGATATCAATTTTTAGGGATGTTCTAAATTGTAATCCACTTTCCCCACCAGATCAAAAACCTAAAAAGTTCCCACAAAATTAGGAGCAGGCTTACCATGACTCCCATGCCATCAATGACCCAAATGAGGTGAACCTTTCAGGAACACCTAATATCCAACTAAAAATTACAACAGTCTAATATGATGATCAACATAAGATATTTACCCACTCTATGTCCTTAATATTCTACGATGAATTAAATTAATCATTTTTTATCATCTCATAAAGCATTCTCATTCCAACCAGGGACTTTCACCAATATTAGACCAACATAAAAAATATTTATAAATCCAACCATAAAATGTCTCAAAAGGTTCCATTTAGATCACTGAATGGTAACTATTGTCATAATAATACTCAAACAGTCCCAAATGTTCATCCCAAGCTCCACCAAAGTCAAGAACATAGGTTTGAATCATGTAATCAAGAATCTGTGTAGGCCAATCTTTTTGGACATCTGTCTATGGATGATATACCATAATAAAATGAACATGAGATTCTAGTGCCTCTTGAAGGTCTCTCCAAAAGAGAGAAGTAAAATGGGGATCCATATCAGAGACTATAATAGATGTAACTCCATGAAAATTCACAATCTCTCTAACATAGAGATTTCATAGGTACTCAAATTTGGATGTATCATGAATTGGTAAGAATTGATCCAATTTGGTCAACCTATCGATTAAAACCCATATCACGTTATTATTTCTATTGTATGTGGAAACCCAACCTCAAAGTCTATAGATATCTCATCCCACTTCCAATTTGGATTTTGAAGTGGCTAAAGAAAACTTAAAAGTCTATGGTGCTCAGCGTTAACCTATTATCAATTATAAAAACAATAGACAAAGCTAGTTATGCCTCATCTCATACATTTCAACTAGAATCATCACCACATGTTAGAGAAAATATTTTTTGTTCCTAGGTTCACTGCCCACTGTGAATTATGGAAATCCCCAATAAAAAATTTTCTCATGGGAAAATTTACCACATACCAGTTCTGGAAACATAGGATGCCCTATAAAGAGAACTACCACTCAACAATGGTATCTCTATCATAAATGGAGTTATTAATGATAGGGAATTCACCACCAAGGTATAATCTCTATAGGATCATCTTGAGAAGAGGAAAGGTTAACTGAAAACTAGAAATATAACATCATCCTATGTTTCAAAAATTATAATATGCAACTGTGAAAACTGATCCATCATGTTCCACTCTTCTAATGATTCTTTCATGGCATGGTTGAGAAGTTTCCTGATTAAGGAATTAGGGAAAACATTCCCTTTTACCATGGTATAAGAAATATTGAAATAAAAATATTTTAGGTACTCCACCCAATGCCTCTTGAAATGATTAAAATATTTTTGAGATAAGATATAAATAAAGATCTTTTGGTATGAATACATGGTAAACCTTTCTCTGATAATATAATGTCGCCAACTCTTCAACACATGCTTTATGGATATGATTTCATGGTCAGGGGTTGGGTAATTCTTCTCATGTGTCCAAAGTTACTGATCCATAAGCAATGATATGATCACCCTGCTTAAGAACATAACCCAAACAAGAACCTGATGCATCAAGTAAGACCATGTATCCCTAACCGACCTCTAAAATATTCACCACTAATGAAGAATTCAAAAGACGTTTCAACAGAATAAAAACACTCTAAAATTTATCATTCTAAGAAAACATTACTCCCTTTCTAGTGAGAGTGATCATCAGAGAAGACAAATTAATGAAATCATTTACGAACCCATGATTATACTCATCCAAACCTAGGAGGCTCCGAATCCCTAAAAAGTTAAAGAGTTTCTCCCATGTCATAAATCTTTCACCTTGTCAGCATCAATTGAGATAGCATATTCTGATAGTACGTGTCCCAATAAATCAACTTCCCAAATCCAAAAATCACAATTTGATTACTCGGCATAAAGTCAGTTATTTCTCAATAATTCTAGAAATTCTATTATATGGAATACATGATCCTCATATAAGTTATAGTAAACATGGATTTCATCCACAAAGACCACCATGAAAGTATCAAAATACCCATAGAATATCATATTCATCAAATCCACAATGACTACAGTGTCATTGGTCATACCAAATGGGTTGGAAATATACTCATAATGTCTATGCCTAATTTAAAAGATTTTTTTCTAGATGTTAGATTATTTTATTGTAAACTGGTGATAACCAGATCAAAGATCAATTATTAAGAACCACTTCGACCCTTTCAACTAGTCAATAATATCATCAATCCAAGGAAATGGATAATTGTCCTTTACCATGAATAATTGATTTTTTGGTAATAAAAATATAGGATAAATCCTCCATTATATTTCTTAGAAAATAGAATAGGAATCACCCAATGTGACACACTCATGAATATAAAGCCTTTATATAAAAGATCATCCAACAGTGTATTCAACTCCTTTATTTCAGATGGTCCTATACAGTAATATGGTATAGATACTAGTTGAGTACTTGACACTAAATCAATAGAGAAATCTACCACTCTTACAGGATAAATACCAGAGAAGTTAGAAGGAAAAACATCAGAAAACTCAACAAAAAATAGAGGGAGATAATCGTTCAAGGATTCAAACTCCAAATAAAAATAAAACACTAATATTACTTTCCCCAACTATGGATAAGAATTTATGACTCTACTCAACCTTTGGTACCATTCTCCCTGAAATATATGACAAACACCATCAGGTGAGGTAAACGAGACCCTTCGAAGAGAACAATCAATTATAGATTTATTTTCAATGTAGAAATCTAAATAAAAAATTACATTAAGTGGTTTCATGTAGGGAACCAAAAAATCACAAATAGGTTCAATATATAATAATAAGAAAATAAAGGCAGGACGACGAAGACCCTTCTCCCTCTTTATTCCAAGGGGTGTGTTAATATCAATCACATGTGATAAAAGATCAATAGAAAGATTTAGAAGACTAAAAATAGGAGTTAATATAATTGAGTGGGATGCACCAATATCAAATAAAATAGTCACTAATGATGAATCTATAGTGATGGTACCTCTCATGATCGATAGAACAATATTCGCTTCCTTTGGAAACTATTCCACTATATGAATAAGATTCATTCTAGATGCCTATGTCTGGTACTCCTTTGTTCTTGAAGCATATGATTTCACTCTAGTAAATTTAGGTGCTGATGATCCCATTCAAATTTGTGGAGAATAATATATATGAAAAAACTTTTTCAAGTTACCAGATCATCTATAGGAATCACATTTATTAGGCACCTCAGTGCAATCCCATTTCTAGTGCCTAGGCTTGTCACACTGGTAGAAATTCAAAGGGCCTCTTCCCAAAACTGCAGGAGTTAATGAAGAACCATATTTCCAAGAACCACCATGATAATCATCACACTTTATCTTTCATTTAAAGGAACTCACATAACTATCACTAAGATAAAAAGAAACTCTCTTCAACACTAACATTCCATACAGATCAAGTTCAACCATCAATGATCTATCTAAAAAATCAACATAAGAAGAGTGATTCAACAAGAAAAACTAAGAATTAATTTCATATCTATGTCCCATATCAAATTTGAGTATTCATCTTCTCATTTGATACAATATATGGTGAAAACTATATAGGATTATAGAATCAGTTTTCATACTTTGTCATGGTCTTGTAAGAATAATCAAGTTTGGAAAACTCCATAGCCTTATCCAACACCATAAATTCTAGATAGAACTAGTAGGTTAAAATAAAATTAATTTCCTTCCACTCGAATCCCTCATGTTTCTTCTCCATCACTGTCATTCCCACCATCTCCTGTAAGGTACCTCTAGATTGAAGGTGGAAAATTTCCCTTTGATCACATCATGTGTCTCCAAAAACTCAAAAAAATATCAATTCAGATCAACCAATCATCAACCTGTTGAGGATCATTAGAAACTTGGATCCTTGGAGGATTTTTGTAAAGGAACTCTTGATAAAGACTCTATAAATTATTCCTATGAGGTTCCTTAGTTGAAGCCTAAATGGGAATGAGTGAACGTGCCTGTCCTAGAGCTTGGATGACATAAACAATAACCTCGACCAGATTCTGGTCAATGGGAGGATTTTATCACTACATTTCATCTGCAGTTTCCTCCTGGATCATATATTCATGTCTTCTTAGAGGAATAATTATACACACATAAGAAAACAACATTGAAGACATCAGAAGATTACTCAGAAGAACACTCAAACTAGATAAATAGGGAAATAAATCCCATCATATTGAAAATAAGAATAAGATTTCAACCAATCCAAATAAAAATTTGGGAAAAGACTATAAATAATCCTCAAATAGTCTTTGCCTAACCACCCATGGTGACTTAAGGGCTCATTATAATGAGAGATGGTTATGATCTCACTCACAACTACCTACCAATTCCCAAAATTATTTCAAACTGCACACTGACATCAAGGAAAGATTCTAAACCTGAACCTATGATATAAATTCGTCACAAATTAGCCTAGATACCCTATTACCATGATAACCAATCCCATTTTGACATAGACCGAAAATAATTCCAATCCATACAGGTTTGTGATTAGTAGCTATCATCATAAAATATAAAAGTGGGAATAATTTTTCCCCAAAATAGGGGAAGGAAACATATATATATTAGTATGATCAATGAAAAATTCCAAAGGAGACTGTACCATAAGAACAAGAAGGTAGAACAAAACCAAAATAGTACATCATATAGTAGTCAAAGAAAATGAGATAAACTAAACTAACCTGAAGGTATCAACACTCAAAGACCAAAGGGTCATGAACATCCACCTCCTCTTAAGGTTACCTTCCATTTACTCTAACCTCACAGTATAAAATATATAAACACTCAAAGTAAAAGTTAATATGTGAGCTTATAACCTAGTAGGATCTCACTAAGTGTTCCATAATAATAATCCATAATAAATATATTAAATCATGATTTAATTTTTTTAAAATAGGTATAAGAGTATAATTTCATATTTAAATGAAAAGATTATTTTTATTTTCAATGAGGAAACATTTCAAACAATGGATTAAGTAAAAATTTTATATAAAATAGTTTATATAGATCACTAGGCATGAGTAACACAGTTTCAAAATTAATGGAATATATATAAAAAGAATAGTAATAAACACCATGGTCATTTGATATAACCCATGATAGTTCCAAGTTATGAGATCCTCACACACTCATATATGTGATCATGGAAATGTGTACACACATCCCTCATGATAAGGATAAATAAGATCCATCAATATCATACTGAGGATAAGATCTTCCGAATAATTTTTATGATATATTTTTAAAGTGTCGATCTATTTCTAGGGCATTAAAATCTAAGAATTTTTATCCCAAATAACACACTAACTACCTAGGCATGCATGTGCTGAAACCATCAATTAATAATGGGAAAAATATTTCAAAATAGTTTAAAATACAATCACCCCATTTGAAATTCCAATATTCCATTTTCACATTAAAAACAAAATTTTTTTTTTAATAAATTCATGTCTTTTTACAAAACAAAATCAATAATTTATTTTAAGAAAAATAATTTAATCCATTTAAAAAATAAATTCTCCAATCAATTTAAAATTTCCATCAATTTCCAAAACACTCCCCAATCTCTGATTCTATTAGAAATATGGATTTTTCTCAAAATACATACCAAATCCATTCAATTTCCAATTCACATAAAATTGGGTTTCTATCATTTAATTTATGTTAATTTAATTTAAGTCATTAAAATCAATGGTTTATTACAAGGAAAATCTCAATAGAACCACATACCTTTAATCTAGGTAACACGAAACACAACACCCATAATAGGAAATTTCCAATAAAGAATAATGGGAATGGAGGTAAAGGAATAAAAACTATATTAATGATCCAAAATAAAGGATATTAGATCCATTGACAATAAAATGATATAATAACCCTATGGAGAAGGGAATAATTGAGTGGAAGATAAGGAATATAAGAAGATATATTTCTAGTGAGGAATAAAACATGGTTCTCTAAGGTTAGATCATCCTTGTAAGATTGTTGGAGGAGAACCATATTGTTATTGGGAGCCTCTAAGACCTATTAATTCATGTAAAAAGATATTAGGGTTGTGTAGGTGAAGAAATAGGGGTTTGGGAATTTTAAAAATAATTTTAGCAAATAAAAATATACCACTTGCATGGTTACCTGGTCAGGGACACACAGTTCATCAAACCATGCGACCCTCTAATGTGGTGCATAGTTTTTAATTTGTGGGAACATGATTTTTCCAAAAATTTACCTACCGTGAAAACCCCCACTATTTGGGTTTGCACGGTTTACAATTGGTGGGTGTATGGTTTGGGAAAACTATGTGCTAACAATGTAAAGCCTAAAAATTTCCAAAATTTTCAGATTTTCCCCAAAGAAACTCGAGATGAACCGAATAGAAATCATGAACAAAATTTAGGGTCTAGGAGTTTCTGAAAAAAGTAATAGGATGTTATATCTCATGAACCCATTTAATTAACTAACCCTTCTTTCTGGGATCCATGTCACTAACCTAATGGACCCCATCAAAGTAGGAAAAACTAAACGATCTAGGTAAAACTTATGGTTTCATATACTGAAAAGAAGATAACTATGAATGATCTAGGTAAAAATTATGGTTTCATATTTTGAAATGAAGGTTAAATGATATAGAAATCGTATGAATGATTTTTCACGATTGATCACTTTGATCAAAGATTATAATAATCAGAAAACAATTTCTATTTTAGTGTGGGATTTGAGATATAATGATTAAGTTGAGTTGGTAAGAGGTATGATCAAATATTGAGGTACTCTATATAATATTTGTTATATTAATTCTTATATATCATGAATTGTTTAAAGGAATCTTAATTCATATCATCAATGATTAGATATTGAATTAGTAGTGAAAAAACTTAATGGTATGATGATCAAATCTCATGTCTATGATTATTCTCCAATTGAATTTTGTAGGAATGTGCTTCCTAAAAATCTCATTATTATCCTTGTGGTTGAATTTTATGTTATTTTAGTCATGAAATTAAATTAATTACAAAAATCCCACATCAATTTCCAAGTAAGGCAATTCACATTTGATATTCTAGAACAAATTATTATCTTTTATCAATGATATGATAAATATAAACTTCCAATAAAAATTTCATCCATTGAATGAGACTTTATTCCTATTCAAAAGGGGTGTTTATCTCAAATGGTTAGTGAGAAAATCAACATCATAGATATACCTATTATGTCGAAGTTTGTTGATGTATTTCTAGAATATTTTACTAAACTTTCATCGAATCATAAAGTTGAGTTCTCAGTAAAATTATACATGGAGATACACTTATTTCAGAGAATCCCTATAGAATGACCTTGATTGAGTTGAAGGAATTAAAGAAGAAACTCTAGGATAATATTGATAATGTATTCATTCAGTCAATTGTGTCACGTTAGGGTTCACTAATTCTTTTTTTAATAATAAATATATATTGATGAGACAGTATATTGATTAATGGGAACTGAGAAAGAAAAAAAAACTAGTATCCTCTACCCCATATTGATAACTTGTTTGGTCAAATTTGTGAAGCTTCATAGTTTTCCAAGATTTTACTTCATTTTTCATATCATTAATTTAGGGTCAGGGAGAAGGATATACATAATATTATATTCCATAAAAGGTATGGGAACTATAAATATATAGTTATTCCATTTGGTCTTACTAATTCCTCTACCACATTTATGGATTTAATTAATAATGTCTTTAGAGATTACCTTGATCATTTTTGGGTAATCTTTAGAGAAACAATGTTGATCTAATTTAAATTGAAAGGAATAGAATAAATATCACCTGAATATTATAAAAAATACACTAAGTAAGGATATCTTGTAATAAAAATTTTAAAAATGTGAAATTTGGAAACAAAAAGTTTCATTTTCGGGTCATATTATCTTTAGAAAGGGTATATAGGTCGATCCATTAAAGACAGATGCTATTGAACATTACCCCATACCAACTATGGTGATGGAGATTAATATTTTGCTTGGTTTGGATGGATATTATCAATTTTTTAGAAAATTTGTCATGAATAACTAATCCATGAAACAAGTTAACTGAAAAGGGAGACATGTTCTGTTGGATAACTAAATTCTATGAAAATTTCGAGTAAATAATGTGGAGGTTAGTCGGTGTAGCTTTACTTACATTACCCTGTAGTGGATAAGGGTTTTTAATCTAAATTAATGCAACAAAAAAGGATTATAATTACTTATTAGGTAGAATGATAAGGTTAAATATTATGCCTCATGAAAATTGAAGGTTTATAAGAAAACATAACCCACTAAGGATTTTGAGTTAGTTGTGGTATTTTTTTCATTAAATATATAGAGGTATTATCTTAACAAAGAAAGAAATGATATATATATATAATGATAATAAAATTTTAAAGTATATATTCACATAAAATGAGTAGAATATGCTCCAGAAAAATGGTTAGGACTAATTACAGATTAATAATACTCAATACATTACCACGCTAGGAAAGAGAACAAGATTGTTGATTCTTTGATTTAAAAGAATCATGCCACCTTATCTATGATGAGGATCACAAAAGAATCAATATTTTTGGATTTTCCAAGGAAGGTACCAGAAATCTTTAAGAATTGAAAAACCATATATTTCTCAACTAAGTGTTCAACCATGTATCCAATCGAGGATTAAATAGGAACATAAGGAATATGTAAAGTTATAGAATAATGTGAGAAATGTTCCTAAGTTTAACCTTGATTGTGATGGAAGGATAAGGCTTAGGAATTATCACACACCTAGCTAGGGTTCCATCCAAACTGACACCCAACCCAGCTAGTGGTATAACCCTAAAGTTGTTCTCAAAACCTAAGGGTTGGAAACTAGTTATTGGGCATCAACAATACACTTTGGGAATGATTTTACCCATGAAAATGATAATAAAAAAACCATGAGAATAAAACATCACATAACCGATAATCATAACCAAATGAGATAAAAAATTTATATTCAATATTTTATAACTTTAACCAATACCAAGAGTACTATAAAAGAAGGGTAACAATGAAAACTTCCCAAAAACATCATTGTAAAAAGAGGTCCATCACCATCAAGCCACCACCACCAACACCTGCAAGAAGTGGAACACTAGAACCCAGATCCTCTTTCACCACCACAAAACATCTTTCCTTTACCTAGGTCATACATAAAAAATTCTACATATACAAAAAAGTGTATATAGGATGTGAGAAAAATCCTACTTAGATGAAACCCAAAAGAAAGATTCCATGCTATAACATTAGATGATAAATCAACTTGAACACTTTAATTAAGAAAATTTGGAAACGTTTTAAAGGAATATTTAAAGGAAAACATTTTTAGGAAATCACTTTTAATGAATTTTTTTCTCAAAATAAACACTCTTTGAAACCATAATGTTCACATGGTCTACTGTATACCGACGATTAGCACCACATCACAAAATAATCATGTCACAAGAGATCACCCTGGGAAATCCATATAGGTAACTAGTACAAGTGGGACCCTATGAACCTCATACCTCAGTGATCAAAATCCTCCAAACAAAACAAAAAACATCCTCATGCACAAGACACTACAGAGGAGTCAATGTAATGTGATAGTGGTCTCCATATCATAAGCCAAAACTAGTAGCGTTCCCATGCATAAACCACTAGAGGGGATCCCATCCCAATTTATAGTGGTCTCTAATCATATCAAATGTTTAGTTAATGTTGTATTATCAATCATGTTAGAAGAATATGGACCTCAAACTCTTACTAATCAACTAGCGTTCTAGTTCTAGTCATCCTACCTAGATACCCAGAATTCCGTTTGTGCTTAAATTCCATTTCACATATCACATAAATCACCACTTTAACATAAACATTCTATAAATAATAAACATAGAAGGAAATCACCTCTTACATAATCCAAAATCATCAAATGATAAATGATCACATGTAAACCACCCTTTTTCATAAACAAACCATTTACATTTCCCTTTCCCACTAAAGATATTTGGAAACAATTTTCACATACCTTTCAAAATTCAAAAAAACAGTTTGGAAACACAAAAAGAAGTTCCCAAAATAAATCTATCCATTTCTATCGGAAAAACCCCTTCAAAATTCATACACATTCCAAATCCATTTTAAAACATGCTTCACATCGCTTCACAATTCACAAACCACATTTAAGGTGCACTACAAAGAAGATGACATGCAACAAAATCCATTTCTTTCGGAAAAGCATATTTCAACACATTCACACCTCAAGTTCCTTTTTATAAAACCATTCACACCTTTCACACAAGGCATAAGAAACATCTAATAGGAACCATAATGAATTAGATAAGAAACATAACACACTCCTTTTCAAAAATAAAATTTAATCACATATGAATCTCATAACCTTTTTAAAACATATTTTTCACCACATAAATGATCCATAGAACTATATTAACAACTAGGAAGGAAATACAAAATCATCTAATAATGTAAAATCATGGAACATCCTACATTAGATATAAAAACTTCTAGAAACCAGTAGAAAACCATAACCGCACCACCAAGAGACTCTATAAAGGAAAGATAAAAAACCATCAATATTTCAACACACAAATCAAGATAGAACCCTTACTTGGTCAAAAAACCCAATGGAAAATGATAAAAAAGAGAGTGGGAAGAAGTACCTTAAAGGAGAGAGAAACTGAGTGAGAAATGAATTACATGATGATTACATGAAGATCCAAGGACAAACCACCCAAGTATTGATCAACAAGAGGTCCAAGAAGTTATGGAGGATGATCCTAGAGATGAAACTTTCATCAGGATCATATTAGGGGTGATTTAGGGTTTAAAATAAAAGGGGAAAAGAGTAGTATTATAGTTTTTAATGACCTTGATAGGTCATATGGTTAGCCTACACAATCTTCCAAATTGTGAGTCACTCACTATCCAAGAGGAACAATGATGCAAAGCTTCTTGGGGGAGGGTTCACACATATGTGGCAAGACGTGTTCCTAGATAGTTCCACTATCCCAAGTGCATGATTAACTTTAGGCTGGTACATGGTTTCCCAATACCATGCGCCAACTGTTCACTACATACTACTGAGCTGAAACACTCTATTTTTCTCAAAAAACTAAAAGGGAACCCAAGAAAAAAATGTAAGACCAAAAATAGAAAAATGAATAAATGGAAAGAAAATCCTATATATGACAATTCTACCTACCATGAAAAAATTTTGACCTTGGAAAGTCACTCCAAAGATTGACCAGAAAACAAAAACAAATACTCCTTCTCAACCCAAGAATTATACACCCTTGTCTTGTGCTCATCACTACCATGCTTCCAAAGAACCCGAACCAACTGTATGTACTTCCCATGAACCACTTTCTCCTGAGAATACAAAATTTGCACTGGCCACTCAAATATAGAAAAATCTGTCTCTAACTTCAAATCCTTCAAATTAAACACATGGGATAGATCCAAATTGTACTTTTTCAGCTGATAGACATGGAACATTTCTTGAATTGACATCAAATGGGAAGGTAAATAAAAAATGTATCCCACCTTACCAATATTTTCAGTAATCTTAAAAGGTACAACATACCTCATCATTATCATACCTTTCCTACCCAAGTGACGATGACCTAAAGTAGGTTCCACTTTCAGAAACACCTAGTCACCCATATATAACTTCAAATATCAATGCCTTTGATCAACACAAGAATTATGAAGACTCTATTACATAAATAAAAGATTCATGATCAACTTAACTTTATCAGAATTTTCATGCACAAGGCTCAGTCCCAATAATAAGTCTCATCAACCTAAGTCCAACAATGGGGTCCAACATGGCTGACCATAATGTGACTCAAAGGGGCCCATTCGAATCAAACATTTCTAAATGTTATTATATGAAAACTCCGCTAATACCAAATGGGTATCTCACAAGCCTCCAAAATCCAATACACATGAATAAATAATGTCTTCTAGGATTTGATTCCCCCACTCCATCTGACCATCTGATCGAGGTTGGTAAGCCGTACTCAACTTTATATGCTACCCCATCACCTTTTGAAGGCCTTCCCAACACCGTGAGGTAAAACATGGGTCCCTGTTTGAAACGATTAATAATGGAACACCATGAAGCCTTACTATCCCCAGAACATACAACCATACCAACTCATCTAGTTTAGTTGATTCCCTAATCAAAATGAAATGGATTTATTTGGTCAAATGGTTGATAATTTCCCAAATGGCATTCCATCCTTGAGGTTTATAAGGTAGTCCAACAAAAATGATAGAACAATCAATTCCCATTTACATGTAGGAATGGGTAGTGGTTGAAGAAAACTAGAGGGCCTTTGGAACTCTTATTTAACCTGATGACATGTATAACACCGCAATATAATGTTAGCTACATCCCACCCCATACCTAGCCACCAGAAATGATGACACACATAATAAAACATCATGGTGGAACCAGGATGAATGAACCACTAACAATGGTGGATATCGTTCATCACCACCTTCCATAATTAATATATAACCACAAAGTGTAATCTAAATCACAATGATACCTTAGGAGAAAAATAAAATTCCCAATGAACCTCCCCACTATTTTGGAACTGCATATAATAGTGACACAACTCATAACATGGATAATAGTTATGAATCAACTCCATAAGGGAAGGTGTTAGATGAACAAAAGGAAAGAACACACCTCTACTGTGCTCCATGGTATATAGATAAAATAGGGAAAAAGACCCACCAAAGTCAACTCATCACTGGACTCCTTTAATTATTGCACTAACACTTTCCTGCTGAAAGCATCTTCCACCACATTTCCCATTCCTAGGGTATAGAAGATATAAAAATTAAACCCTTGAAGTTACTCAACCCAATTAATCGATCATTGATTCATATATTTTTGGGAAAAAATTTAAGCCAAACTCTTATGATCTGAATAAACAAAAAATTTCTCCCCAAAAAGATATGGAAACAATATCTTCAAGTAATGCATTACCACATCTAATCGAAGGTTATGGTTTGGGTAATTCTTATCATGTGGTTGGAGTTATAGAGGACCATACACTACCACATCATCACATTACATCAGCAAAAACCCAAGAACCATGCTAGAAGAATCACAATTGACAATGTATCCCTTTCTAGGCTCTAAAAAGATCAAAATAGGAGCTGTGGTAAACCAATGCTGAAGATCCTAAAAAGAATCTTGAAACTCTGGGTTCCACTAAAACTTTACCCCATTTTAAGTGAGATCCATCATGGATGAATCATATTGAGATAAATCCCAGACAAACCACATGTAATACCCTTATAAGTCTAAAAAGATTCTTATTTCAAACACATTATTTGGATATTTCCATGAAATCATAGTAGATATCTTACCGAGTTCCACTGAAACAACTTGTTATGTGATCACATGACCCCAATAATTCACCTCTTTAATATGTAAGTTTCACTTATAAGACTGTACATAGAGATGACGATCCTGAAGGGTGCCCAACACAATCCTTAAATTCTAGTAATTCTCCTCCTTAGTCCCAGAATAAACTAGGATGTCATCCCCAAATACCATGATAAATGAGTCAAGATATTAATGGGAGAACCTATTCATAAGTTACATAAAGACCATTGGAGAATTCATCAACCTGAAAGGGATGAAAAATAATCAAAATGGTCATACCTACTTTAAAAAAATATATTTGAAACATCTACCTCTCTATCTCTGACTTGGTGATACCTAAAACTCAAATTGATCATGGAGAACCACTCTTCCACCTTAATCTGATCGAAAAGGTCATAAATAATGGGAAAGGGTATTTATTCTTGATCTTCACCCTATTTATATTTTTGTGATTGATATAGAATATGAGATATCTATTTTCCTTTTTTGTAAATATAACTAAGATAGCCCAATGTGATACACTAGAGTGGATGAAACCTCTGGGTTCCAAATCATCCATAAATACCTTTAATTCCCTCAACTCGGTGGTATCCATATGGTAAGAGGGAAGAAATATAAATTGTGTTCCCGATGAAAAATGAATAGTGAACTACACATCCCAGTCCAGAATAAAACACGGGAAATCATTTTGAAAACCCACTAAGAACTCATCCACTATAAGAGGTAATACACCCTTATAAGTATCATCATTGTCCACTAATGTGATCAGAATGAATTGAAAAATGAGTTTTCCCAATTCTAAAAGTGTAGGTCCATCACATCACGAATGAGGATTCAACTCACCTTAAAAAACACGGGTCTTGCCACTAGGTTCCATTAAACATACTTTCCATTGATAATAATCAATGGGAACCTAAAAATGCACCTTCTAATCCATATTGAGGTTCACATCAAAGATGTATATCTCCAAAACTAGGAAATCCCATTCCAGTTTGACCCATGATACATTGAGTGAGAAAAATATACACCTGAAACCCTACCCTTGCTTCTTACCAAGTGGTGTTACCAACTACAAGAAATATGGTATAAACTCATTTGAAAGCTTTAACACATCCATAATATAGGAACTAACAAAATAAACAAGGTCACCCAAATCAAATAGATAAATAGCTAATGATGATTAAATAAGAATGGTAACTCAAACTATCGTAGGCCTTGCATCTGATTCCACTAGATCTCGACACACAATGAAGCTTACTCATCTTTTCCTAATCTTGAGAACAATCACTATCCTACAGATCTTCCCTGAACTGACTCTACCCATAAGATGATCCAACCCTACCTCTATGACCTCTAAACTGCAAGCCCACTATCATGGATGGTTCCAACCGGGATGACATCCTCATGGAATCCATAGATCTCACACTTCTCTAATATGGGCATTCCATCCTAAAAAACTATCATAATTTCACCATAGTTCCACATTAGTGGAATGCCTTGGGTGGATATGAACACATATACCATATGTGCCATACCTTCCCGCACTAATGGAACATGATTAACCTAGAACCTAAACCGATTGACGAAGATAGTCAGGAAAGATGGCATGAACTACCACTTCCTCACTTATCCTACTTGTCCCACATCCTCTTTATATCAGAATATCTTCCACTACTCACTGACGACATAGCTCCAGAAAAACCATGCATGCCTTTATGATAAATTTTTACCATCATAGCATGATAAACCACCACATCACATGTCTTAAGCTTGAAAAACGACATGGGGATCATATTTCCTACCGCAACCCCATATCTAAATTCTAGGACTTCAGCTTCTCATTGGAAACAACCTTAGGAGTGAACCAAACTAACACTACAAATTTGTTAGCATACTCCATCACAGTCCGATCTCCCTAGTGATAATCCAAAAACTCTTGAGACCTAGTGAAGGCAAAAATATTATGGAAATAATTACTTTTGAATATAACCTTGATATCATTCCAACCTATTCACTCATTCTTACCAACATTCACCATTGAGTCCCACAACTTCTGACTGGGACCTTCCAACATTAATGAAGCACACTTCACCTAGACTGCCTCAGAAGTATCAAGAGACTCAAACATCCTCTTAATATTCTTTATCCAAACCCCATCTTCTTGATGGTCCATGCTACCCTAGAAAGAATGATGATTATTCTTTAGGAAATCCTGATCTTTACCCTTTCAAGGACCCGATTTATCTTCTATAACATGAGATTAACGAGATCCTGATCCTTTATCTAAAGCTTGGATATACTGAAGAAATGATTCAACTAGCCTCCAATCAATTGGTGAGGGAGAACTATCTCCAACCTCTTACTGTGGCTGAATTAGAGGTCTCTAGAGAGGCATTTTTCTACAATAAGAAATAAAAAAAATCCATCAATACAACCACAAACATTGGATTCTATAAATTTTCAACAACAACAACATTTCAAAAACCCTTCCATAAATAAAAAACCATATCCAATTTAATAAAAATATAAACCAAACCAATCCATCTTCACCCAGTGTCCATATATTGTCTCCAGCATGTACGTCTCACCTAGGGAATAATAAAATCCAAATTCCCAAAAACTCATGGTGACTTAAGTCCTATCACAAGGTGTGTTGAAAAAACACACAAATCTCAACATGAACATCAATAATAAACAATACAAGCTCTAGTATGTCCATAATAATCCCAAATAATTGACCCAAATAAGAGATAAACCTACTATAATACCATTTTTTCATGAACTAAGATGGGGTGCCATCCAAACTAACACCCAACCCGGTCCGTGGCATGGCTCGAAGGGCATTCCTAATCCCTACAGTTTGGAAACTATTTTATAGTTATTAACAATATATTTGGGAATGATTTCACCCATGAATATGATAATAAAAAACCCATGAGAATAAAATATAACATAACTGATAATTCCAAGAAGCGAGTTACAAAAAGTTTCAGATTCAATGTTTTACAACTTTAACCAATACCAAAAGTACCAAAAAAAAGAACTACATAAAAATTCCCAAAAACATCCATGTAACAAGAGGGATATCCCTCTAAATAAACCACCTCAAAAACCAACAATAAGTGGAACACTATAAACCATATCCACCATCACCACCACAAAATATCTCACCTTTACCTGGGTCATATATAAAAAAGTCGACATACACACAGAGGTGTATCCAGGGTGTGATCCAAAGCTCAGTAGGATTGAACCCAAAGGAAAAATTCCTTGTTATAACATTAGAAGGTAAATGAACATGCACACCATTATAATAACATTTAGAAACATTTTCAAAGAACATTTCAAGGAAAAAACATTCTTGGAAAACACTTATAAAGACAAACTTTTCTGAAAAGAAACTTACTTTGATACCAAAATGTATACAAGGTCCACCGTATACCCACGGTTAACACCACCTCACAAAAGAATAATTCCACAAGAGAGAACCCTGGGAAATACCTATAGATAACCAGCACAAGTGGGGCCCTATAAAACTCATAACTTGGTAATAAAAATCGACCAACCAAAACCGACAGCGTGCTTATGCATGAGACATTATAGAGGAGTTAATCCAAAGTTCTAGTGGTCTGCATATCATAAGCCAAATCCAGAATTATTCCCATGAATGATCCACTAGATGGGATGCCATCATAAGGTCTACTGGTAACTGATCATATCACATGTTTAGTTAGTATTGTATTGTTAATCCTACTAGAAGAATTCGGGCCTCTACCTCTTCTGAATCGACAAGAATACTAGTTCAAATTCATCCAACACGATACCAGGGATTCCATTTGTTCTCAAATTCCATTTCACATATTACATAAATCATCACTTTCACATACACATTCCAAGCATCATGACAACACAAGTAAATCAGAACTTTCCCAATCCACACTGATCCAATAATCAAAGATCACATGGAAACCACATTTTTTCATAAAGAAAACCATTTCAATTTTCCATGAATAGTAAAACCATTTTAAACACTTTTTACATACCTTTTACAATTCAAAAAAACCATTTATGAACACAACAAGATATTCACACAAGAGATCCACCCATTCCCATGGGAAAACCCCCTTCCAAATTTAGGGAGATTCCCAATCCATTTTACAACCTGATTCACACAAATTTCACAATTCACAAACCATATTTAAGGTACACAATAAATACTCCAACATTCAACAAAATCTAATTCTTTTGGAAAAAAATTTCAACACATTCTCACCTCATGTCATTTTTTAAAATATCTTTCACACATTTCACTGAAGGCATAAAACACATTAAATAAGAACCATAATGAAGAAAATAAGAAACATAACCACATCCCTTTATGAAATAAAATTTGATGTAATATACATATCAAAAACATTTTAAAATGTATTTTTGACAACAAAAATGATCCAAAGAACACTTTTAATAACCAAGAAAAAAAATCCAAAATCATCTAAAAATGTTAAAGCATGGAACCACCTACCTCGCACTTCGAAACATCCAGAAACGGGTTAAAAATGAAATCCACACCACAAAGAGACCCTATAATGGAATGATAAAACAAAATATATCCTGATTTCACCCTAAAACTCAAGATCAAACCCCTACATGGTCAAATATCTTTCTGGAAAAGGAGATACCAATAAATAGGGAAGAATAACCCTAGATGGAGGGATATACCAAGGGATAAATGAATTAATTGATGATTCCTTTAAGATGAAAGGAAAAATCTACCAAATTATTGATCCTCAAGAGGTCCAAGAAGGTGAGGAAGAATATTCTTGGGCTGAAAATCCCATCATGATTGGATTAGGGGTGATTTTGGGTTAAATTCGAAAGGGGGAAAAGAGAAATTTTCTAGTTTTTAATAACCTAGACAGGTCATATAGATAGCATACATTGTTTCCCAAATCATGTGACAACTGTAGATACCTGACTATCCAATAGGAACAAAGATTCATGGTTTTCTAGGGGAGGGAACATGCCCATGTGCCTAGCCATTTGACTTGGACATTACCATTTTCCCAGCTGCACCATTTCCTTTGGGCTGGGGCATGGATTCCCCAAACCACAAACCATCTACTATCGAGACCAAAAAATATATTTTTATCCAAAAACTCATGGTGGAAGACAATGAATAAAATAAATTCCTTAAATAAACAAAGTAATACTTGGTAACAAAATCATGGATCTGATAGGAACTGCGTATTCATTTCATCGAGACCAAATTTAAATGAGCTATTGGAAGAGGCTCATAGTTCTTTATTATATATTCTTATTAGAAGTAATAAGATTTATAGATAATTGAAATACTATTTCTGGTGAGAAAACATGAAAATAAATAATTATAATTATGTATCATAGTGCTTGGTAGGTTAGTAAGTTATGAATGAGAGACAAAAATCTAAGTTGATGTTACAAAAATTACTTATACTCAAATGGAAATAGGAAAAAAATACCCATGGATGTTTTCATCAGACACTACAAAATTTATAATTACATATTTCTATATGAGTTTTAGTTGATCACCTTATTATGTAATCACACTTGATTTATATTAGAGAATTTGTCTCTCTAGATCAACTTTTCAGGATATAAATTAAGAATGTGGTAATGTTGAATACAGTACCACATTATATTATATCTGATTGGGATCTAATGTTTAACTAGAAGTTCTAGTGAAGTATTTAGTAGGCTCTAGATACAAAGTAATGTTTTACCACTACATATTATCCTCATATTGATATTCATTCTAAGATAACTATTCAAAACCAAGAGAAAATGTTACGATCGTGTTCTACAGATTTGAAATGTGTTTCGTATCAACACCTTCCTCTAGTTTAGTTTTTTATGAAAAAAATATTTTAATAGATCATTTAGATGAATATTTATTAATAAATATATAGAAAGAAATGTTTAACCCCAATTTGGTGGGATAAAGTTGGATAAATAAAGCAATTGGTATATGAACTAGATTAGGAAATGTTAGAGAGAGTCAGTTCCATTCAGAACCACATCAATGAATCTTAGTGTAGGAAAAACGTTATGATGACATTCATCAATGTGATCTATAATATGAAGATATTGATAAGGGTTTTATATGAATTAACCCATGTAATAATTTTATGAGATTTAGGAAGAAAGGAAATATTATCCCTTGGTATATTTCCCCCATTGATATTTTTGATTGAGTAGGGATAATATCTTATCACTTGGTGCTTCCATTAAACCTCTCTCAAGTTCACGATGTGTTACATGTATCTCTCATGAAGAAGTGAATACCTGATTCTTTTCATGTACTAAACTCTAGTTTTATACCACTGATGAAAGATATCTCTTATAATGAACAAGTAGTGGAGATTTTATATCCTAGAGATAAAGTCATACAAAATAAGAACACTTAGCAAGTCAAAAATTTGTAGTGAATCCACTAATTTGAAGAAGCTATATTGAAACCCAAGGATATGATGAGGCAAAAGTATCATCAATTATTTTTATTAGAGTGATGGAATCTTGAGGTAAAAATTCATTTTAAAGGGGGAAGAATTTAACACCCTGAGATTTTATGAAATACCTTTTTCAACTAAATTTAATTTCATCAATTGTTTAAATTACATGAAACACCAAGATTTTGTATAATGTAATATAGTATACAACTATTACTTATCAATTAAATTGGATAGTATGAATATGAATATTTAAATTATGAAAAATATAAGTTTTACACATGAATAAAATAAATTCATTTGTTATCAATTCATTTTAAATAAAAATAAAAATCATTTGAGAGTAAAATAAATGTTTTCTAAAAAAATTGTCTTTATGCTTGAAATATTTTTTATCTTAATAAATTAAAATAATCACTATTTTTAAATTATATCAATAGAATTTATACATTATACATATAATTAAATTTTTTATCATTTATATAATATTTTTTATTGTCATATGATAAGAATAAATATATTTTTATGATTAAAAACTGCATTTTTTTTAAAAAGCGGTTTCTTCATGTTTTGAAAATAGAACTTAAAATTAATTTTTTACACTTTTAGAAAATTAAATTGAAAAAAAATATATTTTATTAAAAAAATGACAAAATATATTTTACTGAATTTTTTATAATTCTCATAAAAGATTAATTTATCGACGAATAGTGAAAAATTAACAATTTTTATAAGAAATTATATTTTCATCAAAAAAATTTACAGAGTTCCATTTTTAAAGTGTTTTATATGTTAAATTAGTTCAATAATATTATTATTAATCCAATTTATATCATTGGAAACAATTTTATATTTAATTTTTGTATATTTTTTTGTATTTAAGAAAACGTTTTCTTTGGAAAACTCCCTTTTTTCACAGTTGTTGGTATAATTTTAAATTAGATTACAAAAATTATATGAATTGATTATTTTAAAATGAATTAAATATTTTGAATAATATAATTAAATTTATGTAACAAGTGTAACTTATTATTTGGCCATAATTAATAGTAAGAAAAGTAAAAAATAATTATCAAGGTTAATGTTAAAACATGGTTTTATGCATTATATGCACTCATGTTAAAATTAATTTTACAAAAACATGTCAAATTATTTGAAAAATTGGATTAAATATTTATAATTATTGGGTTTAAGTTATTTAATATTTTTTATTTAATTATTAGTCTTAAAGGAAGAAATACGTAGGTAAATAAACTTGTTATTTTGGTGAAAACTTTAATGGTAAAAGTAAGTAAACATAATGGTTAAGAGAATAAAAGGTTTAAAAATATTATATTTTTTTGTTAGAGGTTTTTATAAAACATATATTACCTCTAATATATTATTTATATGTTTTGGAGGCACATTTATTGAGAGTGAGTTTCCTTTATTGAATAATTTGGGGTATTTACAAAAATGTCACCCTTTCTCACTTATAAAAGGGAACCTACTATCCCTTTTTTCACACGTAAAATGAATTCTTGTTCTAAATATACTTATAAAATCCCTTAATTGCATACCCTAACAAATATTATAGGTTTTTTTGTTATAAAACCATTATGAGAAGGCTTTGGTGAAAACCTATAGAAGTTTTCCAAAGAAGAGGTATCGTTATTAATCGTGTGTTTTTGTTTTATTTTTTCTTCCAACTCCTTCATATATTATTCAATTATGATGAAATAATAATATAATATATTCCATATAATTATATTATATTATTTCAATATAATAACATATATCCATTTCCTCTTCCATTAAATGGGTAGAAAATCATCTCTTGTGTGTACGGTGGACTACCGCCTCACAAACCGATGTAATTTATTTTCCATCACCACCTCTCACATATAGATATAACAATGAATTTAATAAAAAAACACATACAACTATATATATATATGAAATTTCTGAAATAATTATACGTATGGAATAACAATATCATATCTACCTTCTTACCATCAATCATTTGGAAAAGGACAATGTTGCTCGTATGCATATATTAATTACTGCCTCCAAGATGTGATTTGATAGAATTCTCATTTTATTTTTTAAATGGATGGTAATAATGACATAATTAATTAATATATATTATATATATTATATAATAATTTTTCTTTAACAGTGAATTAATATTTAACTTTATTTCATTTTATCCACAAAGAAAATAGATACAACGTTCATTGTACTACAACCAACCGTCTCCATGAACGGTGTAATTCATTTTTATATGTTAAAATTTTATGGATGAATATAAATATTTATATAATGAATTTATATGATATTTATATCAATATTAAAATTCTATATAATATGTAACCATAATAAAATTACAAGTAACAAAATTATCTAACCAAAACATACATGGAAAACAAAGCAGTTATAACCTAAAACAGTGATTTTAACGAATAATTATAAATAAAAATTTGTTAAAAAGAGATAAGTAAATAATATATGGTATTATATATATTATTATGGTTATTTAATATATTTATAATAAATATATATTTATTATATAATAGTTTTGAACATGTATGATTGAAGTTGAGACTTGCGGTAAGATATTTTCATCTCACTTTTACTTTTATGACAAATATTCTACATTCAACACTAATTTATTTTATTTTTGGTATATACTACTCCTATAAAATTTTATATAATAAATTTATTTATTTTGATGGTTTCATACATTTTATTTGATGTTATTATTTCCTAGGGATTATGATTCAAAAGTTACCAAAGCGAGAGAGGGTTTATGTTACAGTCTCATTGTTTATTAGGATTGTTTAAGATTATTATTTAGATGATGAAATTTAATGATCTAACTCTAAAGATTCACATTAATTTTATTTTAAATTTTTTATTTGTATAAATTAATTTTTTTTTCTCTTTTTGTACTCAATAGACTAAAATAGTGTTTTAAAGGGAAACTGGTTTTTTAATTATTTTTCAGTCAAAGATACTTTCTCTTCCATGTATATGTTTTATTAATTTTATTTAATATTATACAATGAATTTTTAAATTAATTTTACCCATGTTTTAATTTTAATGTTTTTCTTAATGGCAATCTTCAAGTTATATTATAAACTAGGAACTTTATACTTTTAATGAAAAACATTTTCCTCTATCATGACCACTAAAATCTCTAAATATTCATTTATAAGTATCTATATATATTTTAAAAAAATTCTATAATATTGTGGAAATGTTTATATTTTAAAAAAGTGATTTTCAATTGTAAATTATATTTTCCTCAAGAAATGATCTATGTTATTTTTTAAAATAATTTTCCTTCTAAGATGAAATCTTTTGATGTTTCCTAACCTTTATTAGGGATATGATACAATGATAAAATTATTATTATTTCTATTAATGGTTTATGATTATAATGAAAATATTTTTATAAGGCCCATATAATTTCCATGGGTTATGAAATAATGAAAATATGTAATTTTTATGAGACACACTTATTTTCTATAGTTTATAATACGATGAAATAATTATTAAACCCATTTCCTTTTCATAGGTTATTATATGATAAATTTTTTATGATATTTTGTAAAAAATATGTATGAATTTAATTATGTGATAGGTGGAACTAGAATTATATAAACCTATAATTCATTGGATAGTGTTTCAAATCTCATGAGATAAATAAGAATGAAATGGGGAGTGAACCCAGTTTAGTAAGGGACTATGTCCACTATGATAGTCTCGGGAGTAATCCTTGACTACTAATATGGTTTTGGGAGTGAAGCCAATCCACTATGATGGTATTTATAGTGATACGTTACTACTATGGGAATGATTTTATATTCTTATGTGTATGACCTAAATCTATGTCTTATGACAATGTTATGTTCCCATGGATCGTGTTATTTGATTCCTCTATTACTCATGTATCATGAACTATAAATATTTGTTACATGACTCAAGATTACGATGTATGATATGTAGAATATGATCTCTGAATGTTATTCCCATTCTCTCATACTCTTACTCTCATGTAACATTTAAGTGATTATTTAGGTTTCCCTTATCTACAATTAATGTGATTTTTAGATCACTCTTTCTTATGTTTCCTTCTTCTAGGTTATTAATAATGGTATTGTGTATGATATCTCAAAGAAGGTATCCAGTTATGAAGATATTTAAATGATATGATTTAGTTCACCTATGTACTGACTTTTTTATGTATCAATGTTTCCAAAGATACTATAATTATATGATTTTTTAGTGGATCATTATGTTATGTAACGAATATTAACTTAATAAGATGTAATATTTATGTATGAAAAGTATGAGTTAAATAGTTTATATTATAAAAAGGTTTTTTAACCTTTGGAAACTAAGATGTGAAAAATATTTTGAGAACACTGGGGATTATTCAAATTATAGGAAATGTTTTGTAATTTTAGTGATGGATTGAAAAAGATGTTTTCACCCAATTATATCCCTATATAAATACTACAAGTGGATTTCATACTGGAATAGTTTTACCTTGGGGTAATAACATAGAAAATAGTGCGATGGGATTTGGCTCAATCATTACTTAGTGCATGACAATGTTGATTTATTCACACCTGGTTTAAAACTCCCAGAAGATATGTTTTAGAAAATAATAAACACAATACAAACAATCATAAAGAATTTGAATAGATGATGACCATGAATAACCTAGTTTAAACCTAAGATGTAATATATTTAAAATAAGGTTTCATGATTAAGACATTATATGATTTTTTTAATGATTGAACACATTGATGAAATGTTTTTTATGGTCTTAAAAACCATTTTATTTAGTATGGGATTGAATATATAATGATGAATTTGTGGTGGTAATAAGTATGGTCAAATATTGAAGTACCTTATTTATTTTTAGTTATATGAATTCATATATAGAAATAATATTATTAAGTAATGTTAATTTATATCCTCAATGATTAGATGTTGAATTAGTGTTGAAAATATTTAATGGTATGATGATCGAATTTCAAGTCTATGATTCCTCTCCGGTTGAAGGTTGTGGGAATGTGCTTCCTATAAATCTTGATATTCTCCCTATGGTTTAGTTTTATGCTATCTTGGGAATATTTGTTTTCACTATATAAATTCCACCTTAATTTTTGAGGAAGGAAAGTTGTGTTTTATATTCTATACCATCCTATGATCGTCTATATGTGAGATGAAAAATACGACCTTGCTATGGAAATTACATGCATTGTATGGATCTTGATTCTTATTAAAAATGGGTGTTTATATTATATGGTTATGGATAAAATTAACATATATTATATTCCTATTATGTAGGATATTTTTTACATCTTTCATAAGGGTTCTCTAGTATTCTACTAAATAGTGATGTTTATCTTCTTATAGAACTCATATTTGGTGGTAAAACTATTTCAAATATTCCTTTATTATGGAACCAATTTAGTTATAGGAATTAAATTGGATACCATGGGAGAATATTTAAAAGTTATTAATTCATAAATGTGTGTCATATTAGGGAAAATATATCTTTTTTTAACGAATAAAGATGGATTGATGTGACTCTACATTGATTTTTGGTAACTGAACATGATAAAAATAAAGAAAAAGTATCCTCTACCTAGTATAGATGATTTATTTGATCAACTTCATGGATCATAATACTTTACCAAGACTAAAATTCATTATGGATATCATCAATTAATGTTCAATAAGGATGATATACCCAAGACATCATTCCGCACATTTTATGGAAATAATGAATATAGAGTGATCCTAATTGGTCTTACTAAATCTACCATAATCTCCATGAATTTAATAAATAGATCCTTTAGAGACTACATTGATAATATCATAGTTGTATTTATAGATGAAATTATTATCTATTAAAAGAGAAATTAAGAGAATAAAGACCAATTTAGTACTATAATAAGTACACTATAAAGGATAAGTTGTATGTGAAATTTATAATGTATGAATTTTGGATAAAATGTTTCATTTTTTTGGTAAATAATCACAATGGAGGGTATATTAGTGGATCCATCAAATATGGAGGCTGTTGAAAATTGGAAAAAACCAACCACATTGATTGAGATCCATAGTTTACTTCGTTTTTGGGATATTATCCATTATTTGTGGAGAATTTCTCATGAATATCTAATCTACTCTCTAAGTTAACTTCGACGGGAGACAAGTTCCTTTGAAAAATTGAATGTGATGAAGATTTCAGGGAACTAAATCGAAGGTTAGTCAGCACCCATGAGAATACATTACGCTATTATAAAGAAGGGTTTTTTAATCTATAGTGATTAATTTAAGATGATATTGGGATGAATTATCATGAAAATGATATAGTTATAGGTTATTCCTCATTAAAATTTAATGTTAATGAGAAAAAAATTCCAAACTCATATTTTCGAGTTAGCAGTGGCAATGTTTTCATTGAAGGTATGGAGGAATTATCTTTATATATAAAGGTGTGATATATATACTAATGATAAATGTTTATAGTATATATTCATACAGAAATAATTTAATTTGATTTAGATAATATGGTTGGAACTAATTACTGAATATAAATGATCAATACATAACCACCTTGGGAAAGTAAACAAGGTGGCCGATACTTCGAGTTGAAAGAATCAGACAACTTATCTATGAAGAGAATAAAAAAATATCCAATAGTTTTTATATTTAAAGGATGGTTATGGAAATAATAAATTAAGGGGAGAGTTATTGTCTTTCTCAAGTAAGTGTTCAAACATTTATCTAAGTGAAGATTGATGAAGTGAATAAGGAAGATGTAAAGATTCATAAGAAGGTGATAAATGTTCTTTGAGTTTAACCATGATTGTGATAAAATTATTAGGTTGAGGAATATTTTAGTTGTTTCATACATACCAGATTTGAAGAAGGCACTATTGTATTATTATTATAGTTATTATTTATCTATTCATCTAGGAAGTATGTGGTTGTATATAGAATTGAAAGAGTATTTCTAGTGGGATAATATAAAAATAAATATTACTGAGTATGTTTCCCAATAAGTTATACTAAAGAAAGTTAAGGATGTTAGGAAAAATTATATGGATATTTTATTACCATTACCCATACCATAATGGGAATGGGAAAACATCACAATGTATTTTTTCACCAAACATCCCAAAAAAATTAAAATTGCATAATGAATTTTGGGTTATATTCGATCACCTTAAAAATTGATCATACTTCATTACTATTGTAGAACATATACCTCTATATTATCTTTTAGGGATATAAATTAATTAATTTTTAAGGTTTTATAGAGTACCAAAGTTTATTATATCTGATCGGGATCCATGGTTAACCTTGAAGTTCCAAAAAACTCTTCAATCAGATATAGATATGGAGTTATGTTTCAAAACTATGTATCAAACTCACATAGATTTTAATTTGAAGATAACCAATAAAACCCTATAGTAAGTTATTATATCTTTTTCAATGAATTTAAAAGGTGGATGGGATTGAAAACTTCCTATATTTGAGTTTTAGTACATAAATAGATTTCACTTAAGAATTTAGAGGACTATTCATCAAGAACTATCTATAAAAAATGGGTAGCATTAATACATAATAGTATGGAGCTATATAAATAAATATATTGGTACCTAATACAGTTGAGGAAATGATAGAGAATGTTAGATCCATTCAGCAACACATCAAGGTAGCTCAGAGTTGATAGAAAAGTTATACTAACAATAGTCAACAAGATCAGAAATTTGAAGTTGGTGAGAAGGATTTTCTATGAATTTAATTATGGAATAAGGATATGACATTTTTTAAGAAATTAAATATGAGACCAAGGTAAATTGTACTCATTGAGATTCTTGATTTAGTATGGATATTAGATTATCACTTGGTGCTTCCACTGAACCTCTCTCAAGTTCATGTTGTGTTCTATGTATCTCTCCTTAAGAAGTATATACCCGATCGTTCACATGTAAAAAAAATAAGGTCAGAACAATAGAGAAATATATATCTTATTTGAAAAAATAGGTGGAGAATCTTGATCATAGAGATAAAATGCTAAGAAATAAGACCACTAACCTAGTAAATGTTTTGTGGGGAAACCTTAAATTTGAGGAAGCTATATAAGGATCTCAGGATATGATGAGGTAGAAGTATCCTTAGTTATTTTTATCATAGTGAAATAATTTCAAGGTCAAATTTAATTTTATGGGGGTATAAGGTAAAAATTCATAATTTTATGAAATATATTTTTTGAAATAAATTTTACTTATTTGATAGCTTGCGTTACACAAAACACAACAATTTAACATACCATAATACAGTATACCATTATAACTTCAAATTTAAATTGGATAGTATGAATATGAATAAATAAATTAATAAACTTTTATGGTTTATACATGTAGAAAATAAATTAATTTGTTATTAATTGATTATATATGGAAATAAAAATCATTTGAAAACAAAATAAATGTTTTCTGAAAAACAGTTTTTATAGATGCAATGTGTTTTTGTCTAAATAAATTAAGTTAGTCAATATTGTTGAATTGTTTTAATAAAATTTATATATTATATATTCCATAAAATGTTTTATCATTCATTTAATATTTTTTCACAGCATGTGATATGAATAAATCCAGTTTTATGCTAAAAAATGTAATTATCTAGAAAAACAGTTTTATATCATTTTGAAAAAATATTTTAAAATTATGTTTTCCACTTCTAGAAAGATTATTTTAAAAAATTAAATTCATTTTTTAAATAATAATTCCAAAATTATATTTTAGTTATTTTTTGATATTTTTTAGAGAAGATTAATTTTTTGATGAATAGTGTAAAATTTCTTATTTTAATTAAAAATTGAATTTTCATTTAAAAATTTTAAAAAGATAAATTTTGTTTTAAAATTATTTTACATCAAAACATAGTTCAATTATATTATTATTAATTTAATTGTTTTTAATTTGAATTAATTTCTATATTTTTAACATTCTTGCAGGTTTAAATTTTAAATTAAAACCATCCACTTATATATATTGAATTTTTTAAAATGGATTAAATATTTAGAATCAAAATAATTAATACTAGGTAATAAGTTGAAATTATTTTTTTATAATGAATTCTAAAAACATTAAATGTTAATTAATACAGTTGAGGTTAAAATGGGGTTTTGTGCATTACATGCGCTTGTATTAACATTATTTTTGTTCATGTATAGGTTTTTTATTTGAAAAATTGGATATAATATTTATAATCTAGGTTTACAAAATTATCTAATAAGTTTAATTTTATTTTTAGGCTTAGATTATAAATTATCTTTGTACAAAAACTAATTACCGTGGTGAGAACAGAAATGGTAAAAGTAAGTAAATTTAGAAGTTAAGGTAATAAAATATTTAAAATATGTGTTATTTTATGTTTTTGAGGTATTTATCAACCATATATCCCCTATAAAACATTATTTATAAATTTTTGAGGCACATGTATTGAGAGTGACTTCACATTATTGAATACATTTCGTTATTTACGAAAAATCCACCCTTTCTAATTTATAAAATGGAACTTCCTATCCTATTTATTTCACACTTATGAAGCTTTTTTTCTTCAAATACCTACTTAAATACATTACTTAATTTAATTAATACATCATAGTTTACTATTTTTTATATTATAAAACCATTCTAGGGAATAATTCAGTGAAAACATAAATAAGTTTTCCAAAGAATAGGTATCATACTTAAACGAGAGTTTTTATTTTTATTTCTCCTAACATCTCCTTCAAATATTTTTTTAAAATTTTAAAATAATAAAAATAGTATATCAAAAATAATTAGATGTTATTATGTTAATATAATAACTTATATACATCTCTACTTCCATCAAATGGGAAACAAAACCATCGATCGTGCGCATGGTGGACTACCCCCTTGCTAACCGATGTAAATCATTTTCCATCCCTGAATCTCATAGATAGATATAATTATGAATTTAATATATATATATATATGATATTTATTAAGTAATTATTCTACTATAATTATAACATCACATATAAATTCTTATCATATAATCCTTTGGAAAACAATAACATCACTTATGCGTACGTGTGGACTACCGCCACCACAAAGCAATGTAATATTTTTTTTCATTTTTTTTAAAATGGATGTTAATAATGATAGTTTAAATGAATATATATATATATGGTATATATGATATAAAAATGATTTTTTATTTTTAATTAATATTTAAATTTCATTCATTCCATCCGTTGATAAAATGTAGACATCATCCATGCATACATACGACTTATTATCTCCAGAAACAGTTTAATTCATTTTTCTATCTCAAAATTTAATGGATAATTATAAATTTTTATATAATTTATATATATGATATTTATATAATGATTTAAATTCTATATATAATGCAACCATAATCAAAGTACAAGGACCAAAACTACCAAACCAAAACATACAATAAAAATGAAGCATTTATCACCCAGAATAACGATTTTAATAAAGAATTGTTAATAAGTGGTTGGTAAAAGGATATACACAAATCATATATGGTATGGTATATATTATTATGGTTGTATACTATTTTCTTAACAAATATATATTTATTATATTAGAGTTTCAAACACACACAAAGAAAGACGATACTTGAGGTAAGAGATTTTAGTCTCACTTTTACATCTATGAGGCATATTCCCTATTCACCAATCGTTTCTTATTTTATAGTGTATATATTTCATCTTTTACACGTTATATTACGAAATTATTTATTTTAATTATATTTAATGTTTCATTTAAATTTATTATTTCATAGGTCTAATAATTCAAAAGATACCAAAATAGTAACAGTTTTATTTTACAATCTCATTGTTTATTGGGACTATTTATGATTATGATTTTGATGATAAAATTTATTGATATACCTCTCAATAATATGATTAATATTATTCTCTTCTATTTATTTCATGAAATTACATGTTTTGCTTTAATTTTTATCTTTTTTTTCACTTAATATACCTAAATTTGTTTTAAGGAAAGGAGACTTTATCTCTCTCTTTAGTCAAATATCCTTTCTCTTCCATGTCTATATTTTCAAAAAAGGTTTTTCTATTTTCCATTTAAATTTTAATGTTTTTTTATCCACATTTTAATTTTTATAATTTTTTAAAATGAATATTCTTTTCATTTTATAAATGAGTTACTTATAAATTTTTACCAAAAACATTAAAGGAATATTTCTTTTACCAAACATGATATGAATAGAATTTTACACCAATATTACCACTAAATTATTTTAAGCATACATAAAAAGTTTCCAAGTATATTTTCAAATAATTTTTTTCCATTAACTTTTGTAAAATTTATATATTTTAAAAATATGATTTTGAAAGGGAAATGATATTTTTCTCAAGAAATTTTCCAAGTGAACTTTTAACCACATTTCCATATAATTTTACATCCTTTGATGATTACTAAACCGTAATGGGGATGTGATCCAATGATACAATCCTTATTATTTATATTTATGGTTTATTATTATAATGGAAATATGGTTATGATACCCATTAATTTTCCCCGAGTTATCTTATGATGAAAATAGGAAATGAAACTCATTTCTTTTCCACATATTATTCTATGATGAAATGATTATGAAACCTATTTAATTTTCAAGGGTTTTGATATGATTAAAGTTTTATTACCTTGTGTCACACATATATATGATTTTAATTATATAAACTTCTAATTCATTGGGTAGTGATTGAAATATCAGGAGATAAAAAAGACTGGAATGGGGATTGAACCTAACTCATTAAGGGACATTGTCCACTATGATAGTCTTGGGAGTGAACCTTAAATACTATGTTTTTTAAAGGAGTGAACCCAATTTATTATGGTAGTATTGATAGTGATCCTTGACTACAATGGAAATGAATTTATATACTTATGTGTATGCCCTAAATCTATGTATTATTCCAATGTTATGTTCTCATGGATAATTTCATTGATTCCTTTATGAATAATGTTTTATTAAATTAAAATATTTATTTCATGAATCAATATTATGATCTATGATATATAAGGCATGGCTTTCGAACAACATGCTCATGTTCTCATACCCTTATTCTCATGTTATGATTAAGTGATCACTGATGTCTCCCTTATTTACCCTTAATTATCATATTAGATCACCCTTTAATTTTTTTCCTTTCACCAAGTTATAAAGAAAGGTATTATGTATGATATGTGAAAGAAGGGTTCTAGTTAAGTAGAACTTGGTAAAAGATGATTTAGTTCATCCATGTACCTATTTTTTATGAATAAATTTTTCCAAAGATACTAAATATATATTATTCTGGTGGGGATTGTTATTTTATTTAATTAATATTCATCTAATAAGATATAATATCTATATATGAAAATTATGGTTCACTATAGGATACATAATCACAAATCAATGCTATAAAGAATTATCATACAAACTAGTGAGAAACAATATTTTACCATTTTTTATATTTTGTTTCTTAGAAATCCAAAATTTATCAACATGAAAAAACAATGAAAAAATGAAAAAGGGTTTCAATATCAAAATGTTCCAAAGCATGATTGATAAAATACAATGTTAATGACATAATAATAGTGGGAATACTCTTCAAAAATTCTTGATACTTAACTCTCATCATATAAACCCATGATGATGAGGTTTCAACATTCCTAGAAGTGTCTAGAAACACTTTTTTATAACCACACCATAAATGTATATTTAAATTTTGTATAAATTGTTTATTTATTCCTTTTTATTCTCAAAATTTCAAGTTCTAACATATCTTATATGTACGCCTACCATCCCACAAACAAACCATACCAAACCCCATTTGTAACATCCAAACCCTAAATCATAAACTTGGATATGATTAGAATTCCACTAGACATAGGTGAATCCCCTAGAAACAAAAGGTGGTAATAAATTCCCAATGAATTAATATATCACCAAGTGATGATTTACCATAGTACACAACACAATATGTAGTAGAAGAGATAAATGAAAAAATTTAAATATGATGCATGATAATATCTAGATCAAACTCCAATAACATAATATAAAAATAATCTAAGTGAAAATCACCAATGATATTAATAAATAAGTCTACATGACCAAATGAATAAAAATATAAACTAAGGGTCCAAATATGACATTACACTAAGCTTCACACCCTAGTTATTTACAACCTCCCACCTCGATAAGTAACAACTATATCATCATGATTCATCACTAGATAAGTAATAGGTTTTTACCTTACATACATTATGTAAAATGACTATATATACACCATAATTCATATTTAGATGGGTGAATATCTAACTCAGTAGGAAATCTCCCAATTATTTCCCATACATGGTATTAAAAAAAATTAGATCACATTTTATATAAAATATGAGAGAAGAATTAAAAGTAGTGAAAATGATACATATATATATATATAACAATTGAAAACAACTCACACCACATAAATAACCCCCAAAATAAACTCATGATCACATGAAATGAACCAAACCACTAATCATGGAGCTATATCACGAACCTAATGAAGTATTTTTCAAAATGAGATAAACTAAATAGAATAAACTAATTGGATAAAACATGTACCTCCTGAACCATGTTTTCAATTAGTGGTACAATCTAGTGTGTCCCAAATTTCATCATCACATCCATGCCATAACTAACAAGGAGTTATCCATATAAATAATTAATACATTCTAATCCATGATAATACTAATTTTACACATAACCAAGTTTATGTTTTTAAAACAAAAACACCATTTTTTTCATTTTACTAAACATGTGTGGGAATTAGTCACATATATTGTTTCTAAAAACCACACAACAACTAAATACTATTTTAAGAAAGACTTTAACAAGGATTCCCCACTATGGAACACATGCACTTAATTTTAAAAACTATTCAAATTTATTTTCTTATAAAAAGAAGTGTTTTAGATAATTCACCCACCTCAAACAAGCTCACATCAACAAAAAATACCATAAAATTGTAGAACCAATATATCCCAACCTTCCTACAATGTATTACAACAAAATAACCATTAAAACCACAACCTAAACAAATAATTTTTTCTTTTTCATCCCCATAATAGAGTTTCTATCAAGAGAAAAGAATAATGGAATAAAGTAGAAGAAGATATAGGAGTTTATACTTCAACCCCTTGACCAATTAATTCAATAATTAATGGTAGGGATCTTTAGAATGAATAAAATCATTTAATTCTCTTGAGTGAGATTTATATTTTGAGATATCTATAAAAGAGGGAAATATCGATTTTTTAGGGGGAATATTAGAGGTAATAATATAATTTCTATGGATCTTTAATGTTTTACATGGTTGGGATGTATGGTTTGGTAAACTGTGAACTAAGCATAGAGATGCCACTACCTAAAATTTTTTAGGTTCACATGGTTTGGCTGCACAATTATCCCAAATTGTGCACCAACTATGCAATTTCTACCAAACCCGAATTTCACCCGATATGGTTACCTATGAATTATATATGGTTTTCCCCAACCATATACCAACTTTAAATTACTAAAAATCCACACAAAACCCTTGAAATTCGTTCAGAAACTTCAAAACGATCCCTAACCTATTTATACCATAAAAATACATAATAAAATGACTTATTACCTCAAACTAGAGGTGTTACACTATCAAAAATTAAGCAAAAATATTTATTTTCTATAATATATTGTATGTTATTAATATTGAGAGGTTTATGGGGAATACATAAGGGATGAAGGATCTATTCATGTGATTAAAGCGTAAACAACTAAAACTTTTTACTCATGTGTTTTTTAACAATTGGGTAAATTCATGGAACTCAAGGAGTTCCCTTGAGGGAATATATAGACGAGAACGGAGGATATGGTTTGGGTGTGAGAAGATTGTGTCACCTTAACAAATTATTTTTCATTCTTATTTCTCTTTCATCCTCCTCTATTTATCTCAAGAGGCACTAGTATGCTTGGAGATATGAGAGATATCTTCCCATTTTATGGATAATTTAAAATTAACCCATTAATTCACCACATAGGAGGGAGTCCTTATCCTACCTCTTGATGATCTTTATTAATAATTAGAAAAGCAGATCCAATATCTCTTCATTGAAAAATATGTGATGATCATATTTTATTTGTGCATGGTTTCAGTTTCAATACATGTTGTATATTGGGTTTCTAATTGTTTCTACTACTTTTATTATGTGTAAATAGATAATTAGAAAAAATTCAAGTAGGACATGATATATCTTATATTGGGTATTGTATTGAACATACAAGTAGGTAAAAGTTCAATGCACACCAAAAAAATCCTATTAGAATGTCTAAAAATGTTACTTATAGTACTAGTAAAAACATTAAAACCAAAGGGAGGAGTCAAGGAGGAACATTCCTTCCATTATGGAAAGTTCGGTCACATGAGGAGGAATTTCTTAGAATACCTGAATAGTCAAAGGAATCCCAATGGAGAGCCTAGATATTGTATAATATTATATAAAATTATTTACATATTTTAAATGGTATATAATGAAAACTATATGTTATACAAGTTTTTTAAATATACAAGAGTTCAAAATTTGGGCAAGAATTAAGGGTTCTATAGATTGTATTCAAATATATTAACAAAGTTTTCTGTTCTTACTATTTAGAATGTAAAGGAATATTTTATTATTAGATGGTTTTGAATAAATTTCTGTATTCTTATCTCAATTTTCTTATATGATAATAGAAGTTATTTGTTAATAAGTAGACATTATAAATTAAATGAGATATTTTTTAATAAACTTGGTTTATGATTCATCAAAATCTATAACATTAATTCAAAATGGGACTTGGAGAAAATTTTATTATCCCGGATAAAATATTTTATCCAAGATATTTTCTAAAATATAAGGTAAATAGTTCTCACCAACCATAAATGACCTATTTTAACAAATAAAATCTTATTTTTATAATAATGTTCCAATAAACAATAATACAATATTAGATACGATTGTTAATATTTTATCTATTATTATTCCCACTAAATTAAATGAGTGTTATTTTAATATTACAAATGAGTTTTTGTATTTTAGAATGATATTATGAAGAGAATATATATCTAATAGGCTAGTGGGAGTATTTTTTTATTTATAGAAGTTTAGTTTATAAAAATATAATAGATTATACTAGTCAATATTCAAAATGAATTCCAATTTTTATCCTAAATGATTCTGAGGGGTGTTGGTAAAGATAGACTAAAATATAGTTAATTTTTTTTATCTTGATGATATCAAAGGGAAATTTTTATTGGAAATGTTATAAAAAATGATGATGATTAAGTTATAAAGGTTTATATGAAGACAATAGAAATTATTAAAATCGTACCATTGTATGTTGTGAAGTAAATAAGTTTAAGAAATATTTAAAATGTTGAAAATTAGAAATATGAATCATAGTACCACCATTACTCAAGATGAATTTCCTCATATATGATACCCATTAAGGGATTTTATTAAAAGGATATTATTATATGGTCATATAGATATGTGGAAGTAATTACATCAAAATGTAATTTGTTAAAAAACCATAAAAATATTATAAACGCTAGTCAATCTAGCATTGTTTCATAAGATATATGAGACTATATCTTATATATGGTTTTGATAATATATTCATAAATGAGTTTAATAATATAAGGAAATTTATCATGTTATAGAAATATAGACTCCACTTTATCATTATTTAATGTCGGATGTATATATTTTATGAAGTGAAATGATAACCAACCTCTCAATTTTTGACATCGAGTTATCCAAAACTAATTTTTATCATAGATTATTTTAGTATGTGATGAAATTTCAAGGTTATCATGGGTAATATTTTTTATCATGATACATAGTTTTATTATAAGACACATAACAAGTTTTTTATAGATTCCATATGAAATATATCACATGGAGTGTCATATAATTTTTCACTAGTATACTAGGAGTGCATGTTTAATATTTGGATTTCCCTATTACATGAGGACAAACAAGAAACCTAACATTAAAAAATTATAACATTGATAAATATATTATAGAAGCCTTTAGCCTGAGGTAAATAGAGGTTGAATGAGTATTCTGTTGACCAATTCAGTCATCAATTTTATTCAAGGCCTCCAAAATCTAAATATAGATAAAGGTTGTATAATAAATCTTGTTAGTCATTGTATATCCATACACACCCATATTCTCTTAAACTTCACTAGAAATTACACATGAAAACCCCATTGTATCAACCATATTCTACCATTTTCTAGTGTAATCAACACCAAATCCATAATTCAACACCAATGAAATTAGAGGAAAGGAAGAGGAAGAGGAAAGATGGTGAGAGGAGGTATTAATACCTGAATTAAATGTTATTAAAGAACCCAAAACACCTTGTATCTAAGGGGTAAAGGAGGAGTAAATTTGGGGGGGGGGAGCTATCCTCCCTATATACATCTATTTAAAAATGAGGACCCTTAAATAGGGTTTCTAATTTTAAATACTAAAAAACCATTCCCCTTAACTACACATAAAAAAAAGATTCTAGGAATACTGGGTACTTGATCTTCCCCCATCAAGTACCTAGTGTCCTACCCATGTCCACCTCCCACTATCCATCTCTACTTGGTACCTGAAAAAATCCAACATTATGTCAACAACCATAACCTAGAAATGAGTACCTGATGAAATACGACTAGATCCTCGGTGGAAACCATAGTCCCATTAATTTCACCACTACTCAAAAAACCAATACTAAAATATCTATAATCGCCTCCAAACAATTATCATTGACAGGAGAACACTCTAATAATGATCTAATAATTGAAAATTAAATCCACAACCGATATTTAAAATTTACCTGATCACCAGTTCCGCTTATGGCTGATCCAAATCTAGTCCACCAACCACTAATGACTCATGCTGGTACTAATATGGTCAATAAAGATAAAATATATCACCCAAATAAGTCATTCCTCTTAGAATATCTATGAGATTTCATGAATATCCTAATTTTTTGGAATAATTCCCTATTCCCGAAGATCTATTCGAACCATAGTAAATGGGAATGTGGGAAACAAGAGCCTTTGTTCAAGGAGTTTTTCATAACACAATTCTTGTGTACCATCCCACTGTCTCATCCTTATTATATAGTTTTCAAGGATGTTCCTTTATATATATATATAATTGAGTGATTCCGAAATTTAAAATGTTTTTTTCTTAGAAATGTTTCACAAATTTTAGTGTTGTGAATGTTGGTTCTTTAGAACCAACTTGACCATTACTTTTTTATTACTATATAATGAATATAGAGAGTTATTAATCATGTATTCTTACCTTAATTGTGTTGATACTTCTTCATCCACTATTTACATGGTAACATCCTTTATTATTTATTGTATCAAAGGGTTATAGAAGTTCCTAAACATAATGAGAACCATAATATACTACAGTGGTACTCTTAAAACACATGTCATATGGTCAAGATACATCATACTGACAAGACATAGATAATTTATGATTATTAGGTGTTAAAGCCTCATAAGCATTGAGGATTATTCTCACGAGGTTCACACTTTGTGATATCAAGTAGAGGTTATTGTGAGGACTAAACCACCAATAGGAACACTACATGTTACATGTTCCATTGGATATTCCTATCTATGAACATGTGTATTTGTATGTTGAATTGTGATTATTTTAAATGTGTACCAATTTATCATATAATTTGATACAAGATTTTTTTTTGAAATTTCTATGTTTGGATATGTATATTACATAGGGGGAATATTCTATTTTATGAAATTGATTGAATAATAAAGATAGGATTTATTACTTTTGAGATATGAATAGTTGACCAGGTTGATAATACATTTACTAAATCCATGTTTATGGAAGAAAAAGAAAATTCCATCCAGTAACATCATGAATTAAAAAATAATATACGAAATCATGGTGGATGAAAGTGTGAATTCTACTTTATGAGAGATAAAGAGAAAAAGAATCTATATTATATTATTTATGTTCATAAGTGGTTTTTGCTGTTATGAATAAAACTTACCCCCATAGGGGTCGTGAAGTGTTTCTAGATACTACTCTTGATCTATGTGTAAGACTAAATAATATCTATATTAGTTCCTATAGGGTCCACGCAAAGCATATTAAAAATATTTCTCAAATTTTATAAATTGGAGTTTGGGATATGGCGAGACTTACAATGGGGGCCAGATTTTTTTTGAGTTTAAATGATTTCAGGAAATAACTAAATTCATTATTATTTGAGTTTAGAATAATAATATTTTAATTTTTTTACTTAGTGTATTCAATAGTTATTAAGTGAATAAATAAAATATTTAATGAATGAATATTTATTATTCAAGGTTTTTTTAATATTCTATGGTATAATCAAGTCAATTTAATGGATCAAATTTTATTACATATCATTATTTTAGTGTTACAAGTAGGTGATAAAATATTTGTGATGTTTGCGACATGTTTTCTTGATCATAAATTTTATTACATGACAATTTTTGTGGTTAAACTTATTAAAGGAGTAAAGTGATATTTTTAATAAGTTTAACATACCTATATATGGAAAATATTCCCAAATTTGATGGACTATTCATTCCCTTGAATTTGAGACCTTCTCTATCTATCTATCTTAAATTAAGTTCTAGAGGGAGAATGTGAGGTTCCATGCAACCCAATCCAAGAATGTCTTCCTGGATCGAAGAAATGGTGCTCTCGTGATCATGCCAATGTTGAAAGAACATTAAATTATATACTATATCAGCTACATATTAAATATTAATAATCAAAAAAGTTTTTTTAGTTTACGTAGATGATCTAGAGGGTTTTAAATTAGTTTTCTTTAAGACCTAATATTCAGTAGTGATTGGGAAAAATGTTCAACAAAAATAGAATGCAGTATGGTTTTGATTTTGATTTATGTTTTTGATTTTGATTTTTTTGTGCTTAATTATTCCACATGAGATCCTTGGGTTGAAAACTGAGTTACTCTTTGTAGGTGATGATGTTAAAACATCTGATTCAATAAAAGAATTTTAATTTCCCATAGATTCCATTTCTAATATGCACCTGATACAAAAAAGTTGTATAAATAAGATAATGTGTTTAAATAAGTCAAACTAAATTAAATTTCCCTCAATTTGAGTACAAAAAATCTTTAAAATCCCAACACTATGAATAATGCTATTATATGAGATTAGATTTCCAAGATGTTGCAATCCAAAGAATGTATATCATATTTTTGGGCTTCAAACTGATATATCTGTATACAAATCACTATAAAGATGAGGATAGTTACTGAAATTTATTTCTATCATTGGTTTATCATGATAGTAGGTTTTTATAGAGGGTGGGGCTAGGTCCCCATATCAACATGATGTGACTGATAAAAAAAGATTAAATCCCACCACATTGGTAGGATAAAAAAAATTAAAAAAATTAAAAATATGAAGACCATGAGGTTGGGCCAACAACATGGAAATAATCATCCCACATTAACATTAATGTTAGATTCCCACTTTTTCAAGTGGTGGTATTTAATAAAAAACATTAAATTTAATTTTTTAAATTAGTTGGTGGCACACACTAGTGTCTCCCACACACCAACCTCTAGCTTTGTGTGCCCATATGCAAGGTGTGACTTCTCCCATGACTTAGTCACCCAGTAGGTTATCTCCAATATAAGATGGTCTAGGTCCAATCTAGTTCGACCATCAAAGCTAGTTCATGGCCAATATGGGAGGGGAACCACATAAGGGGGGGGGGTTAAATTTATAGTGATCCCAAGAAATTATGAAAAAATCTAATTTTTTAAAAAATATTTGGAATTTAATAAAATTAATATGGGACCAAATGAATATTATTTTATTAAGTAAAACTATTATATTTTATTTAAATTCATAATAAATTTTCTTAAGTAGAAATATTCAACAATTTAATTTTTTATGTGATTTTTACACATATTTACTAATTATGAGTTTAGAAAAGAAAATTTATGTATGAAATTTATTTATTAAATTATTAAATATATGTTTTTTAAAATTATTATGTAATAAAAACTTTTCTATGAATCATCCCTTACCTATGTATATGTACAATGACCCGTTTTTCCATGGGTGATTATATTCATGTGTATCTCACATTACCGATACCTCATAACCATCATGTGATTTTTTTATATAATGATGAGGATGAAATGTGACACATTTTTTTCTTACAATTAATGAGGAACCAGATGAGAATTAGATACATTAGATGGATTTGGAACTATAACTCATGTAAAATATAACTCATGGGGTAACCTCCAGTGTCTTGGTTAATCCGTCACTCACTCTATGGATCAACCATCAGTAAAATCCCATGATCACTTCATTCTATTTATTATCCTATACATTATTTATTATTTTGCAAATGTAAATTTGTTATATGTGACCACATTGAATAATACACAAGAATGAATAAATACAAATGGATTTAACATGTTATACATGTTTTGTATTTATGCATGGATAAGATGCGATTGAGATCACATTATAATAAGCATGATAAATAGAAAATAATTTAATTCACTAAGAAAACTATTTAAACCCTTAAAGAAAATATTAATTCATTAATAAAGTAAATCACTTGAATTAAAAAAACCGTACATACGAGGTGATCATAAACCATAGTCAAGGATGCCTCTTATAATTTGGTTGTTATTACGAAATTTGTGAGTTGAATTACCTAAGATTGGAATAAAAAACAAACCATATCAAGATTCTTGAAATAGTAGATGCAAATGATTGAGTAAATCAATGTTATGATTTGTAAATGGTTATAATACATGTAAAAGATAAATTTTCTATCAGTAAATGATATTAACTAATAAAAACCCTTCATTGAAAATCTTTGAATATTGACGTAGCCATACCATTGATTATGAGGAGATATTTTAAGGATCATTACCAATAGAATACTCAAGAGGCTAAGTATTATAAGTCTAGTAATTTAGGGATACCAGGATTTAATAAAATAATGGGAGATATTCATGATTAATAAATATATAATTTATAATAAATGACATCTTTAGATAACCATAATATTTTAAAAATTTTAATTTTCTAGAAAATGGAAATTAATATGTTGTTAACACTATGATCAATACTAGAAAAAAATAAAACCTAACTATTAGTAATTATAAAAACTCGTACAAGTTTTTTTTGTATAGTACATTGATGTGAAAGGAAATTATGTTAATTAAAGTCCTGACAATATGTTATTCCACCTCAAGATGAAGGCAATGGTGAAAAGTAATATTATAAGAGATAGATGGATGACATGTTTTAGGTTTTAATCATAGTGATATCATAAATATCCATTGGTTTATGAAGGAAACATCATGACAAGGATAATTATACCATGTTTTCATATATCTAAGAATATTGTGATGTGAATTTTAGTAAGAAATGAATGATATTATGATTATATTGAACATGTGTAAATTAGAAGATAAATAAAAAACTTTTAATACATTCCATTCAAAAATACTTATCAACTAGTTACTCAAGATTAATTTGGGAATATACAACTGACAATATAGAGAAACTATTTTAATATCTTTTGGTAATGGTTTTCTAATTTTATAAGAACCTAAAGAAAGATAAATATTTAATTCTTATGGAAAACAATATCAAATAAATTTTTTTAAAAAATATTAAATTTTCTATTTCAATGAGGCATTTATAATGAATTTATGTGAAAAAAAATTTAAAAAGGGATCACATTGAACAGTAGGATATTTTTTTCACATGTGGAATGATTAGTCACTAAAAGAAAAACTATAATGAAATGAATTAGAAGAAATAATAGGACTAAAATTTATGTATATTCATAATTTCATGTGATTTATATTATTTACTTAATGGGTATTTGATGAGATATGTGAATACCAAATTCATGATGAAATATTATGTAACATCACAAACTTTTTTTTCAAGCATAATATTTATTTTCCTTTTTCTGACCCTTGAGTTGATATTTTTTAGTTTTGAAATCTTTAGATGAGTTTTGAGGGTTAAAAAAGTTTTTTTTCATATTTTTGGGTTCAAAAATTCCAAAACCATGACCTAGGGGTGGTCATGGACTATCTTCATTGTGAAATGACTAGGAAAAAATGTAATGTTCTTTTATAGTGGGGTGTAGATTTAGTTATAGGATCCTTGTTTCCACCTTATCCCTCATGGATTCCACAAGCTCTACTAGGGAATGGTGGAGGACATGTACAAGTTATAACGACCTAGAATTCTTCACTAGGGTGTGGCTGAGGGTGTGTAGTGGGGGTTCTAAATTGAAATAGTCGAATGACTATTCAATCTCCTGAGACGGTTACTCCACCCAAAAAAATTCTTAATAAAAGTATTTAATTCGTTTCATAACTCATTTTTATTCATTTAAACCATTCTATATCTTTCATTTGGCTTGAATATTATACTGGTAAAGTTCATTAGGTGGTTTTTTATTCAATATTCAGTACTTAGTGATCTGATTACTCTCGACTCAGTTGCTGTTATTTCTTGTTGGTGATCAGTAGAAGGAGGTTAGAGGTAGGTTTATTTTGGTTATTTTATGATAACTATTATGGATACCTCATATTGTTCTGGTGGTTTCTTTATCCTTATTATATGTGGAACCATTTTGGGGGGTTTGAAGTTTCAATTATTCTAGTAGGTGGTTATTTAAGGAAATATATGTCAATTAAAATCCTTAATTCTTGATAGTTTTTAGATGAATTTCTAATTTTTTTAGAAATATTGATTTGTAATTATTGATAATTATTTCTAAGTGGAATGATGTGCATGTTTTGAACCATTTGGGTATGTATTTTTAAACAAATAATTGATTATTATAAAATGGATTTAAGGTAAAATAATGGTTCAGTCACAGAATTTTTGAAATGATAGAATGAAATTGTTTATGAAATTGAAATTAAATGAGTTGTTTTGATTGGAATGGGTTTTGATGAAAAACCATTTCTTATTTGTTTTTAAATATAGTTTCATGATTTGAAAACATAAACATAGGGTTATTGAAATAATTGATGATTTGATAATGATTTAAATAAATAAATAACCCTTGTTTGTTTTTTCCATGAGGCACATAGAATCTTGGGTAGTTAATTAGGATGAAAAATAGGCATGTATTATATATACCTAAAAATGGTTTAAATATGAAAATTCTACTAAAAATAATTGAGGGAGGGGAGCCTATTATTTGGTATTTTCTCTAATTACACCTAGTTATAGGATCTAGGAATGTCTACACACTGGGAGTCGTACTTCACTAATATGTGTGATAATCCCTATACAAACCTTTTATATGGGTCTCTTAACCATGGTGCAATGATTGATAATTGATAATGGAAATGATCCACACATTTCAATGTTATAATTTTTTTAATCATGTCCTTCTTTGATATAAATTATTACCATGCCTATTTTGATGATAATGAATTATTATACCTTTTTTTACAATTTTAATTTTACAGTTTTGAAAAAAATGTTCTGATATAAAACATGAAAATATTTTTACAGAACATTTTTTTTAAATTAAGAATGGTTGGTTTATTTTATATATATTTTTTATAAATTTTTTGCTAAGATCCTACTAGGATTTATTACTTACACCCTACCTTTTCCCTTCATGAGTTTTCATATTTTCTTATGTAAGGTCCTAAGAAAAGAAAATGAACCACTTGGAGGTGGTGGAAATTATTGATGAGTATGACCTTGGGTATTTGTGGTGACATGTGGAACATGTTATCCAATTGTTACATAGGGATTTTATGAAGTTTTCTTTATGGTTTTCTCTGATGAATTTGGTTGATGTAATATTTTGAAGACTTATGTTTTTATACTTTTGGTTATTATTCTCTTGTGTATTATTTGGATTATCAACTATTTATCAACTTATATCAACTTATTTTTATTGTATAGTTGTTCTTATGGTTAAATAATTACATCATTTTTTTATTCCCATGAAATAGTCACCAAACTATAGTGATGGGAATGCCCTTCGGGCCATATAGGAACTAGTTTGGGTAATTTTTAGGTATATTATCCTGGTTGGTTCAAGAATATTATTATCCAAGGGTTTAAAGTCCATTATTGATGTTTGTATGCTATTTGGGATGTCATGATTGATATGATACATGATTCTCAGGACTTAAGGGGTAGGTTAAGAGTGAGTGCCTTGCCAAATATCATTACAATGAGACATATGTTACCATGATCTATTGGGAAAATTTATCTTTGAGGATTTTTTTAGTATAATTCTATAATGTTTCCAAATATAATATATAATATTGGTATTTCATAATTGAATTCAAATGGATATATTTGACGAGATCATGTCTCTCGACTAAAATTTCTCCTGTTATCTTTTGATATTTTTTAGTATCATGACCCCAAGAAGATGTCCAATCAAAATTTAAGAGGGTTATATTGATGAAAAAAACCCCTCTAATTGACCATAAAATTTTATTGGTTAGTGTTCATGTGCTATAAAATATACATTTTGTGGGCTACCCTTGTTCCCGTTTTATGCTATCAAGGTTATACCTTAGAGGGATGATAACTAAAATCATGATCAGAAGTTTATTCATATGAATCCACCATCCATCCACTGTACCAAATATCCTATATAGGTATAGGATTGGTTGAGGAAGGTTGATAAACTATTTGAGTTCTTACAGATTCCAGACTATGTTAAGGTGAATTGTGTTGTCTTTAAACATGAATGGCCTAGTAGAAGGAAATGGGATTATTTAGTGATGGAAGGGAATAATATAATATTTGAGTTGAAATACATCAGTTCTCTTTTCACATAGTAGTTCTATATAGAATAAATGGTGATGGATAATTTAATTTATTTCCTTAAACATTAGCTAGGTGAATGGACAGTGACTCAATATTCCAACCACTTTGGCGATATTGTTCATTTCTCACATGAGATTTTATCTATTGAGAAGATAAAATCTCATAGGTTTGAGAACATTATTTTATTATACATCTAATATCAAGATTTTTTATTGAATATAACATCATATTTTGATGCTCTAGATAGATATTTGATGGAGTAAATTGACATGGATGGTAAGTTATGGTCGAAGAGATTTCCTCTTACTTCTAGTGTAGCTTGGGTGGTCCTTATAAAGGGAAGATGAATCAAGATGAGTATCATGATGGAAAATATATTGGTTGATCCAAAAAATAGACTTCTTATATGTCTTATTTAGTAACTGGTAGAGGGAAACTAAGCAGTTTCATATTTACAAAATTGGTGCACTCAAGGAAAGCATGAATAGAGGTAAAAATATCATTATCTCATGTGGATATTCTAGTCACTTGTAGAGATCTTTCCATATATTTACCACTATTTTTAGTGGTACAAGATTGATAGTACTGAGAAGATCGTCAGAAAAATCGAATGTTTCAAGAATAAAGGGGTTCTAGCCACATTCATTAGGAATGAAGCTACTTCACACAGTGAATGAGTCTCTGGTAGAATTTGATGGGGGTCCCTCAATAATGAGAGATACCATTACCATCACTTCATCTTTAGTGACTACTTTATTTAATTATAGTTCCTATCATTACCACATATCTACTCATATAGTGGAGATTCTAAACCTTTCTATAGAGCTCATTCATTATGTAATGGATATTTTTATGCCTCTAGAGATGAAGAGAGAGAAGAGTTTCTAATGTTCCACTTGCAGTTTCTTTTTTATTAGAAATCAATATTTCGTGGGACCTTTTTTGGGATATAAAACATCCATGTTCCATTAGTGAAATGGATTTTATGATTTCTCATTAATCATTAATTGATGGTTATATTCGATGGGTCTCCTTTACTAACCTTGATTGGGATATATCATGTCTTTTAGGTAGAGTGGGACCTGATTTTGAGTTGAGACAAAGCTCATCTTCCAGGGTTGGGTACAGTTATGTCTATGTTTTACTTTAAACTAAAGAAAAAATATTTTTTGTATTTATCTTACTTCAATAGTCGTTGAGTTTCTTAACATATTTCCATATGAATTTTCTAGTTTTCCCTCAGTGAGGAAGTAAATTTTTTATTTTGAATTAGTAACGGGTATATAACCTATTTCTATTACATTTTACAGTGTGGAAGAAATTGAACTAAAGGATTTAAATTCTCAGTTAGATGAATTTGTTTCTATGGGATTTATTAAATCTATTTTATCACCTTGGGAAGCACTAGTGTTTATTTTAAAAAAACTAATAAGACCGTTCACCTATATGGTGACTACCAAAAGATAAGTTAGGTCACAATCAAGAACAAGTTTCCATAGAACCACATTGATGATATTTTTACAAGATGAAAGTGGTGAAGTGGTTCTCAAATATTGATCTTCATTCTAGTTATCAACACATTTGGATCAATGATTCTGATATATTTAACATTATTTTCAACAGTAGGTATGGATATTAAGAGTAACCTTTAATACCATTTTTTCTCACCAATGATTCTTATGTGTTTATGGAATTGATGAACATTATTTTCACCGATACCTCAATTAATTTATATTTATATTCATAGATAAAATCATGGTTTACTCAAAGAATGAATATGATCATTTTCTTCACTTGAGATTAGTTATATAATATTGATATATTACCCAATTTATGCCAAGATTTCTAAATATAACTTCTGGATTTCGGAGGTAATGTTCATGGGGCACATGTTTTCTAAATAGGGAACTTAAATTTATCTTGATAAGGTGATATCTTTTATTACATGATAATAACCACAAAAAATATTTTAGATTTGGATTTTCTTGGGTTTGGTAGGGTATTACCACTTGCCTCTGAAGTATTTCTCAAATCTAACTTATCAATTGACCACTCTCACTTTGAAAGGAGTAAAAGAATGAGGAGATTCAAAATTTATCGCTTCGCTTAGGTGTTAAAGAATCATTTGACTTCATATCCTATTTTGAATCCTCTAGAAGTCGGGTATGGATATAGGGTCTTTGGTGATGCATCGTGATTAGGTTTGGGGTATGTTATTATACAGAAGATCATGTTTTGGATTATGCTTCTCATTAGATTATGCCTCATAATAATAACTATCCCACACATTATCTAGAACTCACATACCAAATAAATGATCCTAAGAGTTGGAAGTGTTAAATTTTGTAAAAAAACTTTATCATATTCTCTAATCATAAAAGGATGAGTTATATATTCTCACAAAAAATAATTATATCCTCAGAAGAAGAAATGGGTGGAGTACCTATGGTCTTTTGAAAATGAAATTTTCTATACCCTTAGTGAGTGTATTGTCATTACTGATGCTTTAAGTCAGAAACATAATTCCCAAGATATAAAATAATACTTTTAGGAATGTAATGTGATGTATCTCTTTTCTCTTATGAATTTTAGAGTCCAATATGATGATATTGAGTTTGTTTTGATGAGTGTTTAGTTGAAATCCCATATTCTCAAGACAATTCCCTCAAAAAATAACTTGATGAAGATTTATGAGGAATTATGGATTCTTTAAATAGTGGGGAGACCATCAATGAGTTGTGTCCATCTTATGAGGGTACCATTTTCTTTATGAAATTCCATGTTGTTCCATTACCCATGGGAAAAGCTGTGATAAAGGATTTTTATCATTTCTAGTGGAAATTACACCCTGTAATGATGAAAATGTTTTATAATTAGAGGCATCATTTTTGGTAGAAATTTTTTAAATAAGACATTAATGATTTTTTTTCTCATTTTTATACTTGTATGTAAGTTTTTGAAAATATTAAGAAGTATTCCTGTCTACATAAACAACTTCTCGTGCTGAATTTGAAGTGGGATGAGAAATATATGGACATTCTAGTAGGGTTACCATATACCCATTGAGGAAATAATATTATTTGGGTGGTGATTGGTTTATTGAATAAATAGGATCACTTCATTCCTAATTGTGTTACATCCAAGTTAAGGACTTGAGAAATCTATATGTATAGAAGATATTCAGGTTTCGTAGAGTTCCATCTGCTCTCATTTACAATTGGGATCCACTGTTAACTTTTTTTGGTGAGGCCTCTAGGAGGCGATGGTATCCCATGTAATGTTCATCATGATGTACCATAATAAAATAGATGGTCGTATGGAATGAGTTTTACAGATTCTCAAGGACATGATTCCTTCTTCTTTCATCTAATTTTCAGAAGATTTTAATTTCAATTTTGGTATGGTAATGGTTTCCTATAATAATATCTACCTATAATCTATCAAAATGTCACCATTTGATGCCATTTATGGATGGACTTGATGATCTCTCCTCCATTGGATGGAGATCAGCCAAGCTTCCTTGGTTAAACCTTGTTTTTTCCAAGATAAAATGACCATGATTTAATTGATTCATCAAATAATGGTAATGAAAAAATACATAATAAATCCTATACTAATTTTCATCAATTCTATTTTGAGTTCTCACTTACTGAACTATTTTTTTTGAGAGACTCACCTTAGGTGGGTAACCAATGGCTTAGAAGATATATAAAGTCCTCAATATGATACAATGGGCATTTGAGGTTGTTGAGAATATTGGGAAGGTGTCTTACCATTTAAATTTTACACCTCATATAAATTTGACACATAATTTATTTCATGTTTCATAGATAAAAAAGTGCCTCTTTGGACCATCCCATGTCTTGAGATGACATGACCTTGATATGGACTTTTTTTCCTATGTATAAGCATCTGATATAGATTATTCATTATCAGATAAAGGTTCATTATAGAAATTTATTACCCTTAGTGATGACTTGAAAATTAGGGAAAGTCCTCACTGAGATACATGAGACCATTTGAGGTTTTTGAGAAGATTGGTAAGGTGGATTAAAATTTAACATTTCCATCTAAGATAAAATTGATACAAAAATTATTTCTTGTTTTATAGATAAAAAAGTTTCTATCTATCCCATATTAGTTATTAACATGGGAGGACCTTGATGTGGAACTTGATCTTTCTATAACTGAGTAGTCGGTTCAGATTATCGATTCTGAGATTAATATTATGTATAGAAATTCCATACCCTTGCTATGAGAGCTATGTAAACATGGTTTTGATTCTCATTATATGTGGGAATGTGAGGCTTTGATAAGAGAGAATTAGACTCATCTCATTTTTATAAAGTCTTCTTGATTGAATTTCTAGGTTGAGAACGCATTTATGGTGGGGATAATTGTATCATTCAAACATTTTCTTTTATGTGTATTATTATGTTTTCATTATTTTATTATTATCCTTGATCTTTTAATTTTAGTTTTAGAATATTAGGAGGTGTTTAGAGGATAAATTTTTTTTGTATTTTTCGTGAGAAATGGACAGGACCACTTCATGGGGGTGGATGTGGTTTTTTACTCTTTGATAAACAGCCCGACCTAGATGACCATTGATTCTACACCACGGTGTTGTGTTGGAAGTGGCCTCCTTGTATCCAATTTACCCACTATGACATGAAAAGGATCCACTAATGAATTATAGAGGTTGTGGATAGGAAAAAATTGTCTGTAATTTTTCACCAAGGCATGGTTGAGGGTGGGTGGTGGGGGTTTCAATTTTGAAATGGACGAATGACCATTCTATATCCCTAAAAAGTTACTCCAGACACACACTTTCTTAATTAAAGTCTTTAATGAATTTCATTACTCTTTTTGTTTCATTTAAACTAATCAATATCCTTAATTTTTATCAAATCTCATATTGAGTTATTTCTCATGGAGGTTTTGGGTGTCCCATATTTAGTTCTTGATGATCCAGTTCTTATCAACTCAGTTTTTGATCTTTCTTGAAAGAAGACACTAGAAGGGGTTTATAGTTTGTTTTCCTTTGATTTAAATATAGGAATCATTGTGGGTCCATCCTCACAATGCTAGTTTTTATTCTTCCTTTTTGGTTTTGTAACCCTTTTTGGGTGTTTTACTTTTCCATTCTCAAGGTAGGTGGTTTCATAAGTAAATATCTATCAATAAAGGAATTTAATTTTTATTGGTTTTAAAATGAATATATAAATGATTTATAATTCTTGATTTTTTATTATTGATGATGATTTATAAATGGAATGGTATGTTTGTGTTGAACCTTTTGGGTATGGATTTTCAAACCAACTATTAATTTATATAAAATGACATTAAGGTAATAGAATAATTTGACGGAATAAATTAAGAAATGATAGCTTTAAATGATTTTTAAAATTGAAAAAATTTATTTTTTTGAATGAAATGATGTTTTTTGAAAAACCATTTGATGTTGGTTTTTGAAATGTGGTGGAATTATTTTTAAACGTGGGCTTGGTGATGATGAAATTATTTATGATTTAATAATTATTGAAATAAATAAAATACACTTGAATGTATTATTTCTTAAATAAAAAAGGGATCCTAGGTAATTAGGTGGGAAGAAAACCTTCTAGGTGTATATTATATTTACCTAGAAATTTTTTGACGATGACAATGTTACAATAATTACTTGAGAGTTGGGAGTCTATTCTTCGGTATTTTATCATTTTTCGATTACTCCTGGGACAAAGGATTTTTTTTCACACTAGGATTTGTACTTCACCAAGATGTGTGAAAGTCTCTATACAAACCTATTCCTGGAGTCACTTAACCATGATGATATGATTGAAAATGGATAATAGAAATTATTCAAACATGGAAATGTTATAAAATGTCTTACCTAGGTTATTTTTTGATATAAATTCTTATCATGAATTTTTTGCTGATAATTTACTATTATACATATTATACTCATGGCCTTTCAATGATTTTAAAATAATGTTTTGATATAAAATGAGAAAAATATTTCCATTTCATGTTTTATTTGGAATTGAATAAAGTTGTTTTATTTTTTATAAATTGCTTATGAAATTCATGGTGAGGTCTAACTAGGATTTGTTTCTCACATCTGAACTTTTACTTTAGGAATTTATAGATATTATTATACTTGGTCCAAGTAAAGTAAAATAACTTCTTAGTAGTGGTTTAAATTCATGATAAGTGGGATCTCGGAAGGTGGTGGTGACCTGTGGAACTTGTGATCCACTTATTACATGGGGATCAAGTTATTACTTCCCAATGGTTTTATCAGATGAATTTGTTCGGAATACAATTTTCAGGACTTGTAAGTATCTTATTTTGGCACTTTTTCTCTTGAAGAGTGTTTGTAATAATGTATTTTTATCTTCTTATATCAACTACTTTTATTTTTTAGTGGTTATTTTTGGAAAATAATTCTTTATTATTTGTTATTGATACATAGGTGCTAGTCCCCAACCCATGGGGATCAGGAACCACCTTTAGGTCAATTCATAACTAATTCAGGTAGCATTTAGATAGTTTATCTAGTACATTTTATGACACATAGTTACAATATAAGTTTATATAAATTACAATAAGTAAGATTAATTCCCCAAGTGACCGAGAACTGGTGATTTATACATCAGCAGTTAGAATCATCTAACTTATGATTTTCTAATTTTACTAAATCTAATTGAAATATTATTTTTTATTGAGTATTACCAAAAAATTCAAATCATGCATCCATTGGACACAAAGATGAATTATATAATTTTAATGAATGTTTTTTTGTACTGTTTCATACTCAACTAATTGTTTTCAATACTTTAATCATAAACATAAATGAAGAACATAAAATATACGAGTCACACCCACTTGTTAAAAGATAATTATTTATAAAGTAAAATTAAAATTAGTTTTGAAGTACATAACTAGTACATCTTTTATATGCTTTATTTCTAAAATCCTTATGTATTATTAATTTTTTTTTTCAAGTTTTAGACAAATAATCATATAGAAATAAATGTCAGCCACAAAACTTCCAGATAAATTTCAACTTCACCCCATGGACTATTCTAAGGAGAAGATGAGGTAAATTCATATACATAATAATATTCCATTAATATATATAATGAATTTAATAGTTAAGTAAGAAATATTCTTGTTTAGAATATATGACATTCTTTAGCTAGTAACTCAATGAATATATTAACCGAGAATTCATCGATTATGAAAACATAGAGTGGAGTAATTACTAAACTCACATTTCATTATACATATAAAATCCATGATGTTAGTTAATGGAGTATCTATGAAGAGTCTTACAAGATTTTATTTATCATTGTGATATAGAGTGAATTATTTCCTAAACTCACATTTCCTTATACACATCAAATTCATGATGTGAGTAAATGGAGGTTCTGTGATGAGGCTTAAAATTCATTAAAATATTTTCATTAACTTTCAAGAAATGTTTCAAAAAAGTGGAATTAACTCACAACCACATTATGACTATAATTAAAAATAGATATCATATAAGTTATAGTATGTAATAAATACATTATATCATAAAAAATTGTTTATATTAAAATAATTATTTAAGTCTAAGTCAATAAAAAAATTTGAATCAATAAAAAATCATATTGAATCTCATTAGTTTATCCTAAAATATTATAAGAACACTATATAAATAACTATGATAGGAAAGTTATATTCAAGTGATAGAATATATTTATATAAAAGGGTGATCATCTTTGTTATAGATAGTTGGGGAAATTTTTAATTAGATAAAGTCAAGGAAAAAAATGTACAATTAGTTGGCATATGAATGAGTTTCATGAGTGTTCATGAAAACAGAATTATCCAAACACATATACTTCATAGGAATGATAAAACAAAAATGAGATGGTTTTATGATCACTGAGTAAGGTGATATATTATTTACTGAGTATAATGAACCTTTATCATACAAGGAATTAGTAAATGGAAATAATCTAAAATGAAAAGTCAACATTTATTCATAAAAATGGATTTCATATACAAAAATCATGTTTGTATTTTTTTAGTTTCTCCAATTGATATAAATCCATTGATTGGTATCGAGAGAAACTATGCCTGGTTCGTACAAGTGTGATACCAATAAGGTTATATTGGCTATACTAATTCATTGTTATTAAATAAATTTTAATTATAATTTTCATAAAAACATTCTATGGTCATTATATTAATCGTTGGATATTAATACCTTTCTTCTTGGAAGGTTTCTATACAATACAACTAGAAAGGGTGAGTGACACAATATATTCCAAATAAGGAATTAAATTTATAGAGATCCATTACTAGATCAAAGAAAGAATCGTGATTAGAGAATATATATCTGGAATGAAATTTTTTCATGTGTTAATATTAGTTTAATGGGAACACCATAGTTTTCCATGTAAAATATGTTGTTAACAAACATAAAATAGCTATTAGTCTTACAATCAATAAATAATAGAATGAAATAAACTATCCATAGATTTATTTAATGTTTAAACCAAAGGTCTTTGTAAATAGAACTAATGAGGAAGATCTAAGGGTTTCTTATACCAGGTGAAATAATATATACATGTAAGGTATCAAAAAATAAATGTTGTATAAATTAAAGAGAGGATTGTTTCCAATACCACGTGGAATAAATCTCTATAAGAAGACATATATAATACATATGAGGATATTAAAACTATGGGTAGAATTATATATTCTTTTATGATAGATCTATATAATATTCTATGATAACTAATCGATATTATATTTTCAACATGAGATATCCCAAACATTCACTCCATGGTCCGATAGTAAAAACGCATTCATCAAATAGAGGATTTAATACCATGTAAGATTAATCAATTAAAAATTATATATATTTATGTAATAAAAAAAATTAAATCTCACAAAACTTACAAAATATTATAACGATAAAGGTTTAATGTATTTTTAATTAAGTTACATAAATAATTTATTTCACATATTTGTGAGCAGTTCTCCACAATAACACTATACTAGAACCCCTTCTAGACATATTCTCAGTTATATTCATTTCTATAACCCATGAAATAAAAAACATAAAAAAGGTATGAGATAAAATTAACATTATGTGAAAAAATTATCAACATGTCATAAATAGTTAGATCAAAGAATATGAGAAAACATGATCATGGTAGAAAAATATTATTAAAAGGATCATGGACTCATGAGAGTTATCCAGAAGGTCTAATAGTAGAACATTTTCCTATAGTGATTAAACATATACCATTTCATAAGAGTGTGGAAACATGAGACAATAAACATGATCCATAGAACATAACATAGTCATATACCATAACATATAAATGTATCTTAAACATAATCATAGGAAATCATAACACAATAAACATTTATTATTACATTGTGGAAACACTTAATCTGGTTACCGTGGATAACCACATCATGTCCACTGTCAATCTTGTGAAAATAGGTTACCACATCATGTACATTCTCAATCTTGTGAACACAGATAACCACATTCGATTTATGTATACTATTGTGAACATAGATTACCACACCCTTTCCACACTCAATCTTATGAACAGAGATAAAAAAATCATTTCCACACTCAATATATTTACCTCATGACATATAAAAATTTAACCAATTCATTTGAGGGATATAGAGGACCCAAAAAATCACATATTGATAAAACATACTTATCAATTCCAAAATATCATTAGAAAATTCATTATTCCTTCATAGCTTAATTAACCCATGATAAAAATGGGTTTAATGAAAACATCTATAAATGATCATTATATGAAATCCATATAAATAATGTAGATGTTATAATTAAAAAACATACAAAATAAAACATAGTAATCATTAAAGTATGTTTACATAGAAAAAAAATTCCTTTATAAAAGAATTATAAAGATGAATTAAAAAATATGATGAAATATTATTTTCTTTTTCTATATTTTTAAAAATAAAAAAATTTTAAAATGAGAATAGTATTATATTTTTAAAACCATGGAAACTTGAAAATTAATCTTCATGATAAATAAATTACATGACGGTGAGAAAATCCATTCATGTTGTAAATGTTAAAAAACATTTTTCACACTTTTATTTAATAAAAGTAAAAAAGAACCATTTGGAAAATGATAGGAAAATTATATTAAAACATTTGTATAAAAGTTAAAAATAATAGGTAAATACCTTTATAAATCATTTAAAAATATATAATAACTTCTATAATATCATTTTTTACAACATGGATATGGAAGAGAAATTTGTCTCACCAAAATAGAGAAATGAGGTAATATTTTTTTTTAAAATATTTATACATTTTGAGTAACAAAGAGAGAAAATATAAAAATAAAAATTCAAAAATTATATAATATATAATAAAATGAGAAAATAAATGGTTTTTAAGATGTAAATAATATATTATTACCCTTATGTAAATTTAAAAATAAACAATATATATAAAAGTTAGATTGTATAATAAAGTATTACAACTTTGGTAACCATTGAATTAAAACCTAATACAATATATAAAATTAAATTTATGAGTAAATACTAAATATTTTCTTGAAAAATATAATAAAATTAATTAATGGTAATAATATAAACCATATAAAAAATATTGTGTTGAATATAGAACATATCTCAATTAAGGGAAATTGTGATGTAGAAACCCTTAACTAAAATCTCAACTTACAAGAAAGAGATTTAATCCCTTTTATATAAAAATAATTTTCTTAATTAATTATTTAATATCCTTATTAATAAAAATTTCCATTTATATTATTTAATTATAATAATTTACTCCACATGGATTATTTAGTTAATGTTTATTTTCATCATCAAATGTTAATAATTTTTATTTTTCACACATTTTTTGTAATGGTGATGTCAGACCCCATTCGTGGATACAATGTTAATTATTCATAGATTATTTAAGTTATTTTAATAGTTTTCCATGATTTTTTATAATTTTCAAATATCATTCCATTAGTATTTTACATATAACACATGAAGATTAAATCATTGATGAGTTTGTTTCAGGTAATTTACTGACATCAACAGATTAATTTATAATGACCATTAATTATTTTTGGTCCTTATATAATAATATTAATGACATATATTACTTTTTAATATCATATATATTCATCAAATACATTTTATAACCATCCATGTAAGGAAGTTATGAAAAATGGAATGCATCGCTTTGTGGATGCGGTAGTCCGCACATGCAGACGGACGGTGCATTCGTTTTTAAATTGATGGAAATAGAGGAATAATATTTATTTATATAATAATAATTATATTATAAATATAATATATATTAGTAAAATACACGATTATAAATACCAATGAAAGGTGGTTTGGATAAATATAATACATCAGTTCATGGAGGTGGTTGTCCACATGTATGCCAGAATGATGTTTTGATTTTCCATTGGATGGGTGGGATGTATAAAATGGTTATTACATAAAAATAATTAAATTTATGTAAACTAATGATAATTATTTCATTATATTTTTATGGTTATAGAATTTTTGGAGGAGGTGAAAGAAGAAAAAAGTTAAAATAATTCGGTAAATACCTTTAACTCTTATTTGGATATCCTCCTTTGGCTTACAACTTAATCCTTCTTAGTATTGTATTTTGGTTAGACCCGGACCAAATTCACTTGAGGAGGATATTTTTGTAGATATTTTTTATAGTATTTTTTAGATAAATTTCCAAAGTGTGTTAGTAAGGAAAGAGATGAGGTTCCCTTTTATACGTAAAGGGAGTACTAGTCTTATAAAAACTCATAAATATAAAATAATATAAACTCATTTTTATGTGAATGTCTCACAAAAAAGGTGAAATTATCTCATAAAATTTGGTTTAGTGTAGATATACAATCATAAAAATATTTTTGGATAAAATTTAATGATAATCATGGACTTATCTCTAAGGTGGGGTTTAGAGTCTCATTAAAACCTGACCCATGGGTGTATATCCTCAATTCCCATGACCCACAACTATTAATCCATGTGCACATTTTTATTTATTCATTTAACACATATACCATATCAAAACCACACACAATAAAAAAACACAACATTTCTATTTCATAACTATTCAAAATATAAATCAACATCAATACTTAACCTAATAACACATTTATCATTTATATTTCATATCCTATTTAACCCATTAATTTTCTCTAATGCCTTAACCTATTAATCATATTAAACAATTCTCATAAAACATCACATTTAATATATTCATCAATTCATATGTATAAATCCATTTACATATTTCCATGATGAATTCATAATCCATTTGTCACAATCAAATTAATCCATGTATCCACTTTTCATATCATGACAAACAATACCTTATGCCATTTCTAATAACTAAAAACAACTAATATTGGTTCCTATTTATAACTGAACCAACATATCAATATATTTATCATGGGATCTATCACAAAATTAATCATCTCAATGCTTAACCTTACATTTTTCTATGTTTGAGAATATTGGTACACCCCATGGGTGGCCCTAAACTTGTATATTCAATCTCAATTGTCACGAACCAACCCGGGTCGACCCTGAACCGGTCACCCGAGCCGGTCCGCGACATGGCCCGAGAGGCGTTCCCAATCCTCCCGGGCTGGCGACAAGTGCCAGGGCATCAACAGAGGCGATGGGAACGATTTCGCCCAATATAAATAAATAAAACAGCGAAAATAATGCAGAGCAGCGCAGAAAAGATAAACCAAATAAAGTGACTAAACAGGAACAAACAAGAATCAAACTAACCAAACAGGACGTGCGAACAAACTCCGTGCGACCTCGCGGGTCGCTCTCCGACTCAACGATCAAGCGTCTCCCTAGGCGAGCGCACTCAAGCTATAGCCTGCACAAACACTAAAAACAGAAAAGAACTATAGGCGTGAGTATTAAAACTCAGTAGGCTAGCCCGATATCTATTCCCAATGCACTACCTTTAAAATAAAAGGAACATCATTTCAAGTTTGAACTACAATTTATAAATGTATGTTTTTCTAAGCATTTTACTTAAAAACAAAGTACGAACCATTTCCCTTAGCCACTTCAAAATTCGGGTTCATTTCATTAGTGTCAATAACATTTTAGGAAAGGGGAAAGTGATGTTTAAATTTTCAAAGTTGTACAAAGGGGATTAAACACCTTCATTTGAAAACAATTTTTTTAGAAACCTTATCAAAAGTAATTTACCATTTTCCAAGGAAATCAATACACCAGAATGCACAAAGTAAAACACACAGCAAGGGCAATGTAAGTATACACGTGATAATCATAATCATTATTGCAAGTTACAAAAGCTGAACAGACATGGGTGAACCTAGGAGATCGAGAATAAACCAGATGACACCAATACATGAGAAATCATCCTTATCGACATGTCACGATGAAATCAAAACGCACAATACGCTCGACCATCCACTCACAGGTAGGTCAAGGGAAAATCCCATAGCAATAAACCCAATATATCCACCTACTATGGGCCACTGGTCAGTACCATAACCTACCAGTGCAGCAATCATTCTTAGAATATTCTCTCAATATGCCAGATTCCCATGTCTCAAGTGTTTGAAAAAAAGGTTGAGCCAACTGATGCCAACCGAGCATCCAATCATATATGTATATATATATATAAAGCACAACAAGCATCACCCCGAGCCACTCCGTGGAACAACCTCTTGCCTTTAACTACTCAAGTACCCGGGAGCCTCTAAACGCGGCCTCCCAAACAAACAATCGCAACCAAGGCTGGAGAGTTGTATTAAGAGGGTTTTTATAAAAACATTTTCATCGCTTTCCATAAAGTGCCAAACGGGAATTTAATATAATTCACAATCACTACCAAAACCAGTTTAAAACTATTTAAAGAACCCACAAAACACTACTTCACAGGTTGCCAATATTTTTATAAACCAAACCAAACCACTTTCTTTTTCCAAATAAACTTTAAGAGCCAACCGGGAAATTTCTCAAATGAACCAAAGTATTTGTTCACGCTTCAAAAGAAATCATTTCTCATTAAACCAGAACTCTTTTTTTTACATTCCGTGAATTATGTTTAAAATCCAAACGGGCATTCTTCCATTATTGGGTGTCCGCTCATCAAAATGATGTTTCATGTGTCATGTATAAAATAAACGGCTCCTTTTGACATTAAATAACTATTTAAAAATTAACCATCTTATATTAAAAATTAATTATCGTATATTATCTCATATTTATTACAATTAATGAAATGTTGATTTTGAACAATTAGGGTGCGCAAATAGCATGAAATAAAATAACTTAAATTTTAAAAGCAGTGCAAAGGGAACCTACCTCAAAACCAAGCACGTAGACACAACAACCTCAGATCCAAGGCGCGATGACACGACGTGTGTCCGAAACCACGTGACAAGGTCTAACACTCTGCATAGTTAGTACCAAGGACTCAGACACATACAAAAACTCACTAGAGCATTCGAAACCAAGCGGCGGGAATAGATGCTCACCTTGAAACTAAAGCGCGGCGATGACGGAACCTCGGAAACAAGGCGCGGCGGTGTCACTCACTTGGAAAAGCCCTGCGCGGGTCCTAAAAGTCCCAAGCCAACAAATAAAAACCCACCATCAACAAGAGTACGATGATAATAATAAAAATAAAGATAATAATAATAATAATAATAATACTAATAATAATAATAATATTAGTAATAATAATAATAATAAAAATAGTAATAATAACAATAGTAATAATAATAATAATAATAGCAACATAATAATAATAATAATAATAATAGTAGTAGTAGTAATAATAATAATAATAATAATAATAAAAATAATCATATTAATAATATCATCATTAATAACAATAATAATAGTTATAATAATATTAATAGTATTAACATTAATAATAATAATAATATTAATAATAATAATAATAATAATTACGAAATAATGTTAATACTATTAACACTAATAATAATAATAATAATAATAATAATAATAATAATATGAAAAACAATAAGAATAAAAACAAAACACCATTAATAGTAATATTGATAAGATAAAACAAAATAATTAAAATGAAATGAAATAAAATAATAAAAAAAAAGAAACCTGGCTCGGAGGGGAGGCGCGCGGCGGACAGGAGGAAAGAGAAAGAAAAAGAAGAAGAAGAAGAAGAGGAAGAAGGAGAGAAGAAGAAGAAGAAGGGAAGGAGAAGAAGAGAAGAAGAAGAAGAAGGGAAGGAGAAGAAGAGAAGAAGAAGAGGAGGAAGAAGAAGAGGGGTTCGTGCGGAGGGAGGCCGGCGCGCTGCACCAGGAGGGAGGAGGAGAGGAAAACGGATGCTGGGGGGGCTGCTGTGTGCGGGCTGCTGCAAGGGAGGAAGGAGGGTGTGCGGACAGTGGGAGCTGGCGGTGAAGCGCAAGGCAGGGGCGCGGGGGCTGGCTGTAGGAGTCTGGCCGGCACTGAGGGGTGGGGTGCGCCGGCTGGACGATCTGACACGGGACAGCGGGAGCAGGGAGGCGAGAGGCCGGCGGGATGGCTGCGTGGGGTGTTTTGCGTACCAGGAGGGTGGAAGGCCGCTGGAGATTCGGCCGAAGGGGGTCACGCGCTGGCTGCTGAGGAGGGCGCCAGGTGCTGCAACGGATGAGGCCGGATAGTAGGGGTGCTGGGGGGCCGGAGGTGGGAAAATGAATCGGCTCTGCTGGAACCGGCGTAAGAAGGCAGGAGAGGGTGCCGGGTTCGGACGGTGCACTGGGGAGCAGGAGGGAGCGAAGGCTGCCGTCGCTGCCAAGGGGAAGGAGAAGCCAAGCCGATGCGGCACTGGGGAAGGGAAGAACAGACGGAGGCGGCGGCTCCTGCGGGGAGAAAGAAGAAAAAAATATATATAAAGGGGGCCTGCTAGGGTTAGAAGAATAAGAAAATAAAATAAGAAAAGAGAAATAAAATAAAACAAATCAAAATCATGATAATAAGAAATTACAATAATAACAATTACAATAATAAAGATTAATAACAAATCATATTTAATAACTATTATAATATTTTCCGCAACATCAACAATTTCATTAATTATTTATTTATAACATAATGATAAAAATAATAATAATGATAATAATAAACATAGTGATAAAAATAAAAATGATAAAAATATTCATTTCATCTTAAATAATAAAAATAATTATTAATAGCCATAAAAATATTAAGACAATCTAAATTGACAATTTCTAATTGATTTTTAATTCCTCTAAGCCGAAGAGGCCACACAGTTGCATGGGCGAAGCCGCGCGGTGTCGCGCTCTACCCGCGCTTCCGACGACATCGAACCCAAGATGCATACTTTTTATCAAAACTCAAATCTTTCATCCAAGACTAAACGTGAACCGCAGCAAAAAAATAATTTAAAGACAAAGAAATCATAAAATAAAATAAACGTACGGTTTGGGGTGTGACAATTCTCCCCACCATAACGCTTTCCGCCCCCGGAAAGCCACAACACCAACCAGTCGATCGATCAACACCTAAGGATTTCACAGAACACGATCCAACCTCTTATCTCAAGGACATCACAATGACTACCAGCGGGACTGAACCTCATTGCCCAAAGTAAATCACCAACATAGGGAAGGCCCGAACGGGCTCCCCACCATAAGAACTCTACTAGAATTCGATAACTATTTAAGAAAAAAACCCAACGAGACTCATAGTGGGTCCCCCACCATGAAAGGACTGACCTCTTAGCGACCAACCAGAAATCCAACTTAGGTCAGAACCGGGCCTTACTCAAGCTATAGAAGCACAAAAAAAAACATTTAAACCACTTACTCCCGTCCGAAAGGGATATAAGCTTAAATGGATACTTTGCGCAACTAAAACCCTAACCCCATGGGCGGGGAGGGTGGGCCCAAGGATCAAATCACTAAAACTATGACGTATGACTACTCACGACCCATCACTTCGGGATGGACACAAACCAGGGCTGCAACTGATTTACATCAGTGGCCCACGCAAGGTCACTGATCAGCAACTTACATCCAATAGGCACAATTCCCGACGTTACACGAGGGATAAGTCCATCACGCACTTTGTGACAAGAGAGAACTACAACGACAGAGAAAGCAGTGCAACAACACCAAAACTATCACACCATGACGATAGAGGCACGACTTTCACCAGACTCTTTAAAATTTCCCCGGGGGGTTCCTGACTACGCGCCGGCTTCACTCCGAGACCTTTTGGTTGGAGCTCTGATGGATGAAGCATCTTCTGCCTCGCAGTCAGGTTCTGATAATCCCAATTAGATACATACATCTTTTGATCTGACAGATTGAAGGACAAGATTTTAAAATTAAAACACACCAGCATTGAAAGACGAGGTTCGTCAAAAGACCCATGAAGTTCCCATACATTTCAAACCCAAAACACCACCGGTATAACTACAACGATAAAAGATCCCTTAAACTGAAAGGAAACTTACACCAAGAACTCTGAACAAAGACCCAATAGCACATTACTTCTGAGAACACCCTCTGCGACGCTTTCTTGCAACGCCCCGACAAAATCGTCGCAAGTGACCCAGACGTCCACACGCCTGGCAGGGCTTCGGAGCGCTTGGGCACGATGACTTCTTGTGAACCCGCTTGCCACACTGATAACACACAATAATCTCTCGCTCTGAAGAGGTTGATGAAAGATCTCGAGGCCTCTTGATTCCACGACCTGATCCATCCACTTCCATTTGCTTACTCATCTCCTTTCCAGAACCTTCACCAGTGCTCATAGGGATCGAAGGAGGGAGAACTACTTCGAGCACTCCTGCCATCGTGGCTTCGATACGAAAATCTTGTCTTGCCACATCGAGAAAAGAAGTTAGGTTGGACTCTGAAACCTTCGACTGTAGATCAGGGCGGAGACCCGCCTCGAAGCGTCGAGCCTTCACGGGGTCATTTGTGGAATACTCTGAATCATAAGGTACTAGCTCCACAAAGCGATGGAAATATTCTAACACGGATCCGTCGCCCTGCTGCAGACAACACATTTCCATCCCCTTCCTCACCCTATCTTCCTCAGAGAAATACTGGCGAATGAACGAGGCCTTGAAAAACTCCCAAGTAACCTCTTGACGGGGCTTGTCCCGAGACACTGACTTCCACCACATCCACGGTGAACCTTCAAGCATGAAGGTCGCAAACTTGACCTTCAACGAATCGGGAAACTCAATGAGGCTAAAGTCCCTTTCAATCTTCCGCATCCACTCCTTTGCCACAGAAGTTTCTTCTTGACCATAAAAGAGAGGTGGATCGAGCTTCCGAAACTCAAGCATAAAATCCTTAGGTTGATCAACCGCACTAAGATCACCCATTGAAGCCTCAAAGGGATAACCGCTGGACAAGGAAAGGTCAAAAATCCAATCAAGGCCAACTCAACAAATGAAGAAAAACCTCAAAATAAAACACTGCATAGGTGACAAGCTCAAAATATGAGAAAACAAGTTATCATAGCATCAAAAATTATCTCTTTGAAAACATCTTTTATTTAGAACAAGCTTAGTGGGTTAAACCCCAACCATTGGTATTCTTTAGAGCCTCACTCACATGCATGTATCCGTGCCACCCAGGGCATCCATCCACCATACCAGAAATCCATCCACATTTCCAACATACCACAATGCATGTGAGCACTCATCAGAACACCAAGGTCAAAACAAAGCAACTTCATTTTCCAAAAACAATTCCTTCCTACCACTTCTTTTAAAACAATCTACAATTTAAACATGTCATTTCAAACAACATTTTTTTTTCAAAACCAACTTTTCTAATTCAAACCACTTTCAAAAATCAAGGGGGACCCAAAACAACTCAAACAGGGGACTAGTGTCAGTGGGTGTCTTGACCATATGGTTGGCGGCCATATGCCAAATACGTCACTAACACAGAGAGCCTTCTTGAACCATGCCCCTAGCTCTGCATGGCTTGCCAGGCCGTGTGGGTTAGGAGGACTAGTGGCCGAACTCCCTTTGTCGTATCCCAATCACAAAACCTTTCCATAAAAACCCAAACAAACAAATTAAACCGGACTTCCCATGGAAACCTGAGGATCAGTACGGGCAAGAGTTCGCGACGCTCTTCCCGCACCTACCCCTCAAGTCCTAACAATCCTACTCCATCTACCTTGACGTCCCAAATAACAAAGGGCACTCTGAAAAGTGAGGTCTTCTAAGAGCAAACCTCCCTCTGATACCATTTTGTCACGAACCAACCCGGGTCGACCCTGAACCGGTCACCCGAGCCGGTCCGAGACATGGCCCGAGAGGCGTTCCCGATCCTCCCGGGCTGGCGACAAGCGCCAGGGAATCAACAGAGGCGATGGGAACGATTTCGCCCAATATAAATAAATAAAACAGTGAAAATAATGCAGAGCAGCGCAGAAAAGATAAACCAAATAAAGTGACTAAACAGGAACAAACAAGAATCAAACTAACCAAACACGACGTGCGAAAAAAACTCAGTGCGACCTCGCGGGTCGCTCTCCGACTCAACGATCAAGTGTCGCCCTAGGCGAGCGCACTCAAGCTATAGCCTGCACAAACACTAAAAACAGAAAAGAACTATAGGCGTGAGTATTAAAACTCAGTAGGCTAGCCCGATATCTATTCCCAATCCACTACGTTTAAAATAAAAGGAACATCATTTCAACTTTGAACTACAATTTATAAATGTATGTTTTTCTAAGCATTTTACTTAAAAACAAAGTACGAACCATTTCCCTTAGCCACATCAAAATTCGGGTTTATTTCATTAGTGTCAATAACATTTTAGGAAAGGGGAAAGTGATGTTTAAATTTTCAAAGTTGTACAAAGGGGATTAAACACCTTCATTTGAAAACAATTTTTTTAGAAACCTTATCAAAAGCAATTTACCATTTTCCAAGGAAATCAATACACCAGAATGCACAAAGTAAAACACACAGCAAGGGAAATGTAAGTATACACGTGAGCATCATAATCATTACTGCAAGTTACAAAAGTTGAATAGACATGGGTGAACCTAGGAGATCGAGAATAAACCAGAAGACACCAATACATGAGAAATCATCCTTATCGACATGTCACGATGAAATCAAAACGCACAATACGCTCGACCATCCACTCACAGGAAGGTTAAGGGCAAATACCATAGCAATAAACCCAATATATCCACCTACTATGGGCCACTGGTCAGTACCATAACCTACCAGTGCAACAATCGTTCTTAGAATATTCTCTCAATATGCCAGATTCTCATGTCTCAAGTGTTTGAAAAAAAGGGTGAGCCAACTGATGCCAACCAAGCATCCAATCATATACGTATATATATATATATATATATAAAGCACAACAAGCATCACCCCGAGCCACTCCGTGGAACAACCTCTTGCCTTTAACTACTCAAGTACCCGGGAGCCTCTAAACGCGGCCTCCCAAACATTCAATCGCAACCAAGGCTGGAGAGTTGTCTTAAGAGGGTTTTTATAAAAACATTTTCATCGCTTTCCATAAAGTGCCAAACGGGCATTTAATATAATTCACAATCACTACCAAAACCAGTTTAAAACTATTTAAAGAACCCACAAAACACTACTTCACAGGTTGCCAATATTTTTATAAACCAAACCAAACCATTTTCTTTTTCCAAATAAACTTTAAGAGCCAACCGAGCAATTTCTCAAACGAACCAAAGTATTTGTTCACGCTTCAAAAGAAATCATTGCTCATTAAACCAGAACTCTTTTTTTTTTACATTCCGTGAATTATGTTTAAAAGCCAAACGGGCATTCTTCCATTATTGGGTGTCCGCTCGTCAAAAGGATGTTTCATGTGTCGTGTATAAAATAAACGGCTCCTTTTGACATTAAATAACCATTTAAAAATTAACCATCTTATATTAAAAATTAATTATCGTATATTATCTCATATTTATTAAAATCAATGAAATGTTTATTTTGAACAATTAGGGTGCGCAAACAACATGAAATAATATAACTTAAATTTTAAAAGCAGTGCAAAGGGAACCTACCTCAAAACCAAGCACGTCGACACAACAACCTCGGATCCAAGGCGCGATGACACGACGTGTGTCCGAAACCACGTGACAAGGTCTAACACTCTGCATAGTCATTACCAAGGACTCAGACACATACAAAAACTCACTAGAGCATTCGAAACCAAGCGGCGGGAATAGATGCTCACCTTGAAACTAAAGTGCGGCAATGACGGAACCTCGGAAACAAGGCGCGACGGTGGCACTCACTTGGAAATGCCCTACGCGGGTCCTAAAAGTCCCAACCCAACAAATAAAAACCCACCATCAACAAGAGTACGATGATAATAATAAAAATAAAGATAATAATAATAATAATAATACTAATAATAATAATAAGATTAGTAATAATAATAATAATAAAAATAGTAATAATAACAATAGTAATAATAATAATAATAATAATAGCAACATAATAATAATAATAATAATAATAATAATAGTAGTAATAATAATAATAATAATAATAACAATAATCATATTAATAATATCATCATTAATAACAATAATAATAGTTATAATAATATTAATAGTATCAACATTAATAATAATAATAATATTATTATTAATAATAATAATAATTACAAAATAATGTTAATACTATTAACACTAATAATAATAATAATAATAATAATAATAATAATATGAAAAACAATAATAATAAAAACAAAACAACATTAATAGTAATATTGATAAGATAAAACAAAATAAATCAAATGAAATGAAATAAAATAATAATAAAAAGAAACCTGGCCCGGAGGGGAGGTGCGCGGCGGACAGGAGGAAGGAGAAAGAAAAAGAAGAAGAAGAAGAAGAGGAAGAAGGAGAGAAGAAGAAGAAGAAGGGAAGGAGAAGAAGAGAAGAAGAAGAAGAAGGGAAGGAGAAGAAGAGAAGAAGAAGAGGAGGAAGAAGAAGAGGTGTTCGTGCGGAGGGAGGCCGGCGCGCTGCACCTGGAGGGAGGAGGAGAGGAAAACGGATGCCGGGGGAGCTGCTGTGTGCGGGCTGCTGCAAGGGAGGAAGGAGGGTGTGCGGACAGCGGGAGCTGGTGGTGAAGCGCAAGGCAGGGGCGCGGGGGCTGGCTGTAGGAGTCTGGCCGACACTGACGGGTGGGGTGCGCCGGCTGGACGGTCCGACGCGGGTCAGCGGGAGCGGGGAGGCGAGAGGCCGGCGGGATGGCTGCGTGGGGTGTTTTGCGCACCAGGAGGGTGGAAGGCCGCTGGAGATCCGGCCGAAGGGGGTCGCGCGCTGGCTGCTGAGGAGGGTGCCGGGTGCTGCGGCGGACGAGGCCGGATAGCAGGGGTGCTGGGGCGCCGGAGGTGGGAAAATGAATCGGCTCTGCTGGAACCGGCGTAAGAAGGCAGGAGAGGGTGCCGGGTTCGGACGGTGCACTGGGGAGCAGGAGGGAGCGAAGGCTGCCGTCGCTGCCGAGGGGAAGGATAAGCCAAGCCGATGCGGCACTAGGGAGGGGAAGAACAGACGGAGGCGGCGGCTCCCGCGGGGAGAAAGAAGAAAAAAAAATATATAAAGGGGGCCTGCTAGGGTTAGAAGAATAAGAAAATAAAATAAGAAAAGAGAAATAAAATAAAACAAATCAAAATCATGATAATAAGAAATTACAATAATAACAACTACAATAATAAAGATTAATAACAAATCATATTTAATAACTATTATACTATTATCCACAACATCAACAATTTCATTAATTATTTATTTATAACATAATGATAAAAATAATAATAATGATAATAATACACATAGCGATAAAAATACAAATGATAAAAATATTCATTTCATCTTAAATAATAAAAATAATTTTTAATAGCCATAAAAATATTAAGACAATCTAAATTGACAATTTCTAATTTATTTTTAATTTTTATAAGCCGAAGTGGCCACGTAGTTGCATGGGCGAAGCCGCGCGGTGTCGCGCTCTACCCGCGCTTCCGACGACGTCGAACCCAAGATGCATACTTTTTATCAAAACTCAAAACTTTCATCCGAGACTGAACGTGAACCGAAACAAAAAAATAATTTAAAGCCAAAGAAATCATAAATTAAAATAAACATACGGTTTGGGGTGCGACATCAATGCATCCCACAGGGATCATGAGAGGTTCAATTCAACCTTTATCCCATCATTATAATAAATTTTACTAAAATTTTCAAATTGACAATAAGAGGGAAGAAAAGGAACAACCACACATGCTCGGATCAACTTTAATACAATAGGAAATAAATTTTAGATCACCTACCTAGATTCCAAATATGAAAATATACTTAACCTCAAACTTTGACTCAGATTAAATCACCCTTTGAAACTCCAACCTACAATCCAATGAAAAAAGAGTGTTTTGGGGATTCAAAACAAGATGAATGAAACCATAGTACCTAATACAGAAAAGACAAAAAAAGGAGTGTTAGAAATACCTAGAGATTCATTAAATATCCAATTACACTCCAAAAAACCGAGAAATAAGAGTGATCAATCATTGGTAAGATTTGGTCACTTTGGTTTATCACTAGGGTTGCTGGAGAAGAAATGGGGAAGAAAATTAGGTGAAAAAAATAAAATCTCAAAGGGGAAAATGGTAAAAACCCACATTTAATGGGGAGCATGGTTTGACCACACTCTTTTCCATGTTGTGCACTAACTATTCGCTAGTCTCTATCCAAGAGGGGTACAAGTCACACTATTACCTAGGGATTCTGAATGTTTTTACAAACCATCCACCAATAGTGTGACTGCATCTATCCAAGAGGGGGTCCAAGTCAATGGTTACCTGGGGATCCCACACAATTTAACAAACTCTGCTCCAACCATCTGAAATTCCTCTATCCAATCCTATATGGTTTGGTCTCCCCCATCACATAGTTTAGTTAAACATGCACCCCTCCTCCTGACCAGCATGGTCTGGAAGCATAGTTAATCCAACCATGCACTAACCATTCGCCAATCGTGTAACATGCTTCAGATGGGAAATTTCCCCTTATTTCATTTTTCAAACCCCTGGAACACCAATTAGCTTCCTCATATGTCTGTTAAACATTTTATTATCCAACATTATGACATTGAAGCCAAAATTTACGCAAAAATGTACCTCCAAAATTATGGGATCTTACAACCTCCCAAACATATAATGAATCTTCCTCAATCACCACTTCCAAGCATCATTTTGTTTTCGAGGTAAAGATATTGGGCCACTATGCCCGCATATCCATATCTCTATCCCAAGTTTCTTCTTAAACATTACCATACTACATCAATACTCTAACCAACAGCCTAATATTTCCCCTATAATAATTTCTCAATACAATCTACAATATGAACCAGATGTTCCTCAAAGGACGCATCAGCCTTAAGCTCAACATCCTCAACATCAATCAAATTATTTAGGTTTGGATGATACTAATAAAGATTTAACACATGAAAATCATCATGCATGCCACTAAACCACTGTTTAAGAGACAATCGGTATAACACAGGTGTGATCCACTCCACAATATCAAATGATCCTACGTACCTGGGTTCCAACTTACCCTGTTTCAGAATCCGATGACGTCCCATACTTGGAGAACCCTGAAGAAACACAAGATCACCCACTGAAAACTCAAGAGGTCTACAATATTTATTTGCATATGAATTTTGTCTAAAATTATACATTTCCATATGTTTTAAAATCAACTGAACCTACTCCAACATCTCCTAAATGAGACTCAGTTCCAACAATTCTAATTCCCCAATCTCTAACCAACAAAATAAATAACTACATGATCTACTACAGAGAGACTAAAAGGGAGAAATCTTGATCATATCCTACTAAATATTATTATAGGAAAACATGACAAGTTCCAAATATTTTTCCCATAATTAAACAAATTCTAGGAAATAATATCTCAACATGTACTATAGTACCTAAATAATGCACTGCGACTGTCTGTTCGTCTACGGGTGGGAAACCATACTAAAAAACACTTCAGGCACCAATACCCCTATACAACCCCTTCCAGAAGTTCAATGTAAAATATGAATCAAGATCCAAATAAGAGTTTTAACACCCCATGTAACCGCAATATCTCCCAGACACACATTTCACCCAACTGATCCATGGTGAAAGTCTCTTTAATTGTAAATAAGTGATCCACCTTAGTTAATCAATCCACAAATACCCATATCATGTTATTATTACAAGGTATCCTCAAGAGACCTGCCATAAATTTCATCTTCATGTCATCCCATTTCCATTCCAGAATAGGAAATGGCTAAAAAAAACCCATGCAACTGCTAATTCCCAACCTTAATCTACTCGAATGTAATGAATCATACTATGAAACATGCCACCTCTTTCCTCATCCTAGTACACCAATACATTCTATAAAGATCATGATACATTTTGGTCAAAGCAGGATGCACCACCCACTTCGATGTGTGAAACTCAAACATCAAAAATCCTTGTAGAAACATTGTCAAAATAACACAACCACAAATATAAATGATCCTATCATCTACAATGGTCCAACCAAATGTTGAAGACCCACCTTTAAATACTTACCTAAAAGACAAACATTTTGGATCCTCATACTTCTCTCCTTAATCTGGCTCAAAATTATGGACACAACTACCACAAATGCAAGGGTCATCTGCCCATTGCCATCCTGCACCTCTTGATGAATCTCAACAAACAACTCCATCATCATCTACTTCGAGAAAGACTTCTGAACCACCCAATTTCAATCCTTCCAACTCAAGGTATATACAAAACCATTTCCCTTTCTCTGTGTGTAAACCATCTCAAAGTCAAAGGAATGCATGTACTTAACCCATAATCACTACCCAAGATTCAAATCCATCTAATAGAAGATATACTTAAGGATTTATGATAAATATACGTAGAAAAATGTTCTCCCAATAACTAATTCCCCAAAAAATTTAAATTAGAAACCACTGAGGCCAACTCAAGATCATTAAAAGGGATATTTCTTTCATGAGGCCTCAAATGTTGTGATCCATATCCCACAACCTGATCATCCTAGATCAACACTACCCCAAGACCATGACTTGGTGCATTAAAAAACAATGTATACTCTTTACCTAGCTCGGGTAATATTTGTATCAGTTCGGTTGTAAATCACTTCATTAACTCTTGGAAAGCATCCTAACATGATACAAACCATTAAAACTTGATTTCCTTCTTGGTCAAACATGAATGTGGAACTGAAAAATGTTAAAATTATTTGATAAAACTTTTATAATATCATTGCAAACCCAAATAAATTCTCACATCAGAAACATTCACGGTATGCTAACAAAATACAATGACTAGAACTTTATTCATGTACCCTAACAAACCTTACATAGATATTGGTTTCGCCCAAATTAACCCAAGTTTTAAGGGTCAAGCGGTCGCTTGTAGTGTACCTTGGGTTGTCGAATCCTCAGAGACCTAAGAAGAACCTTTAGACACTAAATAAAAAGAGATGGATTTTTGGCTATGAAGTGGCCAACTTGGGTTGATTTTAGACGGATTTAAAAGAGCACTAAAAGATCTATGTGAATTCAAATTATGAGAAAATGAGTTGATCCTAGGTTATTGCTCGGGGTGGATTGAATGGATTCCTTTTTTTACGATTTTAATTTAATTAACTCGAGAAGGATTTATGAAATGAACTCAAACTAACCTCATCACTTACTGATTAAACACCTTCAAAACACATGATAATCACCTATACACTTGTAGGATCATTTTCATGGGCACTCCAAGGTAAAGAATGTAATTAGCACATGAAAGTGGGGTGAATAAATTCAATAAGGAAGAGGAAGAATAAAAATCATTGAATGAAAGAAACTCAATTAAAATAAATTAATCAAATTTAGGGAGTGAGAAATAACATTAAATCCAGACCCTTCCTACTCCTTTGGATCAACCCATAAAATATCTATCCCTCCATTGATGAAAAGTTCTCAACAGAAGCGGAAAGTAGACTTACGAGGGTGGAATTGAAGAAGTCGAAAAAAACAAAAATAACAATCACTCCACCGTTGTGTGAACAAAATCACAAGGTTTGCTGTGAATAAATTCACACCTTGTGGAAATGGTATCAAGGTGATATGTGGAAGAACATAACAAGAGAATAAGAAGAAATTTTATTAAAAACTAAGTTTATTCGAACAACTTACATGGGAAGAAAAAATGCTACAAAGACAATTTGGCATAATAACATTATAATAAAAAAAAGCTCCAAGATCCCTAAATCCTCCACCAATACTGCCGTAAATAGGAAAATATGAAGTCTTGGCCAAGCCCCCAACATCCCATGTGACTTTAATTAATTGTGTTGGGGAATGGTGGGTGGAACATTAATGTTGAGAGACTTTTCCACTTCTTGTCCCGAAGTTGCATCCAGCTTTAATCTACTGGAAATACGTGCCTAAAGGACCTTCTATAAGGACTCATTTGAGTGGGACCTACAAGACATAAATGAATCCCCGGATTTCCCCTAACATAATGTAAAATTTCAGCCCAAAATAATAATCCTTTCGCGAGATATGATAAAAATAGTGGGCTGTTTTTCTAGGCCTCAGAATCTGGCCCAGAATTGAATATTCAACATGGGCCGCCTTAATCCCTACCATTTATGAAGAATTAGAACTGGATACAGAATAAGTATTTGTTCCTCTATATGTCTTCTAGAGTCCCATGAATTTTGGGATTCATTGGGCCTTTATTTTGGGCCCCACAACCCTATCAGTGGGATGATATCCAATCTGCCTTCTCTAAAATTGTTTCCTTTCATCGCTAAATATCTACATCATCCTTTACGAATAATTCATTGATCCCTGAATTAAAAATGTTTATATTTATGTTTATATCCATTTCCCAAAATATAAAATTAAAATATAGATAATTACATTCATTAAAATCAGATGAAACATTGGGCCTAAATTGGTGCATATTAGGCATGAAGTGCACAAAATGATGAGAATGGATGTTCAAAATTAAAATCCACTAACTCAGGCCCATAAGATCCAAAATTAACATTTAATATCCTTAAAATGTAATCAAAATATGTGTTTTTATTGGATAATCACACCCCCCAACTTGAGTTTTTCTAGTCCCGAGAAAAATATATCTCACAAAAATGAAATTTAAATGACCTTTTCCAAAAACATTTTAATACACATTTCTCGGCCAAAGATCACATAAGAAATAATTATAAAACCCATAAAAATCATTTAAAAAAATCTATTTCCATAGGCATATCTCAAGCCCAAACCCATTACTTTGTTCAAATTCATTGCCATATTTCATCCAAATTCAATTAAACATGATGAAGTGTTGTGTGTCACAATAGACAAGGGGGTTCATTTTCATTCGAGGGAGAAAAGATGGAAGCGCTAGAAGAAATAAAATTTTAATAATAAGATGAGTACTCATTTATTATTTTATTTGTTTTTTTAGATTTTTTGGTTTTTTTTTGCAATTTTGTCATGGTAATTGAAATTGAACCCAACTGAGTCAACCCATGTAGCAAGACTTTGCCGATGACTCCCAGGCTCAAAGACCTTAGGGCACCAAGTGAAGCTCACATACTCGGGCATAATCTCGAGTTAACTCAATCAAAAAAAAATCAAATTACCACAAATAAAGATAAAATTCCCATCTCTGGGCCAGAAAACTATGGAGTCACGATCCCCAAGTGCCGAAAGCCACAAACACTACTGGAAAAACGACCTATACCCACGGTTCAAAACCGTGGGTATAGCCCCCAAAACCGTGGGTATAGGCTATACCCACGGTTTTGGGAACCGTGGGCTGGAACGGCGTCGGGATAGGGGTCTTGACCTATACCCACGGTTTTGTAGAACCGTGGGTATAGGTGTTTCATACACCAATACGCTAGTGTACAGCGTGGAAGAAACTTACCCCACGGTTTTCTAACCGTGGGAAATTTAAATTTTTTAATTTAAAATTTTTAAAAACGTCGCAGCAGGTTTCGAACCCGCGCTGCCCCGCAGCGACTCTCATCCCAGACACACAGCGGACCAACCGATCTGACTAATATACATTTATATAAGGATAATTTTATTATAATATATTCATAACAATGATGTTATATAAAAAAACGCAACAAGCGGGTTTCGAACCCGCGCCGCATGCAAGGCCTCCGTGCCGCACCAACTGAGCTGGGATATTTATCTATTTTATAATAAGACTATCTGTATATATATATATTAATATTCTATATCTAAATTCAAAAAATGCGTTCACTGGGTTTTGAAACCGGGACTCCTGCTGAGAAGTGCGGCCGAGCCACCACAAACAGACCGACCGACCTGGAATTTTTATCTGGTATAAGTTCATATATCAGCATATATATATTAGTATGTGAAAAAATGTCTACCCGCCAAATTTTTCGTGTCCCGCCTAAGTTTCATTCCCCGCCATAATGCGGGAAAGCTATACCCACGGTTCTGGAGAACCGTGGGTATAGGTCTTCAAAAACAAATCGTAATACCTACGGTTTTCAAAAACCGTCGGTATAAGCCTTCGGGAAATACCCTATACCCACGGTTTTCTCCAAACCGTGGGTATAGGTCTTAAAATAAATCTATACCCACGGTTTTTGGCACAACCGTGGGTATAGGTGGCCTATACCCACGGTTCTGGAAAACCGTGGGTATAGGTTCTCCTATTAGCCATATACCCACGGTTTTTTTCAAAACCGTGGGTATAGACCTATTTTCCAGTAGTAAAATTAGGTCAATTCATTGCTCTATGTGCAATTGATTTTTTTTGAATACTCATGTTAAAATTAAAATGATCGCTAATCCTATGCTATTTATTATGGGTCCCCAAGAACTCAAACTAAAACCCCAAAATCTAGAGGACATGCATTGTGCTTTTTTATTAAATGGATGAAAATAAAACAGTGAAAAATCACATCGAACAACCACACTTTCCAATATCTATGCACATGAACATAAAATTACATTAAAATCAGAATCAAGGCATGAAAAATTATTTGATATCCAATTTCAGAGTTTGGAATGTGTGTTATCATGTTCAAGGTTAATGACATTTTTCCTTCCACACATTTTCATCTCCCCCCCAACTTAGAATAACACTGTCCCCAGTGTTTAAAGAATTCAAACATAGAAGGGGCATGATAGAAGTTCAACGAAGACATTGAAAATAAAAATTATGGAATGATGTCACCTAGTGGTTGATGTTGAAAATGCATTCCCATGTCTCCCTTCAGTTATGGTTTCTCTCCCAATGGATTGGATGGTTGTGACCAGCTTTTCCCAATGACCTATGACATGCCTTTAATTTTTTTTAATATATATATATATATATTTGTATTTTTTATTTTTTTAAACTAAAAAAAGGTACAAATAACATAAACTGATGATACATTATCTTCTCTTAAATTTCTGGGTAAGGTATTACTCAGGGATCACACTGCGTGACACAGATGAATACGGTGCTCCCCTTTCATACCCATCCTTACTCATAAAAGAAGAACAGGTCAACAATCTATTTTTTTAAAAATACCTACAAAAATATAAAATAAAATAAAATAAACTGATGATACATTGTCTTCTTTATATTTTTTGGGTAAGGTATTACTCATGGATCACACGGCGTGACACAGCTGAATACGGTGATCCCCTTTCATACCCATCCTTACTCATAAAATAAGAATAGGCCAACAATATTTTTTTAAAGAATACCTACAAAAATATAAAATAAAATAAAATAAACTGATGATACATTATCTTCTTTATATTTTCTGGGTATGGTATTACTTAGGGATCACACCACGTGACACAGATGAATACGGTGCTCCCCTATCATACCCTTACTTACTCATAAAAGAAGAACAAGTCAACAATATATTTTTTTAAAAAAATACCTACAAAAATATAAAATAAAATAAAATAAACTGATGATACATTGTCTTCTTTATATTTTCTGGGTAAGGTATTACTCAGGGATCACACTGCGTGATACAGATGAATACAGTGCTCCCCTTTCATACCCATCCTTACTCATAAAAGAAGAACAGGTCAACAACCTATATATTTTTTTAAGTAAAAAAATGAAGACGAAGGAAAAAAAAGATGATTCACAAAGATTAAAAACATGAAGACCATAGGTTGCCTCCCGTGCAGCACTTTTGTTTAAAGTCGTTAGCCCGACATGGATCCTAAATCTATCAATTTTTTCTTGGTTCATAGGTTGGCTCTATTAACTCTACCTCCATTTACTGTTTATTTAATGATTCAATGAATGGTTTTAACCTATGAACATGGAACTTAAAAATGTTACCACTTGTGGGACCCTGAATCTCTACTTCCCCATGGGGGTACACATGATGCATTATGAATGGACCTGACCATCTAGACCTTAACTTTACCAGGTGTAAATGATGTTTTGAACTATACAAGAGCACAAGTTTTCCCAGTTCAAATTGTTTGACTTTGATATTCCTAGATTGGTAGCCTTGAAATATAGATTTATTTATCCTTTAATTTTCATAATCCTCCATCCTAAGTTGCTCAAGTTCATTAAGATATAATTTCCTCTTTTATTCGGCTAACGAAATGTCAAAATTCCTTTTTTTTATTGCCCAAAATTCTTTATGCTCAATTTCAACAGGTAAATGGCATGATTTTCCATAAACCAACCTATATGGTGACATTCCTAGGATGGTTTTGAATGTTGTACGATATGCCGAAAGAGCATCCAAGAGTTTCTCAGACAAATCTTTCCTAGAGGGGTTGACAGTTTTTTCAAGAATTTGCTTAATCTCCCTATTTTCTAACTCAGCTTGACCATTGGTTTGAGGATGGTACACAGTGGAGACATTATGAGAAATTCCATAATTATAAATGAGTGAAGAGAATGGGTGATTACAGGAATGAATTCCACAATCTTTGATTATAGCCCTCAGAATTCCAAATCTAGAAAAGATATGCTCTTTTAGGAATCGGATCACAACTTGATGATCATTAGTCTTGGTGGGAATGGCCTCAACCCATTTTGAGATGTAATCAACAGCTAAGAGGATGTAGAGGTATCCATAAGAGTTTGTAAAGGGTCCCATGAAATCAATTCCCCAACAATCAATGATTTCAACGACCAGAATGGGAGTGAGGGGCATTTGTTTTCTTTTGGAAATGGATTCTAATTGCTGACACTGAGGACAACTTTTGAAGTATTGGAAGGAATCCTTAGGGAGGTTCGGCCAGTAGAAACCACTTTGGAGGACCTTTTTAGTGGTTTTCTTTGTAGAAAAGTGGCCTCCACATGCCTCTCTAGGACAAAATTTAGAATGGACTCTTGTTCAGACTCGGGAACACATCTCTTGATGATTTGATCTGGACAGAACATGATGAGGTAAGGATCATCAAACACATAGTGTTTGACATCAGAAAGTAATTTCCTCTTATCTTGGGTCACCGTGAATTTTGGAATGTCACCCATCACCAAATGGTTTGCTATGTCAGCATACCAAGGGAAATCACTCACTGAATAGAGGTGCTCATCGAGAAATGAATCAGACACAGAGAGGTGGTTTGAGTTATCTTTTAATTCCATCCTAGAGAGGTGATCAACTACAACAATTTCAACACCATTTTTATCCTTAATGGTTAAATCGAACTCTTGAAGAATAAGGACCCACCTAATCAATCTAGCCTTGGCATCTTGTTTTTGGAAAATGTATTTTAGGGATGAATTGTCAGTGAAGACAATGATGGGTGATCCTAAGAGATACGACCTGAATTTATCTAAGGCAAATACAACAACAAGAAACTCTTTCTCCGTGGTGGTGTAGTTTATTTGTGCACCATTTTAAGATTTTCTTGCATAAGCAATGACACATGGAGTTTTCTCACACTGTTGTCCTAAGACTGCTCCTACAACGAAGTCACTTGCAGCACACATGAGCTCGAAACGATGTTTCCAATTTGGTGATGGCATGATAGGTGGAGATATAAGAATTTACTTGAGTGTAGAGAATGATTCCTCACAGATTTCTGTCCATAAAAATGAAGCATCTTTTACCAATAGAGCACAAAGTGGTCGAGAAATTGAGCTGAAATTCCAAATGAACCTTCTATAAAAACCAGCATGTCCTAAGAAGGACCTCACTTCCTTAACAGTTTTAGGAGAGGGAAGGTGACGAATGATGTCAACCTTTTCTTTATCAACATCAATCCCTCTACCAGATACCAGATGACCTAGAACATGTCCTTCCTTTACCGTGAAATGGAATTTTTCCCAATTTAGTATGAGATTCTTATCCTCACACCTTGACAAAAACTTTTCAACATTTAGAAGGCATCCCTCAAAAGTATCCCCAAAGATAGAGAAATCATCCATGAAGACCTCTAAACAATCCCCCACCATGTCTGAGAAGATTCCCATCATGCACCGCTGGAAGGTACTAGGGGCATTACATAACCCAAAGGGCATGCGCTTGAAGGAAAAGTGCTGAATGGACAGGTGAAGGTTGTTTTTCCTTGATCCTATAAGGAGACTTAGATTTTATTATACCCAAAGAATCCATCTAGGAAGCAGTATAATTGATGACCCGCCACTCACTCAAGGACTTGTTCAATAAAGGGAAAGGGGAAATGGTCATTCTTGGTACAAGAGTTGAGCTTTCTATAGTCAATACAGACTCTCCATCCACTACTAACCCTTGTTGGAATCATCTCTCCATCATTATTGGTTATTACTGTGATTCCAGCCTTCTTTGGAACCACATGGATTAGGCTAACCCACTCACTCTCAGCTATAGGATAGATGATACAAGCTTTAACAATTTCAAAAGTTATTTTCTCAGTAATTCCATGAGAATATGATTTAGTTGCCGCTGAGGTTGACGACATGGATTTGAATCGAATTCTAGAACAATTCTCTGAGTCACGATAAGTGGGATAATCCAAGGAATATCAGATAGGGCCCATCCAATGGCTTTCTTGTGTCTCTTAAGGACATCTAGAAGCATCCTCTCATGATTGGATTCAAGAGAGGAAGAAATGACAACAGGAAAGGATTGATTTTCCCCTAAGAACGCATACTTGAGTGATGAAGGTAAAACCTTAAATTCAAGATCAGAGTGGTTATCACTTTCCAAGAAAGGATGAGACTTTGTATTGAACTCACCTTCTTTGTTCAAATTTCTTGAAAAAATTGGTTCTTTGTGAAAAGAATTTTCATCCACTAAATTAGCTAGAGTAGTGTCATGAACAGGTATCAACTCAATGTTATTGATTTCACCCATGGTATCATTGATTGGTGATTCTATAAAATCATCAATAGAGAAATCTGAAAGAGATTCAAGCCAAGGAGACAAATTTCCCTCATGTGAACAAAGAAAATCAATCTCTTCTTGACTTAAACATCCTTCGGTAATTCCTTGATGTTCCTTGAGTTCACTATCCACACTAACGATCAAATTAACCTCATCATTCTTTTCATCATCCCTAATTTGATAGTTTTCATTATAGTTGGTCAAGTCTAGACTCATGTTTCCAAAGGTGATGGTCATGTTCCCCTTTCGGACTCGGATAACAGAGTTGATTGTTGCAAGGAAGGGACGACCAAGGATGATCGGGGTTTGCTCCCTATGACCTAAGCTTGGGTGATTGTCTAGAACAATGAAGTCATCTGGGTAAATGAAAATTTCAACTTTCACCAAAACATCCTTTAAGATCCCCTTTGGAACTCGAATACTACAATCAGCAAGTTGAAGAGTGACAAATGTGGGTTGGAGTTCTTAGATCCCTAACTGACAATACATAGCATAAGGAATGAGGTTCACACTGGCTCTTAGATCACACAAGGATTTGAAAACTTTTTTCTCTCCTAGTTCAACAGTTATGTAAGGGAATTCTGAGTCTTTCATCTTTGGAGGAAGGGTTCCTTGGATTGTTGTGCTAACATTTGCTGCCAGAAGGACTTGGTTCTTATATGAGAATTTCCGTTTAAATGTGCAGAGGTCCTTAAGGTATTTTAAGTATGCAAGAATGGTTTGAATGGAATATAGGAGTGGAATGTTCAACTTGACTTGTGAGAATATTTCCCTCAATGTTTCACTCAATTCAGGCTTGGTTTTCCCCCTCATGCGTTGAGGAAATGTGGAAGGTTGTGGGGTTGTTTTTTTAAGAGTTGTTTCTTTCACATTTTTATTAGTATCTTTAGTTTGTTTATGTGTTTCATTTGAATTTTAATTAGAGTTTGAATCTTCAGGTGGGTTTTGAACTATTTGTTCAGGTTTCTCAATTAATTTCCCAATTCTCAAAACTGTCACAACCTTTAGTTGTTCATGAGTTGTTTGAGTGAAACTTGTATCCCCCCTTGATGTTTTTTGTGGAATGGCCTGTGTGGGCATGGGTACCTTTCCAGTTTTGATGGATTTATGTTCTTGTTTCAGGGAAGAGACTTTTTAGTTCAACCTTTCCATTTGTTTGCACAGTTGTTCAAGGATTGGGAGAGGGACAGATTGGGAAGGGGTTTGTATTGGTCGGATTATCCCAGGAGGATAATTTGGTTGTTGGATGGGCTGTTGGTATTGGACTAGAGGATGTTGGTATTGGACTAGTTGTGGTGGGAATTGGTTATGGTTTTGAAAATTTTGTGTAGGGTAGGGGTTTGGTCCTTGTGGTTGGCAAGGTTGTTGGTTATCTTTCCATTGGAAGCCTGGGTGTTCATTATACCTTGGGTTGAATGTGTTTGGGTATTGGGGCTTTTGAAAGTTTAGGACATTGACTTCAGAAGGTGGTCCTCCTAAAAAACATCCTTAATGGCTGGAATGGTTGGGCAGTTGTCTGTTTTGTGGTCATGTTTGTCACAGATTGTGCAAACAGGGTCTACAGTTTGGATTTCATGGATTTTCATATGGTCTATCTCTTCAACCTTCCTAGATAGTGATGCATGTTTCTCCCTAAGGCTTTACTCTTTTTTAAGTGTATGCATTCCAGGAGTTCTTTGAGGCTTTTCAGAATAAGGTGATGTCCCCCATGTTTGGTTTTCTTCAGCAAGGATTTCTAGATACTCGTAAGCATCATTTGGGGATTTTTTTTAAAGGTCCCATTACACATCATGTCAATGAATTGTTTGTTCCCTGGGCCCAAACCTTCATCGAAAATTCTTACTTGTCCAAGAATAGAAAAACTATGGTGTGGAACCATATTTAGGGTGTCTTTGAACCTCTGTCATGTTTCATATAATGACTCTCCCTCTTTTTCAAAAAAGTTTTGGATACTCTTTTTAAGTGAAATTGTTTTGTGGTGGGGAAAGTATTTCTTGTAGAATTCTCTTTGCAGTTGGTTCCAAGTGTGGATTGATGAAGGTCTCAGATTATTTAACCATTTCTTTGGTCGATCCTTAAGTGAGAAAGGAAAGAGCCTCATCTTAGATGACTCAAGTTGATGTGGTGAGCACATTATTTCAACAATGTCATTGAACTCTTTGACATAAAGGTAAGGAATTTCTGACTCCATCCCATGGAAGGTTGGAAGGTGGTTTAGAACATGAGATTTAAAGACACAGTGGGAATCTCCTAGGGAATCATGCCTAATGTAAGAGGGTGCATTGGTCCAAGTAGGTGTAAGGTATTCATTCATGGTTTGATCGACTGCATTCCCCAAATTTGGGGCTTCCTCATTTGGATTTCCATTTTGGTTCCCACAAGGGTTTATAAGTTGGTTTCTTTGAAGACCCTCCATTGAAATTGACTCAATCTTTAACTCTGGGGTATTAGGAAGATTATGATCCAATGGTGTACTTGACTCTCTTATCCTATGACTTTCCACCCTAACTAGTCTGTTTGAGTTATCGCAGGTGAAGGTGGAAAAATTTGGTTTCACCCAAATTTACCCATGTTTTAAGGGTCAAGAGGTCGCTTGTAGTGTAGCTTGGGTTGTCGAATCCTCAGAGACCAAAGAAGAACCTTTATACACTCAATAAATAGATTTAGATTTTTGGCTATGAATTTTCCAACTTGGTTTGATTTTATATGGTTTTAAAATAGCACTAAAAGATCTATGTGAATTCAAATTATGAGAAAATGAGTTGATCCTAGGTTATTGCTCGGGGTGGATTGAATGAATTCCTTTTTTTACGATTTTAATTTCATTAACTCGAGATGGATTCATGAAATGAATTAAAAATAACCTCATCAATTACTGATTAAACACCTTCAAAAAACATGATAATCACCTATACACTTGTAGTATCATTTTCATGAGCACTCAAAAGTAAAGGATGTAATTATCACATGAAAGTGGGGTGAATAAATTCAATAAGGAAGAGAAAGAATAAAAATCATTGAATGAAAGAAACTCAATTAAAAGAAATTAATAACATTTAGTGAGTGAGAAATAAAATTCAATCCAGCCCCTTGCTACTCCCTTGGATCAACCCATAAAAGAGCTATCCCTCTATTGATGAAAAGTTCTCAACGGAAGCGGAAAGTAGACTTATGAGGGTGGAATTGAAGAAGTAAAAACAACAAAAATAACGATCACTCCACCGTTGTGTGAAAAAAATCACAAGGTTTGGTGTGAATATATTCACACCTTGAGGCAACAGTATAAAGGTGATAAGAGAAAGAATAGAACAAGAGAAGAAGAAGAACTTTTATTAAAAAAATAAGGTGATTCGAACAACTTACATGGGAATGAAAAATGCTACAAAGACAATTTGGCATAATGACATTACAATTAAAACAAAGCTCCAAGATCCATAAATCCTCCACCAACACTGCCTTAAATAGAAAAATATGAAGTCTTGGCTGAGACCCCAACATCCCATGTGCCTTTAATTAATTGGGTTTGTGAAAGGTGGGTGGAACATTAATGTTGAGAGACTTTTCCACTTCTTGCCCAGAAGTTGCAGCCATCTTGCATCCACCAGAAAGACGCGCCTAAATTACCATCTATAAGGACGAATTTTAGTGGTCACTAAAAGACTTAAATGAATCCCCTGATGTATCCTAACAGACTGTAAATTTTCAGCCCAAAATAATAATCCTTTCGCGAGATATGATAATAATAGTGGGATGTTTTTCTGGGCCTTAGAATCTGGACCAGAATTGAATCTTCAACTTGGGACGCCTTAATCACCACTATTTAGGACGAATTAGTACTGGATCTAGAAGAATCTTTTGTTCATATTGATTTATTATATCCTCCCATGAATTTTGGGATTCATTGGGTCTGTTGTTTGGGTTCCACAACCCCATCAGTGGGATGATATCTAATCTGCCTTCTCTAGAATTGTTTCCTTTCATCGCCAAATATATACATCATCCTTTATGACTCATCCATTGATACCTGAATGAAAAATGTTCATATTTATGTTTATATCAATTTCCCAAAATATAAAATTAATATATATATAATTACATTCTTTAAAATCAGATGAAACATTGGGCCTAAATTGGTGCATATTAGGCATGAAGTGCACAAATGATGAGAATGGATGTTCAAAATTAAAATCCACTAAATCAGGCCCATAAGATCAAAAATGAACATTTAATACCCTTAAAATGTAATCAAAATATGTGTTTTTATTGGATAATCATAGATTATGAGACCTAATAAATGTACCTTATAAATCCATAAATAGAGCTTGGATAACTTGGTATATTGATGGTGATCTCTTAGTGTACTCTGAATGATGTCAAGATGTTTGGCATGATTGTCATGAGAATTAGAGTAAACCAAGTTGTCATCAACAAAAACAACTAAAACATTATCTAGTAATGGGTGAAAGATTAATTTCATTAGGTCCATAAACACTATCGATGAATTGGTCAACCTAAAAAACATTAAAAAAACTAATACAACCCAAACTTTCTTCTTAGGGTAGTTCATTTCACATCAGAAGACCTCAACCTTAGATGGTGATACCCTGATCTTAGATCAATCTTGGAATAAACTGATTCACCCCTCAGCTGGTTGAAAATGTCATCAATTTGAGATAGAGTGTATCTATTTTTAAAATTCATCATATTCAGCTTCCTATAATTTCACAAAGTGGAAAGGATTCATCAAATTTATTGGAAAATAACACTAGAAATCTCTAAGGTGACATAATAGGATGAATAGACCCTTTATTATCCAACTCCTCCAACTGAGTCTTATTTTCCTATAGTTCCGTTGGTGCCATTATATATAGAATAATGGAAATAGGTTCCACAACAGTAAAAAACTCTATTGTGAACTCAACATCCCCCTCAGGTGGAAACCCTAATAATTCCTCAGGAAAAGTATCCTAAAACTGGTCTATCACAGGAGGAAGGACAAGCTACTCTACTCCTCCATTATTAAAAATAAGACAAGACATTTGTACACGATCTCACCAAACTGTAGAAAAACTCACTATACACAGCCTTCCCAGACATCCCATTCACTATGATGGACATAAGTGTCTCCCTTAAGAGAAGTTAATGTTAACCTATGATTGTAACAGTCAATATGATCATGATAAAACACTATATAGTATATTCTCAAAATGAGTTCAAAACCTAACATGTCAAGCACAAACAAGTCCCACAAAAATAAGAACACACCTTCCTCAAGAGAATACACCTTAAATTGTTGAATAATTTCTGATCCTCAATATACATAACCCCACACATACATTTTTCCACCGAACCAAATAAAACCACAAAATGAGAAGATATAGAAGAGTGTGTATCACCTATATCAAATAAATCCCAATAATGTATGGAAGATGCAAGGATCATACCTCTAATAATCTATGGTCTAGCCTCAGAAGCATTAGGTGTAGACTAAAATAAATTAAGATAACCTACACCTCTACCTTGGGATTTGGTTTGAGTTCCTAGAACTATACTTCCCAGATGATATGTACACTCTCACACCAAATTAGCACATCTTCCACCAAAACTAGTATGACCAATCGTGTCCCAAATTCCTATATTATAAGGCGTAACCGACCCCCTGGCTATGATCAGCATCAAACATGACCCCCCATACGTGACCAGTGGTTGTGGGTTCCTACAAAACCTCTACATGTGGCCCATTCTACGACACATTAAGCACTCGACCGCAGTTTGGGGGAACTAACCCTGCATGTTCCCTGACCTTTGATACTGATAGCAACACACCTGGTCACCACTCAAAGAGGATGGTCCTCTCTTCTATCTACTCTTCACACTACCAACCTTGTGAATATTTCTGAAATGATGCTTCCTTACCATGGAATTGACACCACTGGACTATCCAACTAAAACCACAAACCAACTTCCTAAAGCCTCCCTTAAGTTCCCCTTAGAAATAAGTGAATGGTCCACTACTTCTAAAAAACTCTTTAAATGGAAGATGTTCCCCTCATACTCAATCTCATGTCTAATTACATATGAGAAATGTCTTGTCATAGTGGACTCATCCCATGACAACAGTGGATCAAAGTTTTGTAAGTCCATGAAAAGAAATGCATAATCCTTCAATTACATGGTTACCTATGGAAAAATCATGGTATATAGATAGTAATACACATGAAAATTTCCCTAAAAGTCTTTCCATAACATACCACCATATTGCTGAGTTTGAATCAAAATGTACCACCAGTTCTTTTTCGATCCTCGCAACATATAGGCCACCCACATGACTCTCTTCTCCACAGGAGTGTCCATGAGATCCAAAATCATCTAGATAGTCTCTATCCAGAACTCCAATACATATGGTCCAACCTCTCTAGTGAACGTTAAAGGGTTCTATGAATGAAAATCTTTGGTCAGATCAAAAATTATCAGCATGACCCACCCTGAGTTTCATTCCATCATCTTGATAAAATGAGAAATGTTCTTATTGAACTGCTCCTCCTCTAAGTTGTATTGAACCAACAAGTTTTATTTCTCCAATACTAGTGGAGAATTATTAGAGATATCATCTTTTCATCCATCCTATACATTCTATCATGGTGTCATTCCTCTACAATTCCAAACATGTGTATTAGAAAACATAACATAAATATTCTACAATTTAAAGAAAACAAGGCTCCCCACTAGTCATAAACAATCTATTTTTTATACACTATAATAATAGACATAGTCACACCTATAACACTACCCTTATCCATCCCTACCACAGTTCATGTTCAATATGGGATAAACCGACTTACTTAGCCATGAGTCTTCATATGATACCCTTTTCAAACCATCTTACCTTCACAACATGAATCTTCCTTATTTGGGAACATTTTAATATTTTTAACTTGAAAAAACCAATATTTTAACTCATCATTAACTTATCCTTTAGAAAAATTCTTTAAAATTCCATTCATTTACCCATTTGTACCACCTTTTTCAAACATTACTTCATTATATTTTTAAGGAATAAGAAATGAATTCTACCCTTCTTGTCCCACACACCCTTCCCATGTTTGCCTATAATAATTCATTCCACCTATATCCTAAGGTGCCTATATTGATGCATGAATGAAAAAAATTGTGCCATTCCAAAAATAAAAAAAATTTCATAAAATAGTCAAATAACACAAAAAGTGAATCACTCAATGGTGAAATATCATTTAACTATAACAACACGCATCAAGATCAACAATTCTCACCATGGGTACTTGGGGTTTCCCACGTACATCGGACAACTAATCCCATGAATGAGATCATTTCCAAGGCCCTAAACCTCCTAATACCATGTATACCATTCCCAATTCTCAAGGAACAAAAAATAACCTCCTATGATACCCATTTTAATGTCCTCGGCTCAGAAGCCACAAAACTGGTTCCCCGAGATGGGTCACCACATGGCCTCATATAGCAACCCGGCATTTTCATACATTACTATTAAATCATTTCAAAGATAAACAACATAATATTATTACACATGGAGGATCCAGAGGTTTAGTGTCTTGGGAAAACTAGGACTACACATAACAAGTACAACATCAAGCATAAAAATTCATTTAATCTCTTCTTCTATAGATTCTTAGTAGCACTTGGTCTCTCCTTAGTACATGTAGCCACCTGAGGATATACATCAAAAGGGGTGATCTAAAAGCCCAGTAAGAGGATAGATAAGAAAAATATAGAATGGGGTGAGCATAATCATGACATAGGAAGAAGATCTTGAACATGAGAAGAGCATAAACAATAAACTTGAAATGTGGCAAAGCATAAAAATGAAACATCATGTCTTAGTGGTTAACTACCACACATACTTGTGAACAAATCTAGCATCATGTTCACGAATCATTTCACATTTACTCATGAGATTCATCACTTTACCCAATGAATTGGAGCGCTATATAATTCCGGGCACACCCGTCACATTTAAACATTCATATTGCGCTATACAATTCCGGGCGCACCCATCACATCATAACATTATCATTATCATGCTTGCCACATAGAAAAAATATCAAACATGTACATAAATAACCCATGGAAATTAATGGGTTTCATCTCATAATAACACATTCATAAGATTTGGGTTCCCAAAAGAAAGAGGGAACAACATACTTGATATAAGAACCATCAACCTTGAATGAGAGGTAAAAGGTGAGATCTTGAAAGAAGATTTCTTTTGGAAAACATTTTTATGGACATAAAAACTAGTTAAAAACATGTATATCCCATAAAAGTAAAGTAAAAGATGAAAAAAAGACCTTTTAGGAGTAACCATATCAAAAATGGAGTGAAAGATGGAGAACCCGAAGGAAGAAAATTGGGTTTGAGATTTCCCCTTACCTTGTACTCGAGTGCCTCCTTCTCTTTAATGTCTGGTATAATGACATTATATTCATTAATTAGAAATTAAATAACCTTTTATACATTAATAGGGTTCATTCTAGTTTCATTATTTCATATTATGTTCCTTTGGATGACTTATAGAGTTTAAAAACATTGATCGAGGATGTTCGTTTTTATGGTTTTCTTGAGCGGTCCACTTGTATTCTTAAATTGATGTTTGGGTAGATCATGGGTAAACATCCAGAACTGATATTACATGTAATTAATGATATTACAAAATCTTTAATGATTTTATAATTAGTTATATTAGATCCATGTGGACGAATCATTAGATAAGAATTAAATGAAGATTATTTGGGTTAATTTGAGCGGTTTTTGGATCACAACCAACTCATTTTAACTTTTCACTTAGTAGTATGGACATAGGTTATTTACAGAACTTAAAATAGAACATAATACATAAAAAACATTCTGGTTCAACCATAAAAATGGTTTCATGACAAGATTGAAGGTATAAATGGAAGAAGAGAGCATGTTGTTTTTGAAGATGATAAATTATCACCACATGAACAACGTTCTCTTTAATAAAATAAAAGGAAGAGGGAAAGGGTGTGGGGTGATATAATATACCATTAGAATCATAAGATTACAGTATATGTGTAATACTGGAGTTACAAAACAATTTGTATGAAGATTGGTAGGGAGAGATCAAGAAAGGAACTTGAACTTGAAAGGAAATTAAAGGAGAAGAGGGAGAGAAATCACCTTTTGGATCCTCCTCTTGAGAACCTCCTTAAGGGCCTAAGCTAGGTCTTTTGATGAGACCAGGGGATCTTGGACGTGGGGTAGAGTATAGGAGAGATGATTGGGCAGCGATTAGACAATTCTTGAAGCTTGAGAGGTGTGGTTTGGCAAGAGGAGGGGGAGGGCTTATTTATACATGAGGAGGGAGGTGTTTTTGGCATAAAATATTAAATAAAATAATATATCATAAGTTAGACTTGTAATAGTAGTTTTTTGACATCCTAAATCATATATTAATATAATAAAATTTGTTTTAGGATTTAACGCTTCTTTATAATTCGAATTCATTACTTTATTAAAAGGAAAGTGAAAGAAAGAGAAAAAGACACTTTAAGAAATCACCTTTTGACTTTAGGCTTTGGAAAGTTCTTTTTAGGTTTGAGAATTGGATTTATTGTATTCCAAGGAACAATTTAGGAAATTTAATATGTTTTTGCTGAAACTAAAGTTCTAGATTTTTTATGTCATCATTACATCATTAATGATGCAATTTAGTGTACACCGATTATGCGAAAACTGTATTTTTTTACTATTCACCCGAAAATTGAAGTATTTCAGAATAAACCAAAAAATTTACCCCTACCATTTTTCAACGTGTAGAATCCAAAAATGATGTCCATTTTTCAAAAATAATTTTCTAAATATCATTAATTTAATATTTACTTAAAACCATAATTTACTTAAAAAAACAGTTTTTAAAATTAAAACTGATTTTGCAGTTCTTTAAAAATTACTTAGGGTCGTATAAAATTATCTAAAAACTATTATAAATTGATTCAATAATTTATGAATATATTTCAGGAAAATATATATTCTTTTAAATTAATTAATTAATTATAGTTAATTATTAATGACTTATAAAATACCAAAAATGTTTACTAAGGTCAAATTATCACTTTCTATGATGTCTAAATTTTATTTTATTATTCATAGGTAATGTTACTCTTATTTACTATTCATAAGGATCATATTACTATTCATAAGGGTAGGTTACTATTCACTAAAAATTATTTTTGTCTCATTAGACTTCAAAAACTATCCTGAACACAACCGTGTATGTTGGATTTTTAAAATTCCAAACATAGGGGTAACAAAAATATGTTTAAAGGTCGCTTATCACTTAGTAGTTCATTATTTTGTGTTTTTATGACATAAATTAAAGAAGGGAATTTTCCATTGAAAAACTTTGGGTCGTTACATTCTTCCCCCCTTAAGAAATTTCGCCCCCGAAATTTCACTTTACACAAACAGGTGAAGGTATTTCTCCTTCATTGCCTCTTCCGGTTCCCAAGTTGCTTCCTCAAACTTTGGGTTCCTCCACAACACTTTGATAAGGCGGGTTGTCTTGTTGCGTAGAACCTTATCACTTCGGTCCAGAATTTTTACCAACTGCTCCTCATATGAGAGATCATCTTCCAACTGTACCACCTCTGAGTTTAGTACATGTGAGGGGTCTGGTATATACTTCCTCAGTAGTGATACGTGAAACACATCATGAACTTGAGCCATATTTGGTGGAAGTGCCAAACGATAGGCCACATCTCTTATACGATCAGGGATCTCAAAGGGGCGAATGTACCTTGGGCTTAGCTTCCCTTTCTTCCCGAATCGCATGACTCTCTTCCATGGAGATATTCGAAGGAAGACTTTATCTCCAATGTCGAACTTCAATTCCCTTCGACGATTGTCAGCATAGCTCTTTTTCCGACTTTGAGAAGTTTTGATGTGTTTCTGGATGACTTGAACCTTCTCTATCATCTCTTGAACAAGATCGGGACCAAGTAGTTTTCGTTCTCCAACTTCATCCCAACAGATTGGAGTTTTACATCGCTTCGCATAAAGAGCTTCATACGGAGCCATCTGAATACTCGAGTGGAATCTATTGTTGTATGAGAAATCAACCATTGGAAGGTGCTGATCCCATCCACCTTTGATTTCAAGAGAGAAGGATCTTAGCATATCTTCAAGTGTCTGAATAGTCCTTTCAGACTGGCCATCAGTTTAGGGGTGATAGGCCGTGCTGAAATTTAATTCAGTACTCAAAGCATGTTGAAGGCTCCTCCAGAATTTAGAAGTGAACCTTGGATCACGGTCAGAGACAATCGAGAGTGGAACACCATGCAATCTCACTACTTCCTTCACATATATCCTTGCCAGTTGTTCAAGTGAGAGTTCTTCCCGAATAGAAATAAAATGGGAAGTCTTGGTGAGTCGATCAACCACAACCCATATCGCATTATTTCCTCTTGACGTCTTCGGGAGACCCGTGACGAAGTCTATAGTAACATTTTCCCATTTCCACATGGGTATAGGCAATGGCTGCATCATACCTTTGGACTTTTTCCGCTCAGCTTTAACTTGCTGACATACCAAGCACCTTGATATATATTCCGCAATCTCCTTCTTCATGTTATCCCACCAGAAGTGTTCTCAGAGATCACGATACATCTTGGTACTTCCTGGATGAATAGAGAAAGTTGATCTATGAGCATTATCCAATAGTTCCTTCTTTATTCCGGGTGATGAATTCACAAAAATTTGCGTTACAAACCGAATCACACCATCATCGTCGATATGGAACTCTTGTATCTTTCCTTCCCTTTACTGCATTCACCCTCTTTTGTATCTCCACATCATCCCTTTGTGCTTCCTTAATCTTCTGTTGGATGGATGGTTGTGCAATCATTTGGGCAAGGTAGGATGTATCCCCTGCCCTTACGATTCCCAAATCCATCCTTTGCATATCCAAGAAGATAGAGTCTTTCTCAATCCTCAACATGGATAGAGTAGCAGGTTCTTTCCTACTCAGAGCATCAGCTACCTTGTTCGCCTTTCCAGGATGATAGTGAATAGAGAAATCGTAATCCTTGATTATCTATAACCATCTCCTTTGACACATGTTGAGCTCCTTTTGTGTGAATATATATTTAGGCTCTTGTGGTCGGTGTATATGTCACACTTCTCACCATAAAGGTAGTGCCGCCAGATTTTCATGGAAAAAATCACGGCTGCCAGCTCTAGATCATGCGTTGGGTAGTTCTGCTAATGTATCTTCAACTATCTTGAGGCGTAGGCTATCACATTATCATTTTGCATGAGTACACAACCCAAGACTTTCTTTGAAGAATCACTGTATATCACAAAACTTTCTCCACTGTTCGGTAGTGTGAGTACAGGTGCAGTGATCAACCTTCTCTTTAACTCCTTGACGCTTCCCTCACATTCTTCCGTCCATACATACTTTACCCCTTTCCTTGTTAACTTAGTTAGCAGGCTTGACAATCGTGATAAGTTTCCCACAAAACGTCGGTAGTACCCAGCTAATCCAAGAAAACAATGGATTTCTGTGACACTAGAGGGCCTGGGCCATTCTTCAATCACATTTGTCTTTGAAGGGTCCACAGAAATTCCCTCGCTTGTGATCACATGTCCCAAGAACGTGACTTGATTCATCCGAAAGTCACACTTGCTGAACTTGGCGTACAACTTCTCCTTTCTCAATGTCGCCAACACAAGTCTTAGATGTTCTTCATGTTCCTCCTTACTCTTGGAGTAAATGAGAATATCATCAATAAAAACTACCACAAATTTGTCGAGGTAATGTCTAAAGACTCTATTCATCAAATCCATGAAGATTGTAGGGGCATTAGTAAGTCCGAAGGGCATCACCAAAAACTCATAGTGACCATACCTTGTACGGAAGGCAGTCTTCTGAATATCTTCCTTCTTCACCTTTACTTGATGATATCCAGAACGAAGATCCACGTTTGAGAAGTATTGAGATCCTCTTAACTGATCGAACAAGTCATCAATCCTTGGGAGAGGATACATGTTCATTATGGTAATCTTGTTAAGTTCCCGATAATCGATACACAGCCGCATGGTTCCATCCTTCTTCTTCACAAAGAACACTGGCACACCCCTAGGTGATGCACTAGGGCGTATGAACCCTGTGTCCAGATGCTCTTGCAGCTTCTTCTTTAACTCCTCCAGTTCGATAGGAGCCATCCTATAAAGGCACTTTGAGATAGGAGTAGCTCCGGGTATGAGTTCAATTGATAACTCTACCTCACGATCCGGGGGGAATTCTGGGTAACTCTTTGGGAAATACATCGCCGTATTCCCTTACGATGGGCATTTCCTCAAGGTTGGAACTTTCCTTTGACTCAAACATTTGGGTGAGGTATGCTTCTTCATAGGGAATCATCACCCACACCATTGAAGGATTTCTGAAAGGAGATTCATGATCTTCCTTGCATTTGTAGAGGAGCATGGGATGGTTCGGAATATGAAAATATATTTCCTTTTCCCGACAGTTGATTTGTGCTCTATATAACGAGAGCCAATCCATTCCCATTATAGCGTCGAATTCCACCAAGGGAAGTATTACGAGATTTTCCGGAAGAATCTTCCCACATACGTCAATAGGAGAAGAATCAAACACTTGGGTTGCAATGATTGCACCACTTAGTGTTTTTACAGATATCTCTACTTCAAGGTTTCAGGGCTTCGATTATATAGTTCTAGCAAACTTGCAAGATATAAAGGAATGCGTATAACCAGAATCAAATAAGACTTTTTCAATTATTGAGTGAATAGGAAGTATACCTTGTACGACTTCATTATCATGTTCCACCTCCGCAGTAGTGATGGCAAAATCCTTCCCTTGTTCCTTTGGCTTTGGTGGTTGTTGGCGCTGATTACCCTCGAAAGCTCAAGGTTTAGTGCACTGGTTTGAATAGTGCCCTAGCTTCTTACAGTTGTAGCATTGAACCACGAGTGGTTCTCTCCTTTCATCGGCTACATTATCCTTCCTTTTCATGTCTCTTCGACACTCGGGATCTAGGTGTCCTTCTTTCCCACACTTGAAGCATTTCCCCGTCCCTTTGAGGAAGTTCCCATTGTGCAACTTCCCACATTTTTGGCAAGTTGGTCGTCGTGTTTTCTTCCAATCTTTATCACTAGATCCACCAGCTTGAAACTCCATCTTTCTTTTCTTATCACCATAGCAATGGGACCATTCTCCAAACTCCATCTCTACTTTGAGAGAACACCGAAAAACTTCTTCATAACTCCCAAAGTCTCGAATTACAAGAGATTTTCGAAGATGTGGTTTTAATCAACTAAAGAATCTATCAATTTTGCTATCATTGTTGATAATAAAACTCGAAGCATACCTTGAGAGCCTTGTGAAATTTGCTTCATAGGTTGTGATAGATTCTCCTTCTTTTTTCTTGAGCTCTATGAATTCTCTCTCTATCTTCGTGCGAAGAGTTTATGGGAAGTACTTATTAAGAAACATTATCTTAAAGTCCTCCCATTCCATCTCTTCAATTTCATCCCTTGGCTTGGTGTTCTTAATTGAAGCCCACCATTGATCAGCTTCTCCATCTAGACGATAAACGGCTAGAGTCACCTTCTCCGTCTCGGAACAGTGAAGAACAGAAAAGATCTTCTCCATGGAGTTGACCCAATGTTCCGCAACTAGTGGATCAGAAGATCCACAAAACGTCGGTGGTCGTTGCCGCATAAAACATTCGATAGCTAGCTGATCCCTCTTTGGTGAAGGAGGACATTCCCCATTGTTATGGTTATTATTCATCACCTGGGATAATTGGGTAAGCATCGCCGTGAAGTTTTGAACTCCACCTCCAAAATCATTGGGGATGTCGTTCGGGCAATCGTTCCATTGGCCTTCGCAAGAGTTGTTGGCCTGATTTCTCCTGGTTCCCACCATTTTCTAAAATAGAAAAGGTTAGAAACAAACATAAGTAAACAAGTCATGAATAACTTATTCATTTAAAAAATTATACCAAAAACATAACATATGGGATCCCTAGTAAAAATATCCTTGTGTTCATATTTGTACTTAGTCTCATGCTAGAGGTTTTCTTTAGGGTTCACTAATCCTAATTCCCAAATTAACTAAACCTTTGCCTTTGATACCAACTATAGCAACCCGGCCTTTTCATACATTAATATTACATAATTTCAAAGATAAACAACATAATAGTATTACACATGGAGGATCCAGAGGTTTAGTGTCTTGGGAAAACTAGGACTACACATAACAAGTAAAACATCAAGCATAAAAATTCATTTAATCTCTTCTTCTATAGCTTCTTAGTAGCACATGTCCTCTCCTTAGTACATGTAGCCACCTGAGGATATACATCAAAAGGGGTGAGATAAAATCCTAGTAAGAGGATAGATAAGAACAATATAGCATGGGGTGAGCATAATCATGACATAGGAAGAAGATCTTGAACATGAGAAGAGCATAAACAATAAACTTGAAATGTGGCAAAGCATAAAAATGAAACATAATGTCTTAGTGGTTAACTACCACACATAATTGGGAACAAATATATAATCATGTTCACGCATCATTTCACATTTACTCATGAGATTAATCACTTTACCCAATGCATTGGAGCGCTATATAATTTCGGGCGCACCCGTCACATTTAAACATTAATATTGCGCTATATAATTCCGGGCGCACCCGTCACATGATAACATTATCATTATCATGATTGCCACATAGAACACATATCAAACATGTACATAAATAACCCATGGAAAGTAATGGGTTTCATCTCATAATAACACATTCATAAGCATTGGGTTCCCAAAATAAAGAGGGAACAACATACTTGATATAAGAACCATCAACCTTGAATGAGAGGTAAAAGGTGAGATCTTGAAAGAAGAGTTCTTTTGGAAAACATTTTGATGGACATAAAAACCAGTTAAAAACATGTATATCCCAGAAAAGTAACGGAAAAGATGAACAAAATAACTTTGAGGAGTAACCATATAAAAAATGCAGTGAAAGAGGGAGAACCCGAAGGAAGAAAATTGGGTTCGAGATTTCCCCTTACCTTGTACTCGAGTGCCTCCTTCTCTTTAATGTCCCGTATAATGACATTATATTCATTAATTAGAAATTCCTGAAAATTTTATACATTAATAGGGTTCATTCTGGTTTCATTATTTCATATTATGTTCCTTTGGATGACTTATAGAGTTTAAAAACATTGATCGGGGATGTTCGTTTTTTATGGTTTTCTTGAGCGGTCCACTTGTATTCTTAAATTGATGTTTGGGTAGATCATGGGTAAACATCCAGAACTGATATTACATGTAATTAATAATATTACAAAAGCTTTAATGATTTTATAATGAGTAATATTAGATCCATGTGGACGAATCATTAGATAAGAATTAAATGAAGATTATTTGGGTTATTTTGAGCGGTTTTTGGATCACAACCAACTCATTTTAACTTTTCACTTAGTAGTATGGCCATAGGTTATTTCCAGAACTTAAAATAGAACATAATACATATAAAACATTCTGGTGCAACCATAAAAATGGTTTAATGACCATATTAAAGGTATAAATGGAAGAAGAGAGCATGTTATTGTTGAAGATGATAAATTATCACCACATGAACAACGTTCTCTTTAATAAAATAAAAGGAAGAGGGAAAGGGTGTGGGGTGATATAATATACCCTTAGAATCATAATATTACATTATATGTGTAATATTGGAGTTACAAAACAATTTGGATGAAGATAGGTAGGGATAGATCAAGAAAGGAACTTGAACTTGAAAGGAAATTAAAGGAGAAGATGGAGAGAAATCACCTTTTGGATCCTCCTCTTGAGAACCTCCTTAAGGGCCTAAGCTTGGACTTTTGATGAGACCAGGGGCTCTTGGACGTGGGGTAGAGGCTAGGAGAGATGATTGGGCAGAGCTTAGACAATTATTGAAGCTTGAGAGATGTGGTTTGGCAAGAGGAGGGGGAGGGATTATTTATACATGAGGTGGGAGGTGTTTTTGGCATAAAATATTAAATAAAATAATATATCATAAGTTAGACTTGTAATAGTAGTTTTTTGACATCCTAAATCATATATTAATATAATAAAAAAAATTTATGCTTTAAATATTATTTATAATTCGAATTCATTACTTTATTAAAAGGAAAGTGAATGAAAGAGAAAAAGACACTTTAAGAAATCACCTTTTGACTTTAGGCTTTGGAAAGTTCTTTTTAGGTTTGAGAATTGGACTTATTGTATTCCAAGGAAAAATTTAGGAAATTTAATATGATTTTCCGGAACTAAAGTTCTAGAATGTTTATGTCATCATTACATCATTAATGATGCAATTTAGTGTACACCGATTATGCGAAAAACTGTATTTTTTACTATTCACCCGAAAATTGAAGTATTTCAGAATAAACCCAAAAATTTACCCCTACCATTTTTCGACGTGCAGAATCCAAAAATGATGTCCATTTTTCGAAAACAATTTTCTAAATATCATTAATTTAATATTTAATTAAAACCATAATTTACTTAAAAAAACAGTTTTCAAAATTAAAACTGATTTTGCAGTTCTTTCAAAAATTACTTAGGGTCTTATAAAATTATCTAAAAACTATTAGACATTGATTCAATAATTTATGAATATATTTCAGGAAAATATATATTCTTTTAAATTAATTAATTAATTATATTTAATTATTTATGACTTATAAAATACCAAAACGTTTACTAAGGTCAAATTATCACTTTCTATGATGTCTATATTTTATTTTATTATTCATAGGTAATGTTACTCTTATTTACTATTCATAAGGTTCATATTACTATTCATAAGGGTAGGTTAATATTCACTAAAAATTATTATTTTGTCATTAGGCTTCAAAAACTATCTTGAACACAACCGTGTATGTTGGATTTTTAAAATTCCAAACATAGGGGTAACAAAATTATGTTTAAAGGTCGCTTATCACTTAGTAGTTCTTATTTTGTGTTTTTATGACATAAATTTATGAAGGTAATTTTCCATTGAAAAACTTTGGGTCGTTACACCTCAAGAATGCCTTCCTGTATGCCACATGTCATTGACTAGAAGCGAGGTTCTAATGGATCATGTGGGGAGACTATAACCTATTTACCAGAGAAATACATAGAATATATCATATAAAATAAAATAAAAAATAAACTAGAAACTCAAATTACTGATGAATTCTCGAATAGGGTATAAACCACAACCAAATAATAAATATTCCATGTCATGCTAATAACACCTAAGTCATGAAAACCCAAAATAAAGACTAGTAGAATAACCCCAAAATGGGTCTTGAATCAAAGTCTAAATCCACATCCATTCACATCCCAAGCTGAAATAAAGTCCTTAGCATATGGACTTTTCCATTGTCCTGAACTATAACCATGAAATCTTCTCTGGTACTTAATGGCTTCTCGACCGGGGTGTGAGTACAACTTAGTAAGAAACCACCAACAATGTCTACAAAATATCTAGGCTAAATTGATAGTTCATGAAAGTAATAAAGAAATGATAATATAAATATAATATTACTAAGTTAAAATTATTTAACATCATTCACTTTAACCATTTACCTCATTATTTCCATTTCCATCACTTAATTCATTTTTATTGATTAATCCATGAGATATGAATTTATATCATTTACACTATGGCCTAATACAGTAAATTTCTATGAATAAGGTAATAGTTATAGTTCCCTACAACACTAGGGATACAAATTGGTTAAAAAAATACATCACAGTTACCTTGGAGCCTCAGTCCAGGTAGTCTCATCAAATTCATCAATTATGGGAATAGAGCCCCAGTCCTCTTCCCTAAACCATTTATTATAGAGGTGGGGTTTAGAGCTTCATTATAACCTGTACTGTGGGTGTATATCTTCAAGTCCAATACCCAAAAACTTCAAAGTCATGTGTGTATGATTATTTATCCATTTACTTAAAATACTATATCACAACTATATACAATAAAAAAACACAACATTTTCGTTTCATAATTATACAACATTTAAATCAACACCAATCCTTATACCATTAACAAATTTACCAAATACATTGCATAGCCCATTTAACTCATTCCATTTTCTCATACATTATGTCATTTAATATATCCATCAATTCATATGCCTAAATCCATTTACGCATTTCCATTACAAATTTATAATCCATTTGACACATTCATATCATTCCATTTAACCATTTTTCACATCATTCCAAACAATCCATTATTCCATTTCCAATAAATAGAGAAAAATACTATAAGAATATATTTATAACTATATGAACATATCAACATAGTTATCATATCACAACATAAATCAAAGAAACACTTAACCTTATAATTTTCCTTGATCGGGAATATTATCACACACATGGGTGTACTTAAACCGGTCTATCCATTCTCAATGCATCCCCATAAGATCATGAGAGGTTAAATTCATCATTTATACCACCATTTCACCAAATATTACTAAAGGAATCAAATTAAAAATAATAGTGAGGAAAAAACACAACCACACATGAAAAAATAAACTTTAATACTTTGAGATATAACCTGTAGACCACATACCAAGATTATAAAGAAGAATTCATTCTTAACCTCAAACTTTGACTTGGATTCAAACAAACTCTGTATAACAAACATAATATCCATTGTAAAAAGAGGATTTAGTGCTTTAGAAGAAGAAGAAGAAAACCCAAATCCCAATTCCAATGAACAGTACAAAGAGGAGCGTTATAATTATCCAAAGCTTTGATCCACACCCAACAACACTCCAAATGGCTTAAAAATGAAAGAGATCCATCCTTGGGAAAATTTGGATAATTTTATTTTGTCACTAGGTTTTCTAGAGAATACATTTTGGTGAAAATCAGGAGAACCACTTAAAATACCAAGGGGGGGGGGAGAATTGTAAAAACCCACTCTTAATTGGGCGCATCACTTAGACACACGATTTACCAAATCATGCACTGATCATGTTACACCCTATATTAAAGAGGGGTCCATGTCACACTATTTCTTGGGGATACTAAATTTTTTTACAAAACATGTACCAACCATGAGCTAGACTATGTCCAAGATGTGTTCAAAGTCACATGGTTACCTAGGGATCCCACACAGTTTGAAAAACCGTGAATCAACTCTACATAATTCCTCTGTCCAAGCCTTCATGGTTTGTCCATAGTTTAAGTAACCATGAACCCCTCCTCATATCTGTCATGGTTCGTTTGCATAGTTTACCCTACCCATGAACCAATCATGCAACATGCACTGGATGGCCATTTTCCCCTTTCTTTCATTTCCCAAACCCCAAAATAGCCCTGATCCTCATCAAATATCTGGTAAACATTTTATTATCCAAAATTAAGGGATTCAAACAAAACATTAATTAATAATATACTTCCATTATGTCCAATATATTTCAATTGAACCCATTTTTATAAGTATCCAATATCCAAATGTGTACACATATATTGTTTATAAATTTCTCAAAAAAATTCCAATGTTTCAACTACCTTGAAACATTCTGTTCAATACCCATCATGCATTTTAAGATTTATAAATTCAATTTTAATGGGTAAACTCTTAATAATCATTTTAGTTTGATGAAAAATAGATTATTATAACATTTGGAGATGAATTGTGTAATTTCCCACAAAATGTTGAAAAATGTGATAATCCCATTCATGAACCATGAAGATATAGTGTCTCACACTATGTCACTATATACTCATTAATAAAACATGATGTGGTCGAAACCAACATTACATGGTTTTTGTTTTAGTGTAAAAATATACCAATCAACCACTTTCATTTAATCATCATAGACTTAGTGTGACAAATTAGCTAAGGGTGACCTGACATGTCACCCGACTCGACACACTTCTAGTCCGGAAGGGTGTTCCCAATCCCCATAGGCTAATAACTAGTACCTATAAATCAAGGGATTCAAATTGGGAATGAATTTTACCTCAAATAAGATTAATTTATAATATATCGTTAAACCGAGAAATTAGAATTGGTCTTCCATACCTTGGACACCCATGGAAAACAAAATAAATAAACACAAATAAGTAATGAACCAAACAAGTCATAATTAATGAATTTGATTCGACCCATTTATATCATCATACAATATAAAACCATAATGAATAAATAACTAAACTTAATAAACTAATGTGAAAAACATATAAGGATAGGTCATCTTGGCTAGTACATTGATATCCAAAATAAAAACCAAAACCCATCTCAAACCATAACATAGGTCACCACCATGAATCCCATGACTGCTCTCTGCATCCTAGAATCAGCATTAGTAGAAAAAACAAATGATAACCAATGTGAAATAGAACCTATAACCTGTATAAAAAATTACATATGAAAATAAAAACATGGTTTTTTATGTAGGGAGTGATATAATAGGCCCAGTAGGATCTGGTGAAGTATTTTACTAAATTATTTTCAGTAATCAATTCCTAAATTATAATTTGAAATACTATAAAAATTATGTTTTTCCATTTTTAATGGAACTAACCAAAATCAAAATGATTTAATTTCTTAATAAATAATATTAATCCCTTATCTTTTTATAAAATTAAATTGAATATTCTTTGAAACTAAAAGCAAAAACCATTACTTACATGATAACAATGAAATATATCTTTTGGAGTTTATTTAAAAGATTTTAAAAAGTAAAGTCATTCATAACCGAGCATTCTTTTTATTTAAATTTTCTTCCAAAATAACCTTTAAAATAATTTTAATAGAATACACAATCAATAAAATAGATGAAATTAGAAATAAAAAGGGAACCATCATATCATAAACCAACATAGAAAAAATCAACAGACATATATGGTGACACTGTCCAATCAAGCATAAGGGGATGTAAGTAATCAATGGATATCCCCTACATAGAACCACCAACCAAGAAACAAATCCCATGGGATACACCCTAGGTACTAGTGTGTGATAGACCTAATGGTTCTATAACTGTATAGACCAACTGCTCGTATAAATTGTGTCCAATAATAACATAATCCACCTGAATATCATACATAATTATATTTAGGACATCAAACCCACTAAGACCTATCTCACACTAGTGGGGAGAATAACCTCATGTGTACCAACTAGGGTAGAATTAATCAAGACCCCAACTAAGATACCTTGGGTCCCATTCCCAAATAAGTATGGACGTGAGAAAATAATCAAGGAAATTAGAAAAAAATCATAAGAGAAATACCTCACACCAAACATCTAAGCCTATTATAAAAAGTAGCCACTTTCACATCATATGTACAACATATAACAGTATGGTCAGTCAATGGGGGTCTTATAAGCAATAAACCATTTACCTATTAAAGTTTAAATATCATATCATCAGGAAAACCAACTCAAAATGTTATTTCCTTCCTTTTTTCTTAAAATATCATTATTTCAAACAATTTGGAAAGTACTAGACCACACACCCCTTTTTTCCTTCCCAAATCATTCTTAAAAAACTATAAAACTTCCTTTGAAAAAAATAAAAAATTCATATGCATAAATTCACTATTAAAAACCATTTATGTAAAAACATACAAAATATCAATGATTACTAACATGTGAAATACATTATTTTAAAATAAATATATAAAATTTGTTTGAAAACCCCTTGTAACAAGGCTATAATTCAAGAATTACTTTATAGCTATTCCAAAGTAGCAATATTTAATTAAAATTAAATTAAAAATGCATTCAAAAACATCTAATAATTTCATGAATTTTGAAATAATTAAATTAAAATGAAACACCTTCATCAAAAAAGCAGAAAAAAGTCTCGATGTGTCGTATTTCATGGTAAACACCCAAACAAGAAAGGGAATAACCTTTATAGGAATTATATGAAAATGGTAGGTCAGAACCAAAACTAAACCATACATTTTTAATCATAATTAATAAGGGTTCATAGAGGATGAATAAAACTAGGATAAATTCAGGATTAAATAAATAAGAAGATAAAGGATGAGAAATGGTGAGTTTACCTTGAATAACACTGGAAAATTGAAAGGAATGGATCAAAAATAAACAGAGAAATAAAGAGAAGTTCCCCAAGGACCCCATGAATCATCTTCATGAGTGGAAGGGAATAATAGAGAAATATGGGTTTTAAATTGGGAGGGTACAATATTTATTTCACGTTTAAATGAAATATTATAAGTTTTTATTCTTTATTCACATTATTTGGTAAATTATGTACCAACCGTATGGGTTGAACCACCTAAGACCAATTCACCTACATAATTTGGTAAATCATGTGGTAATAATATAGGAATAATTGAATAAGTTCTATAAACATTTATGGTTTGTCCAAATAGTTTACCAAACCATGCAAAAACAATGGGAACAAAACTTTCAATGTCGCAGAACCACTCACACACTTATCGAATGGTTTATCCAAACCATGTGCAACTAATTCACTAGAAAACCCCTTTGTAAGAGTCCCTATATAGTCTATAATAGAATTAAAATGTTTTAGATCAAAATGTGTGTTACTTATACAAAATAACCAATAATGAATTGAATTAATTGTAAAAGTCTATGTATAAGGTTCATCACATGGTTTCCCCTAAACCAAGCATGTTGACCCTATAACTGAGGAAAAATTCTAGAATTCTTATATTTTAGACAATAAATGTTGATGAATATATAATTTACCTAAAATAATATAAAATAATTAAAATCAATAAATTATAATAACATGAGGGATTAAAATCTCCCAACAACACCACTTTATTCTCCCAGAAAGTCCATTGTCATAGTAGATGGTAACAAAATGGAAAACCCACACTTCTCGAGAAATATGTGGGTCAGTAAAAAAAAATACATAGGTTCCTACCCAAATGAAATCATTCAAACAAATCCATTAAAACCACCAATCTAGGGTCCTTTAAATAATGAAACACTAATCCATAAAGAGCACTAACATATCTAAACAAAACACATCCACTACAACCTAAACTAGGCACCGAAGAGAATAGATACTTACTAAGGTATACTCACCATTTAAAACCCTTATAAAATGGTGCAATGAAATGGGTGTCACTCTTAAAATGAAACCAGCACTTCTGAAGAACCATATCCATAAAAAACACCCAAGACAGAAAACATACTCAAACCACAAATGTCTATCCTATGAAAATATGATCGAAACATAAAAAAGGTTCCACCTAAGATAAAAAGGCGTCTACAATTGAAAATCAGCACCAAAATAAAAAATAAGCATCTCAAAAAGTAATAAAATAAAAAAACCTCTAATTAACCTAAATTAATCAAATATAGTTTATTGACTTAGGTCACCGCACCCAAAATGGGTAAACTAAGACCTCAACCACAAAAAACCATCTCAAAAAGAACCCATGAAATAGAAATTCCCCTGTACTGTTCTTATTAGAAATAAAAAGAATCATAATTAATTGATTATTGACCCAATGGTCTCTCATGCTCAACCCACCAACAGTCAACATCATCCATACAAACCTCATGGGATAAAATTACACCAAACATGAACAAGTATATCCAAAAAAGTACTTACATTCCACAATAGATAATTATGGAGACACCTAATGTAGAACACAAAAAAGCTAAAAAAAACACATAACCATACTTGAATCCTCAAAATTAACCCACCAATGAAAAAAATCATAGGGAAATAAGTATCTGAATACAAACTAAACCCAATTAAACAAAAGATTCCATTTTCCCACATGAAATAAATAACCCTAGAAATATGAACTCCCAAACACAATACTGGGCCTTGAGATGGAAATTATTACATGAAATTATCTTTCAAATATCCCTCAATTACTCTCCATGAAGAAAAGGATATTGAGTCAATAAGGTTTCCTTATAACATTTCCATTCCTATATGTTTTGAAAATCACAAACACACTTCCTCAAGGAAATATTTTCCTTATTCAGATTTATCTTAATAAGGAAAATTTTCCTTCCTTAAGTAAATTTTCTCCTTACCAAGATTTATCTTAATAAGGAAAATTTCCTTTCCTCAAGGAAATTTTCTACTTACCAAATAAGGAAAATTTTCCTTCCCCAAGGATTTTTTCCTTACCCTTGTTTTCATTGTTCATGTTGAATATTCTCTAAGTCTAACTCATTTTATTTCTAAGTGTAAAATTCAGATTCACATCTAAAACCTCAGAATTCTATAAATACTTAGATATAGAGTATTATGTTTTTAGGATCCGAATTAAGACTCTAAATTCTATAAAATTCAGACTCTGAATTCTCTAAAATTCAGACTCTGAATTCTCTGAAATACAGACTTTGAATTCTTTGAAATTCAGACTCTAAATTCCTCAGAATTCAGACTCTGAACTCATTAGAATTCAGACTCCAAAGTCAATAGAATTCTAGCTTGGAATTCCTTGATAAATAGAATCCATATATCCATGTAATATAGAATATTAATGTTCATTTTCTTAGAATATAAACTTTATTTTTCCCTTAGACCACGAAAGATTTGATTTGGTTAAGTAACCATATTTTTATTACTTTTGTATTAGTTATGAAACAACGTCGTTAATTAAGTTTCTAACCAACTGTTGGTTGAGTGACATGTGTATGGGTCCCTATGAGATTCAAGGTAAAATATGACCTTTGGAAGAGGGAGACAACCATTAGAGAAGTGAATATAAATAGGATCTCATTTGAACAAGCTCAACACACATCACATCTGTTGATAACTCTAGAGAACACATACTATTGAAGTGATTTATAGAGAGAGATACTATCATGCCTTGTGCGTACTGAACATCTTGTTCAACATTCTTCGTGTGACTCTGATTATTGTTGTGTACAATAGAGGGCCTCTGGGGATAGGAAGACAGAGGTGTCGACTACCTTAAAGTTCGAGGACTTCCTTTGCTAGGAAGGCATAGGTTCTGATTACTTTGAAGTTCAGGGGATTACATGGATAACATGATAGATTCCAATATTCCTATCGAGGGCTTACCCTGGTGTGGGTAAAATATACTTTCTTGAAAGTATAAATCAGGGGACCTTTAACCATGGTTATTGGATACCCTACTCTTTGGGTTATAAGATTCTATACTTGTTACTTGTTTTGTTTAATGTTTAATTTTCCGCTGCATTTTGATTAATAAGGAAAGTATAACTTTCTTATACTTTCTTGTATTTTTGTATACTCTGATTAGTAAGATTCTATACGATTTAAGGTAGAATATTATTCTAGTAACCATTTATAAGTTTTATTTCTGGAACCATATTTCTAGAACCATATTTCCAGAACCTAAAAAGATTATAGAACTAAGATGTCTAGTGAATTTATCTTTGTTTAACCTTGTTAAACATAGTTTTCTTTAAGGTTAAAAACTAATGTTTTATACCAACTTTAAAGGTTCCAAAGGAATTTCTAAAGTATACAATTCACCCCCTCTTTTATATTGAGCATATACATCATATTTCAATCCTACAATTGGTATTAAAGCAGGTCTCTAAAATACTTATATCCACATATATGTTTTCCTACTCAAGTTTTCATTTTTTTTTAAATATTTTCATTACTTAGGAATTATTATCTTTGCTTACTAACATTTATTACTAACATGTTTTTGTGGAAAGATATTTTCATTAATATGGTAGGAATGAATGTTGGTTCAATTAACAATATAAATCCTACTAGACCACCAACATTTGATGGGAATGATTATGAATATTAGAGATATCGTATGAAGACTTTTCTTATCAAAACTGGAGTGGACAACTTTTTCAAGCTTACTGGAGATTACATGATTCTTGGTGAGTAAGTTATAACATTTACTAATCAAGAAAAAGAAGAATATCAACTAAACTATAGGTTATGAAATAATTTGTTGTGTTCCACGACTAGGAATATATATAGTCATATTTATTCTTGTAAAGATGCTAACTATATCTAGAAGAAATTGGAGGTAAATCATTTTGGTACATCCAAAGTAATAGAGGCTAAAAGAGATATGCTTTGAACAGAATATCATGGATTTCTATTTCCGTATGGAGAACCAGTATGAAAGGTGCAATAAAGGTTTATGACTATTGTTAACAGTTTACCATATATGGGTAAAAAAGGTGTTGATGATGAATCACTTGTGGACAAGATTATATATATCATGCCTAATGAGTGGGAATCAAAGAGAACAAATATTGATGAAAACAGGAAAGTATCTAAAATTACTCTTGATGATATTTTTGGAACTGTTCTTCAACATGAGACAAGAATTAAAAGAGATGCTGATATGAATAAGAATAAAAATGGAAATGGAAGTGTAGCCTTTACTACTACTATAGAAAAGACTCGTGAAAGGGTTACAAGATCCAAATATAAGAAAGTCCCTATTTTATTTGAATCCAGTGAAAGTGATCATTCAGAGAATGAACTAGATAATATTTCTCGAAGGATGAACAACATAGTTGGGAAGAAAGGTTTTCAGTATTGATATAAGAGGAAATAAATAAAAGACAAGAAAGGCTCGAAAGTCACTTATTATGAATGCAAAAGAGCAGGGCATATAATACCAGATTGTCCTATTCTTAGGAAATATGATATAAAGGAAAAAAATTATGAAAATAATTGAAAGAATTATTACAAGGATAAAGCTAATAATGTTTTGAAATCCAATGACACCTAGAGTGCCAGTGGTGGAGACTCTTCTGATGAATCCTCAGAGTATGAATCTTATGGTCCGAAGAATCTTGGTTTACTAGCTAAGCTACCCATTGAAAATAATATTCTATTGTTTAAGGTACACAATTCTGAATGTTTCACAAATTTATCATTGAATGAAAATTATAGTGATGATAAATAATATGAATCTTTATATGATGAGTTTTCCTCATCAAGAGATTATAATTTACCTACTTATGAAGAAGTTTCTAGGTTTTCTAAACTTCTCGGGAATGAAAATTCTAAACTCAAGAAAAAGCATGATAAATCAAATTCTTGAAATACTATTCTTACTAAGGAAATATCATATCTTTTTAAAGATCTTGATAAAAAAAATTTTGAATTTGAAAGTATTTTAAAAAACCTTTAGGAACATAATTCTGAGATAGATAAACTATCTAAGTACATTGAAAATGTAGTTTCTAAGAAAAATATTTTAGATACTAACTATAGCTCCAAAACTAATGTTTTTGAGGATAAAAACATGGTTATTAAACTAAAGTTTGAAATATTTTCCTTGAGGAAGTGTTTGTCAAACTTTACCTCAGGTAAGGAAAACTTTGATAAAATGTATTCTCAAATTTGACCTTTGAGAAATCATTCTGGTTTTGGTTTGACCCATTCTAAACTGGTTTTTAGTAATAACTATTTTGTTCCTCAAATTGATCCATTCTGCACTAAATGTCAGTGTGGTGGAAATTGGGAAAAATATTCTTTAAATAAAACTCAGTCTTTAGGTTTTCATAAAGATAATTTTTCCGGGAAAATGTGGATTCCTAAAATCTTGCTTTCTGAAATTTCTAGATCCAAGGACATTTTGATTCAGAAAGTCTAAGTCTCTTATTTTCAGGAAAATAAAGAAATTACCAACATAAATATATAGTACATGGTTAGTGGATGTTCCTGGCATATGATTGGTAATAATAACTTCTTTGAAAATATTATCAAGACGGAAGGAGGAAAAGTAACTTTCGAAGATAATGATCTGAGAGAGATTATTGGTATAGGTAACATTGTTCTTCTAGAAAAAACACTGATTTTAAATGTCATATTTGTTAAGGGACTTAAGCACAACCTCATTTACATAAGTCAATTTTGTGATGAAGTATACCTTGTGAATTTTAGGAATGACAAGTGATTAGTACACAATTCCAAGGAAGAGATTATTATTTCTACCCATAGGTATGAAAATGTATATAAACTGAACTTAGAAGACCTTAGGGTCTAAGATATACCTTGTCTTAGAGAAATGGAAGATCATTCTTGGTTATGGAATAGAAGGTTAGGAAATTTTAACCTTGAGAACCTATGTAAATCTATAAGAAAAGTATTGTTAAGGATCTAGTGGAGATTAGATATGATTCTTCAAAAGTCTGTGATCCTTTTCAATATGGAAAGAAACATAAATCAAGTTTTAAATCAATTGGTGAAGTCTCAACTACTGATGAATTATAGTTTGTGCATATAGATCTATTAATCCCAACACAAACTAGAAGCATTGAAGGCAAATATTATGTATTTTTTCTTGTTGATGATTACAATAGATTCACATGGGTCTATTTTCTAGAAAATAAATATGAAGATTCTTCTTATTTAAAAAGTTTTTAGATCCCAAGTTAAAAATTGAGGAAAACCTTCTACTAATAACTATTCATAGTGATCATGGATGAGAATTTCAAAATTTTGATTTTGAAACTTTTTGTAGTAGAAATCGCCTTACTCATAACTTTTCAGCAGCAATAAATCCTCAACAGAATGGTTTTTTTGAAAGAAGAAATAGAAATCTTCAAGAGATAACTAAAACAATGTTGAGTGAATATTCAATAGGTAAACATTTTTGGGCTGAAGCTGTAAGTAATTTTTGTTATACTATAAATCAAGTTTTGATTAGACCGTTTCTGAATAAAGCACCTTATAAGTTATGTAATGGTAGAAAACCTAGACTTTCTTCTTCAAAGTATTTTGTTGCAAAGTATTAGTTCTGAATAATAATGATAATTTACAAATATTATGCCCCAAATCTGATGAAGAAATTTTCTTAGGCTACTCCACAACTTCTAAGTCTTATAGATTATTGATTATCCACTAAATGAGGATAATATTCATTGTTAATATATATAATATTCATGTTATTTATTATTCATAAACATCATTTTAGTGCATTTTACACTTTGAACATCATTTCACATTATGATTGTAATGTCTTCTTAAAATGCACTATTATGTGGTACATTTTTGCACCTCATTTGAAGTACCCAATGATTTACCTGATTTTAAGGAATGTAATTATCCATATTTTAATTTAATATTTTGAGAAATTGATGTACACTTCAATATGAACATGTTTCATTCAGGGATCAATGGATAATTCATGGAAGAATATGGGCAGATTTTGTGATGAAAGAAAGCAATTCTAGAGAAGGCAGATTAGACACTAGCCCACTGATGAGAATGTGGGACCCACATTACAAACCCAATGAACCAAAAATTTGGTGGGAGGATAGAAGAAATATAGAAGACAAAATCATGCATCAGGATCCAGTGCTAATTCGGTATCCGTTGTGGTCATTTAGGAGGCCCAATGTATAGATAAAATTCTGGTCCAGATTCTGCGGCCCAAACAAACATCCCAATAATCTAATCAAATCTCTGAATCTACAACTCTAAATAGGCCCATATTTTACAGTCTGTTAGGATAAATCCGGGGATACATTTTCTTCCTCTATGGACCACTCAGATTCAGCCATCTATAAGGTCTTTCAAGCGCGTCTGTTCGGTGGATGAAAGCTGGATGCCACCTTGGGTCAAGGGTGGAAAAATCAACACTCCCTCAACTTTCCACCCACCTATGGCCTACCAAAATAAATTTAGGAGACTTGGAATATTGGAGGCTTGACCCAAAGATTCAAAAATTCTTATTTAAGGTAGTGGTGGTGGATGATTTTATCATATTGGGTGTTTGGTTTGATTGTAATGTTATGCTGCCACTTTGTGTTTGTAATAGCATTTCAATTTCCATGTAAGTTTCCTTTTTGTACTTCTTTGTTATTAATCAACATCTTTCTCTTCTATTCTTCCTATTTCTTTCATTAAAACTTTATAATCACAAATCACAGTGATATCCCTTTGTTGTGCTGAATTAGTTCACACATAGTTGTGAAATTCATCCACACACACGGAGGAGTGCTTGTTATTTCCGCGGTTTTAATTTCTTCAATCTAATTCTTTTAATCCATCTTCTACCCACCATTGAGATTATACCATCAATGGAGGGATAACCATTTAATGGGTTTATCTTTGGAAGATGAAAATACTGGATTGAATGTTATTTTATGAACAAATTGTTGTTAATTGGTTAACTAATTTAAGACATCCATTCTTCAGTTGTTTCTACTCTTCATCTTCACTGTGTTTGAGGAAGCTAAATCCAATTACTAAAATGAACATATACCTTGGAGACATCATTAATTTTGTTGTATAAGTGTGTAGGGTATTAGTAATTGAGTTTAGTAGCATCAAACCAGAAAATGATGAAGGTAGTGTTATTTTAAAGAATGGATTCATCAAGAATTAATTAAACCAAAATTGTCTAAAGAAGTAAAATTCATTCAATCCACCCCTAGCATAATCTTAAGATCAACCAATTTTAATTTAAATGAATTCACTTAGTTTTATTAGTGTTCATTAAAACCATCTAAAATCAAAACCAAGTTGGCCAATTCATTGCCAAAAATCCACCTCATAGGTTGTGTGTTTTAGGTATCTTCTTAGGTCTCAGTGGATTCGACAACCCAATCTAGACTACAAGGACCATTCTACCTTCATCTGTTGGGTAATTTGAGCAAGAATAAAATTTTGGCACTGTTGATGGCAACCTAAGTAAGTTATCTTAGATACTAGAATCTTTTTTTATCTCACTTCTCTTTTCTCACTATCCCACTCCTATGGAAGGAAATTTTGATCAAATCCAAACATGGGGAACCAATTCCTACTTTGATCACCCAAACCCATGTGTTATGTACAACGACCATCCTAATTATTATTTGTGGGATCATCAACAACCTAATGAACCACATTGTTTTTATCCCTATGATCCACAAAACCTCCCAACATATAATGAGTTTCAATCCCCATAAATCCAATCTGAACACCCTCCTATGCAATTCCAAAAACTTAATTATCCACCTAGAATAGACCATTCAGATCAACCCCTTATCCATACTAATCCACATCCATTACTTGAAAAACTATGTCAACAAATGGAGATAATGAATTCTGAGGTTTCATCATTGAGGTTAGAAGTACAAAGCATTAAAACTTATGAGGAACCCATCCCTACAAAAACTATAACTTCCATAACCCTATGTGAAGTGTCTAGTTTCCCACAAACCCCGCATGAATTTATTGAAGAACCAACCTTTGGATTTGGGATATATAAAGAGGATCAAGGAATTACTGAAGGGTCTTTAAATCAGGATGAAATTGTCTTTTTGGATTCAAAAGAGGAGAATTTGACATCATAGACTGAGTCCCCTATGTATAACTCCATTGATGCATTTTCAAAAACACCAACCAATGAACCATTGAGAGAAATCACAAACATTGAGTCCATAACCATTCATAAAATTGATCTTTCCAATTTTTTTGTTTAATCTTCTATTAAAAAGGAACCAATTCTGTTGATAAATTTTGAAAATGAAATTGATTTGATTCAAAGTCTGAACCTATGTCTAAAATTGTTAGGCTACCTGAAATTGAACGAAATGAATTTCCATCCACCCGCAAGTTTCCATTCATTGGGGATATCCAAAACATCCAATTTTCACAATTTATTATCCTGAAACCAATAAAGAGGTAATGATTCTTAATGTCTTTGGGAAAACGAAAAACGAAATTGGATCAACCATTGTTGATATTCCTTGGATTTTACAACTCATTATAGAACATAGGTTTGCACAAGACAAAAATTATAAACAAAGAATCAATCTCAATCTAGTATATGTGGATAAATACGGGGTCCTTAAAATTTTGGATGTTGGTTTTGGGTAATTTAAGGGGTTAGGTCGAGTTATCAACATTAAACCAAAGTTCTGCACAGGAGGAAACCCGTGATTTTCATCTTTTCGAATAATTTTTTTAAATAGGATTAATGAATCATTTTGATATTTTTTTAAAAAATATTGTTGACCTGTTCTTCTATTATGAGTATGGATGGGTATGAAAGGGGACCACCATATTCATTCGTGTCACGTGGTGTTATCCTTGAGTAATACCTTACCCTAAAATTTAAAAAGAAGATAATGTATCATCAGTTTATTTTATTTTATGTGTTTGTAGGTTAAAATAAAAATACAAAAAATAAATAAAAATATAATAATAATAATAAGGCCACATCGTAGGTCATGGGGAAAACCCCTTCACAACTGGCGAAGCCGTGGAGAATCGAACCCGGGACCAAAGGGGGACATGGGTGCGCACTTACCACTGACCTACTAATTTTTGTGATTCCTTATTCTATAATTTTTATATATATACTTATATTTCACTTTATATATATTATATATATATATATATATTTGTTTTGTTTTTTTTTCTTTTTTCCTTTTTCTACTAAGGAACTCTACAAGTGACATGGATATCAAAGGATTAAAAGGGAGAACCAAGAATTTCAACTTCAACCACCATGTGGCTTCATTCCATGATCCTCATTTTAAATTTCCTTTTTGATCTTTCATTATCTACCTCTACCCCCTTCTAAATTTTCTTTTCTTTAAACACTGGGGATAATGTTATTTTATGTTAGGGGAGATCAAATAAAAAATGCTTGTGTGTCAAAAAAATGATTGATTTGAAAAAAATGTGTAAATGGAAGGAAAAATTCCTTTAACTTTGAACATGGTAATATAGATTTCACACTTCAAAACTTAATATGAAATAATTTAGCATGCCTTGATTCTGATTTTAATCTTTGGATAATTTCACGAGCATAGATTTTGGAAAGTGTGGCTGTCCAATGTGATATTTCATCGTTTATATTTTCATCCAAAAAAAAGATTGCAATGCACATCCATTGGATAGTGGGGTATTAGTTTGATTTCATGGGGTCCCCCAAATAAATAGAATAGGTTTGGTGATCATTTTAGTATTAATATGAGTATTCAATAAAAAAATTTAAAAAAAACAATAAATTTGCGTTTAGAGTAATGAAATGACCAAATGCGTGGCTTTCGTCACTTGGGGATCGTGACTCCATAGTTGTCTGGCCCAGAGTTAGTAATTTTATCTCTATTTTTGATAATTTGAATTTGTTTTTGACTGAGTTAACTCGATATGATGCCCGAGTATGTGGGCTTCACTTGGTGCCCTAAGGTCTTTGAGCCTGGGAGTCATCAGCAATGTCTCGCTATAGGGGTTAACTCATTGGAGTGGAATTTCAATTACCATGGAAAAATTACTAAAGAAAAAAAATACAATAAAAAAAGAAATTGAATACTCATATTAATATTGAAATGTGATTCCACCTAGATCTTCCGTCATTTCCCCCTTGAATAAAGGTGAACCCCCATATCTATTGTGATACACAACACATCCTCATACTTAATTGATATTGGATGAAATATGGAAAGGAATTTGAACAAAGGAATGAGCTTGGGATTGGGATATGCTTATAAAACTATATTGTGTTAGAATATTTTGATGGGTTTCATGATTTTTTGGTATAAAAGTTTTTTGGTGATCATTGTGTATTAAAATGTTTTTGGAGAAGGGAATTCAAATTTCATATTGTTGAGATATATTTTGCTCGGGACTAGAAAAACTCAAGTTGGGGGGTGTGATTAGCCACTAAATGAGGCTAATATTCATTGTTAACATATATAATATTCATGTTCTTTATTATTCATAAACACTATTTTAGTTCATTTTACACTTTGAACATCATTTCACATTATGATTGTAATACCTTCTTAAAATGCAGTATTATGTGGTACATTTTTTAACATCATTTGAAGTACCCAATGATTCATCTGATTTTAAGGAATGTAATTATCCATATTTTAATTTTATATTTTTTTAAATTGATCTACACTTCAATATTAACATGTTTCATTCAGGGATCAATGAAGAATTCATGGAAGAAGATGGGGATATTTTGTGATGAAAGGAAGAAATTCTAGAGAAGGCAGATTGGACACCATAACACTAATGAGAATGAGGGACCCACATTACAGACCCAATGAAGCCCAAATTTTTTGGGAGGCTATAAGACATATATTGGAACAAATCATGCTGCAGAATCTAGTGCTTATTAGGCCTCCATTGTGGTCATTTAGGCGGCCCAAGTTAGAGATAAAATTCTGGTCCAGATTCTGTGGCCCAAAAAAACATCCAACTAATCTAATAATATCTCCGAATTTACAAGTCCAAATTAGCCCCAATTTTACAGGAAGTTAGGATACATCCGGGGATACATTTTATTCTTCTATGGGCCACTCTGATTCGGCAGTCTAGAAGGTCTTCCAAGCGCATCTGTTCGGTGGATGAAAGATGGATGCCACCTCAGGTCAAGGGTGGAAAAATCAACTCTCCCTCAACATTCCACCGACATATGGCCTACCAAAATTAATTGAGGAGACATGGAATATTGAAGGATAGACCCAAGGATTCAAAAATTTCTATTTAAGGAAGTGGTGGTGGAGGATTTTATCATCTTGGGTGTTTGGTTTAATTGTAATTTTATGTTGCCACTTTGTGTTTTTAATCGCATTTCAATTTCCATGTAAGTTTTATTTTTGTACTTCTTTATTCATAATAATAATATTTCTCTTCTATTCTTACCATTTATTTAATTAAAACTTTATAATCACAAAGAACAGTGATATCTCTTTGTTGTGCTGAATTAGTTCACACATAGGTGTGAAATTCATTCGCACACACGGAGGAGTGCTCGTTATTTCCGCGGTTTTAATTTCTTCAATCTAATTCTTGTAATCCATATTACACCCACCATTGAGAGTATACCATAAATGGAGGGATAACCCTTTAATGGGTTGATCATAGGAATATGAAATTTCTAGATTGAATGTTATTTTATGAACGAATTTTTGTTAATTGGTTAACTAATTTAAGACTTCCATTCTTCAGTTATTTCCACTCTTCATCTTCACTGTGTTTGAGGAAGCTAAATCCAATTAGTAAAATGACCATATACCTTGAAGACATCATGAATTTGGTTCTCTAAGTGTGTATGGGATTAGTAATTGAGATTAGTTTCATCAAACCAAAAAAATGACGAAGGAAGTTTTATTTTGAAGAATGGATTCATCAAGAATTTATTAAACAAAAATTGTCTAATGAAGTAAAATTCATTCAATCCACCCCTAGAATAATCTTAAGATCAACCCATTTTCATTTAATTTAAATCACTTAGGTTTATTAGTGTTCTTTAAAACCATCTAAAATCAAAACCAATTTGGCCACTTCATATGCAAAAATCCACCTCATAGGTTGTGTGTCTTACGTATCTTCTTAGGTCTCAGTGGATTAGATAACCCAATCTAGACTACAAGGACCGTTCTACCTTCATATCATGGGTAAATTTGAGTGAGAATAAAATTTTGGCACCATTTCCGGGGACCTAAGTAAGTTATCTTATACACCAGCATCTTTTTTTCCATCTCAGTTCTTTTTTCTCACTCTCTCAGTCCTATAGAAGGAAATTTTGATCAAATCCAAACATGGGGAACCTATTCCTACTTTGATCACCCAACCCCATGTGTGATGTACAACATCCATCCTAATTTTTATTAGTGGGATCATCAAAAACCTAATGAAACCCATTTTTTTACCCCTATAATCCAGAAAACATCCCAATATATAATGAGATTCAATCCCCACAATGCCAATCTGAACACCCTCTTATGCAATTCCAACAACTTAATTATCCACCTAGAATAGACCATTCGGATCAACCCCTTATCCATACTAATCCACATCCATTACTTGAAAATCAATGTCAACAAATGGAGATAATGAATTTTGAGGCTTCATCATTGAGGATAGAACTACAATGCATTAAAACTTGTGAGGAACCCATCCGTACAAAAACTATCCCTTCCATAACCTTATGTGAAGTGTCTAGTTTCCCACAAACCCCACATGAATTTATTGAAGAACCAAACTTTGGATTTGGGATAGATAATGAGGATTAAGGAATTGCTGAAGGGTCTTTAAATCAGTAGGAAATTAACTTTTTTGATTCAAAATCGGAGAATTTGACATCATGGATTGAGTCTCCTAAGTATAACTCCATTGATGAATTTTCAAAAACACCAACCAATGAACCAATGAGAGAAATCACAAACATTGAGTCCACACCCATTCCTAAAATTGATCTTTCCAATTTTGTGGTTGAATCTTCTATTAAAAAGGAACCAATTCTGTTGAGAAATTTTGAAAATGAAATTGATTGTGATTAAAAGTCCCAACCTATGTCTAAAAGTGTTAGCCTGCCAGAATTTGAATGAAAGGACTTCCCATACACCCTCATGTTTCCATTCATTGGGGTATCCAAAAACATCCAATTTTCATAATTTCTTATCTTGAAACCAATAAAGAGGTAATGATTCTTAATGTCTTTGGAAAAACAAAAAAAGAAATTGGATCAACCATTGTTGATATTCCTTGGATTTAACAACTCATTATAGAACATAGGTTTTCACAAGACAAAAATTATAAACAAAGAATAAATATCAATCTAGTAGAACTGGATAAATATGGGGTCCTTAAAATTTTGAATGTTGGTATTGGGTAATTTAAGGGGTTAGGTTGAGCTAGCGACATTAAACCAAAGCGCTGCACGAGAGGCAACCCGTGATTTTCATCTTTGCGAATCATTTTTTTAAATAGGGCAAGCAAGATCATCCAGAAGCTAAGGCTCTGACTATTTATTAAATAAAATAAAAAGGTACAGAGGAGGCGGGCAGGGTCAAACAAAGGAACTTTCCCTCATCCATCAAACACAACATTACAGATCATAATAAGACATGTCATTCCCATAGTCAGATTCATCAGCAGTTTCCCATTCAGATTGGGGCTTACCCTGATTGAGGATCTTAAGAATATCAGAGTTGAACTTACCAGAATGCTTAGAAGATCGTGTAGACACAGTACGAGGTATGTTAGAATAATCATTCCTTGGTCGTCTCTTTGAGGGAGCAGGAGCGAGGACTAACCAGTCATCAACCATCCCTTTCCCAGAAAGTAGTGCATATTTGAAAGTGTTAGGACCACCACAATCTGGTGTTGTCACTTCCGCCTCAGAGATGTCACCCCACTTCCCAGAAATATTAGAGGAGGTCAAAAGATTCTGAATTTCTTGATGACAATCAACATTATGAGAAGGCCCTAAAGGAGCCAACTCAATAGTCTCATCTTGTATCACACCTGCATTAGGACTGTCATTCATACTAGTATTAACAGAGATACTAGGAGTATGTCTAGTCTCAACTATCCCAGTTAGAGTAACACCACCACCATCCTTAGGTGCAGTCTCCTTGGAAAAATCAGCCCGAGCAGAGGGACCACTCATCGGAGACATATCCACTATCGGTCCTTTACCCTTCAAATTGTGCACACGAGAAACAGATTTTCCAGAAGCCAACATCTCAACCTGAGTAGCAGATGATTTTTTGAGAGAATCTCTATCATGATTTGAAAAATCCACATGCTTTCCCTCAAGTTTCCTTCTACAAAGAGTATCCAGATGTCCCTTCATCCCACATTTCTCACAAGAGAGCCTCCTCCGACATAACTCCAACGAGTGTCCAACAGCCATGCATTCAGTACAAAAAAGAGGCTTCCTTTCATACTCAACATCGATATTAATGTTATCAGTGGGAGTGGAAAGAGTTACCCTGTCAATCATGGTGGAGCTCAAATCAACCTCCACCAGCATTCTAGAAAAATTTCCAAACCGAACAACTTCAGTTTCCTTGTCAAGGCGGATAGGGGACCAAATTGCCATGCCAATATCATGAAGAATCTTTGGATGCCATAGGACCCAATTAAGCCCGTGAAAACGGACCCAGACCTGAGAAAAAGGAATTCCATGCATGAGATGCATTGAAATCAAGAGACCATTCATGAAGATGAAGCCATCCAGGTTTCAAAGAAAGGGACCCAATGCTCCACACATGTATTTTGAAAGAATTTGATGGAAAAATGCAATGGAAAAAACCACGACCAAGAGAAACGCACCGCAAATCAGATGAACCCCACAAAAACGAGACCCGTTTGACGAGATCATCAAAATTCCAGGACGTCTCACCCTTTGCTAAAACAAGACGTGAAATTAGAGAATTATGTCCAATTGCAATCCTCTCATCAAATAAATCAGGACTGACATCAACATCAGCCGTAGACCCCTTTCGAAGAATCCTACTTGAGCGGGAGTCAATGAATGATGCAAATGAGGGCGTGGAGGCTGGACATCCCGGTTGTCCACTCGTATCCTTTACACTGTCAGCCTACGTTGCTGAAGCCACTTTCAGATTCACGGAGATACTCTTCGGCAATACCCTCTTCGACATAGATTACAGATGAGACCCAGCCGAAACCTGATCCCGCCCAGCTCCATCCACCTGATTAAAACTGTTGGCCCTGTTGTACACCCCATCTCTGGAATCAGGAGCCACAGACTGACGATTTACAAGCGACAAATCAAATCGGACACCATCAACCCTGTTCGCACGATCCAAGTCAATAGAATCCGGAATCACAGATCTGGACGCATCATGAACAGATGAGGGCGCCACCATCGAAGCAGACGGCAGATCTGAGAAACCTTCATCTCGACGAGCAACATCCCGAACATCGTGTCTCGGAAGCGAAGCTTTCACCGTGGCATCACCAGAATATCTTGCGTCTGCATTCCAGGCGGAGCTCGGTTCTCCTTCCACGAGCTCCGAATGGAAATAGTGAGGAATAGCCATGGGAAACCCTAGATGGGAGGATCCCGATCGCCATGGTCACGAGACAGCCGCAGCCCCCAAAATAGGATTAATGAATCATTTTGATATTTTAAAAATATATATTATTGAACAATTCTTCTATTATGAGTATGGATGGGTATTAAAGGGGAGCACCACATTCATCCCTGTCACGTGGTGTGATCCCTGAGTAATACCTTACCAAGAAATTCAAAAAGAAGACAATGTATCATCATTTTATTTTATTTTATATGTTTGTAGGTTAAAATAAAAATAAAAATAAAAATAAAAAATAATAATAATAATAATAAGGCCACATCCTAGGTTGTGGGGCAAACCTCTTCACAACCGGCGAAGCCGTGGGGAATCGAACCCGGGACCGAAGGGAGACTGGGGTGCACACTTACCATTGACCTATGACCTTTTGTGCTTCCTTATTCTATAATTTTTATATATATACTTATATTTCAAATTATTTATTATATATATATATGTATTGTTTTGTTTTGTTTTGTTTTTTTTCTTTTTTCCTTTTTCTGCTAGGGAACTCTGCAAGTGACATGGATATCAAAGGATTAAAAGGGAGCATCAAGAATTTCAACTTCAACCACCATGTGACTTCATTCCATGATCCTCATTTTCAATTTCCTTTTTGAACTCTCATTCTCTACCTCCAACCCCTTCTAAATTTTAGTTTCTTTAAACACTGGGGATAGTGTTATTTTATGTTTGGGGGGAGATAAAATAAAAAATGATTTTGTGTCAAAAAAATGAATGATTTGAAAAAAATGTGTAAATGGAAGGAAAAATTACATTAACTTTTAACATGGTAATACACATTGCACACTTTGAAACTGAATATCAAATAATTTAGCATGCCCTAATTCTGATTTTAATCTTTGTATAATTTCAAGATCATAGATTTTGGAAAGTATGGCTATCCAATGTGATATTTCATCGTTTCTATTTTCATCCAAAAAAAAAAGATCACAATGCACGTCCTTTGGATAGTGGGGTATTAGTTTGATTTAATGGGGTCCCCCAAATAAATAGAATAGTTTTGGTGATCAATTTAGTATTAATATGAGTATTGAATAATTTTTTTTAAAAAACAATAAATTTGCGCGCAGAGCAATGAAATGACCTAATGTGTGGCTTTCGGCACTTGGGGATCGTGACTCCATAGTTGTCTGGCCCAGAGTTAGTAATTTTATCTCTATTTTTGGTATTTGGAATTTTTTTTGACTGAGTTAACTCGATATGATTCCCGAGTATATGGGTTTCACTTGGTTCCCTAAGGTCTTTGAGCCTGGGAGTCATCCATAAAGTCTCGCTAAAGGGGTTAACTTTTTTGAGTGCAATTTCAATTACCATGGCAAAATTGCAAAAGATAAAAAAACAAAAAAACAATACAATAAAAAAAATTGAATACTCATATTAATATTGAAATGTGGTTCCACCTTGCGCTTCCGTCATTTCCCCCTTGAATAAAGATGAACCCCCATATCTATTGTGATACACCACACATCATCATACTTAATTGATATTGGATGAAATATATAAATGAATTTGAACAAAGGAATGAGCTTGGGATTGGGATATGCTTATGGAACTATCTTGTGTTAAAATATTTTGATGGGTTTCAAGATTTTTTGGTATAAGGGTTTTTTGTGATCATTGTGTATTAAAACATTTTTGGAAAAGGGAATTCGAATTTCATATTGTTGAGATATATTTTGCTCGGGACTAGCAAAACTCAAGTTGGGGGGTGTGATTAGCCACTAAATGAGGCTAATATTAATTGTTAATATATATAATTTTCATATTCTTTATTATTCATAAACACCATTTTAGTGCATTTTACACTTTGAACATCATTTCACGTTATGATTGTAATACCTTCTTAAAATGCACTATTATGTGGTACATATTTTAACATCATTTGAAGTACCCAATGATTAATATGATTTTAAGGAATGTAATTATCCATATTTTAATTTTATATTTTTATAAATTGATCTACACTTCAATATGAACATGTTTTATTCAGGGATCAATGAAGAATTCATGGAAGAAGATGGGGATATTTTGTGATGAAAGGAAGCAATTCTAAAGAAGGAAGATTGGACACCAGACCACTGATGAGAATGTGGGACGCGCATTAAAAACCCAATGAATCACAAATTTGGTGGGAGGATATAATACATACTGAGGAAGAAATCATGCTGTAGGATATTTTTCTAATTCGGCCTCCATTGTGGTAATTTATGCGGCTCAAGTTAGAGATAAAATTCTGGTCTAGATTCTGTGGCCCAAAAAAACATCCCACTAATCTAATCATATCTTCGAATCTAAAAGTCCAAATGGGCCTAAATTTTACAGGAAGTTAGGGGATATACGAGGATCCATTTTCTGCTTCTATGGACCACTCTGTTTTATCCATATAGATGGTATTCAAATGCGTCAGTTCTGTGGATGAAAGATGGATGCCACCTCGGGTCAAGGGTGGAAAAATCAACTCTCCCCCAACTTTCCACCCACCTATCGCCTACCAAAATTAATTGAGGAGACTCGGAATATTGGAGGATTGACCCAAGGATTAAAAAATTCTTATTTAAGGTAGTGGTGGTGGAGGATTTTATCGTCTTGGGTGTTTGGTTTAATTGTAATGTTATGCTGTCACTTTTAGTTTGTAATCGCATTTCAATTTCCATGTAAGTTTCCTTTTTGTACTTATTTGTTCTTAATCAACATGTTTATCTTATATTATTCCCATTTCTTTCATTAAATCATTATACTCACAAAGAACAGTGATATCTCTTTTTTGTGCTGAATTAGTTCACACATAGGTGTGAAATTCATTCACACTCACGGAGGAGTGCTCGTTATTTCCGCGGTTTTAATTTATTCAATCTAATTCTTGTAAGACATCTTCTTCCCACCATTGAGAGTATACCATCAATGGAGGGATAACCCTTTAATTTATTGATATTAGGAAGATGTAAAGGCTGGATTAAATGTTATTTTATGAACGAATTTTTGTTAATTGGTTAACTAATTTAAGACTTCCATTCTTCAGTTATTTCCACTCTTCATATTCACTGTTTTTGAGGAAGATAAATACAATTACTAAAATGACCATATACCTTGGAGACATAATTAATTTGGTTATATAAGTGTGTAGGGGATTAGTAATTGAGTTTAGTTGAATCAAATCAGAAAATGATGAAGGTAGTGTTATTTTGAAGAATGGATTCATCAAGAATTAATTAAAACAAAATTGTCTAAAGAAGAAAAATTCATTCAATCCACCCCTAGCATAATCTTAAGATTAACCCATTTTAATTTATTTGAATTCACTTAGGTTTATTAGTGTTCTTTAAAACCATCCAAAATCAAAACCATGTTGGCCACATCATATCCAAAAATCCACCTCATAGGTTGGGTGTCTTAGGTATATTCTTAGGTCTCAGTGCATTCGAAAACCCAATCTAGACTATAAGGACCGTTCTACCTTCATCTCTTGGGTAAATTTGAGAAATAATCAAGTCTTTAATAGAAAAACTTGTAGTTTGGAAGAAACAGTGCATGTCAAATTTGATGAAATTGATCTCTTTGTTTTTATACAACATCATCCAATATCCTTGGACATGTTTTATAAAATTGATTATCAACCCTAGATAGAAGATCCTTCTGATAAGGGGAATGTTCAAAAAAATGATTCTGAAGCATTTACTGCAGAATATTTCCTACCATATATTAATGAACAAGTTTTACAAAATCCAAATCAGTTGTTTCTTAAGAATCATCCCTGTGATAGTATCATTGGTGATTTAAATCAACCTGTAAGGAACAGAAGTTCCTTAAGAAATGAAGTGGAACATCTAGCATTTATTTCTAAATTAGAACCAAAAAGCATTGATGATGCTTTAGGTGATGATTACTAGATTAAATCCATTCAAGATGAGCTAAATGAATTTGAAAGGAATAAAGTCTAGAATTGGTTGAAATACCTAAGGAAACTTTAGTTATTGGAGTAAAATGGGTCCTCAGAAATAAGTGTGATCAAAATGGTATCATTGTAAGAAATAAAGATAGATTAGTTGCTAAAGGCTATAGTCAACAAGAAGGAATAATCTAGGAAAAACATATTATCTTGTAGCTAGACTTCAATCTATTCATATTTTACTTGCCTTCGCAACATTCATTAATTTCAAACTTTTTTCAAATGGATGTTAAATGTGATTTCTTTAATGGTTTTGTTCAAGAAGAAGTTTTTGTTGAACAACCTCCTAGATTTAAAGATTCAAAACATCCTGAACATGTTATCAAAATTACAAAATCTTTATATGGCCTTAAACAAGCCCTTAGAGCCTTGTATGATAGACTTATAGGATTTTTTCATCAAAATAATTATATTAAGGAAAATGCAGTTCCAACCCTTTTTATAAAGAAAGATATGAAAAATGTTTTGATTTTTAAAATTTATGTTGATGACATTATATTTGGTTCAACTTAGAAATCTTTAACTGATTCCTTAGCAAATCTAATTAAATCTGATTTTGAAATGAGTATGATGGGTGAGTTAACATTTTTCCTAGGTTTGCAAATTTCTCAAAAACTAGAAGGAACTTACATATCTAAACATAAGTATATTAAATATCTTTTTATGAAGTATGGATATGACCACAGTAAAAGTATAATTACTCTCATTGGTACCTCAAATACCATTGATCTTGATGAAGCTGGGAAACCAGTGGATCAAACATCATTTAGAGGTATGATAGGATGTTTACTATACTTGATAGCTAGTCATCTAGACTTAATGTTTTTAGTATGCTTATGTGAGAGATATCAATCCAATCCTAAGGAATACCATTTAATGGCAGTGAAAATAATTTTTTTCTACTTAAAGGGACCGTGGATTTAGGACTCTTTTATACTTCTGGAAATGATTTTGTTCTAAAAATCTTCTCAGATGCTAAATTTGGTGGATGGAGAATGGATAAAAAAAGTACATCTGGAACTTGTCATTTCTTAGAAGATTCATTAGTTTATATTTCATGAAAAAAGAAATACTCAGTATCACTTTCCACTACTAAATATAAATATGTAGTAGCTAGAAGTTTTTGTGCTCAAGTGTTGTGGATGCAACACACACTCACAGATTATGGCATGAGTTTTACCAAAACACAAATATTGTGTTATAATACTAGTGCCATTTCCACAAGTAAAAACACTGCACATCACTCTCATGAAAAACACATAGATATTAGGCATCATATTCTTAGTGACCCCAAAAAAAAAGATATCATTCAACAATTTATCAGAATTCAATCTCACCTTGCTGATATTTTAAAAAAATCTTTACCCTCTAATAGATTTGAATACATTAAACAAAATATAGGAATGATAACTGTAAGGTAATCATCGATGTAAAATTCTTGTTGAAAAAAATCTACTTATAGTAAGAAACTTCTTTTCATAGGGGGAGTACATTTTCCTGATAGTTAGGTCTAAAAGTTTTTCACAATCAAATTTTTCCTAGTTAAAATTATTCGTAATGAAGATTTTTGTAGTCTATAATTTTTCAAAATCAATATTTCCTTAGTTAAAATTTTTCGTAAATTTTTTTTTCATAGTCTAAAATTTTTTGTAATCAAATTTTTATTAGTTAAAATTTTTTGTAATGAAAATTTTCGTAGTCAAAATGTTTGTAGGAAAAATTCTCGTAGTCAAAATTCTGGTAACCATTTTTTTTCAGAATCAAAAGTTCTTCAAGAAGAATTTTCCTCACTACAAAAAATTTCCCTAAACAATTCGAAAGGTATGTTTCCTTTTCTATGTTTTCATAATCATTTTTTTACTTGCTTGTATTTTCATTTTTGTCTTAAATTTTTTAGATTCACTTTTCCTTAAATATGAATGTTTATCTTAAAAACCTCAAAAGATTGGAACCTAAAAATTCTTTCTTTGGCTATCACCTCAACCACCAGATCTAATCAGAAGGTTTTCAACCATTGGATCAATTATAGAAGCTAAACCGTCGCCTCAAATGCCCATATAAGGACACCCCGATATCTTGTCCCACATTGAATTCCAAGACTTCATGTGCTGAAACGCTTCCCCTGAACTTAAGTCTATTCTGAATCTCTAGCTTTTCCTCAGTTCTGAATGTCTGCTGAAGCCTCTCCTCAGAAATACTTGTTGACTGTTAAGTAAATATGCGAGTGGAAGATATAAAAAGAAAGGTTTCTTGATATGAATTTTTATGCTATGTATTACTCTATCATATCTAATAATATCAAGCTAAATGGTTGGGAGAGTGTTTTTGTATCGAAACCAAAGTCACAGGATCCTATGTATCTGGAGTTTATGGTTGAGTTCTATGAAACTGTTAGTTTTTTCAATGGAGGGATAAATAAATTTTCTTTGAAGTGCTATGGAATGACTTACACTCTCACTTACTCCAAGACTGTAATTTTGATTGGAATTCCTTATAAAGGAGAAGATGAGTTTTTCACTCATAAATTACCGGATGTATCTGGCTCTTTTTATAAAAATAATGCTCTAGCATTCTTGGTATTTCAGAGGTAAATACTCCCAAGATTGTTCATCATTCTAAGAATTTCCGGATTCTCAAACTATGGGTTCAAGGTTTTGTTATTCCTAGGAAAATAGATAATGATACTTTGAAGAAAAGGGACATCTACATTTTGGATTTCTTGGTGAACCTATGAAAGATAAACTTGGTCAAGTATATTCTCGTTATGATTGAAAATATCAAGAATTGGAATTTGAAATCTCATATTATCATGTATCTGGCCATTCTGTCAAATATTATTGTTATTTGTCTTTTGTCTTTCAAAATCCCATGCAGTTCCAAGCTGAGAAACTACGAGGTGATATTGTTGAGTGATGATACTTTAAGAATGTTAAATATTGGCTTTAATACTCAATTTATAGATTTATATGATTTATTAGAAGCAAAAGTTGAATCTCTATCAAAGAAAAAGGAGGTGGATGAAACCTCTAAGAAGGGTGGAAAGTAATGGATGTCCTAGGAACCAGAAGAGAAAAGAAAAAATCTAGTGGCTATGGAAATCCAATCAGCACCCCCAAACCCTAAGAAGCAAAAGACATATACTGATGAAGTGGCTGGTAAGTGGAGAGAGGATAAGAATAACAAGAATGTAGGGGATCCTAGTTTTGGTTTGGATCCTACTGAGGGAAAATCCTTGAAGATAAAGGCTTCTAAGAATCTTGAGAAGCAAAAGAAATAGAAGAAGCAAATGAAGAAATTGAATGAAGCTGAAATAATCCAATCCATACTCAAGGATACTGAGAAAGTCTCTAAGAAAAATCCAGTACCAAAATCTTTTCTACTTGAACAACTTCTAGAGACTCTAGGAAAGAAGCTCGTGATTCTGGAATAATATCAAGAAGAAGAAATAGTTGAAGATGATAAAGAGGAAGAAGAAGAATAAGAAGAATAAAGAAGTGGGGATACCGATGATGTGATAAATCAAGTAGAGGATTATAATGAGAAGGAAAGTCCTTCTGAGAAATTATCGCTCCAGACTTGTCAGGAAGAATCCTCAAAACTTGCTACACCTGGGAATGAAGAGAAAGATCAGGAAGAAGTGAATAAATTTCCTGAAGAGGAAAGTATCAATCGATATTTTATTAAGCCAGAGGATGTTGTGGAAGGATCCGAGAAAGAAGATCCTTAAGAAGATAAAATTTTTTAGTTATCTGATTGTGAGCATGAATCGCCCAAGGCAGAATAGACCATTCTGAGAGGTGATAAAGGAAAACTGGTGGTAGTTGATACACCTAGTAAATATGTGGTGAAGAAGAAAGTTGTTTGTGTTTCATCAAACAAGAAAGCTGAATATTTCAAAAAAGAATCCCCACCAACTAAACTTTATTATTCGAAATCATCCTCCCTTGGACATGATTTTGTGGTATAGTCTTTAAAGAAGCTCATCGATACTATCCTGCTATTTCCAACCATTGATTTGAGATTTTAGTTACTGCAGAATTCGTTCAACCAAAAATCAGATTCAGTTTCCATGTTCATGGATAAGTTTGTTAGACTCGAGGAAGATTTCAAATCATTCCTTATTGGTTTTGAGGCTCATAGAAAATCTTTCAAGAAGATTACAAGTTGTTCAAGAAAGACATTTGAAGAGATTAGAGTTTTTATGAATTTCAAGAAAGTGTAAAAGATGATTTTGACACCAAATATAGGAAGTTAACTAATCTTTATAATAGTTTTAAAGAAAATATGACCCTAGAACAGAATACTCAAAACCAGGAAGTAAAGGATTTGAATGGTAAGCTAAATTTAGTGGATATGAATTGGAATAGAGAAAAGGATCTTAGAATTGAATTTGAAGAGAATATGGTTAAGAAAGAAGAAGTGTTGAAAGATCATACAGACATTCTTAAAGATTAACAAGAAAAGATAGAATCCTTATAAAAGAAAAGTGAAGACCAGGATCAGTTTCTCAAGCATAAAGATAAGGATCACAAGGAGATAAAGAAGTTGAAAACCATTGTCATGAAACTGATTCTGAAAGAGAAAGAAGGATAATTTTATTCCATTCCGATCATTTTTTGTAATTATCTCTTCTACAATTTGTTCTACCATAATGAAATTATTGGTTTTTCTCTATATTTGGTTGTTTAGTACTAATATTTCTGGTACCATATCTTCTTTTCCATTCCCTTTATTCCATTTTGAAAATCACAAAGTGGGAGAGAGGAATGATAAAAAGAATTATAAGTAAAGAAGTGTTTCCCACAAGTAAGGGGGAGTTTATCTATGTGAATTTTCATTTCAATGAAGATTTTCATATACAAGATAATGAAAAACCTCATTTAGGAATCAAGTATACAATCCTCATGGATTTCAAAGCCTAAGGGGGAGTTAGTCATAGTCATTATGTCCCATAAGTAAAGGGAGATAAGTTTTTTTTACAATTCCATAAATTATAATTCCTTATAATCATTTATGTAAGGATGTTTATGAACTCCAAAAAGGGGGATATTGTTGATTAAATAAGGTTTCCTTATGAATTTTCCATTCCTCTCTGTTTTGAAAATCACACACTCTTCCTCAAGGAAATTTTTTCCTTACCCAGATTTATCTTAATAAATAAAATTTTCATTCCCCAAGGAAATTTTCTCCTTACCCAGATTTATCTTTATAATGAAAAATTTCCTTCCTCCGGGAAATTTTATCCTTAACCAGATTTATCTTAATAAGGAATATTTTCCTTCCCCAAAGAAATTTTTTTCTGATACCCTTGTTTTCATTGTTTGTGTTGAAGATTCTCTAAATCTAACTCATTTCATTTCTAAGTGTAAAATTCGGTTTCATATCCAAAACCTCATAATTCTATAAATACATAGATATAGAGTATTGTATTTTAAGGATCCAAATTTATACTCTAAATTCGTTGAAATTCAGTCGCCGAATTCTCTGAAATTCATACTCCGAATTCTCTGAAATTCAGAATCCAAATTCCTCATAATTCAAACTCCGAACTCATTAGAATTCAGACTCTGAAGTCTATAGAATTCTCACTCTGATTTACTTTATAAATAGAATCCATATATCCATGTAATATAAAATCTGAAAGTTCATTTTCTTAGACTACAAACTTTATTTTTTACTTAGAATCTGAGAAATTAGATTTGGTTAAGAAAACATATTTTTGTTACACTTGTTTTAGTTATGAAATGATGTCTTTCATTCTGTTTCTAACCTACCATTGGTTGAGTGACATATGTACAGGTCCCTCAGTGATTCGAGTAAAAATATGACTATTGGAGGAGGGAGCTAACCATTGGAGAAGTGACTATAAATAAAATCTCATTTTAATGAGCTCAATACACATCAAATCTCTTGAGAACTCTAGAGACCACAAGCTGTTGAAGTGATTTCAAGAGAGATATAATATCATGCCTTATTCATATTGATCATCCTGTTCAACTTGCATTGTGCGACTCCGATTGTTTTTGTGTAAAATCAAGGGCTTCCGGGGATAAGAAGATAGATGTACCAACTACCTTAAATTTCAAGGACTTCCTTAGTTAAGAATATATCAGTGCCAACTACCTTTAAGTTCGAGGGTTTGCGTGGATAGAAAGATATGTTTTGATATCCATACCGATGTCTTACCCTGGTGTGTGTAAAACAAAATTTCTTGAAAGTATAAATCAAGGGACCTTTATCCAAGGTTGTTGGATACCCTTCTCTTTGGGTTAAAAGATTTCATACTTGTTACTTGTTTTGTTTCAGGTTTATTTTTCCACTGCATTTTTATTAATAACGAAAGAATAACTTTCGTATACTTCCTTGTATTTTTGTATAATCTGATTAGTAAGATTATTTATGCTTTAAGTTAGAATATTTTTCTTTTAAACTTATCTAAGTTTCATTTTTGGAACCATATTTTCTGAACCACATTTCTGGAACCTAACAAGTTTATAGAACTAAGAGGACAAGTGAATTTATCTTTGTTTAACCTTTTCAAACATAGTTTTCATTAAGGTTAAAAACTAATGGTTTATACCAACTTTAAAGGTTCCCAAGGAATTTTTAAAGTATACAACTCACCCCCTCTTGAATATTGAGTACCTACATCATATTTAGATCCTAAAAAGGAAACTGACTCCTTGAAATGACCAACAAATCCCTCACCGATCATAGGCTATAACAACTAAATGAAAACTAATTTTTTATAAAAACAAGAAAAATGTTTATATGAAGAGAATGTTCTATGTACACTACTCAGTTCCAGGATTTGGTGGAGCCCAAAAATAAAGTTATCTTCTATATACAATGAGACAATTCGCCTTTTATATCATCCTTAATGAAAATCCTTCAAATTTATTTTTTCACCATTCCTAGAGGTATACTTCAAAAATAACAAGACATTTACTCAATGAATTAATTATTAAATACTCAAACCAAATATTTCTTTAAAATTATAGTACAAATCAAATCATTTAAAACATAGGAATAAGAAAATATTAAACACAACTCATAACAAATTACGTTCCTTGAAATCACTAATTTCAAATTTTTAAATACCATCTAACAGAGATATTCATTTTCTAATAAAACTCCCTATTTTAAAACAACACTAACTTGGTAAAATATTTCAATTAATTTGAAAAAAAGATTAAATTATTTTTGTATTTTTATTACTATTCTAAATAATTTATAAATTATATGGACTCACTTAATATAATTTATGTAGAAAACTACTATCTTTTTAAAATGTTTTTCTAATACTATAATGAAATCACATACTTTGTAAAACATATCGTTAGTCATAAAGAAACTATTTTCAAAAAACCCAATATACTTGGCTTGAAATAAAATATTTCTTAAAATTTCACTTTTCAAATACAAAAAACCAATTCCACCCTAATCACATATGTAAAGGAATTATAAAAATTTCATCCAAAACCCAAAATAACTAATTCAATAATATTATAAGAGCCACCCAGTTCTCTTTACTCAATTTTTAAAATCTCTCAAGTAAAATCCAAGGATCAGATGGTCCAAATAAAGAAGCAAACTAGATGAAAAATTTATACATGATTTGGATTCATGGTTTAATTATATGAAACAATTGTGGTAAAGTCTTTGAATATTTTCCCAAAAAAAAAATTTGGTTGCTGCATAGTTTATTATTCCATGCATGTAATCCTCACAAATCTAATTTCTTTTCGATTTGTATCCCAAATCCAACAATAACAATCAAGGACACATGGTAAATTATAATGTGAATCAAACACCATCATTATAAATTTCAATCCTTATGAATAATAAAAATTATAAAACCCCAACCATCCCTTGTAAATTAAGGATTAGGGTGAGAAAGAGCTAGCTAGGCTTTCCATATACTTATCTATTGAGTTATGAAAGTCCTATTATATTTTATAATAACTTCTTAAATAGTTATATATTTCTCTATAAAATAAGGATATTTATTAATCCTTATTTGTAATACAATTTGTAACAAACCATCACTAGTGACCTGAAGCATCAACTAACCTGACTCACTACTAGGACTAAAGGATTATCGATCACAATAGGATAAGAATAATTAAATGGGATTCAAATTAGAGTTATTGATAGTAGATCATTTAATTTGGAATCTAGAATGTGTCATCCATACTTTGGACATCTGTGGAAAATAAAATAAAATTATAAAAATAATAAATAAAATAAATGAGTGAAAATCAATGAATATGATTCAACCCATTTATATCAACACACAACATGAACCCTAAATGAATACATAAAAAATCATAACAAATACAAATGAACAAAATGAAATTATTGACCATAATCGAGGGTATATTGATATTCAAAATAAAAAACCAAAACACAACTCAATCCATACCACTAAACACCTACACATAACCCATTATATGTATCTAGATTCTAGGCTCATCGTAAATGGAACAGAATAAATGATAACCATGATTAAATAGAACTTGGATCCTATATAACACATGAGAGTTTCATACACACACACACGCACAAAAGTGTATATAGGGTGTGAGATAAATGGATTAGTATGAATTTTACAAGTATTATATGTGATTAATTTCATTAATAAGCTCATAAAACTAGTTTTAAATTAAATAAAAAAATATTTTTTATTTTAAATGGAACCACAAAAAAAGAAATACCTTCACCATTTTTATTGAAAAAAAAGAAAATATTTGTTTTTATTAAAATAAATTGAATATTATTTTACACTCTAATAAAAAACCTATAAATAAATGAAAAAAGGATCCCTATAAAAATTTATTTCAAAACCTCAAAAAACTCTTTCATAACCAAACAACTATATTTCATTAATATTTTTTGTCCAAAATATACTTTTTAAACTATTTTAAAATAAAACACCTGGCCATAGATTGAATAAATTAAAAATTAATAAGGAACCATGGGATAATTGATAAATCTACCAAAGATAAAAATGAAATTAATAAAACATTAATATCATGAATCTAATAACACGTCTCATAAATACCAGCATAATGAATGGCCCTTAAGTTTTAGTGAAATGGATTTTAGCCATATAAACATCTTATTTTACAATACTTAAAAAAATTATCCATAATCAGGATACTATAGAACCTTCTATAGATACCTCACATTAAATATTCCTCTTCATAACAATGGGATTTTAAATATAAGAAATGGGAAATCTCAAATGTTTAGTAAGGGAAAACATATCATAAAGTAATAAATCATAAATAAGAAGGAGAACATAAAGAAGAAGAAGATAAATATATTTTTAAAAGATCATAAAACAATATATGGTAATCATAAAATTTTTTGAAGAAAAATAAAATCATAAATGTATTTTTAATTAAAATTGAAAGATAAAATATATATCAAGTGTACATGACATAAAAGTGAAGAATACTTTAAAAAGGCATAATTAGAAAAACCTATAATTTCATGGAATTGAATTAAATCTAGAAAATTTGGAATAACCCGATAAACCACTTGGAAATGTGGTCAATATTAATCATAGGAAAAACATTTTGGGAAAATTAATTATGCCTGTGACTTTGGGAATAAACTCATTATGTCCATGCCTAAAAATATTAGCAAACTCATCATGCCCACCAAACTCATTATTTCCACACCTGAATATATAAATAGTTATAATATTGTACCAACACATTTGATGGTTATATATGACCCCACCCATAATTATTCATACATATGTGTCCCATTTAAAATCAACCATAATCATATCTCAAGGAAACTATGAAAAATATTAGGCTTCTTAAACATTTAAAAAACGTCACATAACACGAACATAAGGAATAAAATAATATGAATTTTTTTTTTTAAAAAATGAACCATATAGTAATAAAATTTATAGTGTGATAAAAACATCAATTCATATATTATTAATATTAGAGAAAAAATATAAATGAAAATACAAAAGTTTTTACAAAACCATATAAACTTTTTTATAAAAGATGAAGTGAAAATTACTCTCAAAAACAAAATTATGAAGGAAAGTAGAAAAATCATGAAAATGATATTATAATGAGTTATAAATAAAATAAAATTGAAATACATAGGTTTTTAATTTTTTTTCATTGGATGATAAATTATTTTATTTAAAAAGGTCATAAAATAATATTTTATAATATTTTAAAAAACATTTTTTTGAAAAACCACATCCTAAAAAAGAGTATTAAATTTTTATTTTCACAAGGGGAAAGATAATTACGAGAATTATTTAAAATAATATATGTTATGTTTTCAAAACATAGAGGATAATATTAGGAGGATTGAAATTTTTTTCATGTATGAAATGATTCATTAGTAATAATGGGAGTTATTCTTACCTACAATACATTTTTATTTTGGAAAATATTGTTTAAAAGAGTTAGTTATAAATAATTATAATTAATTTAAATAGATAAAAAAAATTAAATACCAAATAAAATAGGGGAATGGTTAAATGAAAGAAAACATGAAAAGTATATTCACTTAAAAATGGATGTGACCTGAAGAATCAGAAATTGAGTTGACAAAACACTTATCTTGAGTTATTGCTTGGTTGATCACACTCTAACACCATGAATAAAAAAATAACTATCTTAATCGCTTATTTTAGAACTTTTTCATACAAATAAACCTTTATAAACTTCATTTTAATGGATACCCTATAATGATATTAGAGTTGGGTATTTACAATATAAATATGGAAAACCGTGGAATGATTTTGGTAGCATGATAACTATAGAAAAGTGATTTTGAAATGAGTTAATGAGAGAAAAACCTAGTCAATAATAAATAGGGAATAATTATAATATAATATGATTAATTATGTTTAATTAAAATAAATTATTTAAGATAGAATTAAATATTTAGTGTGATATTTATGTAACATGTTTTTTATTTGTTTAAAATTTTCTTTTTTAAGAATGTGAGAATGATTTTATGGATGTTATTATGATTTTTTACTTAAGTGGGTTACGAAAAATTTTTAATGAGATAATAGAGGTGGTTTCAAAGCATTCTTAACATTTTTATGAAACCTTATTACAAATTCAAAAGATTCTACCCTATTATAAAATATCCCAACATAACGAAGAATGTCATGATCCATGTTGAAGTTGTATGTTTTGATGAAAATTATGGATGAAAGATACAAGATTAAAATTTTAAAACATATGTGAGTGGATAGAGATGAAACAAAAATTAAAATTTATAAGATTCTAATTGTTACCAGATAAGAAAAGATCATATTACCAAATAGACCCAAGTTGAAGTTATCATATATAGATTGATTAGAAGTCGAAGTTCAAGTGGTTATACATAGGTTGTGTAAATTCTAGTATTCATTTTCCTAAGGGTACGTTCCATGTTATTAATAATGTGTTAATGTATAAGAATATGACTAAAGGGTATGAAAAATTATTCCTTGTGTTAGGGTAGTATAACCAATGTTTAAAGGTAACTGAAGTCCAATGGCCAATGAAACCAAAAAGATAGATAATATATGAAATTGTGATGTTTCAAGATAAAGAGTTTTAAGATGAATTTGTTGATGAGTTTTAAAACTAATGTAAAAAGTTATAGGAGTAAAATTTTGGGGGAATTCATAATCCTAGTGAACACAAAAATTGAATTATGAATACTACACCGATCATGAAAGTTGTAATATGACATAGAAATTCAGTGATAGAATCCTTTAAAAGTTGCAAAAATGTTTGTGTATATCAATGTATTGAGTAAAATAAATAGATAAAAAAGAATATTTTATATAGACAGTTTGTATAATCATTCAAATTAAAAAAAATTCAGGTTATTTAATGTTTTATGTTGCAATGGCATGTAGTGCAATACTAAATTTGGGATGTTGAATCGAGTCCATCAGACAAATATCCATGAGAAGAACATCTATCAGAAAGATGATGATTAGACAATAATTCATGATTTAAATGGATAAATGATATTGATTTTATTTTTTAGTAGAATATGAGTTGAGTTAGAATTATCAACAGAATGAAGATAGATTATAACCAAATGCAATATTCTTAATAGATTCATTATAACTACATATGTCAGATAGGGTTTTCAAGGAGATTTACATAACTTTATAAATATCATATACTTTTATGATGTTATGCTGATATATCAACGCTTACTTAACTAGAAAAGATATGTAATTTTGAAGAAGTTCCTCAGCAATGGGGTTAAGGAAGATAGAGGAAGGTTGGAGGAACTGAGTTTTCATAAATCTTCAAGAATATTCATGAATAATCAAGAATACATGAAATGTTTCCAATGAATTTCTGTTAACCAGGAGTTTTGAAATTTTGTTTTTCAATGATTAGGATAAAAAAAATTGGGTTATTACCTTTTAAACTTTGGGAACACCTATATAATGGAGTGAAAGTAAAACCATACAAACATTTTTAATCAATACGAAAAAGGTGAAATGATGAATTTTTTGAGTAGTATGAATATTCCAACTAAATTTGTTAAAGAAGAGGGGAATCAATTAGAGTAATCAGATAGAGATTCAGATATGAGTAACCAAAAAAAATTGTTAGTTCATACATCAAATAGAGAAGTTGATCAGAGAAACCAGATATAGTTTATTAGAAAACGTTTTTGAGCATAGTGTAATATGAAATATTTTTTCATCAGATAGAATGTAGGTTAGAAATATTAGCACTATTTCTATGTAGGATGCCATATTTCTAATATTAGATAATGTTTGGTTCACTGTATGTACTTTTAACTGATGGATAAATTAGAGGGGTAATTTTTGAATAATCTTTTAGGAGTTATTTTTCAAAGTTTCTTATACTTATGTGGGATTATTTTTCAGAATAAAATATTTGTAACTGATGGGAGTTAGTATAATTATACATATCAGGATATATAAAGAGTCTAATTGGGGTTCTCACTTTGTATTCATTTTTCAATTATAATTAATTTTAATGGACCAATATGATTTTTCATGGTAAAGATGTAGTCAATGAAATTGGGGGAAAGCCTTTTGAATCTCGCATACCATGAATTAATTTCTTATTATAACATTCTTGTTAAACTATTAAAAAATATTGACAAGTTTAATAACTATAACAAGTTTTAGGCATTAATTTTAAAGAATTTAAATTTATTAAAATATCACTACTAATTCAAAAAAAACCACTCTTAGTGGTTCCCATGATTCTAAAGAACATAAATTTGTATCATAGAAAAGGTTCCCCTATTTTATTCCTATCATGAAAAATCTCAAATTAGTGAAAATAGTGATATTTCTACATTTATAGAAATACATTATCATGGTTGAAAAAATAGTGTGATACCCTATCTTATGTTTCTTAGATGTGATGTAATTGATATAGCAATAGTTGTGTGGCCTCCCATTGAGAGAAATTATCCTATGAAATTTTTTAAAGAAAAGAAATATTGAGATTAATGAGAAATATGTAAATTATATTCCGACATCTCTGACACAAAAAGTTTTTATGAAGGTAATGGGTCTGAAAACGTCTAAAGAAACTTGGAAAAAAATGAAAGTATTTTTAAAGGGAATACCAAAGTTAATGAGGTAATTCTATTAATATATCATAACATGTTTGTAGAAATCATAATGGTAGATGAGGAAACTATTGATGTGTATATCACTGGAGTTAATGAAATTAATTATAAAATCATAGGATTAAGATATTTCTTGTAAGATTACATAATTGATAAGAAAATTATGTGATATATCCTTGAATTATTGGATTCTAAAAAATATACTTTATAAGATATAGATGATTTATCTTTTGATAAATTACATAATGTAATTATTTCATATGATATGAGAAGAGATTCAGTATTCTAAAATAATATCAGTGATGAATAGTATTTTGAAGATACAATAAAGTTAAAAATCGAAGATCCTGAATTTTTTTATCATAGTGATATCAAAGATAATGAAATTTGTGAAATAAAAAAAAATAATGTCTTTTATTTCTAAATATTATTAAAGAGATAAATGTAAATATAGATGTAAAATCAAAATTAAATGTTTTTATTGTGGTAGAATTTGTAATTTTTTTATGAATTATCTTATGTATAAGTTTATAGAATATAAAGGTTATGTTTATAAAAAATATCAGTGGAAGAAGCGTGGAAAAAATACTATAAAGATAAATTATCCAATAGATATAAGAAAAGGTTCATTGAAAAAAAATAAGTATTTTAGTAAGAAACTTAAAAATTAATCTTAAAAAAAATTCTTTAGATAAATAAAATATTTGGATGTTTAGAACATTATTTTAAAATCTCAAGAAGAAGGACTATTCCATAAATAGTGAAGAAAATGTGAAGAAAATTTTATGAAATATCATCTAAGAGTAGAACTTTTTTCATGCATTGAGAAAAAAAATTATGAAAGAAAGTTTAATTATTATGAAATAAGTTGTGAGAAAGAATATAAGAAAATAATATCTCCGGAAGGAACATAAGTAAATTAAGTAAATTAAGAACCTCAAATTAGAAGTTGCAGAACCATAAAAGATTGTGGAATATATGAGTAAGAAATTTGCTGATAAAGAAGATGAGGTTTATAAAACTCAATCTTGATTTATTGAAGTAGAAATACATTAAGGAAAATAATGATAATTTTAACAATATTTTAGATATAAAAACATAAAAAACTCAAGCTTCTATGGAATCTCTTTCAAAGAACTAGGTGACAGATTATCCCACTAAATATAAAAGATCATTTGATATTTATAACTATGAAAGTGTTAGAAATAACATTGAGAAAAAATTGACTGAGAAATGATGTGAAAAAATGCATCAAATTAAAAAAAAATTGAAAAAAACATAGTATGAAATATGCTCCATGACATGGGGAAAAAATATATAAAAATTTTAGGAACCTCAAAAAACTTATTATAAGTAAAGATCATAATTTTATAAAATATCGAGAATCAATGGTTTTTGTTGGTACTCTGGAATTTATGGGTAAAAAATATATAATTTTTGTAATAACATGTCTATCCCTAGAAATTTTCATGAAAAAGGTGTAGTAATAATGAAATAAAATAGGGAAAATTTTCTAAGATACATAAAGAAATAAAAATAAAAACATCATATGTTATAAAGTTTATAGTTTTGAACCAATTTGATTGTTTGGAGAATTTTTTTCTGATATGTAAAAAACTTGTAAAATATTCTAAAGAATGTATGAAAAATATTTTAGGACTAGTTTTATTTACTAGGAACAAAATAAAAACTATAAATAATAATATTAAGGAAATATCTTTAATTTTTGAGAAAACTCTAAAAGTTAAAAAAATGAATAAACCTTTTTTTCTTGATAGGGTTGTTACTCACCTATGATAAGTGATATAATGATTTTTTAATATATTGAATAGTGTGAAGGAGGAAAACTTACTTTTTTAAATGATAGTTCTTTAAAAATCAGAGGAATAAGAACTACTAATATTGAAGGTTAGAAATTAAAACAAAAAATAAGTTTCATATGTTTATGGGATCAGAAAAAACTTATGTAGTGTTATAATTTTTTTTAATGATGGAAGAAAAGTTATCTTTAGAAAATATTCTTGTATTATCATAATTTTAAAAGATATAATTATTTTTACAAAAGGAGAATCAACCAATAGAAATATTTTTCATAATAGAGATCTTTTTAACTCATGTTACTTAAGTAAAGAGGATGAAAATAAGTTATGTAATTGAAGAAATGGGTACCATGGAAAAAAATGTATGATCACAGTTTCTAAGGAAAATACTATAAGAAAATTAATGTAAAACATAAGAAAGTTTAAACGCAATACAATGAAAACATAATCTCATTCACACTTCTCTTTATTGGATGATGAGACATAAATAAATAAAAGGTGTTTTTTATTTTATATAAAATCATTTATTTGGTAAATAAGTTGTCCAAAATAATGTTCAAAAAACATAAATCAATGGTAGTAAAAAAGTTTAGATATTTCAGAAGGTATTATGAAAGAGATATGGGTGTTTATATACTGATAATGACAACTAATAATAGAATGGTGTAGAAAAACAATTATTTCAAACCCTATCTAAAGAAATAGTGAATTAAACATCAATATAGTGCTCCAAACACTCCCCAAAAAATATAGTGGTGGAATGGAAAATTGAAGTTTAGGGAAAAATAGGAAGAAGTATGGTGACTGCATTTAAAATTTATAGTCTTTTCTAGAGAGAATCTATTGGTACTACTATTCGTGAAAAACTAGATGTTTACTGTAACCAGAATCCAAAATATATTCATATAAGATTTTGTTTATGGAAATACCATAGGGAAAAATTTCATGTTTCTAGGGGTCTTTTCATTATAAATATAATCAATATTGATCTTTGAAATTTTTGTAAAAAAGATGATAAAGTAATTTTAAATAGATATTAATCCATTGAGAGAAGTTGTAAATACTAGGATAAATATTTACAAAAGCTTTATGGTTCATGTGATATTAAAGATTTTGAAAATCCAATTTCCTGAACAAATGTTGTTGAAGATATTACGAAAGATATAATTAATATTTCCAATGATAATAATAAAAGTGAATATTTTTGTGAAGAAAAACATGTACACACTGACTCATATTAGTCCAATGATGAGGAATGTATTTTAATAAGAAAATATCTAATGTTTAAAAATTTAAAAATATAGGTTGAAAATCATAAAATCATTGGAAATAAGGAATATCCATTCTAGATGAAAATGAAGTTGAGATTTGAGATTCATAAATCACTTATCTCATTAATGGAACTTGAATTAGTTTTATAAGTAGTTGAAAATAAATAATGGGTGGATTTTATGAATTCATAGTTCGATCAAATTAAGAAAAATTAATATTAGGATCTTGTTCCACGAGTAGTAGGAAATAATATTATAGGAAAAAGGGGGATGCTCATAAAAATGATCAAATAATATGAGAGATTTTTTGAAACAATGCTCTACTTTTTTTAAAGGTTACACATAGGTAGAAGTTGTGGATTTTTAAGAATCCCTTTCTCATATCTTATGACTGGAAACTATATAATTTTTTTACATTTTATTTATATCATAGTTACAAAATTTAGCTGATATATGTTAAGTTGTATTTCATAAATAGTGAGATAGAGTAATAAGTTTACATTGAGCATCCCAACACGTTTTTACTTGAAAAAATAGAACCATAGTGTGAAATTTGAAGAAAGCATTAGATATGTTAAAATAAGATCCTCATGTATTGTAGTCTAAACTTCATAGTTACCTAAAAGAGATGGATTTTTCAAGAGGAATATTTAAAAACAACCTTTATTTTACAGAAATAAAAAAAGGTAAACTTATTTTCATTATTTATGTTGGTGATATAATGTTTTAAGGTGAAAGATAAAAATCATGTTAAGAGTTTATTGATGAAATAAATGAAAACATTGAAATGTAAATGCATAGATTGTTAATTTTTTATGGGTTTACAAGTTCAACAAAAGGAAATATATAAATTCAAAACAACAAGAAATATTTTCTAGGGTGTTACAATATAATTTTGGTATATATTATTCCATAAATGCTTCTACTCCCCTTTACGTTGGCATACATATATGTAAAGATGTTGCTGGAAAATATATGAATCAAAAAGATTTTTTTACATTGATAGGTATCTTGATCCGTCTTAGAGCTCCACGTCCATAGAGTATTTACGTTTTTATCTTGTGCAGAAGATATCAATGTCATCCTAAGGAATCTTACATGTGGGAAGAAAAAATAATTCTTAGATTTGTTAAAGGAACATATTCTTATGGGTTATTATATAATAGATGTTGTGACATGAACATTTGTGGTTACACTAATCCTAATTAGGGTGGTTTTTATAATGATAGACATTCAAAATTAGGAGGAACCTTTTTTCTAAGGGAATGCCATGCGATATGGTATAATAAGAAACAAAGATTAATTACATTGATTACAGTAGAAGTAGAATAAGTTTCCACTACCCATGATTATATAAGAATTATTTAGATGAATGTTCATATTTAAGATTTAAGAATGAATGATAAAAAAATAATTGAGGATTCTTTATGATAAAAAGATTTTCATTGAAAATTATAAAAAATCCTACACAACATTCAAGATCAAATCACATTGACATTAAGTATCAATTCATTAAGAAGAACTATTCTATTCGAGATGTTATGATTGGGTAAATTTCAGAAAAGTATCAAATTTCTTATGATTTCAAGAAATTCATTATAAGGGAATGATTTGTAAACTGAAGGATGTAACAACATGATTATCCTATACCAATGTCTTCCAAAATTTCTTAAGAATGGACCCCAAATTTTCCTTAGACTCTATTGTCAAAGGGTAAGAGTAGGTGATAATTTGAATGAAGATGTGTAATGTTTTCTTTTTTAAAATATATTATTTTTTATGATAATATAGCAGGGGAGATAAAAATTGGTGGGGGGGGGGGTTTATCATAACATGAGAAAAAGAAAATTTTCATTAATGGATATAATTTCATAAAAACACTTATATATCATTTGTGTACTATTAGAAACTTCCCTATAATAAAGACAATAATTTGATAATTTTTTTAATGTAGTTTTGAAGGATTTTGAGTTTGAAAAGTTGTTTTGAATGATACTAAAAAAATCAAATGAAGATACTAAATATCTTTTATGATATTTTTCAACATTGTTTTTTTGACAATATATTTTTTAATAATGTTTTCATTATGAATATGAGAAAGATTTTCTAAAAGTTTTTATGAATGTTTTCCTTATGATGGTTAAGAGACTGTTCTAATGAGATAAAAAGTTTACTTAAATTTATAAAGAAATATTCTTAGAAATTGTGGTAATTTTAAGTTTTTCTAAAAGTTCCTAACATAATGAAGAATTTTAAGATCCAAGTTGAAGTTTTATGTTTTGATAAATGTGCTGGATGTAAGGTACCTTACAATATTTTATATATGGATATGAGTGGAAAAAAGATGAAATAAAAAGTCCAGAGAACAAGTTTGTAATTTTTATCAACTAGAAAAATCTAAGATTACTAGATGGACTATAGTTGAAGTTATTGGATTGATATTCATTAGAATTAAATGTTAGAGAAGTTATAAATAGGTTTTATAAAGGTTAGTATTAATTTTCATAAGGATACATGCAAAGTATTGAAGGATTTTTAATGTTATGAGTATCTTAGAAAAGAGAAAATATCATTATTCCTTGTGCGAGGATTGTATTCTCAATGTGTAAATGTAACAAAATTCCAGAGGCTAAGGAAACTAGAAAGAGATATCAGATATACCATACTGATGTTTTTGGATGAAGATTTGTAAGAAGAACTAACTACTAAGTTTGTATGAATATATACAATGTGAGAGGAGCATAAAGGGGGAGAATTCATAATATGAGTGAATGAAAAAAGTGAAATATGAACATAAGATAGATAATGGATGTTGTAACTAGATGGAGAAATTCTTCTTTTATAGAAGTATTTAGAAGTTGTAACAATGTTTAACAAAATCAGTGTCTTGAGTATACCAGATAGAGGAAACATAATTTTTTGGATAGATATTTTCATGATCATTCATGTAACAATGTTTTTATTATAGAATGTATAAAGTTTTAAGTTAGAAATTCAAAGAGTGCATTACTAAAAAATGGATATTAGATGAAGTTAATTAGACAAAGATATATCAGAAAAGGATCCATCAGGCGAAGATCCATCGGATGTGAGAACATCAGAAAAACATTTAAGATCTCATCAAATGGAATTTTTTTAAAAACAATTGAGTATAGTTTTAGGTGAGTATGGATGATAGGGAAGAAATATGATACAGTAAAACCCGATTGGATTTTCTTATCAAATTAATTAGAAAAACACATGCTGGATATAGCTTTTGAGGATATTTACATAGCATTGAAAATAACATCTACTTTCATGATTCTACACGAATATATAATGTTTACTTATCTTTTTGTAATTAGAATTATTGAAGAAGTTCCTTAACACATATGTTAAGGATGTTTGAAGAAGGTTGGTGATAATATGTTTTCCTGAAGACTTTTTAATTATTAAAATGTTTCCAATGAATTTTCACTAAGGGGGAGTTTTGATTTTTGATTTTTTAGTGAGTGGGAAAAAAATTGGGCTACATCCTTTTTTACTTCAAGTTCACTTATGTAAATTAGGTTAAAGTACAACCGTATTAATTCTGTTCATTCATGAGAAAAACACGACACATTGAAGATTTTGAGCGATATCAGTTTTCCAAAAAAATTGTTTGTAGAAGAGTGGAACCAGTAAAAGTAATCAGATAGAGATTCAAAGTTGAGTTACCAAACAAAGATTGAATTTAGACATTATAAAATGAAGTCAATAAAATAGACTTGACAAAGTATATCTGATGGAGTTTATGAGTAGAGTGTGAGGTACAATGGTTTTGTTAAACAAAAAGAACGTAGGTTAGAAAGACAAATATAGTTTTAGTGAGGCACACTAGATGAAGAATTCCAAATAAAGGAAGAAAATCTAGATATAATTTTACTCGAAGAGAATTTGGATGTATCATTTCCAGATGAACATTCTAAAGATTTTTATAAAGTTTCTTACACATTCAAATTTTTTTCAGAAGAAAAACGTTATAACTGATGGGAGTCAGTATAATAATACCTATAAGGATATTGAAGGATACTAATGGTAGTTATATTACGTCATTCAATTTTCTAATATAGTTAATTTCCATGGGCCAATGGTAGTTTTTATGGAAATGACGTGTCCAAAAAAATTTGGGGAAAACAAGCAAATGTTGTGTTACTTACTTCATTTTCTTATTATTTCATTATTGTGAGATTGTTAATAGTGTTTAAAAAGATAATAACTCTAACTAGTTATAAGGGTTAATTTTATAGAATTTATAATTATAAAAATATCACACCTGATTCTTCCCCCATTCTTAGTGGTTCTCATGATCATAATGATCTTCATGTTTTTTAAAATATAATAAAATGTTACATGTGTTCTAAATAAATAGAAATTGAATTTTTTAAGTTCAAAATTTTGTTTTAAAATATATATTTATACTCTATAAAAAAATAAAAAAATAATAATTTTTTATAAAATTCTCCCTCTTTCTCATATATTGATAAATTCATAGAATTTACAATTTTGGTTAAAAACTAATTTTCTTACTATTTACGTAAAAATAAATAATTTTAAAAAATTGCTACAGTTTTTCTTATGTTAATTTTGATATGATGAATTCAAAAATTAATTTCATTTTACAAATTTTAAGTTCTAAAATTTATAAAATTATCCTTTAAAATATCTAAATAAAAACGCCATTTATTGAAAAATTGCCTCATAAATAATTAAGTGTTTTTAATCCTATTTTATATGAATTTATAATTGAATATAATATTATAATTTATTAGAGGTTTTATTATTTTTAAATATTAATAATAATATTCAACTAGTATTTCAAAACACATTTTAGTTAAGTGATTATTGAGAAGAAAACTATCAAACACAATATTTTTAAGGAAAATACTTAGTGAAATATCATATCATTACATTATACTCCCCTTAAATAAATTACGTCCTTTTAATTTTAATAATCACTCAATAATAACATTAGTTATGGGAATCTAAAATATAGTAACAAGTCAATATTTTTTTTCAAATGAGGTGGCCACCTTAATCTCTCAGGTATTCATAAGAAATACGTCATTTCCGTTATTATAGGAATAAATTGTGTTTTTTAATTTTTTTAATGTATGATTCCTTATAGGGTTATGATTTATAGTATTTTCTACTTCCATACCTTAATAAAATTAAGATAATTGACTTCCCCAATTTCATTGTTGCATTTAGAGGTTCAGGGGTGTTTCTGGTTGCATATATGAGTTGACACAGGGGATCATAAGGTTTTAGAATTCTCTAAATTATTTTTTCCAAGAAAATTGATGATATCCTTGTGGAAATGCACATATTTAATAAAACATAATTTATTCAGTTTTTCATTTTGGATGTATAGTTTGGAAATATTATTCTGGACCTGGTTTCAATGAATCATTGGGAAATGATCTAAGTATAATGGTTGAAAACATGGTTGGTTTCAAAAATATGTAGAATATTATATAATATTTAAAATTATGTAGATATATGTCTCTCTTATATCATGCACCTCCATATCTTTATAATATATTATAACACAACTTTTTTTGTTTGTGAAATTTTTATATATTGATGAATTTCAATACGGATGTTCCCAAATTCAGTAATATGAGAGAGTTGAGTCTTAAAATTATCCATAAAACAATTATAATACTATCATAGTATTGATGAATAATAGGAGAGTTAGATATGTTGTAATGTGACATGAAATTGTTATGAATTCTAGAAAATGTGGATAGGTAACTTGAACTAGATTTTTTAATAATGATTTTAATTAAATCATTTGGGAGGCATAAGAGAATCATGTAAGATTTTATCCCTTAAATATTTAATCTATTGAAAAAAATTAAGACATATACTAAACCACATACCACAAAATTGTCATTTAATTTACTTCCTCTTATTTTTAGTCATCGAAAAAAACCAAAATATTTAATCTTGAGTGATCAATAAAACCAAAAGAGAATTAGAGAATAAAAAAATTGGTATAATACGTCTTATGGAATTTAAGGTTCCAAAATTTTATACTATGATACTTTCATTTAAACCTATATTACTCATTGTTTGATATAAGATTCTATGGTTGGGTTCTATCATATTATTTAACCTAATTCCATATTATAATAAATCCTTCATAATGGATTATATAGACTATGTGATTAACCAAAACATATCCCCATAAGTGTCAAACTAGGTGTGCATTTAGGCATCTTTTTCATGCAATAGATAATGGATGAGTTAGTACCCAACACACCCTCATTGAGTTTATTATCTTTAGGTATATCTTTTCCAGATGCTACATCCACTTATAATATCCAAAGAGGAATGTAATTTCTAGGATAAGTGCACAATGTCTACTTTACCAAAACATTTAATGTTATCCTGTTCTTAAACTCATCCTTTAGAATTTTTCAGAGGTTTTCTGCTAAATGATCCTAAAATAATCTCAAAAAATAAGTAAAACTATATATGATACCTACTCAATGGACCCAATATAAACATGAAATAAATAATAAGTTAATCCATGATTCAAATAATATATATCATAAATATTTTCTCAACATAGGGACCTAAAGGTTTAGTGACTTGGATATTATCTACATAAATATCTTACTTTACAACACTTGAAATCATTTCACCAAAATTTAAATCCTCTAAAACCTTCTCTAGATACCTCACATGTAAGAATAATATGAATAATATAGGTATTGGAACTATAATAAAGGGGTGAGCTGAAATGACCAATAAGGGAATAGCTTATCCAAAAGTAATATATCATAAACATTAAGGAGAAAATGTAGAATAAGATAAATATATTTTTAAAAGATCATATGATAATAAATTGTAATATTTAATTTTTTTTATAAATATGAAATAATAAAATTATCATTAAAAAAGCATAAATTATAAAACATATAACTCATGAACCTGACATTATAGTGTGAAATACATAAAAAATGCTTAATCATGAAATCATTCAATTCCATTGAATTGAAACTAATCTTGAAAATTAGGAATAAGTTGATCAAAAACATATAAATATTGGAAAAAATATAATAATACGAAATATTTTATGAGAGAAATCATTATACCCTTGCCTACAATAATAAACTCATTATGTCCGCACTAGAAAATGTGTAAAAACTCATCTTTCCCTTACCTATGTGCATAAATTATTTACATCCAAACCTGAATAAATCATGTGTATAAGCTCACACCAATGAATTTTAGGGTGATATATAAAACCACCCATAATCATCTATACATAAGAGTTCCACTCAAAATCATCCTTAATTATATCTTAAGGAACCCAAGGAAAAAGAATGTGTTTCTTAAACCTTTCAAAAATATCACATAACCTGAAATTAAGAAGCCATAAGATATCAAAAAATAAAAATTTCCAAAATGAATAAATTAATAATTTCATTTATAGGGTTATCTAAGCATCACATCATGAAATATAAATCTTCAAGTAAAATTATAAGTGAAAATTCAAAAGTTCTTACAAAACCTTATAAATATTGTTATAAAATATTATGTAAAAATTACTTTCAATAAACATTTATTGTGAAGTAATGGAGTAGAATTTTTTAAAACCTTAATATAAATAGTTAAAAATAAAATATTTTTGAAATAAATAAAGCTATATAAAAAAATATAGTGGATGATAAATCATTTAATTTTAAAAGGATAGAAAATTCCATTTTATAATATTTTGAAAAACCTTGGTTTGAAAACCAACATTGTAAATAAGAGTAATAAATATTCCTTTTGAAAAGGGGAAAATAAAATTATGAGAATAATTTAATTTAATATATATTATGTTTCCCAAAATTATAGGATAACATTGGCGGGATGGAAAATATGGTCATGGATGATATTATTCATTAGAAAGGATGAGAGTAATTCTTACAAATATTATTCATTTTTTGAAAACATTTTTTAAAGGAATTGATTAATGATAATTAAAAGAAATTTCCCCATAGAACAAAAAGAAATAAAAAAAGTAACAGGTTAATGTTAGGATCATATAAATTAGTAAAATTATATTCATATAGGAGTGATTATGACCTAATGAATCAGAAATCAAGTCGATGAAAACCTTTCCATGAATTATCACTTAGTTTATCACACTCAAACCTCACATATAATAAAAAAACTATATAATTCACATATTTTATAAAATTTTCATATAAATAAACTTTTATAAACTTAATTTACATGGATAACCTTGAATTATATTATATTTTAATATTTTCATCAAAAAGACAGAAAATTGTGCAATGGTTTTGGTAGCATTTTAACTATAGAAAAAGGATTATTAAATTAATTAATATGAGAGAAACAAACTGCATCATCTATATTTTACTTTTAGATAATTAAATTTTTTTATTATTAACATTTTTAATAATAATAATATGGAAATAAAATTACTTATTCCAATGAAAGTTCTTGAATTGAAAAGAAGAGGTAGTGAATCAATAAGTGATTTCGAAAGCAGAAAGACTATACAAAAAGTTTTTTACAATGTTTTTAAGAGGGGGAAGGGTATAATATTATAAATAGGGAATAATTTTTATATTAAAGGGTTAATAATAAGAATATTAATGAATAATAAATTGAAAATAAAAGGTCATATCTCAAAATAAATACTTTAATTAAAATATAGGACAACCCTTACCTTTCTATGTAGCTTTTTAAATATTGGGAGGACCACTTAGAACCTTATGAACACTTTGGTGGGTTTTTAGAGAGGTATATATAAGATAAATTCATGATAAAGGCCTTTTATGTTGATAGGTATGAGATAATGGGTGGGTGTAATCATCTTTAATAGTTGAGAAAGATGTGATTTATAATCGAAAAATAGATTTATGTAAGGGGTAAGAATGATATCAAATTGATGTGAGGTGGGTTTGTTGAGTTCGTTGAATTATGTGGAGAAATAAAATGTGATACATATGGGTATGAATTTAATACCTAAAAAAGGTTTATTGATGTTGAAAAGATACCTTTAAATTATTAAAAATTTGAGATAGTTTATTTACCCATTTTTTCAATTATTAATCCTGATTAAAAATTAATCAGAGTAATTATTTTATTATAAATAATATAATATTACACTCATTACCCGATTTAAACACGATGAATTGAAATTAGGGATCCATTTAACCTTATTTAATTTCTAAATATGTGAAAATTTACTTCTATATTGAAACATATAAGGTGTTAAAAACTGTTTTTCGTAGAAAAAACTCATTTTAATTATTAAGGGTTCTTACTTTTATTTAACATTAATAACAATTAAATTTTTTAATTAATTTTTACAAATGGTTAAAAATAATATTAGAGTCTTAATATAATATATTTTCATTTAATTTTTAAATAACACAATATTTAGAAAAGTGTCATTCTTTTGAAAAATATCCATTTTACTGGGGTAGCTAATGTTTACCAAAGGTAACATAATACTTATGAATAAAAATAGATTGAAAAAATTACTTAATTTGAACATAATTATGAATAATATACAAAAAAGTTAATTTCATTCAATTTATATAAGGGATCAAAATTAATTTTAATATACGTTCTCATAAAATATAAATATTGTTTTTAGAAAATCATTATTTTAATCTATTAAACTTATGTAGTAAATATTTATCAATATCATTGAATTTAATGATAAAAATTGGTTTATTATAGGACAAATAAGAGTTATTTGGATTATAAATCAATAAAAAAATTAATATTAACATTAAAATATATAATTAAAATAAATAATTTAAATAGTTTTTAAATTAGAATAATATATTACTTATTTCTAGAATGTGAATCAAAGGATTTATATGTTCAAAATGATATTTTAAAATACATATTTTTAGTCCATAAATATGTAAATAATAAATTAAAAGGTGTTATAAACTTTTAGTTCTTTTATTTATATTGGTAAATTTTTGAATTTTACAATTTTGGTATAAAAACTGTACATTCACTATTCACATAAAAATACATTATTTTAGAAAAATACTGGAAACTATTCTTAGGATAATTTTATTATAATGAATTTGAAAAGGAATAAGATTTTACAAATTTCAAATTCTAAAATATCTCTGAGTAAATATAGAAAAAATATTCTTTTATTGACAAATGACATCCAAAATGTTAGTGTTCATAATTCTATTTTGAATGAATTTCTAATAAAAAAAGTATTCATATTTAGTATAGGTTTTATTATTATTAAATATTCATAATAATATTCATTCTATATGTCACAGATCAAATTATTTCTATTATACATGTGACGAAGCTATGAAACATAATATATATTTAAGGAAAATACATAGTAAAATATTACATTGTTACATTATCCTCCCATGAAATAAATTTTAACTTCATAATTTTAATCATCACTCACTAATAAAATTAGTTAAAGGTATCTAAAAGATATTCATAACTCAAGATATATTTTCAAATTAAGTTTCTATGTTAATATGTTACATAGGACTAGAAAACACATTTTTCCATTATTTTTGGAATATATTATGTGCGTCAACAATTTTTTTCCCAAATATGATTCTTTATAGGGTTATGATCCATATGAGTTTCTTGAGGGATACCTTTTTAAAATGAATACCATCAAGTGTACCAATTTCACTATCACTTTTTAGATACTCAAAAGATCATAAGGACATGTTTATGAGATGAACCAATACATCATAAGGTTTTTAAATGTACTAATTCTTATGCTTAATGACACATGTAACATCCTCATTGAAATGAATGCATGCAAGAGAAATTGATTTTATTTAATTTTTTATTTTGAAAATATAGTTTTGAAATTTCACTGATGAATTTTTTCTATAAAACCATCAGACATGATCTATACTAAATGATTAAAAACATATTTGGTTGATGAAATATATAAAAATTCCTATAATTTATTAAAGTTTTTAGATATATTTCACTCATAGATCACTATCCTCCAAAATTTTATAAAGTATTCTAAGAACTATTTTGATTTGCGACATTATGAAATATCGATAAAGTCCCATATTTTAATTACCAAATTGATTAATATGGGATATTTTAGTCATTGAAGTATGGATAATAGATTCTAAAGTCCCATAACAATATATTAGAATATGAGGAGAGTTTGATTAATTGTAAAGTAATTTGAAAGTGAGCTAAATTCTAAAAAATATGGTTGAAACACTCAAACTATATTTTTTAATAATTATTATAATTAAATCTTCTGGGATGGACATGAGAGCTATAAAATATATCATCTTTGAAATATTGATAATATAAGTTTAATCCATTAAAACAAAAAAATTAATAAAAGAGATGGACTACCTAACACCAAATTATATTGTATTTTGTTACCTCTTATTTTTAGTCATCATATAACACCAAAATAGTTAATCCAAAGTGATGATAATATCTAGAAATAATTAGAGTAAAAAAACTCATAAATTGTAAATAATCCATCTTATAAAAATTTAAGGTACCCAAATTTTATTCTAGGATACTTTCATTTCACCCTATATCACTCGTTGTTAAATACAGATTTCTTTAGTCTTGGTTATCTCATATTCCTTAACCTAGTTCCTTTACATAAAAAATCATTAACAATTTCTTGAAATGATAGTTTTGTTAACCAAATAATATCCCTATGTGAGTTAAACTAGGTATATAGTAAGGCATATTTGTCATGCACCAGGTCATGAATGGGTAAATAACCAAAATTCCCTCTTTGTGTTTCTTACCCCTGGGTATATCTATGAAAGATCATGCATCCACATTTATAATCAAAACTAGGACTTATTTTCTAGTATAAACCCACAATATATATTATACCAAAATATCACGATGTTATCATATACTATGGCTCATCACAAAGACATTTCCATTTGATTTTTCGATAGATATTTCAAATAATCTAAAAAAATAACTAAACCCAAATAAAAATAAAAATAATGTGACCTACTCTAAAAATGAAATAAATAATACGTTAATATCATTAGTTATACAATACATCTCACAAATAGTCAAACAACATAAGGACTGAACGGTTTTGTGTCTTGGATAACAGCTACAAGAACATATTATTTTACAACTCTTTAAAACATTTCTCCATAATCATGTTCTTATATACCCTTACATATATACCAGAATTGAAATGTTGAAGAATCATAAGTATAGGATTTATTTTGGGAAAACTCATTATTCCTACACCTATATGAAGAGACTCATTATGTCCATGCCTAAAAATGTGACCAAACCCATCATTCCCATGCATATGTTAAGACACTCATTGTGTGAAATATTGACTATATCAAGATATATAAGAATATACCAATATATTTGAGGGTTATATAAGACCATATTAGTCCTTATACATACATATATATGCCATATAAAATCAACCATAATGATATCTTAGTGAACCCATAGAAAATTAATGGGATTATAAAAACTTTTAAATACATCACAAAACATGAACATAAGGAAACATAATATATAACAAAAATAATTTTACAAAAGGAAACATATCGTAATAAAATATATATGTTGATAAAAAATACCATCATAAAAAATAAATCTTTTATGTGAAATAGAATTGAAAATATAAAGGTTTCCACAAAACCATATAAACATCATTATAAAATGTGAAGTACTATTAAATTTAAATTTTTTTTGTAAAGGAATGGAGTGATATTTTGAAAACATTATTATAAAAATTTCCAAATAAAATAATCTGAAAATAATTTTTTTTAAATTTTTTTATGTTGGATGATAAATCGTTTCATTTTGAAATTATAAAAAATGTTTTTTTTAATATTTTAAAAAACCATGGTTTGAAATCATGCCTCACAAAGTGGAGTATATAATTTTAATCTTGAAAATGGGTAAATAGAATTATGATAATAACAAAAATAATCAATATTATCTTTCTAAAAAAATAAGGAGAAAATTATTGGGATAGAAAATGTGGTCGTAGATAAAATGATTGATTGGTATGAATGAGAGTTATTCTTACCAATGATAAAATTTTATTTTTGGAAAACATTTTATAAATTAGTTAATTATTGATAATGAAAATTAAATTCCCTTCAGTGAAAATGAAATACAAAATATATTAGGGAAATGGTAGTATCAAAGGAATCCTAAAATTTATATTCATGTAATAAATTCTATGTCTCAGTGAATCAAAAACATAGTATATGAAACCCATACATTGAGTTCTTAATTATTTTATGACACTCTAACATCTTGTGTAATAAATATAACTTCCATAATAAACTATTTCAGAATTTTTATTTTAATAAAGTTTTATAAAATTAATTTATATAGAAACCATTGAATGATATTGGAGTTGGGTATTCACAATAAGAATATAGAAAATCATGGAATGATTTTGGCAGTATGAATACTACATAAAAGGTATTATAAAATTTATTAATGTAAGAGAAACATAATGTCTAATATATACTGAATAATTATGAAAATAATTTATTAATTATTAACATGTGAGAGTATAATAAAAAGGAAATAATGACCAATTATGAAAAAGAAAGTGATTAAATTAAAAAAAGAGTGAGGGAAGAAAGAAGTGATTTCCAAAGCATAATAGCATTACAAATAATTTTATAAAATGGGATTAATGAGGGGGAATGGTAGTATCTAATAAATAGGGAATTATTTTTAGTAAATGGATGAATATTAACATATTAAAGGATAATTAATTTAAAATAAAATGGCTTATAGTAAAATAAGTACTTGAATAAAAAATGAGGAGGAGAACCCTTACCTTTCTATGTAGATTATTATTGCTTGGGAGGATTACTTATAACCATATGAACTGATTTGGAGTGATTTAGAGGGTGACAAGAAATTAAAATTATTGATAAAGGACTTTGGGGTCTGGTGGGATGAGAGAATGGGTAGGAGTGGTCTCCTTTTAATTTTGATAAAGATGGGGTTTCTTCATGAAAAAATAAAGATAGGTGAGGGGTAAGAATGGTATCCCCTAGGTGTTTAATGGGTTACCTGAGTTAGGTAATTTATTTGGAGAAATTGAAATTGATATATGTGGGTATTAATTTAATACCAAAAAATTATTTATAAAAGGTTTAGGTGATATTTTAATTATTAAAAATTCATGATTCTTTATTTACCAAATTTTACCCTTATTAATCATGATTAAAAATTAATCATAGTAATTATTTTATTAAAAAAATATAAGATGACCCTTATTATCAATTTTTTAGATGATGAATACAAATTATAAATGGAAAAAAATTTGGATGATTAAGGCTTCTAAGCCCTATCAACAAGGAAATCAATATGTATGAAAGAATAGTTTTACATGAAGCTAACCGTGGTTAGGAGGTCTCATGGCTATATAAACTCTAAATCTGATTGGTATGATGATTCTAATTATTCCTATCAATTTAACTATGATATCGAATGTTTGTCTTCTTGGAATGCGGTTATAACTGCTTGTATTACCCCATCAAACTTATCTATCTCTTTATAAAATTTTTATTAAAAAATTATCTACCTTTTAATTTAGATCCATTTATCATAATTTAATTTCTAAATATGATGAAATTAACTTTTAAATAAAAACATGTATTGTATTAGAAAAAAATATGAATAAAAAATTTCACTTTAATCATTATGTGTTCTTAATATTATTTAACATTTATTACCAATTAAATGAGTTTAATTAATTTATATATGTGTGTAAACATAAAAATATATTATTAATATATAGTATATTACTTTACTAGTTAAAATACTCAATATTTAGAAAAGTATCATTCTTTTAAAAAATAACAGTTTTATCAGGGAGCTAATATTTAAACCAGGTAACTTAATAATTATAACTAAAATGTTATTGACCACAATACATAATTTGATCATGAATATTAATAATATTTAAATAATGTTATATAATTCAATTTCTTGAATGGATAAAAATTAATTTTAATATAATCATGCATAACACATGACAACTATTTTTTCAAAAGGTGTGTTTTTAAGCAGAAAATTTATGTAGGTTAAAATTTTCAATTTCATTGACTTTAATAATAGAAAATGGTTTATTATAAAATAAATAAAATTAATGTGTCTTTTAATTAAATCCAGAACTGAAAATTACTATTAAAACATTAATTAAAATAAATGATTTAAAATAGTTTTTAAATTATAATAAAATGTAACTTCTGTTTAAAATTGTTTATCATAGTATTATTATCTTTGAAATGATATTTTAAAATAGACATATTTACTCCATAAATAGATATATAATCAGTTAAATAGTTTTACAAAAATTATAGTTCATTCTCATATATTGATATGTTCATAAAATTTCAAATTTGGGTTCAAAAACTATATTTTACACTATTTGCATAAAAATATTATTTTATTAAAATAAAAAATTGATCATAGGATAATTATATCACCACAAAATTCTAAAATAAAAAAAATTATATTCAATATTGCATATGACACACAACACCATGATTATTAGAAAATATAAAACCATGAGACTCTATGATTCATATATTTATTTTTAAATAAATTCAAGCACTTCAATAGCATTATTTACACAAAACAATGAGTTTATCTTGCATTACATGAAACCCTGTGTTTATCTTATGTTATATGAAATTTTGACTTAAACAAAACATGATATATTATTAAAATATTATTATTTAATATGATATTTTTCACCAAGACATTGGAATAATAGGTTATGAATATTTAAAATTAAATTAAGAAAATTATTTTTATATATTTATTTAAAATAAAACTAAGAATAATTTAAAATAAAAAATTATGAATTCTAAAAAATGGTTTTTTTCTATAAAAGATTGTTTACTCGCACTTTGGGAACATAATTTAAAAATATTTTTTACCACTTTTAAAAAGTTCATTTGGTAAAATAAGCATCATTTTTAAAATAAAAATATAAAAATTATATTTGTGCTAAATTTTGGGATTTTTCAGAAAAGATTTAATTTTTAATGAATAGTAAAAAATTCTAAATTTTAATTAAAAAATATCATTCTATTTAAATTATTTATAATTTAAAATTATATTTTTAATGGGGTTTAATTTTTTTTCAATTTTATATAAATTATTCCAATTTAGTTCATTGAAATGATTTTCATATATAATGTTGTCATATAAACTTATTAAACTTTTAATGATTCTTTCTTTGAGTAACTCGTATTCTTGACGTGTCTGTAGAATTATTTTTAAATTAAAATTTACCAAATACATTAATAGGATTTTGAAAATTTTATTCCAAATTTTTAATCAGAATAAGTTGAATTATATAATAATTTCAACTTATTTTTTGAACAAATTTAATAGTGAAAATAGTAGAAATTATTTACCGTAGTTAAGGTAAAAATGGGTTTACCGTGTGGTTAAACTATGTTGATAAGAGTTAAAATGGCCTAAAAATTTATAAAACAACTATTAGATGAAAATATATAGAATCTTATAATATTTTTCTATATTTTTTATAATTTTTTGGGATACTTTTCCCTGAATTTGACCTATATAATAAGTCAAGTAAAGAAAAAGAGAAAAAAGAATCCTTTATTGATTTTAATATCTATAATGTTTTGGGATAGGGAAAAAAATATGTTTGGTTGTAAATAATATTTTGAAATTTAAGTAATTTTTTTATCATTAAAGTTTATTTTTAAATTTTATTGATGAAATAATTACTTTAAATTCTTAAGAAACCCCAACATAGTATTTATTTAATTAATATGAACATAAAATAAATGATACTAAAAATAATATGAATAAAGTAAATAGAATGAATTATTATGTTACATTAATTTTGTAGATAAATATATCATTTTATAAAGGTTTGAGCATAATATATTATAATTCCATCATTTCCTTGATATGTTTTAAATTAAAATTAAATGAAAAATGTCAAAATTGAAATTAATGTTATTTTATAAAAAATAATATTTTATTAAATAATATAAAATTACTAAAAATATTATATTCACACATGTGATCTTTAAATTCCTAAAAATGCATTCTATGTTCCATTAGTGTATCATATTTTCTTTTATATTGACTATATTTTCCCCTTAATAGTGAAAACGTTTTTAGTGTTGTTATGGTTAAAATGATGTTTTTGTACATTGTATATACCTGTGTTTAAATTAATTTTCAACATGCATAGTATTTTTATTTGATAAATTGGATTTAATATATGCAATCCATAGGTACAAATTATCTAATATGGTTCATTTTATTTTAATCTTAATGGATAAATTACATATGTTAAAAAGACTAGTTAACATAGTGAAAACCCAAAAAGGTAAAAGTAATGAAATGTATAAGTTGTGGAAAAAAATGTTTAAGAAATGTGAATTTTATATGGTGGAGGTATTTATAGACCACATCATATATAATAAACTTTACTTAAATTTTTTTTACCCACTTGGTATGAGATTGACTTCCCCTTATTGAATATTTTTTGTGAATTTACAAAAAGGCCACTCCTTAATTATAAAAGGAAATTCACTCACCTCACTTATACGCACCTCTCAGGCCATTTGGGTCAAACTAAAATTTCCAAAATCAATTCCAAAATTCACACCACTAATACTATAATACTTTTTTATTAACATAACCATGGAAGGCTTTGGTGCAAACCTAAGGAGGATACCTGAAAAAGAGGTAATGTTCTTCAATGAGCATTTTTATTTTATTTATCCCTCAAAAAATTATAATATAATGAAAACCTCATTATATAATATAATATATATTTTAAATATAAATATATATTTTTATTTTAGTAAAATAATGTAAAACCATCCCCACTTTGATCAAATGGGTGACAAAATCATCATTTGTGTGTACGATGGACTGCCCCTTCTTGAATTGATGTCAATCGATTTTCCATTACCTCATCTCATGTTTCTTTATGATTATGTATATGAAGTAAATATATGATATTTATATAATAATTATACCTATTTATTCAATATATTATATATTTATTTTTACATCCCATTCAATAGGTGATACGATAATTCCACCCATGTATACGACAAACTATCACCTCAAAAAGATACGTGATTCTTATTCATTAACACTTTACATAGAAGGTAATAAGGAAAAATTTATTGAATATATGTGATATATATTACCTTATTACTATAATAATTATATATTTATCAATATAAAAATATAATATATCATTTAAAATTTTTACACTAAAAGATGATAACATCATTCGTGTATGTGTGGACTACCGCCTTCACAAAGCAATGTGACACCCTTTTCAAAAACACTAATGGTGGATGTTATATATATTTATTTTCAAAGAAATGATATGGTATTATGATATAATAATCATTATTTAAATATTAAATTTTACTTTCCACCATTTCGTAATGATCCTTGAAAAATGGAATCTTTAATCAGGTGTACGTACGACTTACCATCTCGATGACTCTAATTCACTTCATTTCTCAAAAAACAAAATTTAATGATTAGTATTGAAATTATAATATATGTATAAATGTGATAAGTATTTCATTATTTTTATTCTATATATGATACAACTATATAATATTCACAAGAACCAGATCTTTAATGATAAAACATGCTTGAGAAAACATGGAAATTAACACTCAAAATAATAAAAATTATAAAATATTATTAATAGACACGTGATAGGATTTTATAAAATAACCATATATGATATTATAAATACTCATATTGTTATTTTTTATGTTAGTAACATGATTAAAACCACTGTACATGAATTTAAATCATGTTTAACCAAAAAGATGCATGAGGTAAGGGAATTTATCTAAATTTACATTGCATTGAGAAATATTTATTATCTTTTAGAAATTCAATTTTATGTGGTTTATATACATCCCATTTGAAATATAATGTCATTATTAATTCATAATTAATGGTATTTTAGGTTTCAATTTGAATTATTTCATCCATTAGTATTTTACATGAATATTACCAAGTGGTAAAATTTATTGTGAAATCTACCTTCCTTTATGATTATTATCTTTATCATAAAAAATCACTTTCATGGTATAATTATTTATTGTTCATTAAATTTATCTTAAATATCCATATTTTTTTATAATGAAAATGATAATTTCCTAAAATATATACCATTTTTACAAACACTGTTTACTTTGAATGTTATTTGATTAATTGGGGAAATATTGGTAAATATGCATCCTTTACTCAGTACAGATATTTGTTGACAAGGAAAAATGTTCCTGAATTAAATAAATCAATAGATATATGGGGAATAATTTTTACATTTATACATTGTTATGTACCATTTATATATACCCTCTAGATACAGTGAATAGTGTCATAAGACAAATCAATAAGCTAATATGAAATTAGTTATCCCAAACCATAAGAGTTTATACCCAGCAGTTTCAAACTATCCTAAGGATAGATCTTGATGGTAGAGGTATCATGCACCTAATACATGACATATAATAAATAAAATTTTAATTTAATGTGAATTCAGTTATTATTATTACATGTGATATTTTTATATGATATTATTTCTAGATGCAGTAAATTCTTAGTTTGCTGATTAAATGGAATGTGATTTTTGTTATTTACATTTTCATATTGATTATTCATTATATTTTAATGATAGTGAAGTTTTTTAAACAGAATATATTTTCATTTATATAATTTCTTTATTTATATTGCTTATTGATTAGTGATAGATTCTATTTTACCTAACACTTACTGAGCATTTGGGATCACCCTTATTTTCATCATATTACCAAGGACTCCATAAAGTGTACTATGATTGATGTGAAATGATATGGTAGAGTGAATAATGTTATTCTTTAAAAATTTATGTTGTAATTTTTGTTTTCAAATATAAAATAAGATTCAAGTATGATTCATGTTTTCCAAGACTACTAAACCATTTGATCCTTCATGATATGATTCCTTGTATCTTATTCTAATGCAATAAAGAAGACACTAGATCTGAGTTACTAGGGTTAGGGTAAATACGTTTAGAATTAGATGAATTTTAAAAGAAACCTTGAGAACTATATTTATGAATATATATATATATATATATATATTAGGGAATGTAACCTTATAATATACTTTGAGTATAAGTATAGAAGAATATACTAATGTTTCAGTAAGGAAGATATTAAGTTATTTTTACTATAAATACATCCCTTTTATGATACTACAAGTAGACTTCGTTCTAGCATAGGGGTACCTATGTGTAATAAATCAAAAAAGGGTGTATTGGAATTGACCCAATCATCAGCTAGTACCTCAAAATTCACCTTAATGAACACCTGGTTTGACACTCATGATGGATATTATTAGGATAATCCACATTTTCTTTATAAACAATTATAATGGATTTTGAAAATATATATATCCCTAAAGAAACCATGTTAATGATTATGATATTAGCTATTCAAAATTATTTTTTTAAATTATGTTTTGTATTTAACTATTTCTGGGATTATACATTATGTTTCATAATGATATGATCTAATCTAGCGTATTATATCTTATATAAATGGTTCCCAAAAGAAGGAATGGGAACCAAATCAATACACATAATTCAAAGAGTAAGAATGATTTTTTATTTGATTAGATTAATCCAATATTTTGAAGGTAACTAGTCTCGAATACATTATGATCATATGATGACATAGTAACATGAGATAATAGAACAAACAAAGAATTATGTCACAACCCAATTTTTATTTTCCTATTTTATTTTATTTTATCTTTTTTTGGTTTCCCCCCTTATTTTTTGGTGTTTTAGATCAAAATTGGATGTTTTGGGTTGTTGTCTCATTTGTTTCATATTTTGAGTGCACGGTTAAGGGATAACAAGGTGGCCACTTGTGGATAGGTCTCCCTTAAGTTCAATTGAAACTTACATGGTTTGTGTTGCACAGGTAGCACATACTTGGGGTCAAATAATGTGGCTCTGAGGTGAAATTGGGTCGGTCTTTAGGTGATCCTCGTTGAGGGCGCACAACCTAAGAATAATCTGTCTATACTTTTTAGAATACATGCACATGTATTTAGTGTTTTTTTCAAGAACTAAGTCACACGGTGGGAGAATAGTGTTCAAAACCTTAATTAAAAACCATTTTAGTTGTCCTATATTCCTAGTAAGGGGTGCACAATTGGTGAATTGTTTCCCAAACCATGCCGACTAACTATGCATAGTGCCTAAGAATTTTAAAAACATCAAATGACTTTTTTCCCTCCTCTGGTTTTAAAACCAAAACACCCTATTACCCCCCCCCCCCATCTGGCTCATGTGACCCTTGGGGTCTCTCCTTCTCTTCCTCACACCTCCCTCATCCTCTAATGGAGAATCCAAGTGATTCCTTCAATGATTTAAGGTGATTTATTCAATTAAATTCCTCATATCTTCTTCCACCTCCTTCTCCTTCCATTTTATCTTGAGTTTCTCCTCATCCTTGGTCTCTTGAGTCTAGGGTTCATGTTAATTTCAGTTTAAATTAGGGGTTATTTCTAAATAAGTTTCCTATCAGATGTTATTTCTTCTTCAGACACTCATGGAGTTGTTTTTCGTTGCCATTTTCAAAGCCTTATTAGTTTGTGGTAGGTTTTTATTTTAATTTTCCATTTAAATTGAATAAATGTTGATTTATTGCCTTTAAAACCGTTATTAGATAATAAAAAGTGATTTTATCTCTTTAGAATAATTGTTTAATGTGTATGGAGAATTTTCCCCTGATATGGAATCAAATGAAATTGTTTTACGTAACCTCTCATAGCCAGTGTTTGTTAAAATGCCCAGTTTTGTATTATAAATGGTTTATGGATTCTAAATAATGTATCATCCTTAAAATAGATTCATAAACAGATGTTGGTTTTATAATTTGTGTGTTGTGTTTATTTGGATTTTTTTGTCAAATAATGAGTAAGGAATGTTTGGAACCTTAATAAAATGGTCCTATTTTAAAATATTCCCTTGGGATGAATCTCTTACTTTTATGGATTCTAATGGGGATGTGAGGTCCTTGGAAAGGGAATTCCCTCTTGTGTTAATGGTTTTAAGTAAAGGGAATATTCCTTTGGCTGATTTAGTGGGTATTCCTCATTTTTGGGATTGTACGGTTGCTTTTTTTATTCTTTGTGTATGTGGTTTCTTTTTTGAATATTCCTAGATTACCACAATTTAGACCTGGCATGGGAACAAAGAATATCTAGAATGTTTTTTTAGAGAATGATTTCTTCACTAGTTTAGGATTATACCCTATCTTTTATCCCTTAGTATGGACCTTTTGATTCATAAGGATTATTCCCATCTGTTATTCCATGTATGGTAGGACTGAACATGGGGGCTATTGATTGCATCTGGAATGTGTAAATCATTGTTCCCAAATTAACATGTTATAGATTACCATGTTTCTCCAATAATTATTTATCAGTGATGGAAAATTTAGATTCCTCAACTACTTTGGTTACATGTGTATGTTATACACTATTTCCCTCTCTATGTGGTTATTTCCCCCGTATTGTTTTTATAGTGTATCCCTTTTGTAAAATTAAATAATTGGTTTTTAAAATGTTTCTCACAATTTTTTTTTGAATTTCTTAATCTCTTTTATTTTTATTTAAATGAAAAAATTCTTCTTCATACACCTCCTCTTCCCCATTAAAGGTAAAAAATCCCTATTATCATCAAAAAAATATTTTTGAATAGAGTTAAGTGAACTAAGATTTTTCTAAAAAGGAAATGTGTGAAAATATATGTTTATATATTTTATTTCAAAATATAGGTTAGTAAATATTTTTTTTTGAAAGAGATACATCAATAATATATTATTTGGGCATGAATGCAGATTTTTTGTACTCATGCCTATACATTTTTCTTGTTTTTAGCCATAGGTGAAGGTTCCTACTTGTTCTCAATCGATGTGGAGTGATGTTGGGTTTTGGGTTTGGTGAGTGACTTGTGGGGTCACACATAGATCTATTTGGTCTTCAGGTTTGATTTGGTATTATATTTAATTATTAACTTCCCCATTTGGTTTTCATTATTTTATTTAGAACACCCCTTTTCAACTTCTTTTGTATATTCATCTTTGGAAATTTCATTCCCACCATTACTCTATGATGCCCTGGTGCTTGTTACCTCTCTAGAGTGATATGGAATGCGTCTTAGGGATGTTGTGGCCCATATCAAGTGACTGGTCTGGGGTTAAACCAGGTTGTATCATGATGAAATGGTATCAGATTAGGCTAGGTTCTTTAGTGGAACTATCTTTCAGATATCCCTTTTTAATTTTGTATATTAAGGTTGATAGAGTAGGACTATCAGATCTTGGGTTGTAAGTATGAAAATTGTCTAGCCAAAACTTTCTATGTAAAAACATGAGTTACCATATTAATTTTGGTATTTCTTAATTTATTTGACTCTTGTGTGTTGTTTGATTTTTGGGGAAACAAAATTGTGTTTGGTATAGTGGTCTCCAAAGAGCACACAGGGTATAGAAATCCATGTGGTCCTTGGTATGTAGTCCTAAAAAACTTGTGTGATGATGACATGATTGGTGTTTGGAATCTAACCATATAGATAAGTCACCCATCTATACAAGTTTTTCCCTTGATTTTATTTTGGGTCTCCATGGTTTTATATTTTTTTATGAAAAATAATATTTTTATTTGTGAAAAAATGGATTTCATGTAGTGATGTTTTTGTTTTTAGGGAAAGGATAAATTATTTTGTAGATTTATTTTAAATAAAGTCTTAGAAAATGATTTCAAAATGAAGTTAATTTTAATAAAATGGTGTTTTAATTAAATTATTTATGATAAAAATGGGTTTTTTTGAAATTGGAAAAAATTGATCAAACTGGAAGGATAGGATTGTTTGATGACATTCATGTAATTTTTGGGGTGGAATGAAATGCTTTGTAGTGGTGGTTTGGAAATAAAGTTGAAAATGGTTTCCAAATAGAGTGGTTCCTATTCTTTCAAGGGATATTTTTGTAGAATTTTGGGTTTATTTTTTTATGCACGGTGTTTACTTGTGGTGAGTTTTGGTCGGTGAGTTAGTTTTGATTAGGTTCTTGGTTTTCTTATTATTTAGAGTATGCCCCACCGAAGACTTAATGGATATTATAATTGAAGATATTTTTCTTTCACCATTAGTGGTCCCTCTAGTTTATCAACCTAAATAATTCCTCCTTTAGTTTTGGAAGATGAAAAATTATCACTTTTATGGATAGAAAAATCCTTTTAAAGATGAATATTAGATACGGAAAATCAGAAGGATCATTGGTTCATTGAGTTTCTTGAATATGTAAAGGTTAAGATCACTAACTTTATGATCAAAGGTATGAGATGGAAGTGGCATAAGTTAGTTATTAGGATCTATCCTTGGGATGAAATCTCTTAGGAATTATTCAGGTCTTCATTCATCAAAGAGTTTTTCTAAGAGGTTGTGAATGTGCAGAAGGTGATGGAGTTATGATGCCTTCAACAAGGTGATGGATCAGTTTTGGATTTGGTCTGTCAGTTTGTGGATATAGTTCCCTATCTCCCTAAGGTGTCTGAAGATTATTCTATAAAAGATCAAAATTTTGACAATGGGATTTATTTTAAAATCCAATAATGGCTGTATAAATTTATTCTAATCTCATATCCTGATGTGGTGAGGAAAGATGTTTAGGTTGAAGCCGTGTCAGTATGAGTGCTCAAGGAAGAAAATCCTCCATTATAATTTGTAAGAGGAGAAGGTAATTATAGTAAAGGGAATTGAAAAGGGATGTGAGTTAGTTATTATGGTGGTAGAATTAAGAGTCCTTCTGATTATCTATAAAATTCATCAAGGAAAAGGACCGTAGTCTGTCATGAATGTGGGAAATTGGGTCATAAGAACCTATATTGTCTAGCAGCAACAAATAATTTCCATACATATGGATTCTTGGTTCAATTGAAAAGTTTTTTTCTTTGTATATCAAAGAGGTGACATGGAACCAGGTCCACCCCTTCAGAATATCCCTCAATTTGTTCATAGAAGTAGAGTTTTTATTTGGGTACAGTTTAAAGAACCTTTTTTGTTAAAATTTTTCTTTTGTGTAGTGGTTTCATCTTATAGTGCCATCTTTTTTTTCAGAATTGAGAAATGATGTTTTTTTACCTTTTTGGAATATTTATTTTAAGGAAGTGTCTTTTTAGGAATTACAAACCTTTTAGTCTTGGTGTGGAGCATGTTTTGTTGTGTGTCTTGTTCATGTTGTTTGGTTCCTTTTTGAGTTGGTGTGTGGTTATTATAGTTATGAGGTTTGATGATTGATTGGTGTTGTTGGTTGAGCATCTAGCTCGAATTAAAAAATGGCTGGGAGTCTACCCTTGCCTCCTATGTTAAATAAATTAATACCACATTTGCATTTTGTCCCTTTACTTGTTTTCCCATTAAGAGTTATTATGTGTTTAGATATGCCCTTTGGTGTTATCCAACCATGGAGTTTTCCCCCAACTTTGGTTAATGTTGAGCCCTAGTAGTAGGCCTAGTGGTTTTTGTTTTGGTTAGGTGTTTTGATCATTGTTTGGTGTTTTTTTTGTTGCTTGAGGAATGGATTGATTCCCATTGATCATTTCTGGTAAGAGGTATAAATTTTGTTTTGGTGGTGGTCGAGGTGTTCTTCATCCTAATGATTTGAGTCATGTGGGTTGGTGAGATTTTTCTTTTGATCGATCAACTATGTCTTTGAGGATTTGTGGGAGCAGAAATTGTAATGGTGTGACGAATTTTTACTCCCTAGTTTTTATTTTCTTTTATTATTTTGGGCTAATTTTTTTGTGGCTTATCACTTGATTTTTGGGTGTTTTGGTTCTAAATAGGAAGTTTTCAGATGTTTTTTCTCTGTTTCACGGTTTAAGAACATTTTTAAGGAGTAACAATGAAGCCTCATGTGGCTGGGTTGATTTTCAGTTAATTTTTAACAGGCATGGTTTTTGTTACATGGGTATCGCATAGTTGGAGTCAAACCATGTAGATTTTGGGTGAAAATGTGCATGTATTTGGGTTCTCCTAGATGAGGGTGCTTGTCCTAAGAAAGGTATGTATATACCATATGGAAGGAACACACATGAATTTGGAGTTTTTTACAGAACCAAGTTTCAGGGTTGGTGCACAATTTCCAAAGTTATACAGCCAAACCATGTGGGTGTCCAGTGTGTCTAGTAAGGGGCACATGATTTCCCTAACCCTACAGCCTAACCATGCACAATTCACAGTTTCATTATAAACATCAAATAAACATTTATCCTTTTAGGGTTTTCAACCCCAAAACACCTTATTGATCCCCCATTAGGCTTGTATGACCCTTAGGGGTTCTCCCTCATTTCCTCACACCTCCCTTATCCTCTAATGGAAAATCCAAGGGATTATATTAGGGTTTTGGGTTGATTCCATCAAGGTAATTTCTCCTCTCTTCTTCAGCTTCCTTATTATTCTATTTTATCTTGAGTTTCTCTCCTTCATAGGTCTCTCGAGTATAGGGTTAATGTTCCTTTGAGTTTAAATTAGGGTTTTTCATTATTAAGGTTATTATCTTATAATCTTTCTCCATTGGATTCTCATGGAGTTGATTTGGGTTTCCATTGTTGAAGCCCAATGATTTTGTGGTAGGTTTCTCTTTCCATTTTTCATTTAAATTGAATAAAAGTTGATTTTATTCATTTTACAATTTAATTTGATACTAAATAATGATTTATAACCTTTAGAATAATTTTTTGATGTGTGTGTGGTTAATTTTACCCTCCTATGGAATCGAATGAAATTATTTTACTAAACTTCTCACAACAAATTTCTGTTAAAACATATAGTTTTATTTTATAAATGGTTTTATGTTTATAAATGTTGTTTCAAGTTTATAAAATGGTCTTATAAAGTGATGTTGGTTTTATATGTTTTTATTGGGTTGTTTTTGAAATCATTTTTCATTCATAGAATGCGTGACGCCTCTTTAAAACCATTATAAATTTTTCTTCATTTGAAAACTATCCTTGGGATTTATCTCTTACCTTGATGTATGCTAATATTAATAAGTGTACTTTATCATGGGACTTCCCTCTTGTGTTTATGGTTTTAAGGAAAGGTGATATTCCTTGGGGTGATTTGGGGGTGATGACATGTGGTGTGGTTTGTGTGGTGGATTGTGTGTATTCTTTGTGTATGTGGTTTCTTATTTGAATTTTATTGGATCACCCCCACTCTAGATATGAAATGGGGTCCTAGAATATATTTAATATTTTCTCCTAATAGTTTTTTATTAGTTTTGGATTACACTCTAGCTAGTGAACCTTATTAGGAAACTTGCTCTGTTTTAGGATTATTCATCTCTATAGGTCCAGGTAGGGTACGAATGACCGTGAGGTCTATTGATTACATAAGGCATGATGATATGATGTATCCAAGAAGAATATGTTCTATATTACCCACTATGGTCAAAGGTAATACCATTTTTTCTAGAACTTATTTGCCGATGGTGGATAATTTAGGTTCCTCAACTACTTTGGTTACATGTGTGTGTTATCTCCCATTTTCCTCACCATGTGGTTATTTCTCCCGTGTTATATTTATGGTGTATCCCTTTTGTAAAATTAAATAATTGGGTTTTAAAATGTTACAATAAAAATGTTTTCTGAATTTTTTCCCTATCTTTCCTTATTCTTTGAATGAAAACTTTCCTATTCCTACTCCACTTATTCCCTTAAAAAATACACGAGCACGTATTCTCATGAAAAAACCTATTTTTTCATAGAAGGAAATGAACCATGATTTTTTAATAGGGAAATGTATAAAAATAATTGTTTCTATATTATTTTTAAAATATTGGAAATTCAATCTTTTATTTAAAAGAGATTCATGATGACCAGATTATCTGGGCATGCCAACTATGTTTAACACTCACTCTAATACTTTATTCTAATATTTAGCCTTTGGTTTAGGCACCTTATTATTATCAATATCTATAGATAAATGTGAGTTTTTGGGTTTAGTGAGGGACCCATGGTGTCACACATATATCTTCTTGGTAGTTAGGTTAGTTTTGGTTTTATTTTAAATTTTTTTAGATGTTCTTTTTTGGGGTTTCATTAATTTCTTTGTGATTCTCTATTGTTTTCCACTTCTTTTATATATTTAACTTGGTTGAAATCATTCCAACCATTACTCTATGATGCCCTGGTGCTTTTCTCCACCCTGGGGTGATCCGGAATGCGCCCTGGGGATGTCGTGGGATGTCTTAGGTGATTGGTTCATTTTCAACCTGGGTTGGTTTGTGACAAATTATCTAAGTATTAAGGTTCTGAAGGGAAGAAAGAGAAGAATAGGATAGTAGAAAAAAATATGGATAAATAAGGGAAATAATGAGTTTCCCTTATTTGATAATTATGGAAGGAAATACCTCGGTACATGATTAATAAGAAAGTGAGTTTTATTCAAGATTGGGGGAAAAGGGAATCATTCTCATGATTGCAAGCATAAGAAAAAGTTTTAAAATGTTGAATTCTTTTACTGTAAGGAAATGAGGCACTAAACAGAAAAATTAACCATACATTAAAGGAATATACCTGAAAATTATCTAATGGATAACCGTTAAGCTTATTATATTACAATAGATGATGTTGAAAAATTAATGTGTTTGTGATTAGATTCAAGAATTATTTCATTTGAGTATTTTATCAATGATATCCTAGTCATAATAATTATAAAATGTATAAGGATTATACTATATTACTTATACTTTAGGATTTTAAATCATATGTTCAACAATACAATGACGAAGAAAAATAATTCAATGAAAAGTTTAACTTCTTAGAAAAACACATTACTAAGGGAAAGATAACCCTTATTATGTTCCTGATGTTCAGATAGTGATGTTGGGATAAATAGATTATTGAAATGGAAAAAGTAAAATGGATAATAATTGGTAACTTAAGAATTATTACTGATTTGTTGAAAAAGTTTTTTATACTATAATTTTAGAGTTTACAATGTCTTTTGATTTATGTAATATATTCAATAATCTATGTTTTTCCTAAGGAATAAATAAGAATGCATGTTTTAAATTTGATTTTTTGATAATTTATGTTGTTATCATGATTAAATAAAATATATGATGAATGTACTCACATGTTTGATATGCATTGATTAATATAAATTTCATGTTGTTTGGGGGATTAATCATAATTATATTTTTGAAATTTAGTGACATCATTTCTAAAGTTATGCATCATAATCATTTGAAAGGGCTATAAGCTTAACCATTTTTGAAATGGTTTAATTTGAAATTTGGAAAAGGTTATAGAAATTAATGTATTACTTCAACATATATATATTTCTAAAAACTATGTTTAATATTTTTCCATAATGATAATGAGATATAAAAGGACTAACATATCACTCTATTTGGATATTACAATTTTTTAAAAGTGAATTTTAATGCTTTAGAAATAAAAAAATCATTTTTGGATAATCATTTCTTGGAGTAAGATATGAATTAGAAATTGACAAAATCATTTACACTTTTATTCAATGCCCATATATTCACATTCCACTAAGTTTCTCATATTTATAAACAAAGTTATGTGACCTTGGTACTTCCCTATATATTTTATTAAAGGGATGTTCTATTAACCCATTTATGATCTTGGTTTTTTCATAGGAGTATTTCAAAATGAAAAAACAATGATTTAAAAGATCATGTTTAAATTTTGAGGATTCAATTTATTAATTTTTGTGATAATGTAACACTAGAAAATTCTAAAATAAGAACATTGTATTCGATTTCATGTATAAAATGAAACACCAAGGTAAGAAGAAAATATAACAAACCTAAAATTTATGATACATTTATTTTGTTAGTGAAATGAAATTAATTTAGAATATCTCATTACATTTAACGGTCAATTTATCTTGCATTACATGCTACCATGAGTTTAGATTGCGTTATATGTAATACTGAGTTTGAAAAAAATGAGAAATTTTATTAAATTATTATTATTTAATATGATAATTATCACCCAGCCAACAGAATATATATGAATAAATAATAATAAAAAATTATATAAATTAAGATAATCTATGGATTAGAAACAAAATAAGAATTATTTAAAAGAAAAAAGAAATGTTTTCTGAAAAAAATTACATTTTTCTAAAAGATGGTTTAATCACTCTTTACACACATAATTTGAAATTAATTTTTACAATTTTTTTAAAATTTATTTCATAAAACAAAAAAAAATTGAAATTAGAATCTCAAAATTATCATAGTATGATTTGTTTGTATTTTTTTTAAAAGTTACATTTTTTTAATTAATAATAAAAATACTGAATTTTATTTTAAAATAGAATTTTCATTTAAATTATTTATAAATTTAAATTATATTTATAATTAGTTTTAACATAAAATTATTTCAATTTTATATCAATTAATAAAATTTAGTCCATTAGAAATATTTTTATATACAATTTTTATGTAAAAAACATAGTAATCTTCTTAACATTTTCTCTTTGAAAAACCAACATTCTCATTATGTATGCAAGATTAATTTTAAATTAAAAATTTCCACTTATATTGTTATATTTTTTCAAAATGGATTCAATATTTGTATTCAGAACAATTTATTTTATCTAATAAGTTCAACTTCATTTTTGACCAATATTAATATTGAAAATCGTAAAAATTACTTACCAAGGTTAAGGAAAGAATTTGATTATAGGGAGTTAAACTAAGGAGATATTGGTTAAAATTACATAACATTTTTTCTAATACCCATTTGATGAAACTATTTCATCCATTTTCACCTTAGGATCTATTTATAAGAGTTTTTGGGACACTATTTCAAGAAATCGACAAATATAATAATTTCAGTAATGAGAAAGGGAAAAAAGGAATCATCCTTACTTTTAAGGTCTATAACACTTTGGGATAAGGAAAACAAGACATATTTTCGGTTTTAAATACAAATTTTATTTATAAATGAGATTTTAATCATTATAATTATTTTTTATTTTTTAGTAATTAAATAATTACTTTGTATTCTTAAGAGACACAATCTTTGTAATTATTTAGTTAATAGAAAAATTAAATAATTAATACAAGAAATATGAAAATTAAATTATATTGAATGAATTATTGTGTTACATTAATTTTATATATAGATATATCATGTTATACATGTGTGAAAATAATACATTCTAAATCCATCTTTTTTTGGATATTTTTTAAATGCAAATAAAATGAATAACGTAAAAAGTGACATTCTTGTTATTTTATAGAAAAATGATATTTTATAAAATGATTTAAAATTACAAAAGAAAAATTTATTCCAATTTATTTTTTAATTTCTAAAAATATTAAATATGGTCCATTACTAGACCAATTGTTATTTTATAGTAACCATATTGACCCAAAAATAGTAAAAACAATTGTGTCGTTATTCTTAAAATGATTTTTTTGCACGTTGCATGCACTTGTGTTAAAATTAAATTTCAAAACACATAGTATTTTTATTTGAAAAATTGAATTTAATATTTATAATACATATATAAAAAGTTTTTAAAACAATTCATTTTATTTTAATCTTAAAGGATAACTTACCTAGGTCAAAAAGACTAGTTTCCATCATGAAAAACCAAAATGGTAAAAGTAAGGAAACAAATAAGTTAAGGAACAACATGTTTAAAAAAGGTCTATTTTTGGGGTGGATATGTGTCTCATCTATATTATCCCTCAAGCACTTTAATTATAAAATTTTAATCCACTTTTTGTGAGATTGACATCCCATTATTGATTAGTTTTGAGAATTTACAAAAACACCACTCCTCCTCAATTATAAAAGGGAATTCACTACCCTCACCCATACACACCTCTCAATCCATTTAGATAGACCAAAAAACTCCCAAATATGTTTTTAAATTTTCTCCTCTCATTCTATAAAGACTTATTTTTTCATAAATCCAACCTAGGAAGGCTTTGATGCAAACCTATGGAGGATACCCAAAGACGGGGTGATGTTCTTCAAAGAGAATTTTTATTTTATATATCCATACACAACTCTAAATTTATATTAAAAAAATATTATCTAAGAAAAATAGTATATTAGATTAACTAAGATTGTTTATGTTAAGGTTATTATGTTTAACCATCCACGCTTCCACCAAATAGGTTACGAAATCATCATTCACGTGTATGTCAGACTACCGCCTCGCGAACCAATGTCATTTTTTTCCATTACCAAATATCGTGGATGGGTATGATGATGGATTTATACGATATATATGATATTTATAAAAAAATTATACCTCTTTATTCATTATATAATATATTTTTTTTCATTTTATTCTGTAGGGGATACTATAAAGTTGATCTTGTGTATGATAAACTACTTCCTCGTGAGGTGATGTGATTCATTTTTTACTTATGATTTATATGTAGGGTAATAAGGATAAATTTTATTTGTATATCTAATATAAAAGATACAATTATGATATTCATGAATTATTTATCTTTTTGAATTTATCATTTTCATTCTTTTACACTAAACTATGATAACATTGTTAATGTACGCGTGGAATACCACATTCATGAAATGATTTGACTCTATTTTCATCTTCAAAAAACATGAATGATATATATATTTATTTATATTTAAATAAATAATATTTTATTAAATATATCATTACCATTATTGTAAGATTATATATTACTTATCCCATTTCTATAATGATTGTTGAAAAATTGAAACACTATTCATGCGTACATATAACCTACCACATCCATGATCGTAAAATACATTATTTATCAAAACCATATTTCATTATTGGTATTAAAAGTATAATTGATGAGTTAATATAATGTTTATTTCAGAATTATTATTATAGAGATCATAGAACTATATAATATTCAAAAGAACCAGATCTATCATAAAAAACTCGCATGAGAAAAAAGGTAATTAACACTTGAAAAATAAAAATAATGAAGGATTTTAATGGAATGGTTATAATATATTAAAGGGATCATATATGAAATTATAAATATTAATATTTTTCTAGTATATGTTAATTAATTATTTAAAACCACTATATAGAAGGATAATTTACGTTTAGCCAAAAATAACCATAAGGTATGGTACTTTGTCTCATTTTACATTCCATTGAGACTTTTTTGTTATCTTACACCAATTAAATTTTATGTGGTGTATATACAGACACATTGATATATAATATCATGCTTCATTAATAATTAATGTAATTTTATGTTTTAATTATTGGGAAAAAATCCCTCAAGGCATCATTGAAGCATATTTGAGGTGATTGTGTTTGTTGACAAAGTGGACATCTGAGTGGTGATTGTTGAAAAAGAAAAAAATGACATACAAATTTTTTGACAAAGAGGATTTCATGATGGAATGTCGAGTTCAAGAGCTGAGGTCAATGATCCATGTTTGATTCAAGAACATAGACAAAAGGAATGGATGATTTGGAGGCAGTACAAAAGAACAGATACAAGGTGGTGCCGTTTTCCAGTGTGCCAAATTTTTGGGCCTGAAAATCGACAAATGAAGAAAAGTGTTTTTGGCAAAGGGACTTGCGCGCTGAGGACATGGAGTATAGGAAACTTGCGCGCCATATGTTTTTCAAGATCAGAAGATCAAAATATGGCTAAGGAAATTGGTTCACGCAAGTTTGGGAGTTGGTCGCGCAAGGGTCTAAAAGGACAGAAGACTTGCGCGCTGAGACTGGGTCACGCATGTGACTTGTGCGCCATTGCGTAGGATGGTCAATTTTCCTATAAATACTGGACCACCCCTCTTAATTCCAAAAACCGGAGTTCAACACTTTGAGAAATCAGAGCTCCCGTCGCGCAGGTGTGGTGGTCGTGCAAGTGGTGTGTGTGGTCGCGCAGGTGGGACTTGCGCACCAGGGTGATTGTTGAGTGCCAGTGTTTGAAGATACACGCCAATGTGGAGTTTCACTCCAATACTGGATTAGGCGTAAAAGGAAGTGAGTCGCGCAGGTTTAGAGTTGAGGAAGCTTGAGTCGCGCAAGTGTCTGAGGAGGACTTGCACACAACTTGTGACTTGTGCGCCGATACTTGTGCGCCGAGGTTGACTTGCGCACCAAGTAAGGTTTATTTACAGCAGTGATTTTCGGGCTACCTGGAAGCTGGAAGTTTTCCTGATATCTTCGGTGCAAAGAGAGATTCATCTACGAGTGAGAATTGGGCTTTAACAGAGCATCTACTTACAGAGGAAGATGCATTCCTTCATGCAAATGAAGAGACCTACAGGTCTATAAACTGTGAGTGGATTCCTTCCAAGAGTAGTGAGCAAAATAAGGGAAAGAAGGTGATCCTATCCACCAGCAGTGAGCCAGAGAGAGAGAAACAGGGAGTGACCCTTGGGGAAGCAGTGAGCTGACCCTAAACATTGTAAAGGCAGTGAGCCTGGGCATAGAATTGATCTAGCCCGAGCATTGTAATCCACATTTAGTGAAGAATAGTGTAATTTGGTACGACCGGCAACTTATCAGTGTATGCTCCTTAGACGTAGCCCAGTGAGGGTGAACCAAGTAAAAATCTTTGTGTCTACCTGTTTGCTTCCCTGAATTGCATTCAAAGCATCATCATTAGATAAAGAAGTAAATAAGTGATCATATTTTACACACAAGATCAAACAGAGTGACCCTTGTAATAAATAGGTCAAGATCCAGTGGGGTAGAAAGAACTTTGAAAACGAATATCCATACCTTGATTCACCCCCCCTCTCAGGGTATATAGGCCCCTATTGGCCCTAACAATTGGTATCAGAGGGAAGGTTTCTTTTATCAGATTTGTTTGCTCCGACTTGGTGTAGTAAATCTTTGTGTTTAAAGAATCAGTCTTCTCTTATCTCGGTGAGCCATGGAAAAGGAAAAAACATCCAAGAAGAAGAAAAAGTTAGGTGGTATTACTCAGCGTGGAAGTGTGTATGGAAAAAGTGTGATTCAATTAAAAGAATCAAATAGTTTACTGAAGGAAGGTCTGGATGAATCTGACAAGGAAATGATTGATTCACTCAAGCATGATGCAGGAATGAGTGAAGCACATGAACTTCAAAGTGATATTGAAACAAGTGATGATGAAGAAGAAATAATTGAAGGAAGAATAGATATGAAAGCTGAGTTAGAGGCTTCTCTTGAAGAGATAGAAGTTTGGAGAGCCAAAACCAAGAAAGCTAAAAAAGTTGTTCACGATGCCAAAATCTATATGCAGTAGCAGGAAGAAGAGAAGTCTAAGTTGATGGATAAAATTGAGGAACTCAAGTTATCAGCACCAGAGAACTTAGAAATAGTTGGTGAGTATAAGCTTAATATTTAAGAACAGAAAAGGGAGATCAATGTCTTGAATAGAAAAGTAAAAGATCAAGTAAAGTGCATCGAAGAACCTGATATTCCAAGTGACGTTGGAAACACCGAAGAAGTCAAATATAAAGATATCGGGATCAAAGTATTGGAGATTGAGGTCAACAAGATAAGAGGCTTAAATCAAAGTCTTATTGGTGTGGCAACTGACCTAAAGAAGAATAATTATTCTCAAGGTGAGGAACTACAAAAGCTGTCTAAAATAAAGGGAAAACAAAAGGCTGAAGATTATGAAGAGAGTCAAAAGTCAGAAGAAGTTCAGAATCTGAAAGCTAGAAATATTGATCTTCCTACACAGCTATCTGAGCTAGTTTAGAAGAATCAAATACTATTACAGGACAATGCATGTTGTTTTGATTCTGTTTATTAAGAAAAATTGAAAGTAATGGAGCAGAGTGACATGGTGGATAAGTTGACACGTGAATTAGAAGATGAGATGAGTAGAGGGAAGCTTCTCAAGGGAGAACTTGATATCCAACTTTAATCAAGGGATATGAAGATTCAAAAGTTGGGAGAAGAGCTAGAATCAGTCAAGAAGGAAATGGAGAAGTCTAAATCCAAAGATACACCCAAGTTGAAGGATGCACTGCACTTATTATTTGATTATCCTTCGGCAGGTGATGATCAAATGAAATCCAAATATGCCACATCAGAAGAGAAGCATGAAAGGATTGTATCATCCCAAAGGCCATCCATTTTGGGAAAATCTGGAATTGGATATGATGATCTCACTCCTATGCGTGATAGGAAAAGTGAAGTGAAAATATCTAGAGATATGAAAAACCTTGCAGGTGCTGGAGATAGACCTAAAAGGGATTTTACAGGAAGAAATGATAGCATGAGCTATTTCTGCGGGATTCATGGCCACACATCAAGCTTCTGTCTAGATGCTCTGGAATACATTTCAGGCTGTGAAAATATAAACATTGATAAACCCAAGGATAAGAAGAAGCATCATGAGAAATCACAGAGAAGAGTCTCTCAGAGGAAATAATATATAAGATGCTATTACTGTGGAACAATGGGACACACCATGAATATGTGTTAGGAAGCTCAAGAGCTCAATGTTAGGGGTATAACTCAAGCTGCATCAACATCTTGGCTAAGAGATGATGAAATGAGGTATTCCATTAATGGAAGTTGTTTCATATTTTCTAATAATTGGCATTTGTCAAGACATTGCAGCAAGAAGAAGGCAGTAAAGAAAAAGGAACTCCAAAGGAGATTCTCAACTCTAGTGGTGTATAATGAGAGATCGTACACTGGGAGAGAAAGTGGTATGTTCAAGAATAAGCTTAGAGTTCCTGGATAATCACAAGGATCTGAACAAAAAGTGTATTAGTCACACTCACAACCGCTCTCTAATAATGAACATGTAAAAATATGGAAGAAAAAGGGAGGAAACACTATAGTTGTGAATAAGAAGAGTGGACATTCAATGGAGGACTCACCACCAGTGAAAAAGAGTGTGGTGATTCAAACATCTGATAAAAGGCAGATAAATAAAGAATGCGTTGAAAAATTCACAAGTCATGTTCCACGGAGAGGACTAGAAGAAAATGGAAAACCCCTGCAATGGTGGAAGAAGCAAGGGAAGATGATGAGCAAGGAGATTCCTGCTCAGAGAAATAATCAAGAAAAATGGAATTTTGGAAGAACCTCAAAGAAGGAAATGAGTTCTAGTGGGTCTGTACCCAAGTGATAAGAATGTTCGGGCCTACAGAATCTACATATCCAAAAAAGTCTCAGCATGTGGGTAATGAATGCTTAGTCATATGGTCAGAGTAGTTGATGTTGGCCAGGCAGCTGGAGGAAGCAAGAAAGGAGTGTGATGCACTCCAAGAAAGAATCAAAGGGTTGACCCATCAGGATCAACCATAATCCTCATCTTGAGGATTCTAGAAGAGTACCCCTCTCTCTATGTATATAAATGCTATTAACTGATGATTCATGTGTTTCAGGTTCTACGGAGATACGATCCAAGGGGAAGTGGCATATAAGGATGCAAAGTGGAGATGTGATATGCTCTACAATTTCAATTGATTCAAATTAGGTACCGGAATTGAAGAATAAAGGGAGAAACAGAGCACAATATAATTTGATTGTGTTGTTAACTTTGTCTCTTGTTTCCTACACCGAGTTCCTACTCACTAGGCTTAGAGATTTCGTTAATTGCTCAATTCCAAGTGGAATATGAGAATAGAAGTTGCCGGAGGAGAAGAATTGTTATGAGTCTAAATAGTGCGACTAACCCTAGGAAGTGTTTCGCAACATAGGGGGAGCATTCAATAACAAAATAAGATGCAAGATCCATCAATGAAATAATTGGATGACTCGTCTCAGGTGTTGCCTATTGGGGGAAGAAAGAAGAACAGGGAGAAGCAGCAATAACCTTGCATTTCATGATTATTTACATTGCTCTAACAATGCGGTATCAGCTGACTGCTTTCAGACAAGGAAAATGAAATCACTACAGTAGGCATCTTTTCTATCTTAGGTTGAGCTGAAATGCTTTGCTGATGTAGCTAAAGATGAAAACTACGTTCAGGCCATGAATGAAGAGCTAGATCACAATTGAGAAGAATTAGACGTGGGAGATTGTTTCGAGGCCAGAAGATAAAAACTTCATCATGAATAAATGGGTCTATTAAGACAAGATTAATGAATATGGCATAGTGATTCAGAACAAAGCACGACTGATGTGAAAAAGAGACTCCCAGATAGAGGTAATAGATGGTGATGGGACATTTGCACCGATTGCAAGGTAGGAGACAATCAGATTATTCCTAGCCATTGCAGTGCAAATAAGGTTTAAAGTGTTCCAGATGGATGTCAATACTGCATTTCTAAATGGATTTCAGGAAGAAGAGGTGTACATTGAGAAGCCAGATGGTTTTCTCATTCATGAGGATGAGAACATAGTTTATAGGCTGAAGAAGGCGTTATATGGGCTGAAATAAGCACCAAGAGCATGGTACTGAAGGCTATATCAGTATTTGAAGAAGCATTGTTTTCAGTGTATGGGATTTGATTACAATCTTTATTTCAACAACAACAGTAATCAAAGATGAGGCTGGTCTAGAAAGAAGACATAATATTTGAAAGATCAGATGAAGCATAGTGGAGACAATCTTATGAAATCAAGAAACATGAGTTTGAAATGTCTATGATTAGTGAGCTGATGTTTTTCCTTGTTTTACAGGTTACACAAGGCAGGAATGACACATTCATTTCTCAATACAAGTATGCCAAGGAGGTTTTGAAATGATTTGGAATGGAAAATTACAAGGAGACGAAGACTCCAGTTTCGACTCGGATGAAATCATCAAAAGATGACAGTGGCAGGGCAGTTAATTTCACTAAAAACAGGCAGATTATCAGCAGTTTTCTATACTTGACCACAGTAGAGCATGATATTGTTTTCGCCACATGCCAAGCAGTGAGATATCATAGAAATCCCAAGGAAAGCCACATGCTTGCAGTAAAAAGAATACTTCAGTATATCTAGGGCACAGTGGATTTCAGCTTGACATATACTGATAAATCTCAAACAGAGTTATTGGGATATACTGATGCAGACTGGGCCGGTTCAGCGAATGATAGGAAATCAATGTCAGGTGGTTCTTTCTATCTTGGTGGATTGTGTATTTCTTAGCTAAGAAAGAAGCAAGATTGCATTTCCTTGAACACCGTGGAAGCTGAGTATATTGCGGGCACTCAAGCATGCACACAATTATTGTGGATGAAGCAGAAGCTTGCAGATATGGGAGTTGAAGTGAAGTCTCTGATCGGAATCCAGTGCCATAACTCAAGTGCTATAAATCTTAGAAAAAATCTCGTCCATCACTCAAGGACAAAGAACATTGGGATAAAGTATCATTTTATCAAGGAGAAGGTTGAGTAGGGAATTATGAAGTTGGAGTATGTGCCTACAGAGTTACAGGTTGCCGATATTCTGACAAAGGCCTTACCCATGGAAGATTTTGAGAGACATCGACTGGATCTAGGAGTTCAGTCAATTCCCCGCACTTGAAATAGTGTGGATGTAGAACCCACCCCCTCTCCCCGAGGTATGATGTGTTTTTCCCAAATGAGCTGATATGTGTTCTCTACTCTGTTACAGACTGCAAAGGAGTGACCTTTGGGTTCGTTGACAAAGGGGGAAAAAATAATGATTGTTCAAGGGGGAGACAGTGTGGCTATTTGAGAAATCATGACAGATACGGGGAGAAGCTGACCAGTGGAGCAGCCAGATAGGGGGGGAAATGAGAAAGGGGGTGTTTTTTTTATCTGACGATGCTAGAAGTGATCGATCAAAGAATAGATATCACGACAGCTACGGATCGTGATAAAAGAAGAAGAGTAGTGTTGGACTGTGGTAAAAATATTTCCAACCAAAATTGGTCTTCCAACAGGTCCTTCAACAATTGGTATCAGTTTAGTACAAATTGGTATCAGTTTGGTGTCAACAGTGGATGTCAGAGATGAAGTGATTCATTGATTAAATTTTCATTTACTCTTGTTTCTCACGCCGGGCATTGCTCATGTGGGCTTAGAGTATGTGTTGAGTAAATCCTTGATCGCTATCAGAATCACAAAAGGTGAATGGTGGCTGAAAAATCTACGATGAATCTTTCCATAGAAGAGTTTTCAACAAACCCAAAGGGGGAGATTGTTGGGAAAAAATACCTCAAGGCATCATTGAAGCATTTTTGAGGTGATTGTGTTTGTTGACGAAGTGGACATCTGAGTGGTGATTGTTGACAAAGAAAAACAATGACATACAAATTTGTTGACAAAGAGGATTTCATGATGGAATGTCGAGTTCAAGAGCTGAGGTCAACGATCCATGTTTGATTCAAGAACATCGACAAAAGGAATGGATGATTTGGAGGCAGTACAAAAGAACAGATACAAGGTGGTGCCGTTTTCCAGTGTTTGCCAAATTTTTGGGCCTGAAAATCGACAAATGAAGAAAAGTGTTTTTAGCAAAGGGACTTGCGCGCTGAGGACATGGAGTATAGGAAACTTGCGTGCCATATGTTTTTCAAGATCAGAAGATCAAAATATGGATAAGGAAATAGGTTCGCGCAAGTTTGGGAGTTGGTCGCGCAAGTGTCTAAAAGGACAGAAGACTTGCGCGCCGAGACTGAGTCACGCAGGTGACTTGCATGCCGTCGTGTAGGGTGGTCAATTTTCCTATAAATACTGGACCACCCCACTTAATTCCAAAAACTGGAGTTCAACACTTTGAAAAATCAGAGCTCCCGTCGCGCAGGTGTGGTGGTCGCGCAAGTGGTGTGTGTGGTCGCGCAGGTGGGACTTGCGCGCCAGGGTGATTGTTGAGCGCCAATGTTTGAAGCTGCGCGCCAGTGTGGAGTTGCACTCCAATACTGGATTGGGCGTAAAAGGAAGTGAGTTGCACAGGTTTAGAGTTGAGGAATCTTGAGTCGCGCAAGTGTCTGAGGAGGACTTTCACACCAGTTATGACTTGCACGCCGATACTTGTGCACCGAGGTTGACTTGCACGCCAAGTAAGGTTTATTTCCAGCAGTGATTTTCGGGCTGCGTGGAAGCTGGATGTTTTCCCGATACCTTTGGTGCAAATAGAGATTCATATACGGGTAAAAATTGGGCTTCAGGAGAGCATCTACTTACAGAGGAAGATGCATTCCTTCATGCAAATGAAGAGACCTACAGGTCTATAAACTGTGAGTGGATTCCTTCCAAGAGCAGTGAGCAAAGGAAGATAAAGAAGGTGATCCTCTCTTCTGGCAGTGAGCCAGAGAGAGAGAAATAGGGAGTGACCCTTGGGTAAGCAGTGAGCTGACCCTAAACATTGTAAAGGCAGTGAGCCTAGGCATATAAGTGATCTATCCCGAACATTGTAATCCACATCTAGTGAAGAATAGTGGAATTTGGTACGACCAGCAACTTGTCGGCGTATGCTCCTTATACGTAGCCCCATGAGGGTGAACCAAGTAAAAATATTTGTGTCTTCCTGTTTGCTTCCCTGCATTGCATTCAAAGAATCATCATTAGATAAAGAAGTAAATAAGTGATCATAGTTTACACACAAGATCAAAGAGAGTGAACCTTGTAATAAAGAGGTCAAGATTCAGTGGGGTAGGAAGATGTTTGAAAAATAATATCCATACCCTGATTCACCCCCCCTCTCAGGGTATATAGGCCCCTATTGGCCCTAACATTAATTTTAATTATTTCTTCCATGGTGATTTCACATGAAAATTACCAACCGGTAAACGTTATTGAGAAATCTCAAATTCTTTTGTGATTGTTACCTTTATCTTGAAACAATCACTTTCATGTGAAATCCTATTTTTAAATAAACGTATAATTTTTTGTGAAAAACCCTTATGCTGAGCCTAAAATTCAAGAAGCAGTTTATAATTCCACACAATGAGACATTTATAATTACAATTTAATGAAAAAATAAATTTCTAAAGTCCAATAAAACTATGAATTGTGAAATATAGAATGTATAAAGATATTTCTACCTCAAGGAAATAGTATAAAATTCATAATTTGTCACCTCCCATTGACAAAACATGATCAAGTAAGGGAAACCCATCTATAGGTCCTAGAAGAATAATAATCTAGGATAAAAGAAAATAAAAGCATAAATTAATATATCAATGTTATTAAGGGTTCATATAGTAAGAAGAAACATTATATAAATATGGGAGGAATGAAAGAAGAATTGAATGGTAGAGAAATATGGGTGTTCTCCTTGTATAACATGGAAAAATCAAAGGAAAGGTATCCAAAATTGAAGGAGAATTGGAATAGAGATCCTCCAATGGCCCATTGGAGTCATCTATGTGAGTTGGAGGGAAGGAGAGGAGAAAAAGGGTTAAAAACTATGAGGGTAGAATAGAAATTTTACCATTAAATGAAAATTGATTAGCTCACATAGTTTAGTCATTGGGTTCACTAACTGTTTTCCACTTTGTGGTTGGAACTACATAATACTTAAGCACCTTCATGGTTTGGCCCTATGATTTACCTTAAAATTAAAAACCACTTTCAATGTTGCAACAATTTTCGCATGCTTGTCTCATGGTTTCTCCTTATTATATATAATCTATTCACAGAAAAACCCTTACTAAAGGGTCTAAACATGGTTTCTACAAAAAGTCTCATATTCTGGACCAAATCATGTGTTTTCCTTGTAGACTAACCACATATGAACAAAATAAACTAGAAGATTCTTTTATAATTTTAATTGAATGGTTTTTCCTAAACTGGGCATGATAACTATGAACTAGAGGAATACATAAAGAATTATCAAATGTTACACATGAAACCTGAAATTCTTTAATATTTTTCCAAAGAAAATAAAATAATCCAAAATTATAAAAAAAAGTAACATAGGGTGTCATATTTATTGTATTTTTACATTATGTTGCATTATATATAACATAATGAGAAAACCGTATCCGAAAATCCTTTTTGATATTTCCAAAACTCTTTTTTAGAAAGGATATCATTAATTAATCATGTATCACATCATATATAATACCTTATTAATATTTATCCATAAATTCTTATAGATTTTACATTAAACACGTTTTTGGTGTCGATCAATTTTAATAAACTTGATCCATATTTTCATGGCCACAAAGTTTGATCCCATGGGTCTTTTCAATGTTGAAAAAAATAATGAATTCCAAAATATATAAATTTAATTATGGAGGTTCTACTAGAAAATCATCAATTATTCTCAAGATAGAAATTGATCTATCATGATATCTATGGAATACATGCATCTCTATACATATGTCCATTAGTTATATCATATAAAAGTATTCATTTTCTTATGATCTCTTTTTCCAAGACATCATGTAACTATAATACATAGAGTATTTTATTCCCATATAGTTACTCATATATTCTTGTTTCTCTAGGTAAAGAGTGACCTGGTTGAGGAATAGATCATATGTCATTCATCTTAAGTGGATGATAATATCACATTTCTATCATCCAAATATGTTATAACATCATATATAACATTTAGGTATGTTCATATACTTCCTTAGTTTACCTCAATCAGGATCCCATATTTAATACTCTACACATGGTAAGGATAATCTCATATTGGTTAAGCACCACCAAAGACATGATCAACAAAATACCTGACCTCCCCTAATTAACTAAGACCTAAGATTTTTATAATAATTTTATTACAGAATGAAGATTATCATTCTAGGTATTTGATCAACCATACACATTAGAGACCAAAAATACGAACCATTCACCCTTAATATACCAAATTCATAGTCCATGACACTCAATGTGGTATAATTCATGGGTTATCTATTTGAAAATAGTTATTTTGTTTTCTATGATCATATTTTATATAATTATACAAGGATCAAACTCAATATAACTTAAACATTTCATAATAACCAATAATAATCAACGGAAAAAATTAGTTAGGGATAAATCAAAGTCATACATTAATAGGTAAATTATTATTTCACATTATGATATATATATATACACATGTAGACAATGTTAAATAATAATAAAGAGAAGATTGACATTTTTATAACATGATACATTTTTTACACTAAATTTATTTTAAGAATACTTAACAAAATAATTAAGTGACAATTTGACATATCACATATGATAGAATTCCAAACCATCGTTATATATATTTTTACTTTTCGAGGTTTTATTAAACTCATTAAATCTCTATGTAATTTCTTCCATATATCTATGTGAAAATTTGATATAGCCTTCTAAATAAACACTTTATTGAGTAAAATTTATGAAGTAAGTCAGTTTTAATTATGGATAGACTTTTTAATTGTATTCTCATTTCATAATTCCTTGAACATAGTATTCAAACAAATTAATATTTATTATATACAATAATACAATGTTAATAAAATTAATTGAATTGTTTCTAAGTCGATCATCATCCATGGAAATTTTCCACAAAATTTTTTTTCATTGAAATATTTTGGTTATTAATATTACTCTGTACATTAATCATTTACCCACATACCCTAAATATTTTAAGATATTTAAGTACCATCCACATTGACACGAATTATATTTCATTTTTAAAATTTGAAATTCTCAAACTATAATCATATTTCAACTAACCTCCTAGTTACTATTAATTTTTGAATATATTTATACAATAGAGAAAATTACTTTATATATAGGAAATAGAAATTATTTTCTTTAGTGGGATAGTTTATAAAATAAACTATCATATCTATATCTTAAAGGTTATTTTTTTTGTTTTGATAATTATTCTAAAATGAATATTTTATTCCTTAAAATATGACACAAATGGATATTAGGGATCATATTCCTTATATATTAATAAACATTTTGGATAAACACATTTATCATAGATAAAAATTATTTTATACATAGATTATTTTCAAACACGTTATATAATATTATAAATCAAAAACTACTTGCATTAAAACAGTAAACTCATATTGTTCATAAAAACAAATTTTAATAAATAATTCCCACTTATGTATAACAGAATGAGGAAAAAATATACATATTTTATTAAGAAATATCTGGGATTGAATTATTCCTCTGCATTTGAACCATGATCCAACAACCTTTTGCCTTATCATTTAAATTCAAAAGAAAATCTCTATTAACTATTTCCATGATTTTGAACTCCTCTAAATTCAAAACGTTTATAAAGTAAAAATTTCAAATCACATAACTATTTAGAAACAAAAATTTATTTATATAACATTGATACCTGAGATAGACATTCTATAGAGATTCCTAGACCCCTTCAGGTGTCTCATATAGTTCAATTTTATGGAATTAATTTCTTTATTACATGATAATACTTATATATTTCAATGAAATTGATTGGATATTTTGAAGAAACATTATTGGACTATTGAAATAACTTTTCATCTTCTATTTTTAACTTTTAACCACTTCTATTTTGGATATAACACCAAATCCAGGACACCACATGCCATCATTCATCTTTTCTCCACACATTGAGAAACTAGGGTAAAAAGTTGTTGAATTCATTTACATTGTTAGAGAATTTACAATGGTGACACTATAATGAATTACCTAACCAGATTAAGCCTCAGGTAAAATAGTATTGAATGATTTTATGAAACTTATGACTTTATATATTAATTTTTTAAACTATTTGAATTTTTTTTGACTCAATTCCATAAACAATCCTGAGCTACTAACCAACTTGGCACTTGACCCAACCCATGACATAGACCCATGGGAATTCACAATCCCCACAAGCTAGTAACTAATTCCTAGGCTTCTATTAACTCTTTTGTGAATGATTTTTTCCATCATATACAATGTCATAAACATAAATCATAGTAATAACTTTCTATTATAATAATTGACATCAAGAATAAGCACAAAATCTTTTTTCTATAATTGAATAAAGAAAAAAAGTAACTATACACTCATTTATCAATTACATCCATAACTAAAAGTCAAAAATTAAAAAGGTACCATATACACATTTATCAATTACATCCATAACTAAAGTCAAATATAAACAAAATTAAATATATACAAAAATAACTACAATCTCTCCATTAAACTTGGTACAATCACCCACTTTTTCATCACAATCAACAATCCCAAAATACGTAACTAACAAGAATATACACCACCTTTATAGGAATCCTTGACTTTAACTAGGTCGTAATAAATAATGTCTATGCACACCAATTGGTTGTATGTAGGGTGTGATATCACATTCCTAGTAGGATCCCACCAATTGTTCTATTGATAACCTTTATAAGACAAATAAGAATGCATGTTTTAAAATAAAGGAAACAATTTAATTTTAAAACCTAATTTAACTTTTCAAGGATGGTAATACACACAGAAGAAACTGGGATATAGAAAGAAGACTTCACGAGCACCCTGTAAAATCACTATGTAGCTAGGGATCGTGGGGACCTAATATCCACATACTCTCAGTGATTGTACCGTGGATGTGAAGGTCTATTCGCATGATCAATCCATCTCCAGTCCACATAATCATCAAAAGTTTTGTTAGTTGTGTGTAATATAATCCTGTTAGGTAGGGTTGTCTATACCTAGTGTACTTGTATTAGTCTTTTATCCTAGGTACTTTGGATTCCCATTTCCTTTATACACTTTTCAATCTATAAAAATTCTATTCTATCACAAATGAACGATCATATATCAAGCATACCATTTCCAATCATCACCAAGGGGGAAAAATATCTCTCGAAAATTTTACAACCATTTTAATCATACTAAAATACCTTGGAGCCTCCCATTTACACACAAAAAACAATTTAAGAAAACATTTTATTTGAAAAGATGTTTAATTAATTCATAAAATAATGTCATAACATGAAATAACCTTACTTATCCCTTAAAGCCACCAATAATTAGTTATGAATCACTATTGAAGAGGGGATGAGGTCTTATGGAAGTAACAAAAAATAATAAGAATATAAAATAATGATATAATTTTTGGATTAGAATAATCCCAGGTTTAAAAAACCACATGGGAGAATAAAACCCATGAAAGATGACTAGAATAACTAATAAAAAAATTATATGAGACACTTACATGGAGGTTCCTTGAGAAATCTTTTCCAAAACAATAACCAAAGTTATCTAAGAGAAGGGGGTTGGAGATAATATAAGAACCTAGGAATTTTAAGGTCCAGTGTGAGGAAAAAATAATGGTGGATTGGTTTAAATCGGGTTGGGGTAAATATTGAATTTCAATATTTTTAAAAATCAGACAAAACGTACGGTTTGGATATACAATTTTCCAAACCATGTATCAACCATGTGGGTTCCTCTATCATTATAGATATAGGACATTTTTTTATGACACAATATTTCAAAAATTGTGTTCTTAACCATGCATGCACTTGGGAGCCACTTCCTTATGCTGCAGGGTCTCTTGGGGTGGTTGCTCAGTCATGTACCTAAATGTGTAAGACCCATAGTGCCTCTATCAAGACATTCATGGTTTTCATATGTTGGAACACCATTTCTCGTAATCATGTTTCATCCATGTGTTGTCATTTTCCTTCCAAAATACTCAAATTTAGATAATAAAAGACTTGAAAAAACGAAAGATAAAATGAATAATAATATATAAAATGTGTTTGAAAATTCCACAGTGGTTGTTCTAATTATCCTCACCGTATCACTTTTCATCCCCAAAAATTCAATCCATAGTCTGATTATAATGTATGTGGGACCAATTCTCCTTTACTTAATACATAATTTCCCATATTTCATGACAATCATTACCATGCTACCATATGACCCAAACAAACAAAATCGATTTCCCTTGAAGCACTTTCACTTCAGAATTAACATCTGGACCGGTTGTTTAATCACTAAAAATCAGGTTACAACTCATGTTATTCCCAAATAAACACATGTGAATGATCCATATTATAATTTTACAACTGAGAGTCATGGAAACCATCATGAATGAATATCAATGGATAATGAAATTCCATGTGGTATGAAACAATATTAATCCTATCAATAATCTCAATAGACCCTACATAAATTGGTGTAATCATCCCTTGTTTCCCAAGATAGAGATGACCCGAACAAGGTGTTACCTTCAAAAACACCCAATAACCCACTATAAATTCCTAATATCTATGTAAATGATCAATATGTTACTTTTAATGACTCTTGGATATCAGGAAACACTGATTTATCATCTTAATCATTCGAGTTGTTTCCTATATGATGGTCTGTCCCACTAAATAAGGAATAAATATCCAAAGTATTTATTTTGGAATTATAGTGGGTGATTGGGTTTTATCCTTCTTAGATCATCTTGAAAAGATAGGGAATCAGTTTTAGTCTATAAAAAAATATACCCCTCTACCTTCTTTTTCATCGAGGTGTATCTAAGAAAAATTACCAATAAGATCCCACTCAAAGTGGGACTCCATTAGAGATTGAGTTAAAAATTTCTTTCATAGGGAATCATAAAATACTTTCCCTTTACCTAGAATATAGATGATGTAAAAGAGGAACCCATTAAGATACTCCATCCACTATCTCTGCCTCAGTTTTAAGAATTTCAAAAAAATGGTGTAACCTATGGTTTTATTTTCTGAGTAGACTATACACCTTTCCCAAAAAATATAGTGGATCCATGACTTAATGGAATGAATCAACACTAAAATATAAATCTCATGTGAATGGTAGATATTATTATGTGGTAAAAGTTAGATAGATTGATACACCGCCACATTGTCACCCAATATAAGCACACATCCCAAACACATACTTGAAACATAACTCTAAATGACATAACCATGTTCATCCTTAGGTAGGATTAGGATACGGGATGTGATCAACCACCACATGAGCTTCTAGAATTTTTTTTTCAATATAGTATTGAATATAACTTTTCCCCTTTATAAAAGACATCTCTCATAAGTAAGGTGGGTCAAAAGAATATCTAAATAAAAACCTGAAGGACCCTACTGGGCCCAAAAATAATATGATCTTGAAAACATTCCTTGGTTACTCTCATGACATCACTACTCTAAATTTCTATAGATCAACTTAAAAACCTTGTTCTAATATATAAATACCTGGAAATTCCATGTAAAATTTTGGAAGAGATTATAGCAGCTTGCTACCACTCTAACGCAGAGAGTGCGGGCCAAAAAAACATGGACCGACCTCTCCACATATTCTTGTATTTACTTGTTGTGTTCTTCGGGATGGAGGATGATGGAAACCAACCTAGTGGGGCATGAGAATGGCAGCTGGAACCACTACTGGCCGTGACGAATGCGATGACGCAGCGGCGCTGCCCCGTGGCTTTCGCGCCACACTTGTGGCCTCACATCGCTCCACAGCCCCTGCGGCCTCCACCGCCCCGTAGCCTCGCCGCCTCGTGGCCCCCGCGAGATCACCCCTTGGCGATCCCCACGGCCTCGCCGCCCCATGGTCCTTCGAGGCTCCCATGTCCGCACCGCCCTCGCGGCCTCCGCACCGCCCTCACATTGCTCCGCGACCCCCGCACCGCCCAACACAGGCCAGGCCAGACCCAGAGGGCTGGGCTAAACATATCGAGGTCCAGGACAGACCCAGTGAACCAGGTTGACCCCAACCAGGTCGGGTCTTCCCAGGCGGATTCGGGCCGGGTCGGACCGGACCCGAGCCAACTATGAGCTTTTCGCTCTAACGACCATAACTTTGGCACCATGTGTCCATTTGGAAAAACATCAAATACACTGTAATGCTTGGAGCGAGACGGTTTGTTTGGTATAACCCACTTGTGATTTGTATATAGTTGGGATATAGTTGGGTTGGATCGAGCATGAATCCAATCGTACCCTCAAGACTAAAATGCTAATAACTTACAGACCGGGCGTCCGATTGACGCACTGTCTATTGAGTTGAGACCCCTATGACGTTTCGGTCCTTGGAGATACTTATTTGTGGGACGTTTTGGCTATTTAAGTATTGACTAGTCTCTTGAGGAGAGGACTCTCCTGGAGACGATCAAGCTTAGTGCGAGAACCCAGTAGTTGGCTGTGACGTAAATAATGAATAGCTATATTGTGTGGGTCAGCACCTAGAGATCTTGTCTGGGTCAACACAGAGCGATGCTATGTGGGTCAGCACCGATTAATCATGTGTGGGTCAGAACCTGGAGATCCAATGTGGGTCAGCACCGAGCGATCCTATGTCGGTCAGTACAGAGTGATCCTGTTTGGGTAAACATTGATCGATCTTGTGTGGGTCATTAGCAGATCCTCTTAATAGAGTAAGATGATTTAGTAGTTACATCTAATCATCTCTACTACTGTACCTATGAAATAAATACTATGAGTTGAGTTCGTACTTGAGTGGTACTTTCATTTTTTGAAATACCTTGGTGGTATTCTTCTATGTGGCACACCTGAGTGGTACTTACCATCGTGGTACACCTTCTTTTCTGGAACAGCATAGATTTGGGCTTTTGAGTTGGACTCTGTGTTCCTTCATGATTGAGATGGGTACTTGATAACTTAGGTATATGAATGTTCATATACCTAAGTAAGGTTGTCAGTTGATTTCATGCTTTGTGGTTTATCCTTTTTGGATTTTGTGAGACCTTGAGGGTGTTGGGGTCTCTACTGAGTATCTTTATACTTACCCCTGCACGGGCTATGCCCAAACTTCATTGTGTTTGGTGTAGATGATAGACATCACTGACTGAGGACGAGAGTACCAGCACTAGATGTAGCTCAGAGATGGACCTTAGACGAGGCGTACTGCAGAGACGACCGACTGAGAGCTGTACCTACCCTTCAGGTAGGATCCCTGGTGGGTGTTCACAGGAGCTGGTCCAGTTTACTTGTACTTTCAGTTTCTTGTACTTTCCAGTTAGGATTGTATTCTAGCCCCTTTTACATACTGCACTAACTCTGTTTACTATTCAGTTTACTTGATTTTGTATTTTGTTGTGTGTTTGGATGCATGTGCTTACAGGTTATAAAGGAAATTCCTTCCTAGTTTTAGGTAATACTCCTTCGGTTCTAGTCACCAGCCCCTAGCCTATAAGAAGGCGGGCTTGGGGTAGTCACGGCACGGGCCCCAGGGGACGGGTCTTGACAAATTAGTATCAGAGGATTCGGTTCTACCGTAGAACATAGGACTCTAATATTTTTTAATAGAAATATTGTTAAGTGTAGTGAGTGTGGTTATTAGTTTTGGGAATCCAGTGTTGGTGCGGCAGCCGACGTATCCATCCACCAGGACCCTGACTTCAGATTTTCTACTTAGTGCATGAAAACACTGATTGTGTGTGTGTTTTAAAAAATTTTCTTTGTGATCTTTAGAGGAAAATAACCAGTTATAACTTATTGACCATGTATAATTTGTTTCTTTTCAGGATGCCTCCACGTAGACATCCAGCTAGGGTTATGGTTATAATACGCACTGATAGCCCACTGAGCGATGAGGCCTCGGGGTAGGGCCCTCTTTTAGTGAAGGCACCAACGTATGCACCATCGGTACCATTACCCGTTGGGCACCGATTCTAATAGCCCTAGTAGTAGAGTTTGCATGCCACTTGAGCGCATTGCACGAGTTCCAGTGCCGAAGGCTACCCAGGTTCCGGGGAGAGATGAACCCACAGGAGGTTGAGGATAGGATGGTGGCCATGGTGAGAGTTTTCCAATTGGTAGGGACACCACCTAATCTCATGGTGATCCTTGTCACCATCCTTTTACAGGTAGTAGTAAGCAGATGGTGGAGCATGATGCTCCAAATTAAAGATGAGGTGACACTTCTATGGGATGACTTCAAGAGCCTGTTTTAGGTAGACCTGGTTCCAGTGACTCTTCGCGTAGTGCACATACAAGAGCTTCTTCATCTGAAGCAGGGAAACATGACTATGGCTCAGTACTCAGTGAGGTTCACTGACCTCTCACAATACTCCACTGATATGGTGCAGGGATCATTCTTCAGGTCCCGAACCTTCGAGAAGGGACTCAGGCGAGAGATTAGGGTTTTGGCGATTTCTATTAGAATCCCGACACAGGAGGGGGTGTTAGAGTGAGCCCTCTTAGTGGAGAGTTTTCTTGATGAGCTGTCACTAGCAGTGATACCCACCAATGAATGTCAGGTGGTAGAGTCTTCTGCAACTGGCAACAGACAGATGTCACAGAGGTCCTAGATGACTAGACCTACAGGTGGACGACCGCATGATTCTTGGTCGGTTGTGTGGGGCACTTGAGACAACACAAGTAATGTGAGTAACATGTAGTGTTACACATGTGGAGGCAGGGTCACATGGATCATGACTGTCTGACCCGCCATACAGATTATTAGTAGACGGTCGAAGGACCGCCTAGGCAGAGATAGAGGTTCGACCGAGGAGGTCCTTTGGGAGAAGACGGACGTGGAAGAGGAGCTGGCCATGAAGATGGCGGTGGGCGACGATTCGAGATGTTACCACCACCACCACCAGAAGGTCCACCCCAACTGCAAGGAGCCGGAGGATAGGGTTGAGCTCAGCTCTAGGCAGCTGATTCCTATGAACATGGTGATCTAGAGATGATACGATATATGATTTGTGTCTAATCCACATTAGATGTAGTATTTATAGACACAGGTTCCAGTCATTCTTTTATTACCACTTCCCTCATTCGGAGCTCAGTGATTCTGACAGAGTCATTAGATCGATCCTTATGACTAGAGACTCTTATGGGAGCGGATTCGATGATTACCCATTGGTACCGATAGTGCGAGCTTATTATAGGAGGCGAGAGCTTCGGCAGAGATCTCATAGTAGCGACGTCGAGGCCTTACGAATTCATCTTTTGTATAGAGTTTTTATCTACAGTCCATGCTCATATAGACTATATTAGGCTCAAAGTGTGGTGTGTCTACACAGATGAGACTAGGTTTACCTTCACTGGTGAGAAGGAAGCCTTTTTATTATAGGATGGACTTACCCAGAGGAGAGTGCGGCCGATCACTCATTAGTTGTCTAGACTTTCCCTCAGAGCAGTTAGCGTGGAGGGTGTAATTTATCCTATATTTGTGGACCAATACACAGCTATTTTCCCTGATGATGTTTTGGGTCTACCTCCTCACAGATAGGTGGAAATTTACATTGAATTTTACTATGGGACGACACCGATATCTACACTAGTGTATCAGATGGCTCCCACAGAGCTTCATGAGCTGCGGGTATAGCTCAAGGACTTACAGGGGAAAGGGTTCATTCAGCCCAGTGTTTCTCCTTGGGCAGCCCTGATTTTGTTCACCAAGAAATTTGATTGGAGCTTGAGACTTTGTGTCGACTATTGGCACCTAAACAAGGTAACCTTGAAGAAAAAGTATCCAATTTCAAGGATTTACAAACTATTTGATCAGCTAAAGGGGGCATGGTGTTTTTCGAAGAAAGACCTCAGATCAGGCTATCACCAACTCAGAGTACGAGATGAGGATGTGTAGAAGATGACTTTCAGATCATGGTAAGGCCATTACGAGTTCTTGGTTATGACATTCAGTGTAACCAACACTCCAGTAGTGTTCATGGGACTCATGAACAAGATCTTTCAGCCATACCTTGATCGGTTTGTAGTAGTCTTCATCGACGACATTCTGATATACTCAGTTACTGAGGAGGAGCATCCCTATAATTTGTAGGTTGTTATAGACACACTCCAAGAGCACCAGATTTATGGTAAGCTCTCAAAGTGCCAGTTTTGGATCCAAGAGGTTCAATTTCTGAGACATGTCATCTTAGAGGCTGGAGTTGTAGTGGATCCAGTAAAGATTGAGGCAGTACCTGCTCGGGAGCCACCCAGGAGTGTGACGGAGGTACGTAGTTTCCTGGGATTGGCTGAGTACTACCAGAGATTTGTGCTCTATTTCTCCAGAGTTGCTACACCATTATCAGCGTTAACGAAGAAATGGAAACCCTTCAATTGGTCGGAGAGATTCCATCGGAGTTTTTAGGATATGAGGAAGAGGCTGACTACTGCCCCCATCTTGAGGCTTCTATAGGAGGGCGTAGGGTACGTAGTCTACTACGACATGTCAAGGATCAGAATCAGATGTGTCCTGCTAAAGGAGTGAGTAGTGATCAAATATGATCCCTTAAAGGTGATAAAGAATGAGAAAAAGTACGCTACCCATGACCTGGAGTTAGCAGCAGTGGTCTTCACCTTAAAAATGTGGCGACATTACTTGATGGGAGAGCATTTTACAGTGTACTCTGATCACAAGTGTCTCAGGTATATCTTTTCTTAGAAGGACCTAAACCTAAGACAATGACGTTGGCATGAGTTCCTCCAGGACTATGACTTTGAGATAGTCTGTACTCCTGGGAAGGGGAACATTGTAGCAGATGCACTCAGCAGGAGGTCTGGTATACCGCCGTTAGGTGAGGCGACGAAGCAGCTGGCCACTTTAAAAATATCCATTATGGATCAGGATGGAGCAGCTTTTATTTAGTGTATTACAGTCACTCCCCCACTTCTTCAGTGGGTCAAGGAGGTGCAGTGTGGGGACGCTGACTGTGAGGCTCGACATGCTCATATATCCATAGGGCAAGCACCTGAGGGATTTTATAAAGGTGGGAAGAACGTCATCCTTTTTAGAGGATATACCATGGTACCTTTGTTGCATCAGGACGAAGTGATGAGGGAGTTCCACACATCCCCTATTGCGACACATCAAATATTGGAAAAAATGTACCAGGAACTCTGAAGACAGCACTGGTGGTCGGGAATGGAGAAAGTAGTTGTAGAGTTTTTCTCTTGTTGCCTCACTTTTCAGCAAGTGAAGGCAGAGAATCAGGTACCAGCAGGCTTGGTTCAGCCCTTGGAGGTCCTAGAGTGGAAGTGGGATGAGATATCTATGGACTTCGTGACAATAATTCCACATCCATCTTGGGGACATGACACGATTTCGGAGATCGTCGACCAACTCACCAAGTCGGCCCACTTCCTACCGATCAGAGACAAGGGTTTAGTAGAGAGATTGGGATGCCTCTATGTGCAAGAGATTGTGCAGTTACATGGAGTACCGTCGATGATTTTCTCCGATCGTGATACATGTTTCACTTCCCAGCTATGGAAGGGGTTGCATGAGGCTTTCAGGATGCAGCTTCGTTTGAGCACCACCTTCCATCCCCAGATGGATGGCCAGACTAAGTGGACCATGCAGACCCTTGAGGACATGATGCGTGCTTATATCCTTGACTTTAGTTGTTTCTAGGAGGATCACTTTCTTTTGGTAGTTTTTTCATACAACAATAACTACCCCTCCACCATTGGGATGAAACCTTTTGAGGAGTTGTACGGGCAAACTTGCAGATCACCTTTGTGCTGTACTGACCAAGGGGAGTCGGTACAAGTGGGATCAGAGATGGTATGTGATTCCACAGAGAATTTGAAGATCATCATGGAGTGCATGAAGATTGCACAGAACAAGAATAAGACTTATGCCTATAGGAGATGGATACCTCTAGAGTTTTAGGATGGTGACCACCTCATTCTACGGGTCTCACCCTGGCGAGGTTTTTGGAGGTTTGGCCGAGGCGGCAAGTTATCTCTGAGGTTCATTGGACCCTTTCAGGTCCTCAGTAGTGTTGGCGAGGTGGATTACCGCTTAGCTCCTCCACCTCAATTTCATTGGGTGCATGAGGTCTTCCACGTATCCCAGCTATGGAGATATGTGCACGACCCTTCTCACGTCATCGACCATGGAGATCTAGACATCGACGATGGGGTAACATTTTCAGAGGTTCCAGTGGAGATTGAGGATCGACAGGAGCAGGTCCTTTTTGGGCTGTCGATACCTCTGGTGTGCATTCGCTGGCAGCATGGGAACATCCAGGAGAGAACATGGGACCAAGAGGTTGAGATGCGTGCTCAGTACCCCCACTTGTTCCCTTATTTTGATTTGTTTCTTATGGGGACGCAAATCCCTGAGGTGTGGAGAATGAAAAGATCTAGAAATTCCATGTAATTTTTTTTATATATGGGAATTTTACGAGTCCGCAAAAATTGATGACGCATGATTCTGAGGCTCAGAGTGCCCAGAATGAATTTCTAAACTTTTTTTTGGTTACATTCAGTGATAGTGTGAGCGGGTTTTTGTAACTTTTGAATCGGTGCTCATAATTGAAATATAAGGACACTGTTGATTTCACAGTGCTGGTATTATCTTAAGGAGATCATCACCTCGACCTAGTGGGTTGAGAGTAAAAGATAACTTTATTGTTCTTTTCATGAAAGAATTAAAAAATTATAAATGTCAAACATTTTTATTTTAGAAACCCATCAACACGGGTTATGGTGGTGGGGACCACCTGAGACTAAACCTCCCATGTGACTGTTACGAGGTTGTGACCACTAGAACGAACCTCCCAATTTGAAATTAATGACAGGGACCACCCGAACCCTCTTAATGGGGGAGGAACCACTCAACTCCCCTTTAATTCTTTTCCTCCATTATTTTGAGCCAATTAAATTCATACAATTAAATATTCCAACACCCCATTTAATTGTTGGAGCCAACCAACAATTAATGAAATGTGTCATCATTTTAATTGTGCCAACATTATTAATCTACTTAATTTAAATTAATAAGTTGGATATTTTGTATTTTGGTGGAATTGGGAGAGGATAACTATTGGAAGAATATTCTATCCTATGAAGAATGTGTTCCCCAACGAAGAACACTCTCGCCAATGAGGAACGTCTTCAATGACACCAAACCGACGGTCGAAGAAACACCGACGTCACCGACGTCCATCTATCCCCAACGATATCGTCTCCTTCCTCACAACCTCCATCAAAAAATGTCCGAGGTTGGGGATTAATTATGTGTGATCATTGATTCCCCTGTTCATCCCTTCTAAACATAAAACACATTTCAACTCACTAACTAGTTTAGGCGTGAATGATTTCTTTTAGTGGGATTGTGAATAATTACTGCAGGTGGTTGTAGGGTGATTGTTTGAATTTATTCCCTTACCCATTATTGACAATTCATCGTAAAAATTTGGAAAAGATTATAGCCACTTTCTACCACTCTAAAACGGAGAGTGTGGGACAAACAAACATGGCCCGACCTCCCTGTAAATCTTATGTTTAATTTTTGTGTTCTTTGCGATAGAGGAGGACAGCAACCGACATCGGTGGGGAATGAGAATGGCAGCCGGCACCAGCGCTGACCGCAACAAAGGCGATGGTGTAATGACGCCACCCCGCGGCCTCCGCGTTGCCCTCGTGGCATCGTGCCGCTCCGCGGCCCCTGTGGCCTCTGTCGTTCCGCGGATTCGCCGCCCTACGGCCTTACCGCCTCGCGACCCTCCGTGGACACTACGGCCCCCATGGCCTCGCCACCCCATATCCCTCTACATCTCATGTGGCCTCTCCACCCCACATCCCTCCTCGGCCCTCGCGGCCTCTCCGTACCATAGAATCGTGGCCCCTGCGGCCTCACCGCCCCTATGGCCCTTCACGGCCCCCGCGACCACGCCGCCCTGAGAGCCTTTGCACCGCCATCACGGCCTCGCGCCGCTCCACTGCCCCCGTGCCACCCAGCGCAGGCCAGGCCAGACACAGCATCGGCTGGGCCAGACCCAGCGGACCAGGTTGACCCAAACCGGGTTAGGTTGGCCCAGGTCAGGTCGGGCCGAGTCGGACCAGACCCGAACCAGCTACAAGATTTTCACTCTAACGACCATAACTTTGGCACCAGGAGTCCGTTTGAGAAACCTTCAATGGCATTATAAACCTTGGAGAAGGAAGGTCCCTTTGGTATACTCCACTTGTGATTTATATAATGTTGGGATACAGTCGGGCTGGATCGAGCACGAATCCAACTGGGCCCTCGGGACTAAAAGGCTAATAACTTAAAGACGGGGCACCCGATTTGCCGCACTATCTCTTGCATTGAGACCCCTATGATGTGGTGGTCCATTGAGATACTTATTTGATGGACTTCGTGGCAGTTTGAGTATTGACCAATGGCTTGAGGAGTAGACTCTCCTGGAGAAGAGAAAGCTTAGTGAAAGAACCCAGTAGTTGGCTGTGACATGAAGAACAAATAGTGATACTGTGTGGGTCAGCACCTAGCGATCCTGTGTGGGTCAGCACCGAGCGATCTTGTGTGGGTCAGCATATATCGATTCTGTGGGGTTGAAAAATGACCTATCCTATGTGGGTCAGCACCGAGCGATCCTCTGTGGGTCAGCACCTAGCGATCAAGTGTGGGTTAGCACCGAGCGATCCTATGAGGGTCAGCATTGAGCGATCCTATGTGGGTCAGCACCGAGTGATCCTGTGTGGGTCAATAGTAGATCCTCTTAATAGTGTAAGATGATTCAGTAGTTACCTCTAATTTACTCTACTACTTTACCTATGAAATACTTAGTGTGAGATGAGTCCGTACTTGAGTGGTACTTTCCTTTGTGGTAATATCTTGGTGGTATTATTCTATGTAGAATACCCGAGTGGTACTTACCATCATGGTACTCTTCCCTTTGTGGAAGAGTTATGCATTGGGCTTTTGAGTTGGCCTATGTTCTCCCTCATGGTTGAGATGGGTATACTTGATAACTAAGGTATATGTATTGGAATATACCTAAGTAGGGTTGTATATTGATTTCATGATTTGTGGTTAATACTTTGTGGATTTAGTGAGCCCTTGGGGGTCTCGGGGTCCCTACTAAGTATCGTTATACTCACCGCCGCACGGGCTATGCCCTCACTTTGTTGTGTTTGGTGTAGAAGACAGACAACGCTAACTGACGACAAGAGTACCAGGACTAGAGGTAGCTCGGAGGTGGACCTTAGATGAGGCGTACCGCAGAGATGACTGACCGAGAGCTATACCTATCCTTCAGGTAAGATCCTTGGAGGGTGTTCACAGGAGCTATTCAAGATTACCTGTACTTTCAGTTTCTTATACTTTTTAGTTGGGCTTGTATTCTGGACCCTTTTACTTACTACTCTAACTCTATTTACTATTCAGTTTACTTGACTTCATATCTTTTTGTGTGCTTGGTTGTGTGTGCTTACTGGTTATAAAGGCAATTCCTTCCCAGTTTTAGGGAATACGCCTTCGGTGCTAGTCGCCACCCCCTAGCCTATCGAAGGCGGGCTTGGGGTAGTCACGACATGGGCCCCAGGGGACGGTTCTTGACAAAATATCTCATGAACTAGAAACGTACCTTCCCAAATCCAAAAAAACTAAATTTTGATATTTTGGAATAAATGTAATGCCCTTGAAATGTTCCTAGAATGATCCCCAAATTTTGTTTGTGATCCTCTTCTAACATTGAGTAAACTAGAATTTCTTCCACAAACAACATTACAAAGGATTTTAGGTATATATGAAACAACTAGTTGATAAGATCCATGAAAACCATGAGGGATTTCATTATTCAAAAAATATTACTATGTATTCAAAATGGGTATATCTACATTGGAAAAGAGTCTTGGGAACAACTTCTTCTTTTACTATTATCCAGTGATACGATGAATGGAGGTAAATCTTTGAAACCATATTTCAACATTTAGATGGTCTAACAAGTCATCAATAAATGGAGAAGGTAATTTATTTGTGATTGCGACTCTTCTTATGTTTAAATAGTTGATGCATAACCAAAGATACTCATCAAAGTTCTTATAAAAAAGCACCAGATCTATCCATGGAGTCATTCTGACTTAAATGAAACCTTTGGAATACAAATCATCTAGTAAAATCTTCATGTATTTAAAATCAATAGGGGCCATTTAATATGATGGAAGAGATATTTGTTGCACCCCTTACCCCAAATCAATAGTGAAATCTACATCCCATTTATGAAAAAATGAAGAATAATCTGGTAAAACATCGAGGAACTCACCAAACATGAATAAAAATAGACTTCCTAAGACTTTCTCATCTACATAAAATAGTATATATGATATCAAATAATAAATCACAAACAAATCTATGAGTGTAGTCCCTACTCAACCTGAACATGGATCCCAATCTCCCTAGAAAACTATACCACTCCCATAGGGGTTGTAATTGTCACCCACTGATGATGACAATCAATATGGGCCCTAAATAAAGTAATCTAATCTATTCCTAGGATCACATATAAAATTTCCATCTACAATATAAGTAATTAAATTTCAAGATCAACTTCTAAAAAGGATATAATACAAGACATTCACTAGAAACCTTTACCCTTCTTCTTTCCATGTAGTATAATCAGCTCTATAGCATATGAAATAATATCATTAATAAGTTTTTGGAAACACACAAGGTGAGTAGAGATAAAAGATTTTGAATCATGAGTTTCAAATAATGAAATAATTATATATAATGACATAAGAATAATATCACCAGGTGTGGCAGATTCTACACCAGATTCCACGGATACATGATTCATATCATGAAAATGCTTCTTATATATTTGATAAAGGGAATTATTAATAAACTAAGGCTATAATTTAAGATTACTATTCCCATAATAAGATCTAAGACTCCCACCACATCTACCATAATGACACCCCCTAACCATCTATGCATCTGACTAAGATATGAACCCTCTAGAGTTTGTAGAACTCATTCCTCTTTGAGAATGATGGGAACTCCAAAAAATATTCTATACATTTCCAAATTATCTACAGATATGAGAAACCTTGGGTGGAACCATAAAAGTTTACAGTATGTTTCTAAACATCAAAAACCGATGGTACGTAATAGTCCCACCACACATAGCTATGGATGGAGGCAGTTAAGGTTGATATCCAAATCTTCCACCACCTTATACCATTTATCATCACGATTCCTATTCATTTTAAATGAACTAATACCATACTGTAACAACATTAGAAGCATCGAAATCAGACCCAAAATAGTTACCTGGTTGATCTCCACCATTTATGTTTGATAAAACACCTTGACATAAGTATTATGAATAAACAAAAATTCCTAACATCACATTTCTAGGAACAACCCCATTTCAAACTATCAAATTTTGATCTTTTTATTAGTGATCAACTCATAAGAAAATTGGGATTGGTATTTGAAATAGTTTGGATATTCTCACACTGAGTAGTCCCCTGGATGATAGGACAAGAACACCTATGACTTCGTGAGGGAAAATGTCTTAGGGAATAACTAGTAAAAAAGACAATGAAAAAGTTATTCTACCCCATATACTCATACTTCCCAATATAAAAAGTGGTCACCCACCACATGTGACTAGGGAATTATAACATAAAAAACCATTTCCAATTGACGAACTTAGGATGTCCTAGAAACACAGATATCCTCTCAGTTTTCTACACCTACTTTTTTACTTCATGGGGGTTAGTACTTCCCCAAATGGAAGGGGGATTGTGATTGAGGAAATCCTGATCCTGATCCTTCATCGACCATAATTTAGAATATCTAACCTTGGAATGACCTGAGTCTGCTCTCTAATCCATGTATCAGATACCCTGAACCACTTCATCAAAATCTTTTTGATCAGCTACTGGGTTATCGAAGGAATAACTCTATCCAGACTCTTACTATTGGTGTATAGGAGGTCTGCAAGGAGGAGTGGTACTACACAAGTAAAAAACAAAAAGGTAAACCATCAATATATTAAACCATGAGAAACCTAATAAAAACATAATAGAGAATTAATATAAATAACAATCAAACTATAAAAATCTCAAACTAATCCTCCCTACCTTGGTGTCTATGACTAGTTTTAAACTTGTAAATTTCACCCTAGGGAGGATTCAACTAAAATCCCTAACATCCCATGGATACCCAAGGCCCATCACAAGGTGTGTCATCTAGACACTCCACTCACAACCAAAACCTCAATCCTTACCACTCCTAGATCTTATTTATCCAAACATTCCCAAATATTGAGACCTTAATAAGTGTGAAACTTCCTCGGATACTATTTTTTCATGAACCGACATGAGCTAGTATCCAACCCAACTCCAAAACTGGCCAATGGAATGACCTAAAGGGTGTTACTAATGCCCATATCATGGAAATTAGTGCTTAGGAATCTAAGAACTCCTTTGGAAATAATTTTTCCCACCCCAAATAACCATACAAACATAAATCATGATAATAAACATCCATCATTATAATCAATATGAACATATATCCCCATAATTTTTTTTAACAAAAATAAGACACAAAAACTATATAAATTTATGGATTATATCCATAACAAAAATAAATAAAATGAATAAAAGGAAAGAGATCAACAAAAAGTAATACAATATTCCCATGACACTAGGTCCAACCAACAAATCCGGTATCACCATCACTTTTCCTTGAAATAATCATCAAATAAAAATATCTTCCACCTCTAGAGGAATCTTTTCCTTTACCTGATTAAGGGGAAAAAGTTCTATATGAACCCATTGGGTGTATATGGGGTGTAAGTTCACTTACCAGTAGGATATGACTATGTGTTCCATTAATATCCATTATAAGACAGATAAAAATACTAGTATTAAAAGTAAAGAACAAATTTATTTTTGATACATGATTTAAATTTTCAAGGAAAGTAATGAAAGTAAGAGTAACTTGAAAACATGTAAAAATATATAACAATAACCATGGTAAATACCTAAATAGATAGTGGTTGTGGGTACTTAGAATCCTTATATTTCATGTGATCATAACATGAATAAAAATTTCTGATATCATGCCTAATCTGTCTCTAATCAAAATCAACATTAATAGTCTTGTTAATGTGGTGATATAAACGTTCTTGGAAGTGAGGTCCATGAAAATCAAAGTTTTTCTAGAATTACCTCATAGGTACTCTTTATTCGCATGTGATTTATTCCCTTTTAAAATTTTATAAATCCCTTTCATCATTAACCAACCATTATAGGTCATGCTTACCAATTCCAATCATCTCCAAGGTGGAAATACATTTCCCAACCATTTTAAAACCATTCACACACAAAAACATCTTGAAATAATCCATTTCTAATAAAAAACATTCAGTAAATAATTTTATTTGGAATCAAGTATAATTAATTCATCAAATAATTAAACAACATGAAACCACAAACAATTTCCCTTGAAACCACTAGTAACTAGTTGTGAATCATAATCCAAGAGGAGTGGAGGTCCTACTGATGTTATGAAAAACCAAAAACAACAATAATCAAGCCATATAATTTATATTAAACCAACCCAAGTTCAGAAAAATAACTAAGTAGAAGAAAAACTAACAATGAAGTGGGGGGAACCATAAAAATAGGATAGAAGACACTTGGAGGTTCCTTGAACAATCATGGAATAAACCTCCACAAAAATGATCCATGATGAAGGGGTGGAGAGTAGAGGCATGACTTGGGTAAGGAAGGTTGAGAGTGAGCATATGTAAGGGGTATAATTATAGATACCTTGGTTTCTCATACATATATATTTCTTATTTTTAGATGAGTATTAATTAAATTAAAAAAACACACACCTAAGGATTTTAAAGGTAGATTTCCTTTGGAAATATATAAATACAAGCAACTGGTTCATATGTGAACTACATAGTCTGCCACAAATTTATTAATAATTGGAAACCTTATTAGAAATTTCAATTATAATATATATCTTTGTAATATAGGGAAAGTAAATATTAGAAAGGGTGAGATTGATAAGGGTAAATAAGGGATATATGTAATCATAATAGGAGAATAAGTGTAACAGAACATGAGCATAAAATTTGAAAACCATACCCCATATACGAAATATCTTAATATTATGTTAGGGAATGATGATTGGAAGTTCATAAGACATGAATCTTATAGAAATCAATGTTCATGGTCCGTGAGATCATAAAATTAATATATGAAATAGAATTTTGGAACACACATAACCATAGAAAATAATTTCAATTTTTGTCAAGGATCTGGATAACTCTATTATAGTGGCATGGTTTTACCCCACAAATCATCATTATAGTCATGGTTAAACCCCATGACTATCATATTGGAAAAAGTAACTTACTAAACTATGTTCAGTTCCCAAAACAGTCATTCTTATCTCATTGTATATCAATCATTACCTATGCATTGAAGGTAGATATAGGTCTCAAACATCACATAATGAAAAATCAAACATATGTCTTCCAAAAGATCGTAATACATTCATTATATAAGAATTCATGAAAAGAAATGTTCTTTATAAAACATTAATAATTTTAGAACACAAGAAAAAAATGGGTTCCTAAACATTTCATCTTAGAATAACCCATGGAAATGAAATAAGTTTCATAATAATTTTATCTTTTCATCATAGCATAACCCCAGAAAAGAAGTATATTTCCAAAGAATAATTTCATCAAAAAAATAACCCATTTAGAGAAAGAATAAAATAGTATTCTTGGATCATATACCCAGTAAAGTTAAATTAACAATAAAGGATATCATATTAGATGAAAAATTATTTTGAAAGATCAGTTGGATAATTTATTAGGGAAAATACCAATTCCACAAAAAAGAACTTTTCAAAAGATAAAACATTTTCAAAATAATTTTCTTCCAAAAGAAATTTTGAAACTTATAATGAAATATTAATAATAATTTTAAAATTTTCTTAATGAAAATTTATATTCCACTTTCAAAAAAACATTTTAAAACATACATAATTTTCATAATTCTTTTCATTGAAAATAACCTTTGAAACATATAAATGATGCTTTGAAAATCATTTAAAACATTTTTTAGGAAAATATCACATTAAATTGAAAAACAACTTTTAAAAAAACTAAAAATATTTTATTTGAAAAAACATTTGAAACACATAATAAAATCCTTAAAACACTGAGTGGTCATGATGGTGGAAAATTATGTTTATGGAATACATGTTAAAACAAAAATTCCATTCAAATTTTCTATTAAAGGAAGATTCGTCTTTTTTTAGAAAATGAAACGAATATTAGTTTTAAAACACTTTTTAAAATGTCAAAAGTGTAAAAAGTTCTATAATAAATCCTTGGGTAATGTTAAACTAATTTTAGAACATTTTTAGAAAACATGGATATGAAAGAAAAAGGGTTATCAAATGAAGAGAGAAATAAAGACGATTTCACTTAAAAATAATCTTTTGGTATCTTTAATCTCTTAAGAGTGGAAAATTAATGGAAAAAATATATCTAGTTGAAATAACCATAGTATAATGAAATAAATAATATTATTTAAACTTTAATCATAATATTTCATATTTGGATGAATAATCACAAAAAAATCACTTCAAAAAATGATATTGTAAAATATAACCCTTATCACTTTGATAACATTTAATTGAAATCCACATGAAAGAATAAAATTAAATGAAACTTTTAATATCATGAGAATAAATAAATTTATGGAATTACATTTAAAATAGTTTGTATACATATATCATAAACAAAGATAGGTTCATAACATAATGTATGTCCCAAAGAATAAAAATGGAGACAAAATCCCTGACTTTTAGTATCTACTTTGTTTGTACACATTCAGACCACCTATATAAATATATAAGTTTATTATAAATCTATCATAGAATAATAATTATATATTTCATTACATACATAATTTAATTATGACATTTTTATTACCCTCTTATTATCAATTCCTTGTTAAAATTGTATTTTGGGTAATAACTGTTTTTTTCAGGTATGTTTTGGTTTTGTATTTTCAGTCATTTTATTGTGATAATGGTTCCATCATATTAATAATTTTAACCATGATATAAATATCATATACATACATACATACATACATATATATATATATATATATATTCATTCTATAAATATTTATGGATATCCATAAATGTATGATATAAAAAATGAAATACTCTGCTCATGGAGATGGTAGGCCAAACATTTTCATGAAAAATGCTTCCATTTTCTAAATGGATGAAATGAAAGAATGTTTAATAATATATTAACTTTAAATAATTTTTTTTTGTAATATATATAACATATATTCAATAAATTTACTCTTACTACCTTACATTCAATGTGTTAGTGAAAAAACAAATCACATCGATTTGTGAGTAGGTAGTCCACTATAGACCTGAACGATATTGTCATATAAAAAATAGATGGAATGTAAGAAGGTATATGTCCAAAAAAATCTTTTTTTTTATTTTCTAAAAGCCACTTTTTGGATTAGTGGTAACAACACAAGATCCAAAATATAGCAGGATTTCAACGTTACAGGTTCACGATTTCAACGATACATGTTCATGATTTCGAACAGAAAACCAAACCAGATCCACAAATAAAAAAAAACGAAAATGAACTCAATTCGCCCCAAATCAACTCCTAAATGGCCGCAAGATAGGATGTCAGGTCATAGTGTAATACAAAGCATCAGCACTATCATTTCATCAATGACTACATTGTCCAATCATCGTCTTCCTCATCACTGTTGTCCTCTCTAAGCGTCGTCGACACCAACAGCACCGGCCATCGGCCAGAGCAACCGCCATCCAGCATCAGTTTTTGAAACCATTACCACCACCACATCAACATAGCATCTTCGTCTTCTCAACCATCACCATCATCATCGGTATGAAGGTATATGTGATATAACAATTATAATGGTATAATTATGTTACAAAAAATGAAAAAAAACATCACATCAGTTCATGAGGTGATAGTCCACCATACACACGAGTGATGTTATTGGTTTCCAATGGGTTGGGAGGTAAAATTATATATGTGGTTTTATAATAATAGAGGTATAACAATATCATAAATATCATATATAAAAATTAAATCCATAATTAAATCCAGTTATGGTAAGGGGTGATAGAAAATGAATAACATCCATTTGTGAAGTTGTAGTCCTCCGTACACACGATCGACGGTTCTGTTTCCCATTTGATTGAAGAGAAGATGGTTATAGTTTATGACATAGACATAATAACATCTTAGTATATGGTAGATAATGGAGTTTTTATATCAATATATTTGAATAATATTTTATGTCGTTATAGGAATAAATAAATCTAAAATTCATGTTTCAGGACTATACCTCTTCTTCAAAAAAACTATTAAGGTTTACACCTAAATCATTATTAATAGGGCTTCCTAATCATAATAAGGCTTATAGGATGTTGGTGGGGAAGTAAGGGAGATATCTGAGTTGGGTTTGGATAAAAAAATTGGTTTGGAAGTGTTAATATGAGAGGAGAGTGGGTGGAATTTTATTAGTGGGTGAGGATACACACATGGAATTTTTTAATAGAATTGCATACAAACATTTTCCAGTTTAACCCTCGGTAAACTCATTTTATCCTTAATAACAATAATTAATTTTTACTATTTTTACTATTCGTTTTGTTGAGAAATTATTTTTACCTTATTATATAATAAAAATTGAGCTAATTAAAAATATGGAATTAATTTTTTCGAATTAAATTCACATAATTGAAATAATTAAATTTAATATTAAACCCATAGATGAGATTAAAATTGGTTTTCCAAAGAGAAACGTTTCAAGAGTTTAAAATATTTTATATAGATATTCAATTTGAAATTGATTCCAATGAAATATATTGGATTAATAAATATATCTTGAAAATAATTTTAAATTTAAAACTATATTTAAATAAATGTTTCCTTTTAAAGGCATAAAATGAAAAATAGATTCAAATAAAACCAGTATTTTTCACTATTAAATAAAAAACATCTTTTCAGATAATTATCAAAAATTCACTCCAAGATAATTTTGAAATTAAGATTTCGAATTATTCTTTCCAAATTAATTTTCTAAATTTTTCAAAAATTAATTTTTAAATAATGGAAAAAATGATAAAAAGACTAATTTTTTATAAATAATAGTGTTTTCATTTATAAAATTTGATTTATTCTTATATCATGTATGAAAAACACATAAGATGAATTTTAAATATTATATTGATTATATAATATATAAATTTCATTAAAATCATTCAACCAATTTATTTATTAAGGTAAAACATGTTTGTGTACTGAATTTGTTTTTAGAAAAATATTTCCATTATTTTCAGATGGTTCCTATATTCATTTTTAACTATTTACTAAAATATAATTAATTTTATAACATGAGTAAAAAATATATTTTAATAATTTAGTTAATATTATTCATACCCACTAATCCAATGTCTAAGAGATAACCATTACATTAAATAATAATATTTTAATAGTATGTCATGTTTCGTTAAAACCTGGTGTTGTGTGTAGTGTAAGATATCAAAGAAAATAAATTTATTAGAAAAATATTTCACAAAATATCATGGTGTTACATTCGCCCCCACATAAAATTAATTTATCTCCCAAAATTTTATCACTTTTGTACAAAAAATAAGGATTCTTCTTCCCTAATACATCATTAGGATAATATGTAGCATATTAAAATTGGTAGTATCAACACAAAACATTAACCAGGTGAGTGGTCCCATTTCATTGCACTTTCTCATTATGATTAAGAATCTCCATCTGTAACATCCTAGGTAAATAAAAAATATATCATTTTAATATTTATTAATAATAGTGAATTAAATATTAATTTTAATTTAAAGGTTATTCTATTTTCGATGGTGTATCCAACCCGCAACAATAAGTTTCTTCGAAGTCTTATGTTGCACACAATGCTGAGTCATACTGAAAAAAATAAAAAATATTATTATTTTTAAATGGTAGTTAACACCTAGACTTTTTATTGGCGGGAAGGAGTATAAATAAATATAATACTATTAAAAATGTTTGGTAAATGTTTTTACATTTATCCAATAATATTTAGGGGCTTAAAATTAGAATGAATATAATTTTAAGCATAAATACTCTAATATTTTTAGAAGGCAGTTTTACCGCCTTTTGATGGAGAACCCCTTTTAAATCTAGATTTTTTCACATTTATATATTCAATTTGAAAAAAATAAACTTCTTATTTTTAATAGGGATATAAAAATTTACTATTGGAAATTTTTTGATATTTTTCTGATAAAGTTCACTTTTTAATGAATAGTGAAAATTCTGCATTTTAAGTCAAAACTGTCTTTTCATCTAATTTATTTATATGGTTATATTATCTTTTTAAATGGTCTTAAAGTGTAATTGGATTAAACTTTTACCATTTAATCCAAAATAATAAATGATCATAATATAGAGTAAAAACTCAGAGGAAACACCCTAGGAACTAATGAAATAAGTTTATATTGATGTGTAAAGGTGGGACTAAATACCAAAAGGTTAACAGTCACATAAATTATCAACTGAATATTTATCTCGTAGAATAATTTGTGACACATCCCCTATAAAGGTGTTATATACAACTAAGGGTTACCATCTTGGGAATAACACTATACCATCCATCCAAATCTTCAAAAGCCACTTTTTGGTTAGTGGTAACCTCACAGATTTCATGAGATTTCAAAATTCAAAACATAAATGGCATCAAATTCAAACTTAAAACATGAGTGAAGGATAAACAGATGAGATGAGAGGCCATCATCCTAGTAATTTTAATGTCCTAGTCGTCCACTCCAAGCATCCTCAACATCCACAGTGCAACCCATTAAGAAAAAAGTAAAAAATTTCAAATTTCAAATTCTATACATAAAATAGAAACCATCATCACCATCTTAGTTGATGGGAAACTCACATCGCGCACCCTAAACCACACCATACCTCAGCCAGACCAGACCTCCGGCGAGAACTGCCACCTGAAACCAACGTCACCGTAGAAGAACCTCCAAATAGTACACCGTAAAATCCATGAGAACCACCAATTGATGAATGTACTCAAATATAAAAAATTTCAAGCCCTAGAGAACCCAAAGACGGAGATGAGTCCACCACGAGATACTCCACCTATAAGGCCATCAGCAATGCAATCTCACATCCTAAAACACCTTGAACACCACCACGTAACTCTGACTGGTAGAAGAATGATGAAATCCGGGAGCAAGAGCATAATATTAAGTTGACCAAGGCCTTGAATCGCCATTGACACCAAAACTATCTTTGGAAAAAACCACCAGGAAAACAACAACCTTATGAACACCACCACCAGTAAAGTAAAGAGCATTCTGAATGAGAACACTAGGAAACATCAACCCCATCAGATGATTTCTTTAGACGAAAAAAGACCACAACATCGCCTTCGAGGAAGAGAACCAATGTAATCACATACACTCCATCAGTAGAAAACAATCACATATACAGAAAATTAAACATGTTGGATAAATAAAATCCCATCGAAGAATGAGCACCATCACACTGGAAGGAACTTCAAAAAACCAATGAGGAAGGGGAGTAAGTGGAAAAGGGGCAAATGGAAAACCAATATACTAACTCTTGAAAACAAGAAGAATCTTAATTCTCTACTAACATTAAATTGAGGGAGGAACCCAGATATGAATGAGATCTGTCCTGGGAGAGAAAAAAAGCACTGGAAGCGCCAAGGATCCCAGAATCTGAGATGAGGAGATGACCTAAAGGAGTTTCGTGTAGCGAGATCACAAGGAGTGGAGGGATGGAAAGATGAGAAAGAATCCAGAAAGGAAAAGAGTGAGATGAGCGATAATTGATGCAGTAATAAAGAAACCCTAGGAGGATGAAGTAAGATCATGGGAGTGAAAAACAAGGGAGAATTGAGCAATTGTGGAGAATTATAAATCACACTCTACTAGTGATGAAATGTCCCTAAACTTACCACTTAGTATCCAAGGATCGTCATGTCACAACTAAAAATATTGGATTACATACATGTTAATTCCATCATGTTAATAACATACTACCCTAAGGTATGATACATATGATTCAAATAAACATCTCACCTTTATCACACCCCCTTCTTTATTGATCCCTAACCCAACCATACAAACATGGATCAGAATTCATATAATAAATAAAGTGATCACAAGAATAAACATTGGGAGATATTAAGATCATATAAGGTGTAAAAAATATCCAAGTATAGAAAATCACATAATGTGATATCCAAGAATTCTCTTTATATATAATGTTCACATGATTGACAATCTATTTTTAAAATAGTTTTGGATGCCAAAGTACAGTAATGGGAAAATCATACATAACACCAAATTAGAATTAAGAATTAATATGATAAATCAAAATAAGGGTTAATCCAATAAAAAAAATAAAAAATGAATCACATAACATTTTTTTAAACATTTAAATCCACTTTTAAAATAATACTCCAGTTTTTACAAATAAGGGAAACCACTTTAGAAACAACAAAGTATCTTTTAAAACCATGGGAACCTATTAAAACAATGAACCCATTTTTTATTCAAAGAACACTACACATTATATAACCTAGTTGGTTCATGATTGTGAGACCCAAAGATTTAATCATATATTTATTTTTAAATAAATTTAATATTTTTTATAGCTTGAGATACATGAAACATTTATTCCAAATGACTGTAATATAGTATAAAACTATAAAATAGCCATTAAATTGGGGTGTATGAATAAAAATAACTCAATTTAAAAAAAGATATTGTTTAAAAATGTATAGAGTAAATTTATTGGTTATTAATTTATTATAATTAAAAATAAAAAACATTTAAAAGTAAAAGAAGTGTCTTTTTGAAAAAACTATTTTGATGCACATATTGTGTTTTTATCTTATTTAATTAAGTTAATTACAACTAGTGAATAATTTTGATAAAATTTATCTATAGTATATAAAATACAATTTTTTAACTTTTATTTAATATTTCTCTCTATTCAAAATATAAGAATAAATAAAGATTTCTGTTTAAAATACATTTTCCTAAAAGCGGTTTTTATCGTGTTTTTCACATTTATTTATAAAATAAATTTATTTCACTTATATAATTTAAATATGATAAAATGGATTCCATATTTGCAATTAGGAAATTCCAATTTCATAAATACCCCCCTTAATTCTTGTCCAATTTGAATAGTAACAATAGTAAAATTTATCACTTTGGTAAAGGGTAAATTTGGTTAAACTAGGTCAAAAATAAATATTAAGGAAATAATTTTTCATATAAATTATTATTGGATTAGTGGAATTCAACCCTTATCACATTATGTTTTTAATTTTATTTTTTAAGTGACACTTGTTGTGGAAAATGACTTATATAATATTTAAAGTAAGGAAAATTACAATATGCCACTCTCTTAGTTTAAAATATCTCTTCTATGTCTACATAAAGAAAAAGTAAGTTATGAATGAATATAGATGTGTAATTTAATTATAAAGAATTTATTTTCATGATTGAAATTTAATTATAATTTTTTGTAAAAATATAATTTCATTAAATGCTTATGCAACACCGATGATGTATTTATTAAATTAATAGAAAAATAAAATAAATAATTATAAAAATATTAAAAGTAATATAATTTGAGTTATTAATAGAATTACACTAATTTTTGACATAAATATAACATATTATTGTGTATTAAAATGATTATATTTTAATTAAAACTTTTTCATTATGTATTTGAAGCTAAAATTAATGAATAGTATCAAAAATTACAATAATGATATTTGATGAAAATAATATTTTACTAAAATATTTTAAGATATTTAACATATTGAAATAGTACATGGTGGAAAATATGTGGAAAGAATGTTCAGTAATTTTCCATTTATGACTCAATTTTGTACTTATATGTAATATCATATCCCTTTAAGAGTGAAAACGATGTTCTCGTGGTTAAGATTAAAATAGGTTATCTAAGGTGTTAAAAAATATATGGTTTAAAACACCACTAAAACCTTTATAAAATTTTTTGGTTGAAAGTATTTATACCACATTCTATCTAATCTTAAAACCCAATACTATTATTAAGAGGAGATCCAATGATATTCTTTCAAAGAATAGACAATCCTTTTAAAAAATCACTTTTTCTTTAACTTCTTATTTACATTCTATAAATATTTTGTATTTATTATAAAATAATTAATTAATTATCATAAATATACTTAAATTTTATTATGGTTATGAAATAATAATTATCTGTGATTTTTTCAATTAATTGTGAAGTGAAAGTATCGCTCGTGGATGTGTACAACTTACCGTCTCCACACAGTGATACAATTCATTTTACACCACCATATTTCATGGATGGTTATTATTATGGGTTTAATGTTTATATATTATTAATCTGAAATAATTTTACTTATGAAATTATAATATCAAGTATAACTTCTGATGATTGAATCTATTGGGGAACAATAAGGTCACTCGTGCATACGTGTGGGCTACATTCTCCACGAAGTGATGCAATTTTCTTTTCATTTATTCTTTACAAGGATGTTAATAAAGATACATTTAATTAAAATAAATAATTTGTATTATATAATAAATATTATATAAAGGTTAATTATTCTTTACCTCTCTCTTGTTCCATCCATCAATAAATGAAAGCAACATTTATGTGTATGAATAACATACCATCTCCATGACCTACATAATTAATTTCTCTATCTACAACTGTTAAGGATGACATTGAATATGTATATAATGAATATATTTGATATTAAAATCAAGATTAAAATTATGGATGTTATGTAATCTAGATCAAGGTATGAGGACTAAAACTAGTGAACCAAAACATACATGAAAAACGAAGCAGTTATTAATCGAAATAGAGTTTTTAACGAAGAATGTTTAATAAATAGGTGATAAAATATTATAACTAAATCATATATAATATGATATATATTAATATAGTTCATGAATATATATTTAATAATTATATATTTATTATATATGAGGATCAGACACATACGAAGTAAATCAAACCAGTGGTAGGGGTTTATTTCACAATTTATTCATTATTTGGGATTCTTTGTGTTTATATCTCAAGAGGGGAAATTATTTTAGATTTAAATCTTATACACTATATATTTTCTAATACTATATATGTTTCTATAATTTATAATATTTTTCCATTTTTTATTTCCTAAAATATTTTTAATGGAATCTTCTTTTCATTTTCCGAATGAGGTTCATTTTGACTTTTTACAAAAGTGTGGAAGCATTTCTTTTTTTAACATATACGAAATTAATTTTATTTCACAATACCATAAACTATAAATTATTTGATAATTTATTTATATTTTTCCAAGGTAACTTTCAAATAAAATTTTTTCCAAAAACTTTTATAATTTTTTAGATTTTTATTATTTTATTTGAAAATGAAATAGGGAATTTTCCTCACTAAATTTTCCAATAATATTTTAAATAGATATTAATCTATGTAAATATTATTAGGATAATATTAATCTTTATTGGAAAATATTTTTATTATATAATTCCCCATATTAATCTAGATGTTTACTTATTGGGGGAATTATTAACATTTCATTTGCTATGTTTTATTATGAATGTTTACGTTGATTATGTTTCACCCATTCATATGATGAATGAAAAATAATTAGTAAATGATGAAATGGGAACACTATATTTCATAAATTCATCAGTATGTTCCATGATAAGAACTAGTTTGGGTATTTGGATGAGAACTAACCCATTTATGTATGATGTATTAGGCTTAGGCCTTGATAGAAATTTTATGATGTGTGAAATTATGTATTTAGTAATTATTAATCTAGTTATTAATATTCATGTTACTATTTATGTTTTTATTTTATACATGGATTTACTCCACATATTGTTTTATTATTTATACATAATTTTTTATTTTTGTTTTTATTTTCTATATTATTCATTTTTCGTTTACTTTGTGTTAGATACTTTTATATGCATACCCATACAAAGAATCCAATCCCAACCATTTCTTATGTTTTTATTCCCCAAGATGAATGTAAGTGTATTATTATTGATATAAAGGGATAAGATAAATAGTGTAATGATTTTCTAAAGTAAAATATTAATTTCCATTCAAATTTAATGTGAAATTCAAGTATTTATCTAGTATTCCAATACTAATAAACTATTCAATCCGTTGGAATGTGATCACACGTATCTGGTTCCAATGTAATAAAGAAACCACATAATCTGGGATAATAGGGTTGGGTTATTTATAGTTTTTATGAGAGGAAGTTTATTAGAAACCTTAAAAACTATACTTAGGAAGACAAAGAATGGGTAATGTAACCCTATGATGTACTTTGAGAATATTCCCAAAGAAACCAATATTTTTATTTTGATATTAATTATACATAAATTTTCAATTTTTGTTAAGAGTTTCAATAATTATGAAATTATACATTATTATTGATAATGTTATGATCTATTCTAGTGTATTCCATTATTTGTAAATTCATCCTAGTGGAAGGAATAAAAAATATACTGAGGCATGTAATCCATATAGGGATTTATCTCAAGGGAAAAATAATAATTACTGAGTTGGTGCTGGGGTTGGAGATGAAACAATTAAAAATATTTTATTCTAGTTGACACAGGTTATGACCAATAACATTTTCTATATAGATCAGCCTAATGATCCACGATGCAACATGAAAATGTTACACCACTTCATGCATAAACAACCACCATCATTTAATGAGTCTAAAAATCCATTTAATTAAAATCAATGTATATGATTCATGAAGCTAATTTTTTCAAATATTTTATACTATAATTAAATGTTTATAAACCCACCATAGTGTCATTTAATGGGAAATTGTTACATATTTAGGTTTTTGTGTAATTTTGAGCTTAAATGCAAAAATGGCTTAATTCTTTATTTTTAACATATTTTTATCACATGTGTATTTTAATCATTTATCATAAAATATATTCCCAAAATTGGTAATTATACTTTTTTTGGAATAATTATTTTATTTCCTTCATTTTTTTCTTCTATACCAAGGGCTTCATCGATCATCTAGATGCCATAAAAAATCAATGAAGTTGAACTTTTTCCGGGAAGACATCATGGACCCCACAATTGTAATGGACATCTATCTCCGCCTACATGCCTCCAATTGAAGTGATTACACTAGGGATATCACTAATACACATAGCTGCACCTCGAAAATTAATTGGAAGGAGTTTTTAAGTCATTATGGTTTCCATTAGAGGTTATACCTTTAGAGGAAGTTTCCACGAACCTTCATCTAGAAAACAAAATCTTAAATTAAAAAAATTATAACTCCTAAAATAGGTGGCTAAATGAGCTTCAATTTTGAGGGTTAACATCCAACACATTTGTTAAAAACTTTTATAAATGGTTCCATTCATTATTCTGCCAATTAATGGGTAAAAAATATGAAAACATGCGGAGAACAGAAATCTGCCTATAAAAGGAGAGTAGCTCCTACCTCTCAAATCATTCCATTCCTTCCTAACACCAATCTGAGGACACCCAGATAAGAGGGAGATGAGTTATAGATTCCATTATAGATAATAGTAGTTCCACTTATAATCAACCCATTATAGGATAAACTCCAAGAAGTGGTGGGCGACGATGGTCCAAGGATAGTTACCCCTTTTGAGTTTGTGGTTTTTATTGTAAACTCTTTTCATTTAAATAATCCTAGATTTTTTTTTTCATGGTTGAATGAGGTATATTATCACTTGTTTTCATTTTATTGTAATGTTTTCTATGAATTTTTATAAACATATAATTGTAATATATTTTTCATGTTGTTTAAACTTCATTGGGTGAGGTCTCCCCATTGAGTACAATATGTTCAACTAGTTTCGATTGCTTGGAGGTCTTTGGGAAATTGGATCACATTAATGAGAGGATAAAAACCCATATTTTGGGTATCAATACAATTTTTGGTCAATTTAGGTGTATAAATTGAGGCCTTCAGTTATACATTGGATAATTTTATTAGAAAAAACTCGTCGACAATGATAAAGGAAATGTATGAAGATCCAAGTTTTCCCACTGTTTCCTTCTGTAGTTTGTTTCCTCAGTTTGGTTTTGTTTGGATTTCTAATCTCTAATGTATATTTTTTTAATACATTATTAATTTATTATTTAAGTACATTTCAACCCACCCCCACATATATTAGATAAGTTAGTTTTATATTAGTTAAATTTAAAAGTGACAATTGAAAATACAGTGCGTATAAGTAGCCTCCTTGTCATCGACCATAGGTTGTGCCACAATGGTACACTCTTAAGAAAATAATAATTTAATTGAATAGGGTAAAGAGACTTAAATCCCCATTATCAATTTGGCATTGCAACCGGGGAGGCCAACAGATTGAACACATTGTTTTTTCAAAAAAAATCAAAATTTTAAAAAATATATTGTATTGCATATTATTCTTTTGGTCAAGGATTATAATAGTAATTTTTCATATTCATGTCCTATTACTGACTTGTATAACAGGGTGGAATTTTTTGAAATTCAAATTTCCCAAAATTCACAAAATTTTCAAGAATATTCCTTGATAATTTAAGTGAATTTGAGAATGCTAGAAAAAGAGGGAAAGATGGTGGCATCGCTAGCCGCCAAAGTTGAAGATATTAAAGTCTTATGTATGGAGCAAAAAATAAGTCACGATGAGGAAAATGAAAATATAGTTCCACCTATATTTCATGAAGATGTTGGTGAAGTTGAAGGAAAACTTGAAAATCTTTTTCCCTCTCCAACAAACCCATTTCCAACTGCTCTGCCTGGGAAAAAGGTGTTTGAAGATGAAATTTATGAGGGGGTTTTATTTCTTGAGCATTCATTTCCTTAAAATTTTATTAATTCTTAATTATAATATAATATCCCTTATTCTGACTTCATTGATTCAGTACCACTACTGCAATCTCTGGATGAAGAAGAAGTTCCTCATGCTGAGGAGAGAATAAAGGAGCCAGTCAAGTTGTGTATTGGTGCAAATGAGAATGATGGAACAATAGAAGAAATCAATGAAGAATCCATTGAAGATCCTAAACTAGAAGAGAAGTCACATCCCGATATACTATCTCAACCACCAGTGGACACCACTCCTCCACACGAAAAAACCAGGGAGTATCCTTTTATTCTTTTATCTCCCCGTCTTAGTCTCAAATTCTATTTTTTATCCCTTATAGGGGTTGGGGAAATTCTTATTTTCTTTGGGGGTGCTCAATTATGGAATCTAGTGACGAATGTTGGTATAAATAATTTGTGGTGGTTTCTAAGAAAGAAACCCCATCTACCTTTAGATTGCAGTTAACCCACTGTAACTGCCCGAATAGGGGCAGTAAAAACCTAGCACCTTTTGGGGTTCAAACCAAGCATTAACCCTCCCCTTTAACTTTTTTTATTTTTTATTTTTCTATTTAATTTAATTATTTATTTCTATTTATAAAGAAGTGGTAGTATCCCAGATCTTAACTCAATGGTGCTTCTGAAAAATAATGTCACGTTGTGTCTTTCCTTATCTATAGTTTTTCAATCCTTATTTATATGTTTTCAAGCTGAAATGAAGGGTAGATAAATTTAATTGTGAGGGAGTGTCAACCTACTTAGTTGTTTTTGTGTGATTTTTTTTATTTTTTTAGGATCCTTGTGCTTTAATGAATTTAATTATCAATTTCAAAAATTAATTAATTTTGAGAAAATTGAAATGATTTTTTTAAAAAAATGGATTTTAAATGATTTTTGATGAGAAAATATTTTCTTTGAATTGGATTTTATATCATTTTTATGAGTTTAGCTGATGTTTGAATTCTAAGCCCATGAAATACTGACTAAAATATTTTTCCCATCCTATAAGGTATTCTAAACCATTTTGATATATTCCTCCTATTACCCACACTTTCTTGAAGGAATCTTAGATTTTGTGTGAGAACCATAATTTTTTATTTTTCTCTTTCAAAAATTTTGATTTCATGAAATGTTTTTAATATGATTGAGGAACTACTTTGGCTAGCCACATATTATCTTGAGACCTAACTTTACATATATACTTCATTAGCCCTTATATTTCATGAATTTCCTTATAGGTTTAAGCCACATTACAAGCCTATTTATCCTTACCTACCCATTATCATGCTATTTTTTCAGGGATATTTCATGTATGAGTGTGGGGGAAGGGCCTTTCATGTGTGTTCATTGGGATGTGTTTCCTTTATGGGTGGTGTGAGGTGTGTATTAACATTTTGGGAAATTTAGAATGAAATAGTTTGGAATGAGTCATAATTTCATTATGCTTCATTTTGTTTATTTGGATCTCTATAAAAATAGAAAATAAAAGCTGTGTCGTTCTTGAGCTATAAAAATATATAAAAAATGAAAATAAAGTTTTGCCTTTCTAGTGCTTTACAAAAAAAATATTGAAAAAAACGGGGAGAACATGGATGATATACTATGTCTAAAAAATGGGGTTGGTATTATGTTTCAAATTCTCCAGGAGGATTGATTGAGGAATTTCCTATGATTTCACATGATTATTCATGTTTTATACCTAAGTGTCAAACCCTTTCATTCTATCCTATAATTTTTAAGTCATTTACCCACCAACCCAAATCCACAGAGACATTTGACCCTTTAATGAAATAACCCATGATTGAATTCATTTTTATGTTTCACGCTATGGAGAAATGATAATTGTCACAAGCCTATGGCGATACATGCAATTTCCAAGTTTGAACATAACTCCAGAATTAATTTCTCTTGAGTAAAGAGTGACATAAAATTCAATGTGAGGTAGGTTGTGATTGGGCCATTGATTGATTTACGAGGTTGAAAAAATTTAAATTTGTGTAATTAAAAGGAATGGGAATGGTTTTTTCATAGAATATACATGACAAAATTCTATTTCTGATAAGATCAAAGATGTTTTCTCATTTTTGATAGTCCTGGGAATTTTGATTTAAATATATGATAATTGCTCAGGAATGTAGTGCTTATGTGTGGGGGATTGATGAAGCTAATATTTTCACATATTTTATATTTTAATTCAATTATTATGAACCCACCATAGTTTTATTTAATGGGAAATTGTTACATTTTTTTTGTTTTTGTGTTATTTTGAGCTTAAATGAAAAAGGATTAATTATAGATTTTTAATAGATTTTTATGACAAGATTATTTTGTTCATTTCACATAAAATATATGCCCAAATTTAGTGATTATATTTTATTGAAATCCATATTTTATATCCTTCATTTTTTTCTTCTGGATCAGGGGATGAATCGATCATATAGAGGACGTAAAAAACCAATGAAGTTGAATATTTTTTTGGGCATACAACATGGACCCCACCACAATAATGGACATCCATCTCGACCTACATGCCTCCAATTAACGTTATTCCACCTGGTATATCACGAGTACACATAGTATCGCATATAAAATTAATTAGAAGGATTTTTTATATCATTAAGGTTTCCATTTGAGGTTAAATTTTATAGGAAGCTTCTTAGAACCTTCATATATTAAACGAAACCTCCAATTAAAAAATAATAACTCCTAAAATATGTGTCCAAATGATCTTAATGTTTGAGGGTGAATGTCCAAAAAATTTATGAACAACATTCATGAAGGGTTCAATTCATTATTCTATAAATTAAGGGGTCAACAATGGGACAACTCATGGAGGACATAAATCTTCCTATAAAACGAGAGGAGCTCCTACCTCTCAAATCATTACATTCCTTCCCAACACAATTATGGGGATTCCTGGACTAGAGGGATCTGATTTATAGATTACATTCTAGATAATAGTAGTTAATATGATAATCAATCCATGATGGGCTAAACTCCAAGCAGTGGTGGGTGGCGATGGTCCAAGAACATTTACCTGTTTTGAGTTTATGGGTTTTCTTGTAAACACTTTTCTTTTAAAAAATACTAGAATTTTTTTTCATCATTGAATGAGGTCTCTTATATATTGTTTTAATTTTCTTCTATTTTTTTCTATGAATTTTTATCAACTTATAAGTGTAAATTAGTTGTCATGTTTTTAAAGCTTCTTTGGGTGAGGTCTCCCCCTAGATCAGAACATGTTCAACCAGTTTCGATTTCACGGAGGTCTTCGAGCAATTAGATCATGTTCATGAGAGGATAAACCCCAATATATGCGGTCGAAATATAGTATTTCTAGTAAATTTTGGTGTATAACTTTAGGTCTTGAGTTATACATTGGTTAATTTAATTAGAAGAAAATTGTCTACAATGATAAAAGAAATGTTTGAAGATCAATGTTTTCCCACCGCTGCCTTCTGTAGTTTGTTTTCTCTGTTTGATTTTATTTGGATTCATAATCTCTAATGTATTTTTTATAAATAAATTATTAAATTATTATTTTATTTCATTTCAACCCACCCCCATATATATTAGTTAAGTTAGTATTATATTAGTTAAATTTAAAAGTAACAATTGAAAATACAGTGCGTATAACCGACCTCCTTGTGATCGACCCTAGGTTGTGCTACTATGGTAAAATCTTAGGAAAATAAGAATTTAATTGAATAGGGTAAAGTGAATGAAATCCCCATAATAAAATTGGCATCCTTTCAAGGAAGGCTAAGAACTCATAAACATTTTTTTCATAAAAAAAATAAAAAATCAAAAAAAAAATATATTTCATTGCATATTATTATTTAGGTCATGGATTATTCAAGTAATTTTTCATATGTATGGCCTATTACTGACATGTATAGTTGGATGTAATTTTTTGAAATTCAAATTTCACATTATTCACAAAAATTTCAAGAAAATTCTTTGATAATTTAATAGAATTCAAGAATACTGGAAAAAGCAAGCAAGATCGTGGCATCGATGGCCACCCAAGTTGAAGATGTTAAAGTTTTATGGATGGAACGAAAAAAAAGACAAGATGGGGAGAATTAAAATCTTGTTCCACCTATATTTCGTGAAGATGTTGGTTATGTTGAATAAAAACTTGAAAATCCATTTCCCTCTCCAAAAAACTCATTCCCAGCTGTTCTGCATTAGGAAAAGGAGTCTGAAGCTGAAATTTATAATGGAGTTTTACTTCCTAACAGTCATTTCATTCAAATTTCATTAATTATTAATTTCAATCTAATATATCTTTTTTTGACTTCGTAGATTTAGTACCACTACTTCATGTTATAGTTGAAGAAGAATAGGGTTGTCATGTTGAGGAGAGAATGGAGGAGCCCGCCAGGTTGTGCATTGGTGCACATGAGGATGATGGAACAATAGAGGAAATACATGCCAAATAAATTGAAGATCCTAAACAATAAGATAAGTCACATCCCAGTCTACTATCTCTACCACCAGTGGACACCACTCCTCCAAATGAACAAACCAGGGATCACCCCTTTATCATTTTCCCTCCCCCTCTTAATCTAAAATTATTTTTTTATCTCTTATAGGGGTTGGAGAAATTATTATTTTCATTGGGGGTTGTAACTTATGGAATCCACTAAGATATTTTTGTAGAAATAATTTGTGGTGGTTTCTAAGAAAAAAACCCCATCCACCTTCGGATTGGGGTTAACCCACTGTAACTACCAGACTAGGGGCAGTAAAAACCTAGCACCTGTTTGGGGTAAAACCAAGAGTTATCCCTCCCCTTTACCTTTTTTTTATTTTTTATTTTTATAATGAAAATAATTATTTATTTCTTTATTTGAATAAGTGGTAGCCACCAGGAGCTTAACTCAATGGTGCCGCTAAAAAAATTCAGGTTGTGTCTTTCTTTCTTCTAAGTTTTTATGTACTTATTTATATTTTTTCAAGATGAAATGTAGGGTAGTGAAATTTAATTGTGAGGTAGTGTCAATATGCTTAGTTGTTTTTGGGTGCTTGTTTTTCATTTTTTAGGTTCCTTGACATTTAATGAATTATCTTATCAATTTTTGAACATTAATTAGTTTTGAGAAAAATGAAATGATTTTTTGAAAAAATGGATTTTAAATGATTGTTGATGTGAAAGTATTTTCTTTGAATTGTATTTTCTATCATTTTTATGACTTTATCTGATTTTAGAAATCCATTCCAATGAAACATTGACTAAAATATTTTCCCCATCCTATGAGGTATTCTAAACCATTTTGATATATTCATCCTAACACCCACACATTCTTGAGGGAAGCTTAGATTTTGTGCGAGAACCAGAATTTTTGATTTTTCTTTTTCAAAACATTTTATTTCATGAAATGTTTTTAATATGATTAAGGCACTAATTTGGCTATCCATATATTATCCTGAGACCTACCTTTACATCTATCCTTCGTTATCCCTTAGATGCCATTAATTTCCTTATAAGTTTAAGCCACATTACAAGACGATTTATCCTTACCTACCCATTATCTTGGTATTTTTCATGGATATTTCAATTTTGAGTATGGGGGAAGGGCCTTTCGTGTGTGTTCATTGGGATGTGTTTCATTGATGGGTGATGTGAGGTGTGCATCAACATTTTGGGTAATGGAGAATGAAATAATTGGGCATGAGTCTTAATTTCATGAAGCTTTATTTTTTTCATTCGGTTGTAACGCCCAGACCCCAGAAGCCCAGAGTCGGTGCATTATTACGTATCATTGGCATGATCATAAAAGATTAATTCTTGAAAGACCGATTAGTTTAGTAACCATGGAAGTATTATATATATTCATAATGTTTACATTACATCCTAAAATTGAAAACTACAACAACATTGTTTCCATAGAGAACATGGAGATCCTATAGACTATCCCTACAGGTCAGTCATAATATACTTCTTCTCATACTGGGAAAAATAAAACATAGAAAGGTGTGAGCTCAGATGCTGAGTAAGGATAACCATATAGCGAAAGCTTTCATAAATAAGCATAAACATTTAAGGAAATCTATAAAACTAAAACAAAATCCTTTTCAACATAAAATTCATCATAATATGGCAAATATAAATCAAAATAATTCCATTAACTTACTCACATGGATATTCTACAAGTCAAATAATCACTTGTAATATCAATATCCACTTTCTTAATGATGGAATGCATAATGGAAAAATTTCATAACCACATAGTCAAGGTCTTGTTCCAAGACTACAAATAAGATTTTGTCAAGGCCTTATTCCAAGACACAAGTTTGTCTCAGGAGACCTACTGATGCATCAAGGAGATGTAGTGGACCCCACCCATCACTTACTATGTCCAATGCATTTATCATATGAAAATATTTAAACACAACATAAACATTCGTATTAAATGTATTATATGAAATGTCAAAACATTATCTATAAACCATAAATGGTGTTAAAATAACACATCCACAGTCAAACATATCACAAAACCTTCAATACAATATGAAAGTTTTGTATAATAATAAATCAACTTCATACAAACTTAAAATCCATAAAAGGATGTTGACATAGATGGAATAAAAACCTTTTTTAAGAGAAATATATTTTTCTATTTTGAAATCATTTAAGAGTCACATATTTATAAAGAAAAAATTTATTTTGAAAATATTCTTATAAGCTTATAAGGGATGCTTCGATGATGTTATAACAGTGGAAAATAGCCGCACCCGCCGTATAAGTTAAAAAAAGACATTCTTACCTTAATTTTGTCGAAAAGGTTATAAAAGGACTTATTTGGAAAACGATGGATTGATTACTTTATAAATGTCTTATAAAAGTAAAAAAAGGGTATAAAAGACTTTAACCCATAGTCTATAAAAATGTAAAAATGTTTTGGAATACATTTTTAAAAAACATGGATGTGGATGATAAAGAGGTCACAGTAGATTCTTATATAAAAACAACCTCGGATAATAAAGAGACTGTGAAATTAACACTTACCCTGTACTTTTCCTTGGTTGAGGGTAGTTTAAACACATATATATTGGTGAAATAATTTTATTAAATTATACAATAATCATATACATTAATATGATATCATATATGATCTTTTAATACTGTTTTTTTAATAATATTTTAGTATTATCGTCATTTCAGGTGTAAACCGATTCATTTTCCTTCATATGATTTGTTACGTAAGTAATGTTTTTCGTGGATAGGATGTATTTTATTCATATTAAGAATGATATTAAGTCTTTAAACATTATTTTAAATAATCTAATGAAAATTATTCTTGAATGGATACGATGGGGAATGAATTTCATTATGTTCGTGGAGATAGTAATCCATATGTATGCACGTGCGACAATATCATTCTTTTGATATTAAAATAATATATAATTGGATGTTGTATCATATATAAATAATCAATGTCATGTTATATTTATTATTTACATTATTTATACTCATTATTATACCCATACAAATGATGAATTTCTTGAATAACAAACTATACCACAACGTGGAGACGTTAAGCCTTATGTACTCACGTATGGTGACATGTCATTAAAATGAGTGATAAAATAATGAATATGGTTGTAGAATTTTTATAATAACATAATAATATATATAAGATACTGGATTTATTATTTTAGAATGGAAACAACAAGGAAATTAGAAATGGAAAAGAAAAGAACATGAAAGAGGTGATGAAATATATACATCTTCTTTGGGTTCTTCCTTTTTATTTGATCAAAAGGACTCTTTAATATGGGTTTATGACTAAAGTAAGGCCTATATGATTAAAGTAAGACATTTGGGAGGATATTTGGTCAGGTTTTGGCCGAACCAAATGTCTTTGAAGGTGTGAATTATAGAAAAGGGGGAGTTCCCTTTTATAAGAGGGGTGAGGGCCACCTTAGGAAAAGCTAGAAATATTATTTTATAATATAATAATTTTCGGATTCTAATGGCTCAAAAATAAAATATTTAAATTATAAGGTGGTTATGGGTTGAAAACCACTCATCCAATATGTTTTAGATAGGTTTGGGTCACTATATTAACTTTATCGTTTAGGTTTAACTCTTAGTTAAATTGTTTGACATTTACCATGTCTCTTTGTATTTATATATTATATGGTCAATAAACATATTATATACTTACAAGAGAACCCCAAGTGGTTAATTAATGATACAAATATCATTATATATGTATTTTACCCGAACCTTCTATTTTTAGGAATATAATATCAATTAATAATATTTTATTTTATTTAAAAACTCTTTTATATCAATTTTGACACGATTTGATATTTTGTTTTTTCTAAATTTATAACAGCATTATTACATCAAAAAAAATTCATATATCTATCCCTAATATTTCATATTAACTTATTAAAATATTGTAATTCATAAAAAGTCTCAAATTACAATTATTTGAAAATTTATAATATCAATTATTTTAATATTTCATTAATTAGGTAATTATGGCATCATCATTGTGTCATAAATAAATTAAATTATTTAATATCTAAAAAATATAAATAAAACGATATTATTTAGGAAATATTTTTATCCTTCTAATGAGTATTTATAGTCAAATTTATCTTATGTTTAACCCTATATTAAAAATGGTTTAGTTATTAAACTTTGAATTTAACACTTTTAACTCTAATATGAATTAATTAATAATAAATGTCCTAATCTAATCCATGTGGACCAAAGAGGTTCATATTTTCTTCCTATGGTTGTTTTTGGTCGAATTATACATATCTAATGGAATTTGGACATGTGTTAGGGTAATAATAATATCATTTTTACCCTTAATTACCATATTTACTTTTAACCGTGGTAAACAAAAGTAAAAAGTCACTATTCACCAAAAATTATTTTCATCTTATTGAAAAACATTTATCATACTCATATCAATCGTGTCTCTCAGATTTTTTAAATTACAATCACAGAAATGGTAAAATTATGTTTTATGGGAATTTGAAAATTCTCCCAAGAGGTGGGTAAAAGACGGTGAAAAGTTCAATAAAATTTTTATATATCTAAAATTATTATAAACTAACTCCAATGAATTAAATTAAACATATATAAGTATTATGTGTCTATTTTGACCTAAAATAAATTTAAATAAAATAAATAATTATTTAAATAAAAATTTGGTTTTAAACTATAACTCAGTGTTTTACATTATTCATCAAAAATTGAATATTTTCAAAAAAATAGCAAAAATTTACCCTAAGATAATTTCGATATTCAGAATCCAAAAATGAAGTCCATTTTAAAAGATAAAATTTATAAAATTTCAAAAAGTGGGTATTACTATTCATAACGGCTAGTTTGATTGGTTATGGTGTGTTAGAACTCAAAGTTGCGTACAACACACACTACTGTATTATTCAAAGAGAAGCGTACTGTGGAAGCTTGGGGTGTTACATTCTCCCCTCCTTAAAATAATTTCATCCTCAAAATTGATAGAATATTATTGCATAAAAAGACTCGGGTGGTTCTTCGTTATAATTTCCTCAGGTTCCCACATTGCCTCTTCCATCTTATTGTTTCTATATAGATATTTTACTAGACGAGTCGTCCGGTTTCTCCGCACTTGTTCTCTTGTATCAAGAATCTTGACAGACTCTTAGAAATAAGACAGATCTGGTTTCAATTCTATTACCCCATAGGTGAGTACATGCATTGGGTCAGGCATGTATTTTCTCAATAGTGATACGTGGAACACATCGTGAACTTTGGAGAGACTTGGCGGCGTTGCCAAACACTAAGCTACAACCCCAATTCATTCTAGAATTTCAAAAGGTCGGATGTACCTGAGACTCAATTTACCCTTCTTAACAAAATGTATGACACCCTTCCATGAAGATACCTTCATGAAAACATGATCTTCTACCTAAAATTACAAATCCTTCCTTCGGTTATCGTCATAGCTCTTCTGCATACATTGAGCTGCTTTGATGTGGTTTTGGATTACATTCACCTTTTCCATCATTTCCTCCACAAGTTCGGGGACTACGAGTTTTTGATCACCAACATCATCCCAACAGGTTGGTGTGAGACATCTCTTTCTGTATAACTCTTCATATGGTGCCATCTAAATACTTGAATGGAAGCTATTATTATAGGAAAATTCTACCAGAGGTAAATATTGATCCCACATACCTTGAAAGTCAAGTGGGAAAGATCTCAACATGTCTTCTAAGGTTTGAATAGTGCATTCTGATTGTCCCACAATTTGGGGGTGGCAGACAGTGCTCAAACTAAGTTCAATATCTAGGGATTTCTGAATACTTTCCAGAATATTGATGTAAAACATGGATCAAAATCAGAAACAATCGATAGGGGTACTCCATGAAGTCTTACAACGTCATTAATATATAGTCTTGCTAAGCTTTGAAGTGGAAAATCGTCTCTTATAGCATGAAAATGTGCTGACTTGGTAAGACGATCAACAAAGACCCATATTTCATCATTCCTTTCTAGGAGTCTTTGGTAGTCCCATGAAAAATTCCATCATAATTTTATCCCATTTCCACTCGGTTATGGGAAGAGGTTGCATGAATCCTCTAGGATTTTGCCTTCCAGCATTCACTTGTTGAAAAACTATACATCTTGATACAAAATCATCAATCTTCCACTTCATGTTGTCCCACAAAAAATGTTCCTTTAAATATCTATACATCTTAGTGCTATCAGGGTGTATAGAGAAATTGGAACTATGAGCATCATCCAACAATACCCTTTTTAGATCAGGTATATCGAGAACACAGAGTCACTTCCCAAATTTCAAAATTGCATCTTCATACACAAATTCACTCAATATCCCATCATTAACAACCTTAATCTTCTTTTGAAAGTCTTCATCACCGGTATGAGAACTCATTATCATTTCTAGTAAATATGGTTTGGAAACAATTTGAAAAATTAACGATATTTCACCTTCCATGGTGATTCCCATATCCATATTTACTAGATCCATGTATATAGGATCCTTTTCAACTCTTATCTTGTTCAAAACATCATGATATTTTCTACTCAAAGCATATGCCACCTTATTTTCCTTCCCCGGGTTGTAGTGTATTGTGTAATCACAATACCTAAGTAGTTGAAGCCATCTCCTTTTCCTCATGTTGAGTTATTTCTATGAGAAAATGTACTTCAAACTATTGGGATCATTATCAATCTCACATTTTTTCCCATAGAGATAGTTTCTCAAAATATTCAAAACAAAGATTACTACTGCTAACTCAAGATCCTGAGTATGATAGTTTTGCTCATTAATTTTCAGTTTTCATGATGCATAGGCAATAACACTATCATTCTTCATAAGTACACAACCAATTCATTTCTTTGAAGAATCACTATAAATAACAAACCAATCATTCCCCAGTGGTAGAGTCAATATAGGATCATTAACTAATATTCTCTTCAATTCTTCAAAATATTCTTCACATTCTTTTGTCCAAACAAATTTCAGCCCTTTACGTGTGATCTTGGTTAATGTGTTAGCCAATCAGGAAAAAGTATGGATAAAATGATGATAATAACCTGCTAAATCAATACAACCTCATACCTTAGTTATACTTGTTGGTGTTAGCCATTCTTGGATTTGCTCTTGTCTTAGAAGGATCAATGGAGATTCCATCCTTAGAGACGATATGTCCAAGAAAATAAATCTCCTGAAGCCAGAATTCACACTTGCTAAACTTCCCATATAATTCATGTCTTCTAATAGTCTTCAGGATAATGCGCAAGTGATTTTTAGGATCTTCTTAGCTTTTGGAGTATTCCAAGATATCATCAATAAATACCACTACAAAGTCATCAAGATATTCCTTGAAAAATTTATTCATTAGATCCATGAAGATAGAGGGTGAATTAGTAAATCCAAAAGGCATTACTGTAAACTCATAATGCCCATACCTAGTTCGAAATGATGTTTTTGGAATGTATTCCTTCTTCATGCACAACTGATGATATCCAGATCGAAGGTTAATATTTGAAAAGTATTGATCTCCATGATGTTGGTCGAATAAATCATCAATGCAAGGTAGGGGATACTTTTTCTTTATTTTTATAGCATTAATCTCCCTGTAGTCAACACACAACCTCATAGATCCATCTTTCTTCTAACCAAAAAGGATAGGGGCTCCCCATGGAGAAACACTAGATTGAATAGATCCCTTATTACTCAATTACTATAGTTGTTTCTTTAGTTATAGTAATTCCACAATGTCCTTTTTATAAGGGGTCTTCGATATGGGCCTTGATCCAGGAATTAAATCAATGGAAAACTCAATTTCTCTTTCTGGAGGATGTCCAGGTCAATCTTCTAGAAACACATCAACATATTCTTTCACCATAGGTACATCCTATATTTGAACATTCCTTTCCTCTCCCACAGTTATTTCATTCTCTTCCTCCCAAATAATTGAATTTAGTTGAACTAATGGGGGTGGATCTTGATAAGAATTAGGTGGTGACATTTCTGCTCTAATTATAAGATGTTCTTTATCATCATTATCAAAAATTGTAACCAATTTCTTATAATAAATTTTGTCATCATGGTTCGAAAACCAATCCAAGCCAATAATTATATCAAATTCGATCATGGGTATGATGATGAGATCAGTAGATAAAGAACATTTCTATGCTCTAATGGGGACTGATTCACAAAACATTGTTGCAATGATACTTCCCTTAAGAGTTTTTACTGAAAACTCCCTTGTTAAATCAAATTGAAAATATATAATTTTCTTTGGAAACTGAAAAGATATGATACAACATGATGATCCAGAATCAAATAAAGCATTTTCTAAACTTGAAGAAACCATTAAATTACCTACCACCACATATGTTGGATCTTCAACCTCAGCAGTAGTGATAGCATAAAATTGGCCTTGATACCTTGGGCTTTTCTAAGGTAAGTTACCTTGGCGATTAATACATTCATTTTCATAATTCCCCTTTCTCTACAATTGTGGCATTCAATAGTGACATCCTCTTTCTTCCCCTTTTAATCATGACCTTGGTGGACTTTTTCACCACACTAGTACAAGACTCTCATTCCCTTCAGGAAAGTACCACAGTGTTTCTTCCCACATTTACTACAGGATGGATATTAAACGTTTCCCTTCTTCCCCATATTTACATTTCCAGAGTGTTTGGTATATCTCTTCTTCTCTTGCTTTGTTTCAAAGTTGTAAGTCATAAAGAATTATTTTTCTGTCTTGATAGCACATGAGACAATATCTTCGTACAATGAAAAGGATTGTGAGACTAATGCTCGTCGGATAAATGGTTTTAACCCATAAAATAATTGATCAATATTACTTCTTGTGTTATGTATATAATCTGTAGCATTCCTCACTAACCTAGTAAAGTTAGCTTCATACTTTGTGATATTCTCATCCTCCTTTTGCCTCAGACTCAGATTTTACTTTTTCTTATCTGCTCGATGGTCATGAGGAAAGTATTTTTCTAAGAAAATATATTTAAACTCCATCCATTCCATATTTGATAATTCATCATATTCCATTGTGTTTTGAATCAATGACCACCATTGACCAGTATCTCCAGTGAGGTGGTAAACTGTCATGAAAACGTTTTCCCTTTCTCTATTCCCCAATGCATGGAATATTTTCTCAAAGGAACTTATCCATTGCTCAGCTACCAATGGATTTTTACTCCCACTGAATGTTGGTGGTAGTTGCCTCATGAAGCAATATAACATTGATATTCCATGCTATGGATTAGGGTGCTCCATACGGGTAAGGTTATAATTCATAACCTGAGTGAGTTTTCCCAGTATGGTAATTAGCTGATCAACACCAGTTGCATCCCCAGCTCCACTATAATTATCCTAAGTATGAGGGAAATCCCTACACGGAGTGCATGCATTGATACGGTTTCCATTCCTTCCACTAGGTTCCATTTCTAAACAATGGAATAAACTAGATTAGTTTATGAATCACAATACATAAATCCAATCTTTTAAATCAATTAACATAAATTGAACAGTTTATTGATATAATCCATAATCATAAAAATGTTTTCTTTGAGGAATTATATACTCATAATCCCTTCATAATGGTTTATAAAGAAATTGAGAATTATCCTACGCATATCCCCAGGTGTGTCGTAACCAAGAGTGAAGCAAGGCCCGTTGTCGTGAACCAGTTCACATTCAAGTCTAGCTCAAAGCAGTGTTTTCAGGTTTTACCAATAGGTATATCTATGCTAGATCCACCTCTACCTACTCATATCCAGATAGAGATGTATTTATTGAAAAACTCACAAAATCTCTATAATACCAAAATTCTAGGAATTTCTTCTATACTAATCTTCAAAGTCTATCTTAGGGTAATGTGCTCTAATCAGAGTTTATCTAAATATAGATTCCATGGTTTGTCGTAAACTTCCTATGATACCAACTGTAACGCCCCAACCCCAGAAGCCCCGAGTCGGTGCATTATTACGTATCATTGGCATGATCACAAAAGATTAAGTCTCGAAATACCGATTAGTTTATTAGCCTTGGAAGTACTAGATACATTCATAAGGAATAAATTACATCATAAAATGAAAAACTACAACAACATTGTTTCCATAGAAAACACTAAGATCCCATAGAAAAACCTTACAGGTCATTCATAATATAATTTTTCGTATCTTGGAAAAAAAAAAAAATAGAAATGGGTGAGCTCAGATTCTCAGTAAGGATAACAATATAGCGGAAGCTTCCATAAATAAGCCTAAACATTTATGGAAATGTATAAAACTAAAACAAAATCCTTTTCAACATAAGATTAATCATAATTTGAAAAATATAAATCAAAATAATTCCATTTACTTACTCACATGGATATTCTACTAGTCGAATTATAGCATGCAATATTAATAGCCACTTTCATAATGATGGAATGCATAATGACGGGCTTTTATAACAACATAGTCAAGGCCTTGTGCCCATACTAAAAATAATATTTTTTCAAGGCCTTGTACCAACACACAATTTTGTCTCATGAGACCTACCGATGCATCGAGGATCTATAACAGGATTCACCCATCACTTATTAAGTCCAGTGCATTCCTCACATGAAATGGTTTAAACATAACAAAAACATTAGTATTAAAACTAGAATACTAGATGCCAATAATTTATCCATAAACCATGAATGGTGTAATAATAACACATCCACAGTCAAACATATCACAAAACCATCAATAAAATATGGATGTTTTGTAAAATAAATGATCAACTTCAAATAATCTTAAAATCCATCAAAGGATGTTGACATAGATGAAATCAAAACCTTTTTTAGAGAAATATCTCTTTCTATTTTCAAATAATTTAAGAGTCACATAATTATAAAGAAAAATTTTATTTTTGAAATATTTTTATAAGCTTGTAAGGGAAGCTTTGACGATGTTATAATGGTGGAAAATAGCTTCACCCGCCATATAAGTTAAAAAAAGACATTCTTACCTTAATTTTGTCGAAAAGGTTATAAAAGACCTTGTTTGGAAAACAATGGAAAGATTCCATTATAAATATATTATAATAGTCAAACAATGGTATAAATATATTTAACCCATATTCTATATAATAGTAAAAATGTTTTGGAATACATTTTTAAGAAACATGGATGTGGATGATAAAGGGATCACAATAGATACTTACTTAAAAACAACCTCAGATAACAAAGAGACTATGAAGTTAACACATACCCTGTACTTTTACTTGGGTGAGGTTAGGTTAACCTCATATATAATGGTGAAATAATTGTTATTAAATTATACAAGAATCATATACATTAATATGATATCATATATGATCTTTTAATATTGTTTTGTTAATAATATTTTAGTATTATCGTCATTTCAGGTGTAAACTGATTCGTTTTCCATTATATGATTTGTTATGTAAGTAATGTTTTTTATTTATAGGATGTATTGTATTCATATTTAGAATGATATTAATTCTTTACACATTATTTTTAATAATCTAATGAAAATTATTCTTGAATGGATACGATGGGGAATTAATCTCATCACGTTCGTGGAGACAATAATCCATATGTACGCACGAGAGACAATACCATTATTTTGATATTAAAATAGTATATAATTGGATGTTATATCATATATAAAGAATCATTATCATGTTATATTTATTATTTATATCATTTATACTCATTATTATACCCATCCAAATGATGAAGTGTTTGAATAATAAACTACACCACGATGTGGAGACGGTAAGCCGATTATATGCATGTATAGTGACATATCATTCAAAGTATGGATAAAATAATGAATATGGTTGCACCATTTTTATAATAACATAAAATTATATAGAAGATACTGGAGTTATTTTTTTATAATAGAAACAACAATAAAAGAGAATGTGGAAGAAGAACAGAACAAGCAAGAGGGGATGAAATATTTACCTCTTCTTCAGGTTCTTCCTTTTGATTTGATCAAAAGGACTATTTAGGATTGATTTTTGACTAACTTAAGGCCTCTATGATGAATATAGGATAGTTGGTAGAATATTTGGGCCAGGTTTATCCGATAAATATAGCTTTTAAGGTGTGAATTAGAGAGAAGCGGGAGTGCCCTTTTATAATAGGGGTAAGGGGATCCTTAGGAAAAGCTAGAAATATTATTTTATAATAAAATAATTTTTGGTTTTTAATGGATAAAAAATGAATTATTTAAAATATAAGGTGTGAATGGGTCGAAAAACAATCAAAAAATTGGTTTTAGACTGGTTTGGCTCACTATATTATCTTTATCTTTTAGGTTTAACTCTTAGTTAAAAAGTTTAAAATTTACCACGTCTCTTTGTATTTTTATATTATATGGTTAATAAACATACTATATACTTTCAAGAGAACCCAAAGTGGTTAATTAATGATAAAACTATCATTATATAAGCCTTTTGGTGGAAAATTATATTTTTAGGAATAGAATATAACATAATAATATAATATTTGTTTTAAAAACTCTTTTATGTCAATTTTGAAACTATTTGGTATTTTGTTTTTCTAAATTCATAAAAACATTATTACTTAGAAAAAAATTTATCTAAATAACCCTAATATGCCATATTAACCTATAAAATTAGTGGAATTCATAAAAATTCCCAAATTACATTTATTTGGATATTTATAATATCCATTATTTTAATATTTCATTAATTAGGTAATTACTGCATCATCATTATGTCATAAATAAATTAAATTATATAATGTCTAAAAAATATAAATAAAATACAATTATGTATGAAATCATTTTATATTTATAATTAATAATGATATTTTAATTTATGTAATGTTTAACCCTATATTAAAAATTATTTAGTTATTAAACTTTGAATTTAACACTTTTAACTCTTCTTTGAATTAAATAATTATAAATGTGCTAATATAATCCAAGTGGACCAAAAAGGTTTATATTTTATTCCTATGGTTTTTTTGGTCGAATTATACTTGTCCAATATAATTAGGACATGTTTTAGGGTAATAATAATTTCATTTTTAACCTTAATTTCCCTATTTACCTTGAACCGTGGTTAATGAAAGTAAAAAGTTACTATTCACCAAAAATTATTTTCATCTTATTGCACCACCTTTTTCTTACTGATATCAACCGTGTCTCTCAAATTTTTGAAATTCACTCATAGAAGCGGTAAAATTATGTTTTATGTGAATTTGAACATTTTCCTAGGAGGTGGGTAAAAGACAGTGAATAGTTCAATAAAATTTTTATATATCTAAAATTATTATAAACTAACTCCAATGAATTACATTGAAATTATATAGGTATTATGTATCAATTTTGACCTAAAATAAATTTAAATAATGTAAATAATAATTTAAATAAAAATTCTTGTATTAAACTATAACTCAGTGTTTTTCACTATTTATAAAAAATTGAAAGTTTTTATAAAAATACAAAAAATTCACCCTAAGATAATTTCGATATTAAGAATCCAAAAACTAGAGTCAATATATAAAGATAAAATTTATAAAATATCAATAAAATGGGTATTAATATTCGTAATGACTAGTTTGATTGGTTGTGTTGTGTTAGAACTCAAAGTTACGTACAACACACGCTACTGTATTATTCAAAGATAAGCATACCGTGGAAGCTTGAGGATGTTACATTGGTTATCCTTCAAAAAAATAGAAGTTTTGCCTTTCTATAGCTTTAAAAGAATATAAAAAATGAAAATAAAGTTGTTCCTTTCTAGATCTTTACAATAATAAAATATTGAAAAAATGGGGAGAGCATGGATGATATAATTCCTTGAAATCATTAATTGGCTCATGTACCATGTCTAAAAAATGGGTTTGGTATTTTGTTTCAAATTATCAAGGAGGTTTAATTGAGTAACTTCCTGTGTTTTCACTTGACTATTCATGCATTATACCAAAGAGTCAAACCTTCTCTTTCTAACCTGGAATTTTTAAATCATTTACCCACCAACCAAAATCCACATATTCATTTGAACCTTTAATGAAAGGTCTCATGGTGGAATTCATTTTTATGTTTCAAACTGTGGATAAATGAGAATTGTCACAAGCCTATGGGGATACATGAAATTTCCATGTGTGAACATAACTCTAGAATTAATTTCTCTTGAGTGAAGAGTGACATAGAATTCAATGTGAGGTAGGATGTAATTGGACCATGGATGGATTTACGAGTATGAAAAAATTTATATGTGTGTAATTTAAAGTAATCGAAATAGTTTTTTCATAGAATATACATGAAAAAATTATTTTTCTAGTATGATCATAGACATCTTCTAATTTTTTATTATCATGTGAATTTTGATTTGAATATATTATAATTTCTTTGGAGTGAAATGCTAAGGTGTGGGGGATTGATGAAGCTAATATATTAAAATATTTTATACTATAATTCAATGTTTATGAACCCACCATAGTGTTATTTAATGGGTAATTGTTACATATTTAGGGTTTTCTAATATTTTGATCTTAAATGAAAAAATGTCTTAATTTTCGATTTTAACAGATTTTTATTATTAGGGTGTTTTGGTCATTTACCACAAAATATATTCCAAAATTTAGTGAATTTTTTTTGAAATCCTTATTTTATTTCCTTCATTTTTGTCTTTTGTACCAGGGGCTTAATTTGTCATCTTTAGGCCACAAAAAATCAATGAAGTTGAATATTTTTCGGGGAAGACAGCATGGACCCCACCAAAGTAACCTACATCCATCATGGCTGACATACCTCCAATTGATGTTATTACACCTAGGATATAATGATTACACATATTCTTGCCTCTAAAATTTATTGTAGGCAGTTTTGAAGTCATCATGGTTTCCATTGGAGGTTATAATTTTAGAAGAAGCTTTCTCAAACCTTCATCCAGAAAACAAATCCTTCAATTAATAACTAATAACTCCTAAAATAGGTGGCCAAAGTAACTGATATTTTGAGGGGGAAATTCCAACACATTTTTTAATAACATTAATTAAGTATTCTATGGGTAATTATACCAATTAATGGGCCAATAATGCGACAAATCATGGAATATTGAAATCTTCCAAGAAAAGTATAGAAGCTCCTACCTCTCAAATCATTCCATTCATTCCCAAAACCATTATAGGGACTACTGTACTAGATGGATACGAGTTACATATTACATTTTGGTTAGGATTAGTTCCAATTATAATAAATCCATAATGGGTTAAACTTCAAGTAGTGGTGGGCGATGATAGTCCAAGGACATTTACCCCTTTTGAGTTTGTTTTTTATTGTAAACTGTTTTATTTTAAATAATCCTAGAATTTTTTTCATGGTTGAATGAGGTATATTCTATATTGTTTTAATTTTCTTCTATTTCATTCTATGAATTTTTATCAACCTATTATTATAAATTAGTTTTCATGTTGTTTAAACTTATTTGGGAGAGGTCTCCCCATTGAGCACAATATGTTCAACTGGTTTCGATTGCTCGAAGGTCTTTGGGCAATTGGATCATGTTCATGAGAAGATAAGCACCCAATTTTTAGGTCTTGATATGTTTTATGGTGAATTTATGTGTATAACTTTATGTATTGAGTTATACATTGGATAATTTAATTAGAAGAAAATTATTGACAATGATAAAGGAAATGTCTGAAGATCAAAGTTTTCCCACCGCTACCTTTTGTAGTTTGTTTTCTCAGTTTGGTTTTATTTTGATTTCTAATCTCTGATGTATATTTTTTCAATAAATTATTAATTTATTAGTTTAGTTCATTTGAAACCACCCCCATATATATTAGATAAGTTATTTTTATATTAGTTAAATTTAAAAGTGACAATTGAAAATACAGTGCGTATAAGAGGCATCCTTGTGATTGACCCTAGGTTGTGCCACTATGATACACTTCTTGGAAAATAAGAATTTAATTGAATAGTGTAAAGTGACTAAAATCCCCATCATAAATTTTTCACCATTTCCGGGAATTCCAAGAGCTTGTACAATATGTTTTTCAAAAAAAAATCAAAATTCAAAAAAAGATTTTATTGCATATTTTTCTTTAGGTCATCGATTAGTCAAGTAATTTTTAATATTCATGGCTTATTACTGAGATTTATATCTAGGTAGAACTTTTGGAAATTCAAATTTCAAAAAACTCCCAACAATTTCAGGAAAATTCCTTGAGAATTCAAGAGAATTCGAGAATACTAGAAAAAGCAACAAGATGGTAGCATCGCTGGCCACACAAGTTGAAGATGATAATGTTTTATAGATGGAATGATAAAAAAGAAAATATGAGGAGAATTAATATCTTATTCCACCTACATTTATTAAAGATGTTGGGGAGGTTTAAGAAAAACTTTAAAATCCATTTCCCTCTACAATAAACTCCTTCCCAGCTACTCTACTTGAGGAAAATGAGTCTGGAGCTGAAATTTCTGAGGGCGTTTTAATTTATGACCATTAATTTCTTTCAAATTTCATTAATTCTGAATTTTAATCTAATATCTCTTATTTTGAAATCATATATCCAGTACCACTACTACAATATCTAGATTAATAAGAAGAAGGTCCTCATGTTGAGGAGAGAATGGAGGAGCCAGTCAAGTTGTGCATTGGTGAAAATAAGGATGATGGCACTATAAACGAAATCCATGAAGAATCAATTGAAGATCCTCAACCAGAATAGAAGTCACATCCCGGTCTACTATCTCTACCACCAGTGGACACCACTCCTCCATAATGAACTAACTATGGAGCACCCCTTTATCATTTTCCCTCACCTCTTAATCTCAAATTCTATTTTTCATCTCTTCTAGGGGTTGTGGAAATTCATATTTTCATTGGGGTTTCTCACTTATGGAATCTAATGACGGATGTCTGTAGAAATAATTTGTGATGGTTTAAAAGAAATAAACCCCATCCACCTTCAGATTGGGGTTAACCCACTAAAAATTCATGACTTGGGGGAGTAAAAACCTAGAACCCATTTTGGGGTCAAACCAAGAATTATCCCTCTCCTTTACTTTTTTTATTTATTATTTTTATAATGCATTTAATTATTTATTGCTTTTTAGGAAGAAGTGGTAGTAGTCAGGAGCATAACTCAATAGTTCCATTGAAAAATAAAATCAGGTTGTGTCATTCCTTTTCTTTATTTTTTATGTCCTTATTTATATTTTTTCATTCTAAAATAAAGGGTAGTGAAATTTAATTTTGAGGGAGTGTCAACATTATTAGTTGTTTTTGTGTTCTTTTATTTACATTTCTTATGTTCCTTGAGCTTTAATGAATTTTATTATCAATTTTAAAACATTAATTAATTTTGAGAAAATTGGAAAGATTTTTTTTGTAAAAAATGGATTTTAAATGATTATTGATGTGAAAATATTTTCATTGAATCAGATATTCTTTCATTTTTATGAGTTTAATAGATTTTTGAAATCCATGCCCATGAAACACTAACTAAAATATTTTTCCCTTCCTATGAAGTATTCTAAATCATTTTGATATATTCCTCTTAATACCCAAAATTTCTTAAGGTAAACATAGATTTTGTGTGAGAAATAGAATTTGTGATATTTATATTTCAAAACATTTGATTTCATGAAATGATTTTAATATGATTGAGGAACTACTTTGGCTAGCCACATATTATCCTAGTATATATATTTACATCTATCCTTCCTTAGCCCTTAAATTACATGAATTGACTTATTGGTTTAAGACACATTACAATATGATTTATCCTTACCAACCCATTATATTGTTATTTTTTCATGGATATTTCATGTTTGAGAGTGGGGGAAGGGCCTTTCATCTGTGTTCATTGGGATGTGTTTCATTGATGGGTGGTGTGAGGTGTGCATCAACATTTTGGGAAACGGAGAATAAAATCGTTGGGAATGAGTCAAAATTTAATTAAGATTCTTTTGTTTCATTTGTTTCTCCTTAAAAAAATAAAATAAAAGTTGTACCTTTCTGGAGCTTTAAAAAAATATAAAAAATGAAAATAAAGTTGGTCCTTTCCAGAGATTTATAAAAAAAATTGATAAAATTTGGAGAAAATGGATGATATAATTACTTGAAATCATTGATTGGATCATGTACCATGTCTAAAAAATGGGGTTGGTATTGTGTTTAAAATTATCAAGGTAGATTGAGTGAGGAATTTCCTGTGTTTTCACTAGATTATTCATGCATTATATACTTAAGAGTCAAACCTTCTATTTCTAGCCTAGAATTTTTAAATCATTTACCCACCAACCCAAATCCACATATTCTTTTGAACCATTAATGAAATAACTAATGGTTGAATTCATTTTTATGTTTCACACTATGGAGAAATGATAATTTTCACAAGCCTATGTGGATACATGCAATTTCTGAGTAAGAACATAACTCCAGAATTAATTTCTGTTGAGTGAAGAGTGACATAAAATTCAATGTGAGGTAGGTTATGATTGGGCCATGGATGGATTTACGAGGTTGATAAAATAAAAATGTGTGTAATTATAATTATTAGAAATAGTTTTTTCATATATGAGACATGAAAAAATTCTATTTCTGATAAGATCAACGATGTTTTCTCATTTTTGATTGTCGTGTGAATTTTTATTTGAATATAGGCTAATTGTTCAGGAGTGCAATGCATAAGTGTGGGGGATTGATAAAGCTAATATTTTCACATATTTTATACTATAATACAATGTGTATGAACCCACCATAGTGTTATTTAATGGGAAATTATTACATATTTAGGTTTTTGTGTAATCTGAGCTTAAATGAAAAAATGGATTAATTATGGATTTTTAACAAATTTTTATCACAGGGGTATTTTGGTCCTTTCCCATAAATTTTTTTCCAAATTTGGAGATTCTATATTTTTTGGAATCTTTATCTTATTTCCATCATTTTTCCTTTTGTACCAGGGGCTTAATCGATCATCTAGAGGCCAAAAAAAATCAATGAAGTTGAAGATTTTTCCAGTTAGATAGTGTGGAACCCACCACCGTAATAGACATCCATCTCAGCCTAAAAACCTCCAATTGAGGTGATTCCACCTGGGATATAACTTTTAGACATAGACGAGCCTCTATAATTAATTGGATGGAGTTTTGAAGTTATTAAGGTTTCCATTTGAGGTTATACTTTTAGAGGAATCTTCCTAGAACCTTTTTCCAGAAAAGAAACCTCCATTTCAAAAATCATAACTCCTACAATATGTGGCCAAATGATCTTTACTTTTGAGGGTGAATATAAAATACATTTATGAAAAAATTTAATGTAGGATTCCATGAATTATTATGCCTATTAATGGGCCGATAACGCAACAACCCATAGAGGACATAAATCTACCTATAAAAGGAGAGAAGCTTATACCTCTCAAATAATTCCATTCCTTCCAAACACCATTCTAGGGATGCCTGAACTAGACGGAGTTGAGTTAGAGATTCCATTCTGGAGAATATGAGTTCCACTTATAATCAATCCACAATGGGATATACTCTATGCAGTGGTGGGCGGCGATGGTCCCATGACAGTTACCCCTTTGGAGTTTGTGGTTTTTATTGTCAACTCTTTTGTTTTAAATAATCCTAGAATTTGTTTGCATGATTGAATGAGGTATCTTCTATCTTGTTTTCATTTTATTCTACTTTTTATATTAAATCAATTTATTATTGTAAATTAGTTCTCATTTCTTTAAAATACTTTGGGTGAGGTCTCCCTATTTAGCACAACATGTTCAACTGGTTTCAATTTCTCGGAGGTCTTTGGGCGATTATATCACATTAATGAGTGGATAAACACCCATATTTGAGATGTCGATATGGTTTCTGGTCAATTTAGGTGCATATGTTGAGGTCTTGAGTTATACATGTGATATTGTTTTAATTTTTGGGGCCGAAGCCTCATTTATTATTAAATCAAAGTAAAGACGTCTCTAACTGGGTAGAGGGAGACCCATTACATTGACCGAAGGCCCAGTGGGAATTTAGGCCATTACATGGCCCATAGGCCCATTTTTGGGCCCAAAGATCATTCTGTGAATGGTACTGCTAGATTACCCGCACTGCTGCAGTACAGCACAAAACCCTCCACTACTACAATACTCTGTCGCCGCAATAGTTCCCACTGTTTCTACAGTGTTGCCACTACTACAGTACACTATAGTACTAAAACAATAACCTACTCCCAATGGGTTTTGAACCCCCATTTTTCATGTAGAATTAAGGGGTTCTTACCACTAATTCAAACCCCATCTACTTATACATGGGATAATTTAATTAGAATAAAATTTTCAACAATGATAAAGGAAATGCCTGAAGATCAATGTTTTCCCACCGCTACCTTCTATAGTTTGTTTTCTCAGTTTAGTTTTCATTGGATTTATAATCTCTATTGTATATATTTTTTAAAAACTTATTAATTTATTAGTTTAGTTCATTTCTACCCACCCCCATATATATTAGATTATTTAATTTTATATTAGTAAAATTTTAAAGTGACAATTGAAAATACAGTGCATATAAACGGCCTCCTTGTGATCGACCCTAGGTTGTGCCACTATGGTAAATTCATAGGAAAATAAGAATTTAATTGATTTGGGTAAAGAGATTAAATTCCCTATCATCAATTTGGCACTGTTTTCAGGGAGGCAAAGAGCCTGTACACATTGTTTTGCATAAAAAAAAGTCAAAATTCAAAAAAAAAAAGATTTCATTGCATATTATTATTTAGGTCATGGATTATTCAAGTAAATTTTCATTTGCATGGCCTATTACTGATATGTATAGCAGGGTGGAATGTTTAAAAATTAAAATTTCACAAAATTCACAACAATTTCAAGAAAATTTATTGATAATTCAAGATAATTCGAGAATGTTGGAAAAAGCAACCAAGATGGTGGCATCAATGGCCACCCATGTTGAAGATGTTAATGTTTTATGGGTGGAACAAAAAAAATACAAGAGGAGTAGAATGAAATTATTGTTCCACATAAATTTTATTAAGATTTTGGTGAGGTTGAAGGAAAACTTGAAAATTCATTTCCCTCTCCAACAAACCCATTACCTACTGCTTTTCGTGAGGAAAAGGAGTCTGAAGATGAAATTTATGAGGGAGTTTTAATTTTATAGAATTAATTTAACTTAAATTTCATTAATTCTGAATTTCAATATAATATAGCTTATTATATGTTTTTAGAATTAGTACCACTACTGAGATATCTGGATGAAGAAGAAAATGTCCTCAGGTTGAGGATAGAATGGAGGATCCAGTCAAGTTGTGCATTGGTGAAAATGAGGATGATGGAACAGTAGAAGAAATCCATGATGAATCAATTAAAGATACTCAACCTGAAGAGAAGTCACATCCCGAACTAATATCTATACCACCAGTGGACACCTCTCCTCCACATGAACAAACTAGGGAGTACCCCTTTATGCTTTTTCCTCCCCCTCATAATCTGAAATTATATTTTTCATCTCTTTTAAGGGTTGAGGACATTCTTATTTTCTGTGGGGTTCTCACTTATGGAATCCATTGACGGATGTCAGTAGAAATAATTTGGGGTGGTTTCTAAGAATGAAACCCCACCCACCATCAGATTGGGGTTAACCCACTATAACTGCTTGACTAGGGGCAGAAAAAACCAATCAAATGTTTGGCGGTCAAACCAACCATTATCTACCCCTTTACCTTTTTTTATTTTTATAATGCATTTAATTATTTATTACTTTTTAGGAAGAAGTGGTAGCATACAGATGCTTAACTCAATGGTACCACTGAAAAATGAAGTCAGGTTGTGTTTTTCCTTCTCTTTAGTTTTTTTCCTATTTATATTTTGTCAAGATAAAATTAAGGGTAGTGAAATTTAATTTTGAGAGAGTTTCAACCTACTTTGTTGTTTTTGTGTGATTTTTTTTACATTTTATAGGTTCCATGAGATTTAATGAATTTTCTTATCAATTTTCAAACATTAATTAATTTTTAGAAAAAAAATTATTTTTTGAATAAAACGGATTTTAAATGATTGTTGATGTGAAAATATTTTCATTGAATTGAATTTTCTATCATTTTTATGAGTTTAACTGATTTTAAAAATCCATTCCCATAAAACAATGACTAAAATATTTTTTATATCCTATGAGGTATTCTAAAACATTTTGATATATTCCTCTTAATACACACACTTTCTTGAGGAAAGCATTGATCTTGTGTGAGAACCATAATTTGTGATTTTTCTCTTTCAATGATTTTTATTTCATGAAATTGTTTTAATATGATTGAGTCACTAATTTGGATAGCCACATATTATCCTAATACCTAAATTTACATCTATCCTTCTTTATCCCTTAGATGCCATGAATTTCCTTATAGGTTTAAGCCACATTACAAGCTGATTTATCCTTAAGAACCCATTCTATTGGTATTTTTGCGTGGATATTTAATGTTTGAGTGTGGGGGAAGAGCCCTTAATTGGGTTCATTGGGATGTGTTTCATTGATGGGTGGTGTGAGGTGTGCGTCAAAATTTTTGGTGGTGGAGAATGAAATAATTGGGAATGAGTCAAAATTTCATTAAGCTTCATATTTTTCATTCGGTCCTCTTTAAAAAAATAAATAAAAGTTATGCCTTTCTCAAGCTTCAAAAAATATAAAAAATGAAAACGAAGTTGTTCTTTTCTGGAGCATTAAAAAGATATTGAAAAAATGGGGAGAACATGGATGATATAATTCTTTGAAATCATTTATTGGCTCAGGAACCATGTCTAAAAAAGGGGGTTGGTATTGTGTTTAAATGTCTCAAGGAGGATTGAGTGCGGAATTTCCTGTGTTTTCACTTAATTATTCATGCATTATACCTAAGAGCAAACCTTATCTATCTAGCATAGAATTTTTAAATCATTTACCCACCAACCCAAAGCCACAGATTCATTTGAACCTTTATTGAAATAACTCATGATTGAATTCATTTTTATGTTTCACACTGTGGATAAATGATGATTGTCACAAATCTATAGTGATACATGCAATTTCCATGTATTAACATAACTTCAGAATATATTTCTCTTGAGTGAAGAGTGATATAAAATTCAATTTGAGCTAGGTTGTGATTGGGCCATGGATGGATATAAGAGTTTGGAAAAATTTAAATGTGTGTAATTAAAAGGAATGGAAATAGTTTTTTCATAGAAGATACATGAGAAAATTTTGTTTTTGATAATCTCGTGGATGTTTTCTCATTTTTAATTATCATGTGAATTTTGATTTGAATTTATGATAATTGCTCAGGAGTTCAAAGCTTAAGTGTGGTGGATTGGTGAAGAAAAATATTTTAACATATTTTATACTATAATTTAATGATTATGAACCCACCATAGTTTTATTTAGTGGTCAATTGTTAGATATTCGGGTTTTTGTGTTATTTTGAGCTTAAATGCAAAAATGGATTAATTCTGGATTTTTAATATTTTGTTATAATATGGGAATTTTGGCCATTTATCATAAAAGATATTACCAAATTTGGTGATCAAAATTTATTTGTAATCCTTCATACATTTCCTTCATTTTTGTCTGCTGGACTAGGGGTAGAATCGATCATCTAGAGACCATACAAAATCAATGAAGTTGAAGATTTTCCCAGGCAGACAACGTTGACCCCACCACCTTAAAAGACATCCATCTCAACATAAATTCCCCCAATTGAAGTTATTATAAAAGGGATATCAGTAGTACACATATTAACACATATAAAATTAATTGGGAGTAGTTTTGAAGTCATTACGGATTCAATTAGAGGTTATAATTTTTGATGAAGCTTCCTGGAAGCCTTATCTAGAAAAAGGAACCTCCAATTAAAAAAATCATAACTCCTACAATATATAATCAAATGAGCTGCAATTATGAGGGTGAACGTCCAAGACATTTATGAACAACTTTCATAAAGGAACCCTTGCGTTATTCGGCTAATTAGTGGTTCAAAAATGCGACAACTTGTGGAGGATAGAAATATGGCTATGAAAGGAGAGGAGAACCTACCTCTCAAATCATTCCATTAATTCCCAACACCATTATAGGGATGCCTAGACCAAGGGGAGATGAGTTAGGGATTCAATTATAGAGAATATAATTTCCACTTATAATCAATCCATGATGGTCTAAACTCCACGCAGTGGTGGGAGATGATGGTCTAAGGACATTTACCCCTTTTGAGTTTCTGGGTTTTATTGTAAACACTTTTCTTTTAAATAATACTAGAATTTGTTTTCATGACTGAATGAGGTATCTCCTATATTGTTTTCATTATCTTCTATTTTTTTCTATAAATGTTTATCAACTTATGATTTTTAAGTAGTTGTCATGTTGTTTCAACTTCTTTGGGTGAGGTCTCCCCATTGATCACAACATGTTCAACTGGTTTCGATTTCTCGAAGGTCTTTGGGAAATTGGATCATATTTATGAGCAGATAAACATGCATATTTGAGGTCTCAATATGGTTTTGGGTCAATTTAGGTGTATAAATTTAGGTCATGATTTATACATTGGATAATTTAATTAGGATAAAATTTGTTGACAATGATAAATGAAATGTCTGAAGATCAATGTTTTCCCACAACTGCCTTCTATAGTTTGTTTTCTCAGTTTGGGTTTCTTTGGATTTCTGATCTCTAATATATATTTTTTTAATACATTATCAATTTATTAGTTTAGTTCATTTCAATCCACCCCCATATATATTATATAAGTTAGTTTTATATTAGTTAAATTTAAAAGTTACAGTTGAAAATACAGTGCATATAAGAAGCCTCCTTGTGATTGACCCTAGGTTGTTCCACTATGGTACACTATTTGGAAAATAATAATTTAATAGAATTGGGTAAAGAGACTTAAATCCCTAACATCAATTTTCCTTATAAAATATATTTATCACTCATGGAAGTAATGATAGGGTTAATGTTTTCTTGGAAGTTTATCATCTCTTATGGGATATTGATTAATTACGGTTATTTATTCAAAATAATAAAGATGAGGTGGAAATATCGAGCATGTAATGGAAGAGTTTTAAATATGTTTTATAAAAAATAATCCCCCTCATGAAAAATGAGTGGATATGGAGAAAAAATTATCTATTCTGAGACAAAATTAAGAGTAAAATTTTTAGAAGTATGAATATAACATTAAAAACATATTAAAAATGATTCAGACTATGTATATAATCCAAATATTAATATATACTTTTTATTTGATGGTATAAATACAATCCTTCAATGGGTATTGAAATCCCAAACATTATCATCATGTGAGTAAATAATATAATGTTATATCATGGTAGATAAATAATTCTAAAAATATTATGTCTTAGAAGGAAATAAAGATATGAAAAGGGAAGGTGATTAATATAAAAAAAGAAATACATAAAAAGAGAATAAGGGAAGGGTGGGATTTATAACTAGTAACAAATGTGGTAATAAAAATTGTGGTTCATTCTAGTTGGGAAAAAGTTTTTGCTTTTAATTATGGAGAGAAAGGACACCCATCTTGTGATTTAAAGAGAAATAAAGAAGCTTATAATGTTTAATGATTAAATTTTAACGAGACAGACCACAATGAAAATGATTGTCCTGAGCTTTAAGGGAACTTTATCTAGAAAATGAAAAGGAAGAAAGGATAAGATTATTCAAAAAAAAACAACTAAGGTAGAAGTTACTAAAGTTGTGGTAACATGTACCTTACTCCATTCATCAAATTTCTATAATTATTTATTTGATTATGGATCTTAAATATCCTTTATATCTTCCAATTTTTCTATAAAATTATATATTTTTCTTGAGCCTTAAGAAGGGAGTTATTTTTCAAGACTCTGATTGGAAGTCTCACATCAACAAGGATTTGTTATTTAGTTCCCATTATGGTGATTAAATGTGACTTGTTTGTATACTTTATTGTTATGAATTTTGTGTATTATTATATAATCATTGGTATAGAATATATTTGAAAATATGATGCAAAAATTTATTTAAAAGAGAAGTAAATTACAATTAGGGATGATGAAATGGAATTATTTATTTTTAGAGGGGTGGAGTCATCATCTGAGTCAGGTATAGATCAGCCACCAATATATCTTATTAATGAGAACCTTGAGGAAGTATTGAAGATATATTCAACTGATGGAAAATGTAATATTCAAATTTAGAAGAGTATCAAATGTGGAATTGGTAGAATTGAACAAACAAATATATGAGTTGATTAATAACGGATTTATATTCCCTAGTGTTTGACATTCCATAGCCCCTATTCTTTTTTCTATGAATATATATATATATATGAGTTTTTTCATTTATTATAGGAAAATAAATGTTATTATGATAAATAAAATGTATCCTCTACCATGTATTGATGACTTATTCGATCAAATTCACAAAGCACAATATTTTTCCAAGGTTGAGCTTTATTATGGGTATCATCAATTATGAGGAATGAAGGAAGATATTCTAAAGATAGTATTTTGAATAATGTATGAAAATTATGATTTTACAGTAATTCTATTTGGATTGACTAATGCACCCTGTATTTTTATGAATATACTGAATATAGTATTTAAGAAATATATTGATGATTTTTGTTATATTTATTAATGATATATATTTGTTTTCTAAAATATATGAGGACTATGAGGATAAATTTAAAATAAATATTGAGAGTCATATTAGAAAATATTTATATTGTAAATTTATCTAGTGTGAATTATTGCTTAGAAAAGTTTATTTCAAAGGATATTTTTCTCCAAGGATGAAATATCAGTTGATCTTATGAAGATGAGGTTGTACAAGAATAACCTACACCAAAGAACATGACTATGTTAAATTGTATCATTATCTGGGTGTGTTACTATCGGTGAAATATCCAAAGATATTCATGATTGGATAACCTTTTAACAATGATTACTCGTAAAGGGGTTATGTTCATATAGAAAAAGGAATGAGAATAATGTTTTTGAAGAACTAAAGTATATAGTTATGAATGATATGATCTTGAATATACTTACAAGAAGTGATGGATTTGTAATATATATTGATGCATAAATGAAGGGAATTGGTTGTGTGATTATGAAAAATTATAATTTTGTTTCTTACACATCATGGTTGTTAAAGACTCCTGAGAAAAATTGTTCATCTCATGATCTTGAGTTGGAAACTACAATATTTTCTCTCAAGATATGGATAAAATATCTCTATGAAGAAAGATTAGAAATATAAAAAGATCATAAGAGTATAAAATAAATATTTTCATAGAAATATCTTAATACAAATCATAAACTATATATTAAGCAACATAAGGATTATGATTTCTTAATACACTACCATCCAAGAAATAAAAATAAGGTATTAGGTGAACTGAGTAGGTTAGATCATGGAGTCTTGAAAAAAATGTGTGGATTGAAAAGGATAATATGTTAATGGATTTATTAAATATAGATCTAGGAATTATCAGGGAATGGGAAACGTCACACCTTTTTTGAAAGAATACCAAACTATATTTATTGGAAAAGATAAAATTTTCTCTTCCTGATGATGAAAATTTTAAAAAGAAAATTAAATCCAAATGATGGGGAACTAGAAGGCTTCATATATGAAGGTGGAGTTCCAAAATTTGAAAATAGGATATGTTTTCAATCTATATTTGATCTAAAAAGGGAATTATTAGATTATTCTCATAGATAAAATTTCTCTATAAACCATGGATGCACCAAGTTTTATAGTTATTTGAAGGAACATTTATTTTGGGATAATACGTACTAGTAAATTTTTGATTTTGTATCAATATATTTGGTTTTTCAAAAGGTGATGGCTAAAAGAAAATATACTAGAGGAGTAATGAAACCTCTACCAATTACTACAAAGAAATGGGATGAAATTTCTATTTAACTTTTCACTAGATCACAAAAGAATCCTATACTAAATGATGAAATATGGTTTATTTTTGATCATCTTAAAAAATATGTACATTTACCCTCTATAATGGAAGATTTACCACTGGACAGCATTTCATGACTCTATATTAATAAAGTTGTAAGACTTCATGGTGAACCTATTCCAACTATGTATGATCATGATCAATTATTTACATCAATACTATAGAAATGTCTCTAAAAGGCTCTTGATACCGAGCTTTATTTGAGAATCACTTATATTACTTAAACCGATGGGAAGTCTAAATAGACTATCCAAACAATATTATACATATTTATGTCATGATAATTTTAATTTAAAGGTATGTGCAAAATTTACCTTCATTAGAGTTCTCCTATAATAATAGCTACTATTAAATTATTAAAATGGTGTCATATAAAGAATTACATGGCAAGAGATGTCATACTCCAACATACTGGGATGGAGTTGTATGAAGTAATATTATAGTCCAGTAAATTTTTTAGGAGAAAACAATAAATGTAAAGGCTATTTAGAATCATATTATATAATCACAAATAGGGGAAATATATATTCTTATAATTGGAGGAGACATTCAAAATTTCAAGTGGGAGACAATGATTTATTTAATGTATCTCCATGGATATTGGGACCCTTAATTTTCATACATATATATTAAATATTAATATATGACTATAAATTACATAACATAAGGATAAAAAATAGAATCATTTAGGTCTAGTTCATTTGGAAACTCAGATACATAGACAACTGGTTCATAAGTGAGCTATATCATCTCCCACTACATTCTTTATAACTAAAACCCTTTTAAAAATATCATTTATACAATACCTTTCTTTATATCTTTGGAAATGAAACATAATAAAGGGTGACCTCAGATGATCGCTATGGGTGAACAATGGATATATAAATATATTTTGAGCATAAGGGTACGAGAACAAGAGGATAACATTTGAAAACGATATGTAAAATATAATAGATCAGAAACATCAGTCATGGAATAGATATCAGTAGTTCAAAAGACATGAATCATAATGTAATTAAAGAACATGAGCCATGAAAACATAACATTGGTGTAAGATACAATTTTATGGTATACACCTAAGCATAGAAAATCATTTCCTTGGTTATCAAGGATCATTTCCAAAACTATCATAGTAGAATGGGTTCACTCTCTAAGCTGTCGTAGAAGTTAAGTTTCACTCCCAAGACTATAATAGTGGAAAAAGTCACTTACTAAATGAGGATCACTCCACATTCAAGTCATTTATATCTCATGAGATATCAATATTTACCCAATGAATTAGAGGGAGGTATAGGTCCTTCCCTTTACATTATTAAATTCATACATATGTGTTCTAAAATATCATAAAAATTTAATAATATCAGAACCCATAAAAAGAAATAGGTTTCATAAAAATTTTATTATATCATTATATCATAACCCATGGTAAATGAATGGTTTTCATAAACATTTCATGAAAGAATAAGTCATGTAAGTATAATGGGTTTCATAAAAATCATGTTATAATAAACATAAATCATTCATAGAAATAATAATAATGGTATCCTTTGATTGTATCCACAATAAATCACAATTAATTTCAAAGGATGTCATCTTAGATGGGAAATAATTTTGAAAGCTGAATTGGAACATTTCTTGAGGAAAATAGCCATTCCACTTTAAAAATCAATTTTAAAAACTAAAAATTCATTAATATTTCTCAAAATTCATATATTTTAAAATAACTTTGGAACCATTGAAATTAATATTAAAATATATGAATGATCATGATTTCAGAAAATTCCATTCATGCCGTACAGGTTTAAAAACAAAAAATCATTTTACTTTTTTTAAAAGGTGAAAGAACCTCATTCATAAAATGAAATAAATATTAATTTTTAACAATTTATTAAAAATTATAACAAGGTCAAAAATTATTTAAAAAACATTGGTTAATATTAAAAAAATTCATTAAAACAGGTTTAGAAATCATAGTTAAAAATGAAAAAGTGTTTTCGACCGAAGGGTGAAAAAATGATTTTTATTAAAAACATTCATTTGGTATATATAATCCTTTAAGAGATGAAAATAAAATGAAAAAAATTATTTGACATAAATAACAATATTAGAAAAAAATAAATGAGCTTCTTTAGAAGAATATTACAAAATCTCATCATTTGAAGCAAATCATAAACAATCCTATTAAAAATGATATTGTAATAATAAACATTTATCACTATGGTATTGTTTGAGTCATAATCACAAATAATAATAATATAAAATTAAACATTAAATATTATTAATGGAATTATATTCATGATATATATTTTCAATAGTGAAGTACATACTCCTTATAAAAAAATATTGGTTCATAACATAACATGTGTTTCAAAGATAGAAAATTGAGAAAAAAAATCCCATACCTTAATTATCAAAATCTTTCGAAAACATTAAAAACACCTATGAAAAAATATAAGTTTATTTTAAATATATTATAAAACCATAAACATATGTATAATACCATATAAAATTTACTTACGACCTTTTATTACCTGTTTATCAATAATTCTTTGTTAAAATCACGTTTTGGTTAATAATTGTTTCATTTTCATGTATGTTTTGGTTTGATATTCTCATTAATTTTAGTTTGATCATGGATAATTCATATATATTATTTTAACAATGTTATAAATTTATTATATATTAATAAAATTTTTAATTATGGTAAACCATAAAATCTAGGTATAGAAAATAAATCACATCATTCATCGAGACGGTAGGCCATACGTATGCATGGACATTGTTTCCTTTTTCTATATAGATGAAAAAAAGAAAGGTAAATAAATTTTATTTTCATATAATAATTTAAATATCATATAAATAAAATATTTTTATTAATAATTTGCTTATTACTTTCCATGTAAAATGTAAGTGAAGAACGAATCACATTGCTTTGCGAGGCGGTACTATTCCTTAAACACTAGTGACATTATAATATTCCTAAAGAATAGAAAGTAAGAAGGTATATGTGATATTATAATTAAAAAAGTATATTAAAGTCATAAATATCATATAAATATATTAAATATATAATTATATCCATCTGTGAGAGGTGGTGATCAAAAACAATTACATCGGTTCGTGAGGTGGGTGTCTTCCACACACATGATAGATATTTTTAATTCTTGTTTGGTGGAAGAAGAGATTCATATAGGTTATTAAATTAACGAAATAAAATATTAGTAAATAATATATAATTGTGTTATTATATCATTATATTTGTAAAATATTTTACGGATATATAAAAACAAATAATACAAAAATAAAATTTTAAGAATTTTACCTATTCATTAGAAAACCCTTTTAGGATTATAACTAGAGCCTTATTAAGGGGGTTTAATAATCAAAATATGGCCTCTATAATATTGGGATATAATTAATTATTTTATTTTGGAATTTCTTGGAGAAACCATATGGGTTTGGAAGTGTGAATAGAAGAGGATTTTGGGTAACCTTTTATAAGTGGGGGAGAGGATACACAGAATTTTTTTAAAAATAATAAAGTGTAGCCATGTTTTTCACAAGACAAAAGGAAAAAAATGAAACAGTATAGAAATTTAGATAAAATAAGGTATAAATATTTCCATACAATGGAATTTGTACAATTTTATAGGCTATTTTACACCTTATCTTCTTAATTAAACCCCAAGTAAACCTATTTTAACCTTAACTACGATAATTGGTTTTTACTATTCATTTTGAAAAATAGATTAAGTTAAACTTATTATATAAAATTATTTATGATGATTAAATACATGAAATTAATTTTTATAAATTCCATTTATATAAATGAAAAATTTTCACATAAAATTTACCCTGTAGAAGTTCTGAAAAATGATTTTTTAAAAGAGAATATTTTCATAAGTTTAAAAGTTTTTATATAAAAATTAAATATGAAATTGATTAAAATGACATAAATTGGATTAATAAATATATAATATAGATATTTATACACTTAAAACCATATTAAAATAAAATGGATTATGTAAATTATTAAAAAATATATATTTTAATAAAATTAGAATTTTGTACTATTCATCAAAGGATTAATCTTTTAAAAAAATACTCAAAAAATTACTCAATGTCAAATGTTCAATTATATTTCAAAAAAAAGTTTATTTTTTAAAATAAAATTTATAGAAGTGAAAAAAATTATTATTTTATAACAAAATGTAATAAAAACATATTTTGAGAAAATAGTATTTTAGAGATATATAAGGACTTTACTAAAAATTAAGTACATTGTTGGGAATATATTTTTTCTGTATAAAATAATGATGCATAAAATTTTAAAAAAAATTCCTATTCATACCCCCCAAGTTTAACAGATCCATTATAATGATCTTTCTTAAATAATAGTATTAATAATATATTTTGGTTTGTTAAAAGCAGGATGTTGTGTGTAACAAATGCTGTCGATGAAGTTAAATTTATTCAAAAAATATATTTCATAAAATTTTGGGATGTTACATTATAACCCCATTAAAATTAATTTTTTCCTCAAAATTATATCACATTGGTAAAAATAACTTAGGATATTTTTGTCACATTACATCCTTTGGTTCCCACATAGCTTCTTCAAATTAGTGGTTTTTCCATAGAACTTTGACCCAATGAGTGGTTTTTTTCATAGAACTTCCTCATAAAAATCATGATTCTCTACTAGTTGTTATTCATAATAAATATCATACTCAATTAATATGACCTTTTATTTCAGTACACGTGAAGGATCAAATATGTAAATCTTTCAAAGAGATACATAGAACACATCGTGGACTTGAGAGAGGTTCGGTGGTAGCGACAATCAATAAGCTACCATCCTAACATGATTAAGAATTTAAAAGGGTTGATATGTCGAGGGAATAATTTCCTTATTAAATAATATGATTAACTTTTTCCATTGATAAATTCATAGAAACACATTTTCCCAAGCATCAAATTACAGATTACACTAGTGATTATTAATATATCTTTTTTATCGACATTGTGTTGCCTTTATGTGTTACTAAATGACTCTAACCTTATGTATCATTTATTCATCTATCTCAGTTACTAATACATTTTTCCTCTATATTCATTCCCTTAAATCGGAGTTATAAAATTATTTCCATATAGGTCATCATAAGAATCAATCATACTTCTTGAGTGAAAGAAACTGTTGTATTAAAACTGAACTAAAGGAAGGTGTTGATCCCAACTAGCTTTGAAATCAATTAAACAAGTGCTAAAAATATCCATTAGGGTTTGAGTTGTTCTCTCAAACTGACCCTTGATATGAGGATGACACGTAGTGTGGAAACTCCACTATTTACTAAGATCATAATGAAGACATTGATATATTTTGGAGGTAAACACAAGATCCCATTCAGATACAATTGAATGTTGTAATACAGAAAATCGTAGAATTTAGTTAATGTATATTCAGGAAATATAAATCAGAGGGAAATGTTATCTGATAGTAATGATGTGAGTTTTATTTTTAATTAAATCAACTATAACCAATATACAATTAGGCCCTTTTGATGTTTCTAGGGAGTCCAATGACAAAATACATGGTGATGTTTTACAATTTCCATTCTAGTTTGGGAATTGGAGGTAACATCCCCTTATAGATTTGTGTCATAGCCATAACGTACTAACATACCAATACCTAAGATACAAACTCTAAAATATATCTCTTTATTCCATCCCACCATAATTAATCTTTAAAATATCTATTCATCATTGTACTTTCCAGATCAATAGAGAACAAAGAACCATGAGATTCCTAAACTATCTCTCTATTCAAGTATGGTATGATTGTAACTCATCGAAGGTTCCTAAAAATTATCATTTCATTGTGATCATGGTCGAACAAAATAACATTTCTTTAATTCCTTTATTCTAAACATCATCTTTCTATACCTCTTTTATTCTCCCATGGATTGATAGTTTAACACTTATTTGAGTAAGATAGAATTTCCCACCTTAGATCATGATATCCAGATCCATCCTTTGAAAATACATAAATATTTTTTCTTTTGTGGTCATAATCCTAGATAATATTTTATGATCCTTTCAACTCAAAGCATTGACCATATTATTCAGTTTCATATAATGGAAGTGTATTAAGAAATTATAATATTTAATCACCTATAACCATCTTCTTTATATAATTTTCAACTCTTTCTATGTGAATATGTAATTTAAACACTTATTATCTGTATATACATCACACCATTATCCATAAATATTAATTATCTACATCATAATTCAAAAATTATCATATATAACTCTAAATTAGGATTTGGGTAATTTTTCTCATGAACCTTAAATTTCTATGTGGAATTGTCTATAACCATTTCATTTTTAAATCCCATGGTTATCTCAACGATAAAACATATCTTCCAAAAAAAATAACTATATATTTATATGATATATCAATTATATTAATGAAAGCATCACATAGGCATGTGGCAGTAGTTTCACCCTTATATCTATTCAGTTGTGGGTTCAATCCCCATGTCCTTGTCGAATGTCACAATTTTTCTTTTTTACGAAGAAATATTAATATAATTCTTATAATGTCCTCATAAATATACTAAAAATACTTAAAAATAACCTTAACCCTAAATTTTCATATAAACCATGAATGTTATATATAACTTTAAAATTATGAAAAGATAATTTTCCTCAAATATTTCATTATGTTAAACCTTATTCCAATAAACCATCTCCTAAAAATGTCATTAATCACATTAAAATCCCATAACCTAGAACCAAGAATGTATATTCTAATACATTGAACTTATGATCATACTTAAATTCATAAACTCATGATGGTATCCATAAATATTAATTTAATATTACACGATGACATATATGATTCAAAAATTAACATAATCCTTAGATTTTTCATGATTCTAATAACCAAAATATAATTACTAAAAAACTTCTACTACATAATTCTTGAATCCAAATACATATACACACTAATAATTTCATATCAATAGTTGTAATAGAATATTTCTTTTCATAGTATAAGATAAAACCCTTAGTTTAGGTTATTGGACCAGAAAATTCCCAAGTTCCCCACATATATGATATCAAATTCATTAGAAACTCATTACCTTATGCCCTCTATTTGCAAAAAATAAAAAATCTTCCCATACATTTGGTATATTCTTATTGGTTATTACTCCCCCTTCTTGACCTGTATGAAACTAAATATACTTTCTTCTATTTTATTTATCATAAATTTTTTTAAAAAAACATTTTCCTATTATTTGAGACATTGAAATCTCATTGAAGTTCACATGGTTAATAATATACCGTAATAGATGGTAATGAATAATTAAAATATATTTTCCTATAGTCATAATTCAATTTTGTTGCTCATAATCAATAAATTTTCTATTAAATTCAATGTAAAAATGATTAATCAAAGTTATATCCACTGAATAAAACCACAAATGCTTTTGTAGTAAAAAATAATCATAGTGGGAAACCATAGAATCATAAAAAATACATTATATAATGACTAAATCAGGACACCATATTTTCAATAAATTACACCTTGGGTAAAACTAGGCTATTCCAGGTAATTATTCAAATCCTTCATTTTTTTTAAAGAGTTTGTGAATTTTCAAAGCATATCGCTTGGGAGTATTAAACTAGGTATGCAATAAGTCCTGTCGTCATGCACCAGGTGGTGAAAAAGTCTATCACATTGAAAACATTTCAAATTTATTAACCCAGGGTAAAACTATTCTAGTGCCACATCCACTTTTAGTATCTAGATAAGGATATAATTTATTATGAACCACTCAGTCTAACATTCACTAAAATTATTGGAAAATTTCTAATACTTTGTCTTATCTATAAGATTATCATTTGATATATTCATAGAGACCTCACTATATATTTTTCATAATAGTTTAAAAAGATTAAACAAACCATTCTATGATAACAAAAATAGAGATCCATAATTTTTTATGTAGATATTTCATCTTAATAGATGAATATTCATTGCTTAGCATAGAAATCCAGACTATAATTGTTTATCTCTAATGCCTTTGGAAACATAGATATATAAAAAAGTTGTTCATAAAGGAGATATATCACCCCCACTAATATACTCACAACTATAACCATTTATAGGCACATCATACATAATACCGTTCTTCATAACCATGGAATGGAATCATAAAAAAGGGTGATCTTAGTTTCCCATTAAGAGTGAACAAGGGAGATTTCAACATAACATGAGCATAAGGGTATGATAACATGAGAATAAAATTTAAAAATAATAATCTTCATATAATAGGTCACTAAATTGAGTAATAGAAGAAAAATTTGTAGTTCATAAGAGATAAATCATAATGGAATCAATGAACAATTTCCATAAAAACATAACATTGGCATCAGTTAAAAATTATGGAATACACATAAGAATAGAAAATCATTTTCTTAGTATCCAAGGATCATTTTTAAAAATATCATAGCCAAATGAGTTTGATACCCAAACCATAATAGTAGTCAAGTTCACTTCCAATACTATTATAGTGGAAGAATTACCTTACTAAATTGGGTTCACTCCCAATTCTAGTCCATTTTATCTCATGAGATATCAATCTTTACACAATGAATTGGAGGGACATATAGATCCCACCGATCACATAATGAAAACCATAAATATGTGTTCCAAAATATCATAAAAATCATCATATTATAACCCTATAAAAGAAATGGGTTTCATAAACATATCTTCAGAGCATAACCCATTAAAAATGAATGTGTTTCATAAATATTGTAAAATCATAAACACAAACCATTAAGAAAAATATTATTGATGGTATCCTTGGATCATATCCCCTATAAATCATAATTAATATCTTAGGATTTCATTTAAGTTGGAAAATGATTTTGAAGGTTTTCTTAGAACATTTATTGAGGAAAACGACCTTTCCACATAAAAATAACTTTTGAAAACTAAAAATTCATAAATATTATTATTTTTTTTTGCTAAAAATTAAATTTGAAACATATAAAAGAAAAATTAATTCATTTATTAGTAATAATAAGGGAAATTTCATTTCATGTCCTATACATTTTAAAAAATTATTCTTTTCACATTTTTCATAAAAGTAAAATAAACCTCATTCAAAAATAGAGAAGAAGATTCAATTTTTGAAATTTTTTAAAATAGTCATTCAAGGTTAAATATTTATTTAAAAAATAATTGTAGAATATTAACAATGTTAATTAATTTTTTTTATAAATCATTGATATAGAATAATTTTTTTTCCAACCAAAGTGAGAAATTAAGATGATTTTGTTTAATTTTGTTCTTTTTAATCCTTTAGGTGAGAAAAATATAGAGACCAAATTTATTTTATAGAGATAAAAATATTCTAAGAAAATAGAAGAGTTTATTCAGAGTTGTATCATATTATCTAATCAATGGTTTTATATCATAAAAAATCCCATTAGAATAAGAGATTGTAGCATTAACCCTTTTCCACTTTGGTATATTTTGAATCATAATCCCCATGATGCATAACATCAAATAAATCATTAAATATAATGAATATAATGATATTCATGATATAAAATATTAAATGGGTAGTATATACACCTCATAAAAGAATATAGGGTCATAAGATAACATATTTACCATAGAAGGAAAATTGAGACAAAAATCTATCTCCTTAAGTCTCGACTTCTTTCATACATGTTCAAAACACCTAAATAATTTTTTATAAAAAATATCTTAAATAACCATAATAATATAAATCACACAATTTATTATTTTATTATTACCATTTATTACCTGTTTATTAATAATTCCTTGTTAAAATCACATTTAGATCAATAACTGTTTAGTTTATCATGTATGTTTTTGTTGGGAATTCTCCATATTTTTACTTTTATCACTATTTCAATATATAAATAATGCTAAACATGAATTAAATATCATACATATTTATTATTTATTTATTTAGGACTATTAATTAAATTTAGAGATAAATGAATTATATCGTTCATGAAGACAATATACAGTATATATGCTTGAAGGAAATTTCCATTTTCTCAACAGATGAAACAAAAGAAAGGTAAAGAAAATATTACCTTTATAGAATCATATAAATTTCATGAATATAACATATTTTCATTTTAAATATCATTATTAACTTCCATGTAAAGCATACATGAATAATTAATCACATCACTTTGCGATGTGGTAGTCCACTGTACACACGAGCAATGTCATCATATTCCCAGAGAATGGAATGTTAGAATTTTATGTGATATTATAATTCCAAAATTATAAAAATGTAATATAGATCATATAAATATTTTAAAACCATCATTATATCTACTTGTGATAGGTGGTGGGGGAAAACAACTTACATCAGTTCGTGAGGCGGTAGACGACTATACACATGATTGAATGTTTTATTTCCCATTTTATGGAAGATGAGATTTATATATTTTGTGAAATAAACATAATAATATATATTTATATTATATATAATGGTGTTATTATACCATCATAACAATAAAAATCATTTAAATGTAAATGAAGTATTTTTCTGAAAAACGTTTTTTATTTACACATTACGTTATGATCATAATAAATTAAATTTATCACTTTTTTTTAATTATTTTAATAAAATTTAAATATTTTATTTTCAATAATTTTTTTTAAAATTCATATGATAATTATATAGGAACGAGATAGGAAAAAATCTATTTTTATGCTTTAAAAGTATTTTTTCTTAAAAGTTATTATCATTGTGTTTTTCACACTTATTCTAAATATTAATTTTTCAAACTTATATAAATTTAATTTATTAAAATTAATTTAATATATATAACCAAGGGTTTAATTTTTTTTAAATAGGTCATTTTAATTTCTTATCAGTATTAATTGGAACCTTAGTAAAATTTATCACCACGGTAAATGGTATATCAGGTTAAAATAGGTTAAAATTTAATTTTAAGGTCAAAATTTTTCATATAATTATTATTTTATGCTGATAATTTTACCCATTTCACCTTATATTCAAATTTTTTTTGTTCAATAGAAAATATTTCATAAAAATTATTTATATAATATTTAAATCAATGAAAGTTAAAAAGTGCCACTCTCTTAGTTTTAAATTTCTCATATGTGTCAATATAATTACGAAATTAAGTTATGAATGAATTTGAATTTATATTTTGAGAATAATGATATTAATTTAATAATATATATTAATTTATAATTTTTAGTAATTATATAATTACCTTAAATTCTTATTCAAGGACGAAATAATATTTCTTCAATTAATTGAAAAATAAAATAAATACTTTTAAAAATACTAAAATTAATATAATTTGATTGATTTATAGTGTCAAATTAATTGTTAAAATAAATATAACAAATTAGTGATGTATAAAAGGATTAAAATAGAATTAAAACTATTTATTGATGTATTTTAAGGCAAAATAAATGAATAGTGTCAAATATTTCAATAATAACATTTCATGAAAATAATGTTATATTAAATTATTTTAAAATAATTAAAATCATTAAAGGGGACAATATAGATAATATATGGTCTAAAATTTCATTAATCGAACATTTATGATTCAATTTTTCCTTATATGTAAAATTATAACCCTTTAAGAGTGAAAAAAACATTACCACTATTTGGATTAAAATAGGTTAAGTAAGGGGTTAAACAAAAATATAACGTTTAAAACACCACCTAAATCCGTTAAAATTTTATCAGTTTATCAGATTTCATCCCCTTACATTATTATGTTTTAAACCCTTTATGTTTTGAGGAATTTGGACTATAAAATGACTTTAGATATTTTAATCTTTTATGAAATTTGAAATGTGTCTTCTCCATCCCTTAAAAAAGGACACCATTCCCTCACTTATTTAGACCACATTGAGAAACATAGATCAACCCTTATAGGAAAAATAATATTCTAAACATAATCATACACATTATTGTGGAATATTTCTTCCAAATTTAAATAACCCTAGGATCAATAATAATATATCTAAAGGATTTCTTTCAAATAAGATGTAATAACATTAACAAGTCACTTAGTTTTTTTACTGCTTCTTTAACTCCTATAAATATATGGTATTTATCATAAAATAATAAATTAAGTATCCTAAATCTAATAAATATTTATTATGATTATAAAATAATCATTATAAACACATTTTTTCATCAAATGGGAAGTGAAATTATCTCTCATGCGTACCTACGACTTACCGTCTCCATGTAGTGATGCGATAAATTTTCCACCACCATATCTCATAGATGGTTATGATTTCAAGTTTAATATTTTGATATGATAATTATTATATAATTATACCTTTTTAATTATAATATCATATTTAACATATTTCCTTACAATCCATTGGAAAATAATAACGTCACTTTTGTGTACGTGTCGACTACTACGTCCACGAAGAGATGTGATTTTTTTTTCATTTCCATTATAAATAGTTGGTAATAAGGATATATTTAATTAATATATATGAATTATATTATATAAAAATGATTCTTTGAAATTAATTATTATTTAACTTTATTTTTCTCTATTATTCAAAAAATGAACATAGCATTCTTGCTTACGCATAACCTACAGTCTGCATGAGCAATGCCATTCATTTTTCTATTTATGTCTATTACGGATGACTCTAAATTTTTTTATGATGACTATATATTAAATTTATATCATTATTAAAAAATTATATGATGTTACTATGAACAAATTACAAGTATAAAAACAATTAAATGATAGCATACTTGGTGAACAAAGCAATTATTACCCAGAATAATGTTTTAAACAAATTATTATTAATAAATAGGTGAAAATGATTATAATGAGAATATATTAAGTTGTGATATATATTAATATGGTTTTATAATAGATATAAAATAAATATATATTAATTATATAAGATATTTAAAAATCATTCTAAGGAAGTCAAACGTAAGGTGAAGGTTTATTTCCCAATCTCATCATTATTCAACATTATTTATGTTTATGTATTTATTCGATAAATTATTTTATATTTATATCTAAAAATAAATATATATTATTATCTTATTTTTATTTATTAAAATTATTTGTTTTAACCATGTTTTATTTTATTTAAAAATGTTTCAATGTAATCCTCTTATCATTTTCTTAATGAGGTACTTCTGGTCTTTTTAGAAAAGTGTGAAAGGAATGTTTTCCTTTTTACTTATACAATATAAATGTAATTTAGTACCATTAGGGAAAATAAATTATTTTAAATTTACTTTAAATGTTTCTAGGGTTATTTTTAAATAAATATTTTTCCTTTAAATTTTAGAAAATTTTTAGACTTTTAATGAGTGACTTTAAAATAAAAAGATTGTTTTCCTTAAGAAAACATCCAATGATATTTTTAAAGTATATTCAGATATGTAAAAATTATTTGGTGAATATTATTATTTAATTGAATGTGTTATTATGATACAATTTTTCATATTAATTTGGATGGTTTATGATTATGTTTATTAATTGAGTGAATTATTATCATTTCATTTGCTTGTTTTAAATAAAAATGTTTATATTGATGATTTTTCACCCCTTTCATATAATAAATGATTTGGGATTAGTATTTGATGGGTGGGGCCCAATTTATCCACATGAAGCATCAATGGTAATCATTAGTCAAAATAACTTTGGTATTTAGCTGAGGCCTTACCCATCAATGTGTGATTTCTTAGAATGATGCATTGATGTTAAGTTTATGATATCTAACATTATGATTTCAGTCATTGTGAAACAAGTTATTATTATACATATGATTATGATTTTTATCTTATCCAAGAATATTTTCCCCAAAATATAATATTATTTATATTTAATGTGTGATTATTTTTAATTTTTTCAATACTTTTCTTATTTTATTTATTTTGAGTTAGATTCCACTGTATGCGTACAGTTATTGAGTATCTGAGCTAACACCTCTCTCATGTTTCATTCACCCAGGATGCTAGGGATTGTATTATGATTGATATTAAGGGATTTCATAAAGAGAATAATTGTGTTATGAAATAAAATATTATGTCATAATTTATATTTTCAAATGTATTGTGAGATTCAAGAAACTATATAGTTTTCAAAGACAACAAAAATATTAGGTCCTATGGGATGCAATCACTTTTATCAAATGCCAATGTAACAAATTAAACATCATATTTGGACTAATGGGGTATACATCAATACAAAAACACCATTAAATCATAGTTTTACTCATAAAAAATTATTAATCACTTTTTACAAAACACCTAGAATGTATAAAACACCATTTAAAATCAAATTACCATTAAACCAAACATTTCACTCAATTTTTCAAAATTAAAAACAAAAAAACATGGAAAACCATTTATGAAAAAATATAGGTATCCAATATATAATAAATATGATTATTAAGACCGTTAAAAAATCAATAAATAAAGCAAATCCTTATAAAATGAAAATTTTACACGAACACCTATAGAAATTGATAGAAACATGTCTCCTTTAAAAAAAACCACCAAAGAAGAACTCATATAATGGATAAAAATTTTACAAAGAAAATTCAACAATTTATGAAAACCATAATATTTAAAAACAACCCCCATTGTAACACCCCTAAATTATAAAATAAGAACTTTTTATTTGACATCATATTTTACATGCTACACCGATCTTAAAAACCCAAGGAAATATATTTCTTTAAATTTGATCTCCTCAGTTGCCTATAAAATATGTAACCCAGAGTATAAATGAACTATAATATAGTATTAAAATATAAAATAGACGTTAAATTATAATTTAGGAATATTAATAAATAAATTATGAAAATTATTTTTATATATTAATTTGAAAAAAAAATTGAATCATTCAAATGAAAAATAAATGTTTTCTGAAAAACATTTTGTTTTCAAAATGGAGGTTTAGTCGCACTTTTCACACATAGTTTAAAATTATATTTTAACTAATTTGAAAAAATTTATTTGTTAAATATTCTTCATTTTTCAAATAAACATTTCAAAATTATATTAGGGTTAATTTTTTGGTATTTTCTAAAATGTTTTATTTTTTGATGAATAATAAAAAATAATGATTTTTATTGAAAATGTAATTTTTTTAATAATTCAAAAGGTTATATTAATTTTAAATTATTAATAAAGTAAAATTAGTTCAATTATATAATAATTTAACTTTTTTGTGTCATTTAAATCAATTTCATATTGAATTTTGATATAAAAAAATTATATATATATGAAACATTTATCTTTGAGAACCTGCCTTTTCATCCCGTCTATGGGTATAATTTTAAATTGGATTCTACCACTTTTGGGGATTTTATTGAAAAAAATTCCTTATTTTGAATAATAATACTTTATATTATCTTATAAGATTAATTAAATTTTTTCAATGATGAATAGTAAAAGTTTTAAAAATTAATTATAGTAGTTATGGTAAAAATTGATTTACTAGGTGGTTAAACTTAGATAAAAATGGATATAAATGACTTAAAGACTTATAAAACACCCATTTTATGGCCTTATTTCAAACATATCATCTATAGTGTTTCAGAGCTCTTGGTTTGTAAAGTCCCATGTTTTTTTGAACCGGGTTAAAACATGGATGTTTTTTAACCTTTTTTCGTTTTAATGAAATTTCAGTTTTAAAAATAATATTTTGGATTATTTTTTGTGAGTTGGGATCCTTTTAATATGTTTTAATCAGTATTGGGTAAAGGCTTGAGGAGTTTCTCAGATGGCTGGATGGGTTTCAGGAGCACTAGGCCTGACAGAGGTGTATGCACAGGCCGTGCACGGTTAGACAAACCGTGCTGGTCAGCCGTTTGTGTTAAAATGGGTGTCCAGTAGCGGACACATGGTCTGCGTATGGTTTATCAGATCGCGCGAGTCAAACCATTCATCTTACCCAGTTTTATCTTTCGGGTTAATTTATTTAACTAAATTCATGATTAAAATCAAATTAATTAAATGACATGAATTATGGGTTTTATTTAATCAAATTCAACATTAATAGGAATATAATTAATTAATTTGAAATGAGGGATTTATTTAATTAAATTGAGGTTGAGATAATTTAATTAAATGATGATGAATTAGATATTTTTTTAATTAAATTTAGTCTAAACGAATTTAATTAAATAAATTGAATTAGTGGTTTTATTTAACTAAATTAAAGCTGAGATAATTTAATTAAATGAAAGTGAGATAGATAATGGAGAATTCATTTAATTAAATTATATTATAGATAATTTAATAAAATGTAATTGAATGGGGCAATTAGTGTAATTAAATTATATTTAGAGTTTTTAATTAAAATATGTTGATTTGGAGAAGATATTTAATTAAATTAAGATTAAAAGAATTAAATTTATTTTTTAAATTACGATGAGTTGGAGTCATTATTTAATTAAATTGAGATGAGAGGAATTTAAATAGATGAATTGTAAATGAAGAGTTAGGGGTTATTAAAGAAGGGTAATATTAAATGGTAAAATTTAAATGAGGTTTAAATGAGGAGTTGGTGGTTATCAAATATGGGTAATATTGAATGGTAAAATTTAAATGATTTATAAATGAGGAGTTGGGTTTTCTTTTAATTAAACTCATGGTAATGGAAAATTTAATTAATTAATGAAAAATAGTGTTTTATTTAATTAAATTCATGGTTAATAAGAATTTAATTAGTCATTGTGAGATGTGTGTTATTATTTAATTAAACTGTGGTTTAGAGAATTTAATCAAATAATGTTGATGAGTTAGAGTATTATTTAATTAAATTGTTCTTAGAGAATATTTTTAATAACATGATTTTGAGAAATTATTTATTTAAATTCAGTTGTAATGAATTCAATTAAATTATTATTAATGATTTTTCAGTTTTTTTAAATAAATTACATTGATAGAATTTAATTAAATAATATTGAATTGGAAGTTTTATTTAATTATATTTGGTTAGAAAAGAATTTAATTAAATTATGTGTTTAATGTAGGGTTAAGGAATTATCTAAATAAATACAATACTAAGATGAATGCTATTATTTGATGAAAAATAAGGGTTTTATTTTTATTAAATTGTTTTCAGAGATTTTAATTAAAAAAATGAATTAGAGAAACTATTTAATTAAATTTTGTTGGAACGAATTTAATTAAATGATGGTTAATGAGGTGTCAGAAGTTTTTAGTAAAATTAGTTTGATATAATATAATTAAATAATAATGAGTTAGAAAATTTAATTAATTAAATTTAGTTTGAAAGGAATTTAATTAAATGATGTGTTAAATTTGGAGTTGGGGTTTTATTTAATTAAATTGAAGGTTAAGATGAATTTATTTCTTTGATAAAAAAATTGAGGGTTTTATTTAATTAAATTATGTTGAGAGAATTTAATTAAATAATGATGAGTTGGAGAATTTATTTAATTAAATTATTTGTAGAATAATTTACTTAAATAATGTGTAATTGGGTAGTTATGGTTTATCTAAGATGTGTCATATTAATTGGTAATAATAATATTATTATGGTTATTAGTATTATTATATTAATTCTTATAATTATGTTTAGAGTTTTAATTTATTATTTGAGGGAGAATAGAAGAGGGAGGCACACCTCTACCTGTTCCCGCATGAGGCATGACACACCCATGGTGCATCATCCATGGGTGGTGCACCACCCTCCTCTCCTAAGTCCCTATCCACGCAACAGATTGTGGTGGTTCCTTCAAGGAAGTTGTATTTCACATTGAGGTAATTCTTTCTCCACATGTTTCATTCTTCACATCAACTGTCTTGGCTCTCCTTTTCCTGAGATCCTTTGATATGAAAACCTATGTTTTGGATTTACCCAGATTTACAGTTTCTTTCGATCCTATGTGGTGTGAAAGATGTCTCAGGACACGTTATTCTATATCCTGACAACTGCGGTTGAAGTTGAAGCAGCTCGGTTTTCTTTAGTTAACCACTGTCATATTTGTGTAAGTCTATATACCCGATAAATGGTTTCACGCCCTTGGATTAAATGATTATGATTTTTTGGGTTGCAATTGATTATTTTGGTGTGTTTTGGTTCCCACCACTCTAATTGGGAGTGGTGGTTTGTTGTTTTTATGTGTTTTGATCAATTCCATGTACGTGTGCACATTCATGTGGAAGTGCATATACGTGAATGGGTAGTGAATTGAGTTGAAAATAATTGGCTCATCCAATTCATTGAGGTATAGTCCTTGACTTTTCTTAATTAATAAAAAGGTGTAGTTGTTTAATTACTATTGTTGGGAAATTTGACTACAAATGATGAATGAATTTTTTATTGGTACTAAATAATTTATTAGATTACAAAATCATGTTTTTGTAATAAAACCCCTCTAACAAAGATGTGCTAACTTCAATCTAAAAACATAATGATTAGAATGATATGTTCATTTAGCTTTCAGATATGTGTTTTCCTGTTGTTTCCCATACATGTTGACGCACTTGGGTTAAGTGGTAATTACGAGTTTTGGGTAGGATAAGTTGAGATAATTAATTATGAATTAATCAATGTGATATATTGAGATAATTAATTATGAATTAATCATGTGATTTGATAATTCTAATTGACATAATTAATTGTGGGATTAATTATGAGATATTAAATTTTCTATGTTGAGATAATTAATTCTGAATTAATTATGTTCATTGAGAATTGTAATTGAGATAATTAATTAGGGGATTAATTATGAGATAATAAATTGGATATGTTGAGATAATTAATTGAAAATTAATTTTTTGTTTTAATATTTTAAATTGATATAATTAATTGAGGGATTAATTATGAGATATAAAATTGGCTAATCTGAGATAATTATCTGTAAATTAATTATGTGCATTGAGAATTGTAATTGAGATAATTAATCAGGGGATTAGTTATGAGATATCAAATTATCTAAGTTGAGATAAATAATTGTGAATTATTTTTTTATTTTGAGATAATTAATTGAGATAATTAATTGGGGGATTAATTATGAGATATTAAATTAGTTATGTTGAGATAATTAATTGTGAATTAATTTTGTGTTGTGAGAATTGTAATTGATCTATTTAATAAAGGGATTAATTATGAGATATAAAATTGGGTAATTTGAGATAATTCATTGTGAATTAATTTTGTGAATTTAGAATTGTAATTGAGATAATTAATCATGGGTATTGATTATGAGTTATTAAATTGGATAAGTTTAGGTAATTAACTGTGAATTAATTATATGCTTGAGAATTGTAATTGAGATAATTAATCAGGGGATTAATCATGAGATATAAAATGTGGCTAAGTTGAGATAATTAATTGTGAAGTAATTATGTGCATTTGATATTATGATCTAGATATTTATTTCTGGTATTTAATATGGATAGTTGAGATTTATAACAAGATAATTAAATCTAGAAAATTAATTATTAGATATTAATTGTGTTGTTAGTTTATTAATTAATGAATTAATTAATGGGATTTGTGTACCTAGTTAATTGTTGAGTTAACTAGTGGATTTGAGTATGACCAATGAGATGAATGAGAGTCCCCTAACTCATGTTTTTCAGTAGAATGTGAATCCCATGTTAATATTTTAATTGCAATACTTAAGATGGGTTTCCTTAAGGCTAAATGTGAATATGCTTGATTATATGTAATTGAGAAGGGATAATGAAATGCATGATAGGTTAAATGGTTCATGCATTTTATGTTGGGAATGGTTCTTCCTTGTTTAGGGAGGGGATCCAAGAGACCATGCGAGCCCTTGGGGAGAAAGAATATGTAAGTTTTTATGCTGATAATCAAGAGACTATGAGATGTCATGGAGTTTAGTTAGGGGATAGACTGTGTGCACTACTCTTGGTGACAGATGTCTGTGTGTTATGACCCGATCCATCCAACATCATTTTCCAAAGGATCGTGAGAGCCTAGGGTAGGAAGACCGTGTGAGCTTCCATGTTTATTTCTATGATAACATGAGATCCCTAAGAGTTTGGACCAGATTCAAGACCATGAGTGCTTCCTCGGGTAATGATTGTATGTTCATTACGTCATGGTCCATCCAGAAATAGTTTGCAGGGTATATGTGCTTTTGGAATTTGTATGTGATTGGATCATATAATATTATTCTAAGAATATTTTTCTGTTTATATATATACATTTGTTACTATATATATATAATTGATATGATCAGGCATAACCGCTATGGACGGAAGAAGGTATCTCCATCAGGTGTCCCTTAGAAACCTAGATGAGTCTTTGTTTATTTATTAAATTCTTTTATTTATTTGATATACTTGAACAATATTTAATTTTATTGCATTTATTATATTGAGATAGACACTGATGGTCCTGACCTTCTAATATTTATATCTCACACCATATTCAGGCCACCATTGCACTAGGGTACCCGAGTAGACTCTACTTGTTTATAGGAACATAGAAAATTGATTGTTACTATTTTCTTATACCTGAGAGTTAAGAGAAAAGGATCGAGCATGATCTCAGGATGATTATGGGGACCACCCTTGGAACATCAGTCCTTTTTATTGTTTTTAGTGAGATGTAAAGCATGCTGGTTTGTTTACTGATTTCAGATATGTACAATCATGACATGAATACGTTATATAAACTATAATTTCTATTTTCTTTATGAAGTTGGTATTACAATTGACTTCCCCAGCATTAGTTATTGAATTATACTACTTCTACTTTCACCTATTTATATTTTGTTATACTACTGCGAAAACTATGATATGAGGGTATAATCTCCCCACTGAAAATCCTTACACTCTCACTATTAGTCAGCAGCCTCTATCATATGGGGAGATGGGCTTGAGGTCATGTGGTGACCAGTCCAGCTATCATTTTGAGGGTAAACCATTTTGGTACATCACATGGTTTGATTATAAATCTATCCTAGAAAGTATTTTTGTGAAAACCGAATAAATTTTCTAAAAGAAGAGGCAATGTTCTTAAACAGTCATTTTCATTTTATTTATTATCTATCACCCAAAAAATCATATTTAATCATTATAATATAATAAGAAATGTTTCTACCATGAAATCATATGTTATTATGTTAATTTAATGACCTATATCCAAATCTCATTCCATCAAATTGGAAATGGAACTTTCGATCATGTGTACGAAAGACTACCACCTCGCAAACTGATGTAATTCGTTTTTCATCACCACCTTTAAGGAATGTATAAATTGATTGATTTAAAAAAAACATGATATTTAGGATATTATAAAACTTATTTAATTTTAATATCACATATAACTTCTTACATTCCATTCTGCTTAAAATATAACAATGTTGCTCATGTGTATGGGGGACTGTCACCTCACGAAGTGATGTAATTCATATTTCATTTACGCTTTACATGGTATATGACAAGTATTAATTTAATGAATATATGTGATATATATTAAAGGATATTTATTGTATAAAAATAATATATTAGACACTTCTTTAACCTTTCACCTATTATGAAAATGATAATGTCGCTCATGCGTACGTACAACCTACCATCTCCATGAAGTGATGTTATCCATTTTCCATGTTGAAATTTGAATAATTATTATAAAAATATATCTAATCAAAAAAATTTCATTTATAACATTAATATAATTCTACATTTTAGGTATCAATTGACTATACTGATGAACCAAAACTATCATGACCAACCAAGCATGAGAAAACAAGGCAATTAACAACTAAAGAAATGGAAATAATGAATGATTAATAATGAATGAGTGATAATATGTTATAAGTGGATCATATATGCTATTATAAATGTGAATGTGGTTCTATTATAAATTATTAACATGATTTAAACCATTATAAATGATGTTAAATCATGTTCAACCAAAAGGAAGTCTGAGGTAAGGGACTTCATCTCAATTTCTCTTCATTGATGCATTTGTTAATTTTATGCACCTAATTTATTTTATATAGTGTATATACTAGAACATTTTTGTTATAATATCATGAATAATTCACAATTAATGTTACTTTATGTTTTAATTATAATTATTTCATCTAAGGTGATTTGACTTGAAAATAACTAAGTGGTAAAAAATTCATATCTATTTTTTCATTAGTTTATATTAGTTCTTCATTATCTTTGACGTCCTTTGATAATGTGTATAAATAATTATGAATATATTATATTTTATTTACACTAGTTTTATGTGGATTTACATTTTGTATACAAAATTTATTCATTGATTAATTATCAGTTCAATGTTACTATCATTGTAATGGTTTATTACATAATCTCTTTTTAATCAAGATTTTGTATAGTTGAATTTACATTAGTGTAAGTTATTTGAGAATTGATTTATAAAACCCTTTAATTTCTCTATCCTATATTTATTCATGTTTTTTTCTTGTAAAAATTCCATATTTATATCTATGGTACTTAAAATTATTGTAAAATTATTTTTAATAAAATATCACATCATTTCTATCCTTGGTCGAAAAACATTTTTCTTCCAAAAACATGTTTTCTACAAATGTTTTCAAAAATGTTTTTAACAATATCAAAATGATTTAATAAAGACTTTTTACATATTTTTCACTTTATTAAATTTTTTCAATGGAATATTCATTTCAATTTCCAAACAATTCCCGTTTAAATTTGACCAAAAATTTGAAAAGAGTCTTTGTTTTAATGTGTATGACATGAATAAAATTTCCAAACACTATGAAAACTAAATGTTTTACATATTATTTATACGTTTCATAGGAAATTTTAAAATCAAATTATTTTCAAAATATTTCATCAACTTTAATTTTAAAAAGGATTTTCATTATAAAAAGGTTATTTTCCTCCAGAATGTTTTAAAGAAATCTTTATAAAATTTCTATTCATCAAAAAATTATACCCATATTATATTTATGATCCAATAGGTATATGTTGTATTATTAATATCCATATTGTTTATATGTATGGTTTAATTTTAGTTTGAATAAGGAAATTATTTACATTATCTTTCTTGATTATTTTTTTAACCATTAACATTCCCTTGAACTATTCATTTTCATGTTATCATTGGACATTGAATTTATTATAAGTGTTCATACTATTTAATGTGGATATACATATTATTTAAAATTCATATCAATTATACATATGGAATTTTAATTTTAAAGTTGTATGATTGATTGGGTAAATTATTGGTAACCCATATTACTTACTCGATATTTTTTTTTTGATAATTCATATTTTTCATGAATTAAATTGATCCATCAATATATTAAAAATGAATTGAAAATGTAGATATAGGTGGGGGATAGTTATAGATATCCCTTTAAGAATCAATAGTCTAATGAGATAAATTAGTTTTATAGCCTTAGTTAAATGTTCTCCTTGTATATACCCACCTATCATTTTTAAAATTTATTAGGAAATGTCTTAAGAGTAGAGGAATCATGATGACTGAGATCATGACATCCTATAATTAAAATTTTCCTTCATTCAGAATTTAGTTTTTATTATACAGGATATTTTTATAATGATATTATCTCAGGATGCATATCATTATCAGTGAATTGATTAAATGGAATGTTTTTTAGTTACTTATATTTCCATATTAATTACTCCTTATCCAATTATGATATTCATGTTGTTGATTAAATGGAATGTGTTTTCAATTATTTAACTTTCCATTTTTATTATTCAAATAAAATTATTTAAATAGAAAGTGTTTTTAGTTTTTTACCTTGATATTATTATGCTTATTGAATCATGATAGCTTCTAATTTACTTAACCCTTACTGACCATTTGAGCTCATCTTTATTGTTTTTCCTCTACCAAGATTCCAATAATTATAATAATAATGATATTAAATGATATTTTAGATTTAATAATGATATTATAATTTTTTTTAACTTTTTTGAAAGGTAATATTGGAATCTTGTATGTATCTACTTTACCAAGACTAATAAATGATTTAGTAATTCAAGATGTAGATCTTGGGTCTTAAGACAATATAATAAAGTAAGACACTGGAGTTGGTTACCAGATTCAAGTTTATTAAATTTTGAATCAAATGAATTATAATAAAAGTCATGGGAACTATATTTTGGAAAACATTGATTGGGGAACATAACCCTATGATAATAAATGAGGATAATTATAGAGGAACGCCCTAAAGTTTTTGGTAAAGGAGATAATATGTGTTTTTATTAGAAATAAATCCCATTTTTATAATAAAAGTGGACATGGTTCTTGAACAATTGTACCTAGGGTTAAGAAATCCAAAAAGAGCGCATTGCAATTGACCTGATTGTCACGTGATGCGCAATAATGGGCCTTATTGTGAACCTAGTTTGACACTATCAAAGGATATTCCAAGGATAATTCACTTATTATTTATATATAATTATGATGTATCTAAATATATGATGAAAATGAATTTCCTAGGTTAATATTAGGTTATATTCGATTGAAATTTTAATGTCATGATTTAGACATCTTATAAAAATTCTTTTTGGTTATATATATTTAACACTATGATTATTTTATTTCACACTATGTTTTTTGGTTTAAGTAATTGTCTATAACATAATGGAATCATGTTAACATTGAATATAAAGGATAATGTATTGACTATGAGAAAAAAATGGGATGATGAAAAGAGAGAAAGATATCATGATTATGCCAAATCAGATATCCCGAAATTTTATTAATAACAAATAAATTAACCAACTCACAAACTACAAAAAAAATTAAGGATGGAGTTTGTTAGAGATCTAGTGATAAATACCATATATGAATGAAGTATTTAATTCCATTATGTTTGAAGTATTGAAAGTTTCAACCAAGAAACTGAATTAAAATAATGTGAAAAATATTTATATGTGGAAAATAATGGCATACAAAAAATAATTGCTGGGAAAAAATAAAGAGTACAATGGAAGGAAATAAATTTAATCTTAGGGATACATTTATAGTTTATTGTCTTAAATATTGGGAACCTGAGAATTATCTGATTCAATTAGATCTCCAAATGTTTACCCCCTTGACCAAGGAAGTACAAATGTTGAAATAAAACTGATGAAGGGTTTATGTATTAGTATTCAAGAATTAAATTGTAGAAGTATTTTTAACAATTTTATTTTGTTTATAAGAATTATGAAACATCAAAGGACTATGTTAAAATTTTAAATCAGTTATATCTTCATTAACATAAGAGTTATGGTTACCGTTATGGGTTTATGATTTTTCGGTTTATAGTAAGATTAAAGTATTAAAAACCCATTTTAATTTTTTTGTTGGAACATCACATGATTAAATATTTTTTTTGGAAAACATTTGTGATAATACATCCTATTGGTTTAGTATATTAAAGAGTTATATGAGGAATAATGCCTTTATATATTTTTGGAATTTAGATTCAAGGTATTGGTAAACATTAAATTTTATCTTGTCTTTGATGTTATATAAATTATTTTTCAATTTAATTTTATAATTTTATAGGAATTATATTAATATAGTTTGAGAAAATAGATAACCCCCATGTCGGGTGACAACTAGTCACATCGGGAAAGGATGTGCGGCTTGAACCCACTATTGAAGGGGGATAAAGGTTTAATTAATTCCACTATCCTATGTGATTTACTAGTTAATATGTTATTTTTTTAGTTATGGGATTCTACAAATAATTATTAAAGATGAACCAGTGCTGTTTCTATTGAGGTCTATAGATTAATAAATTTTATTACATAACTTTGTCTAACTATATTGGTTTGGAAAACCGTTAGAGATATAAGAAAAGACATGTCACTATTTTATGGATCTCACAATCTATAAAAAGTGAATTTATGATCTTTGGGAATAAAAAATTCATTTTTTATATTCACTTCATAGAGTAAGTGATAAATTAGAAATTTATATAAGCACGACTACAAGATGAAATTTTCCTTATGAATTAGAAAGGTATCAAGTAGGTTTATTTCATTATATTATTATATAGTAAATGAATTCCTAGACTTTAGGAAAATTATATTGAAATGAAAAAAATCCTAATACCTTTATATTTGATGAATCAAATGGTCTTTTAAATCATCCTATATATATGTTTTTTAGGTTCGTAACTTTCTATTGGTCGTTCAATTTCTTATTATCAATATCCTCTATCAGTTTCTATAATTATTTTCACTTTTACTCAATGTAAATATGTTCACTTTCCTCTATTTATATTCTACTAAGAAACTTAATTATGTGTTTCTACAAATGATCTTTTTACTCCCATTTATCTCCTACTAAGAAAATGGTTTACAAAACCTTTTTATGATATGGGTTTTAAACAAAATAATTTTCAAATATCAAACCCTTGATTTCAAAGAATAATATAAAATTGTGAATAAACAATTTATTTAGGGTGGAGAGAATTTAAAACCCAAAAATTATAAAATAATAATATTTTATTCGATAGCATATGAGACACACAACACTGTTCTTAAACAGCCCAGGAAATATGTTTCATAACATTTATTATTTTCAACAGTTTGCAGAACATTTAACACCGAGTCTAATTGAACTATAATATAGTATAACATTATTACACTATAGTTAAATTGGATTGTATGAATATTAATAACTAAATTATGAATATTATGGATATATATTTATTATAAATAAAATAATAATCATTTAAAAAAATTCATTCTTTTTAAAATATATAATTTTTTCTAAAAGAATGTTTAGTTTCACTTTGCACAAATATATTAAAAATAATATTTACCATGTTTATAAAATTTATTTTATAAAATAAACTTAATTTTTTAAATCATAATATCAAAATTATCTTAGTGTGTTTTTAGAGATTTTTCTAAAATGTTTTATTTCATGATGAACAGTGATAGATACATATTTTTATTGAAAAGTTATTTTATTATTTAAATAATTCACGAGGATAAATTAAAATTAAAATATATTTTAAATTAAAAATAGTTAAATTATATTAAAATTTCTCTATTTTATTTCATTTTAATGAATTTTAGATTGAATTTTGATATTAAAACCTTTTAACTTATGAGAATATTCTCTTTGGAAACAAGATTTTTCCATATATATATGGGTATAATATTAAATTGAATTCTTCAAAATCTATGAATTATATTTTCAAAAATTGATTCAATAATTTTAATCAGGGTAATATATATAATATAATAATTTTAACTTAATTTTCAACCATTAATAATAGTAAAAGTATAAAATGTTAATTACTATAGTTAAGATAAAAATTGATTTACCAAGGGGTAAAAATAAGAATATAAGGGTTACAAATGACCTCAAAAATATCCAGAATAGTCTTTATGGAAATATTTAGACCTTATAACCTAAAATGGTCTATAATGACCCATTTTTCAGGTATTAGAAATGATAATAATGTGGGTGTAAGTGAATATTTTCAAAAATCCCAGGCATTTCCTCTCCACCAATTATAAAAGGTCACTATCTCTACTCACCTACTCACACTTCTAAGTCCATTTGGTTTAGAAGATACCTACAAAAATACTTCCATAATCCCATAAAAACATCCTAGATCGTTTTATTTGTTTCTAAATTCATACTAGGAAGTATTTTCATGCTATCCAGAAGAAGTTCCCCAAAGAAGAGGTATCATTATTAAATGAGTGTTTTCATTTAATTTCTTCTTCCACTACATTAAAATATTATATTATCATGATAATATAATAAAATAATTTTATAATATTTACTAAGTTTTATTATATTATTTCATAACCTATATCGATACCTTCTTCCATCAAATGGGAAATGAAACTGTCGATCATGTGTCTGGTGGACTACCGCCTCGTGAACCGATGTAATTCATTTTCCACCAAAACCTTTGAAGGATGGATATAATAATGTATATAAAAATTTTATATAATATTTAGGATATTATTATAATTTTTAAATTTTATGATCCCATATTCCTTATTATATTTCATTCTGTTTAAAATATGATAATTCCATCATGTGAACAACATACCCCCACTTGCAAAGTGATGTGATTCATTTTTCACATATGATTCACACAGAATGTAATGAGGATAAATTTAATGAATATAATAGATATATATGACATGATATTATTTCTAAAAAATTATTACATCATAAAAATTACAACCCTTTCATCCATTATGGGAATGATAACGTCACTCATGCGTATATAAGACATACCGTCTCCACGAATCAATTTCATATATTCTACTTTTTAAAATTTAAATAATGACTCTAAAAATGAATCTAATAAAAAATTATATTAATAATAGTAATATAATTATTTATATGATGGTTTTATATATTGAAACTAATAACAAAACATTTCATGACACAACACTATGAGAAAACAAGGAAATGATAACTAAATACAATGAAAATAATGAAAGACTAATAATGAATGGGTGATAAAATGTTATAATAGGATCATATATAATTATATTTTTTTTTATTTTATTAATTAATAACATAATGAAAACTGTTATATATGAATTTAAATAGTTTTTAACCAAAACATGAACTAGGTTGGGGACTTTGTCTAAATTTCTCTTCATTGAGAAATATTTTAATGTTATAAACCAAATTTATTTTATATAGTGTATATAATACATCTATTTAATATAGTATCATGAATAATTCATACATAATAATATTTTAATTTTTAATTCTAATCATTTCATCTAAGAGGATATGACATAAAAATTACCAAGTGGTAAAGAATTTCATAACTCAATTTCTTTTCATTGGGTCATATTAATTTTTAATTGTCATTGACATGATCATATTATTTGTGTAAAATAATTATACTATATTATTTTTTATATTTAATTTTTTATTTGGATTTTGATTTCATATACAAATTTGATTCATTGATTAATTCTCACTTCAACTTTATGATATTTGTGAGGATTTATTTCATAATATCATTTCATTTGAGATTATTTAAAATATAATTTTGATTAAAAAATTATTTGATAATTATCTAATAAAAACATTTAATTTTATTCTACATTATTTATTCATGTTTTTACATGTAATAGAACCATATTACACCCTTTGTCGCTTAAAATTATTGAGAAATTATTTTTAATAATATAATACGTCATCTCTCTCTTCAATTGAAAATAAATATTCTTCCAAAAACGTGCTTCCGAAATATATTTTCAATTTTTTTTTAAAAAAAATTATTCAAATTCTTTATTAAAAAAATTTACCCATGGTTTAGTTTTTACATAATTATTTGAAAGGGATCTTCATGTCGTTTTCCCAACAACACTTGTTTGGATTTTACCAAAAATGTGAAAGAAATCAATGTTTTAATATATATGGAATGCACAAAATTTCCCACCATCATGATCAGTCAATGTTTTGAATATAAATTTTTACGTTCAAAGTTAATTTTCAAATAAACTTATTTTCATGCTATTTTGGGAAAATTTACTTTTAAAAATTATTTTCAATGGGGAAAGGGTATTTTATCAATAATATTTTAATTGAATATTTAGGGTAATTATATTAATAAACAACATCAACCCTTCATTTTACTTGTGATACACTAGGGATGTGTTGTATTGATTCCATCATTACTATTTATCTAGATGGTTTACAATCATTTTGACAAGGGAATGTATAGAAATTTTTTTTCTTGATTTATTTTTTATCTTTAACTTTACTTTAAATATTCACTTTATTATTATCATTATAAATTATATTTACCCTAAATATCAATTATATTTATCATGGATATATATATTATTTAAATCACATATCATTTATATTTATTGGTATTTTAAATTTAATGTTAAATGATTTACTGGAGAAATTATTGTTATTTTATAACACTCCATTAATTTGTTTTATAGTTTTAAATACATTAAATTATAAAAAATAATAATTTATAATAAAGTATTTTAATTAATAATAATTATACTTCAAGTTTATTACTTGCAAATTAATTTTAAATTAATGTTCTAAAAAATACTATTTTATAGTATTATTTTGTGTAAATGAGTATTTTTATATGAATATATGTATTGTTATTACAAATATCATTTTTATCAATATATTAGTTAATTAAATATTTTTAAGAATAATATATATATATATAGATATATTGACTATTATAATTATTTTGATAAATACAAAATTATGTTATGAATATGTTCACTATTAATATGACACCCCAAGGATTTAAAAATTAATTAAATATAGATAGCATGGAACACTAGGTCCCTAAGAAAACACTTTTTTATAACCTATCCAATAAAAATAATTTTTTTATTTGGTTTTAATTTCAAAAAACTTACACACACAATTTCATTCAGTATGATATTTTGAGTCTGATAGAATCAACTTAATTTTTAGTGAATAATAACTTGACCCTTATGAATAGTAATTCACCCTTATGAATAGTCATTTTACCCATATTAATAGTAATATGAACCTTATGAATACGTAACCTCACAAATTAAATGTATAACAAAATTTAGGCTTCTTATAAATGAAATAAAATTAATAATCAAGTATTGGTATTTTTTGTGAATAATAAATATTTAATTTCAATTTTATAATTAATAAATTTATTTAAAATATAATTCATTTTCATAAAACGTATTTTTAAAAAAATATATTTATGTTATTTGAATTTGGTATAATTTTATGAGGCCTTGTTTAATTTTTATAAGTACTATAAAATCAGTTTTAAATTTAAAAGTTGTATTTTTCATGTGGATAATGATTTGATTTAAAAATAATATTTCACATTTTTAGAAAATTATTTGGTAAAATGGAGTCCATTTTTTAATTTTACACATCCAAAATGGTAATGTTGAAATTTTAGTATTTTTATGAAATACTTGAAAATTTGGTGAATAATAAAATACAGTAATTTATGGGATAAATATATTATAAGATAAATACATTATTAATTGAATCGTGGATGATGTAAGAACACTTGATTCGATCTCAAATGTACTTGTTAATATTTTTTTCCATAATAATCAATAAAATTTGTTGTCTTGAGAAAAATAATAAAATAATGAATACGATGGTCAAAAATCACTCCTCTCATCCACTATAAAATCTACCCCTCACATCGTCTTCTCTTAAATACTCTAGGCCTTGATGCTTATAAATATTCTGCCCAAAAACTCGTACCTAGTCTCTACCCTCCTGTAGGATCCCTTGGTCTTTCCAAAATACCATAACCCCTTCTCTTAATTAGGTTATCAAGGAGGATATTTCAAAAGGTAAACCCTGTCCCTTTTTCTATTAATTTCATTTTGAACTTTATATATATTCTTATCTTCTTATCACCTCCTCTTTCCAAATGATCCTGATTACAATATTATAATCTATATATTATAATTATATCATTTTAATGGATGATACATCATCAATATCATTATTCTCTCTCTTTTATTTTAAAAATGAGATCATCGTTTGGGAGGTGCCAATTTACAACCTTTGTAGACAATAGACATTCATTCTTCATTTTATCCTTAAAGGATAGTCATGAAACCATTTTATGGTTTAAACAGACTCTAAAATTTGTACTGTATATTATTTATTTATTCTATAACCAGAATTTTTACATGATACTAAATAATATAACAAAACTAGTTCGTTGTGATTGAAAAACCATAGTAAAACTCTAAACGATTTTCACTAAATGACATATCTAATGATTCATCCTCAAAACCTGTAACCAAATGACATATATGACCATTTAAAATTATTTATGTTAATTAATAATATATAAACTCAATACTGGATAATTATATCCATTCCAGATGAACATCAATACATATAATCAAGCGAACGGATCATGAATATCAAGAAACGAACACTCCAGAACGACAGAATTCAATCTTATAACTTATAAAAATTCCATAAATGATCTTAATAAAATTATAATAAGTTATATAAATGTATAATTGGTTCTGAATAAAATTATTAATGGATATAATTTCATATTCTAGGTCATTAAGGTCAAGCACAAAACATATTCAGACATAAGGTAAGAGATTTCTCATCTCACTTCCTATCACAAAACAGTTTGGGTTGATCCTGAACTGGTCACTCGGGATGCTCCACAATAAGTCTTGAGAGGTGTTCCTGATTTTCTTGGGATTGAAAAAATCACCAATGGAATCAGTTAGTGTGAAAAGGGAATGATTTCTCCCTAATATAAACGACAAAGAAAATAATAGAAAGAATGTTCACCCTAATACACATTTATATTAAATTGAACTAAACATTATATATAAAAGAAACCGGATGTACAACTAAAAAATAAAACCAACCAACCAAAACTGCTGAAAAAACTAAAACCATGTGACCCCACTAGTCACTCTCCAACAAAACAGATACTCGTCACCCAAATTGACTGAACATCAGATGAAACCTACATAAGGTCTAAAAATAGAAGGAAAATTATAGGTGTGATTATTAAAATATAATAGGTTAGAACAATATTATATTTCGAATTCACATCCATTAAAATAAAATAAACATAAATTCCATGTTTCAAATACAATATAGAAAAATATGGCTTCCAAATGAGGTTTCAAGATATAATAATTATCAGACAAAAACATGAAATTTTTGTAAACAAGAATTCTAGTAACTATATTTCAAATAGGTGAAACTTAAAAATGAATATAGTTTTATGGAGAAATGCATTAATGAATGTAAACATTTAAATAAAATACACACACTAATGAATTTACCATCTAAACACACCTTATGCCGAAGGTGAGTGAAAAATAGCCAACGAGCACATGTAATGGGAACACCAATAGGCACTTGTTCATTGTGGGCCCCAAGTAGCTCCCAAATTAGTATAAAAGTTACTATAAAAAATATATGTTGTTGTGAACATGAGAAGATAGTATAAAAATCATCCATAACTTAGTGTTCACCAACAATATAATTATCATCATATTTTAGTTAGTGTTTTCATCTTAAATCTTGCAACATGAAATATGGACAAAACCACTACGGATCACTAGCAAGCTAGTACATATCTGCCCACCTAGATACCCGGGTTTTCCCTTTTAGTACTCAAACAAGTTACAAATCTATAAAGTAAAATTTGACCATGAATATGCCATTTATAATTCATAAAAACATCAAACAGCCCAGATACATGTCTCACATTTCTTTCACTGATCAGTAAACACCATAAATATTCATAAAACAATATCAAGATGTATAACGATGTCGTGCACATAAAATCCATTCATAAATGTTATTTTAAGGAAAAGAAACCATTAATACCATTTAGACCCATATTTTTATGCCCCAAACCCATTTAATAAATCAATTTCATAGACCATAAATTTTCCCCAAAATATAGAACTTGAAATACACATGGAAACCATTTTTACATGGAAAAATTCAAACATGCCTTTACGCCTTTCTCAAAACTAACATTTGACAAAGGTATGCATTTCACTTTTATTAAAGAGTTGTATAAACACCATTTATAAAATAAAACCAATTTCACAAATCCATTAAAACATTCAGGTTACATATTCAAAACAAGACCATTTTCATAAGGATGTGAAACGAGCCAATTTCGAGTAACTCGGGCCAAAACAGTTGTAAATCAAAACCCATTTCTTTATAAAACCAAATCAACATTATAAATCCATATAAGAATAAAAAATACAATTTTATTGCTTTAAATGAATTTATATATCCAAAAAAATAATTTTTAACTCACACTTAACACATAAAATCCTAACAAAAAATTTACCGAACACATGACATGCACTTTTAAACTAAACAATTTATTTTAAGAAATTGATAAGGAATAAAACACCAATTGCATGCCATAATTTTATTCAAGCTACTAATTTTTATTCAAAATACCATAAACCAGGTTCTAAACCTCACAAACCAAGTTCAAAAGATAATGGAACATTTGAGAAAACACTTGGTGTGCACTTTATGAAAAAACACCAATACTTTTTACAAACCAGGCCATAAAAACCACTTTGAACACAAAATAAAGTTACATAAGGCTTATAAAATAATAAATATAATATTTTTAGTGTTAAAATACCATAAAAATATGAATCTTAAATAAAAAGGACATTTGAAATGGCAAACCCACCTCAAAACCATGGCAGAAAAAAAACGCACACCCGATATCACCCGCCACAGTTTCAAACACTCTAGATCTAGGAAGACCATCCTTAAATGAACAAAAAACCCATAAAAATCATTTTATAACATAAAAACTGGTCTTTCACAACTAGGGTATAAGATGAAACCAAATTAATGTGTAAGGATAAGGAAGAGGAAGGTGAAAGGAGAAGGAATCTAAGTTTAGAAGCTAGAAATATCTTCATCTTCCATTATATATACAACCATATAGGGTAGAGGATGGATTGGAAATTCCTAGATAGGATACTAAGGTCCAGAAGAACTAGTTAAATAATATTCGTGGAAAAACTAATACAAATTTAATGATTTATGAATGAGACAAATTACTTTTGGAAAATATGAATGATTTGAGAAATATTGAAAAGTTATGCCCTAATCTGTGACTAAGATGAGCTCCAAATAAGAAAAATGGAACATGGAGGGAACACATATGGTTTTGGGCTCGATTGGGAGGTTTAATCGTTGAAAATTATTAAAAAATAAAAAATATATAAAAGAAACAAATTATTTTTTAAAAACTGGGAATGGGTCCCAAGTTGGCCCAATACTAGAATAAATAACCCAAATACACCTTGATTATGAATTCATAAGGGGTCAAAAAGGATATGGTAGATTAAATATGTCATGTTAGGAAAATTAGGGAGTGGAATGGGGTAAAATGTTTTAATGAAGGAGTTATAAAAGAAAAATATTGTTTTGAAATATTGAAATTGACTCACGGTTTGGCCCAAATCATGATGTAACCACTCTTTCTCAAAAAACTCCCAAAAAAGCAATGGGGAAACCAAAGTAGAATGATTAGAAATATATATAACTTAAAAACCAAAATTCATCTCACCAAAAACCCATGAAAAGTTTCATTATTTCCAACAAACTAGATAAAAAAAGACATGAAAAACTGTGTGTGATAATTCTCCCCACTATTAAAGCTTTCCTCTCTCCAAAAGCCACAAAACATTCTAGATGATTGATCAATGTATAAGGAATATTTATCACTATGGAACAACCAATAAATAAAATGATATCCCAACCACCATTAATGGAACTTAATCCTTTTATCACAATAAAACACCAACTCCCAACCACTTCTCGATAATCAAATAGAATATTGAGTCACTACCTCCTCAAAAAAACCAAGAACCAGATTGTTGGGCCTTCTCCTAATGAACCCAACGATCGCAAAAACAAAATTGAACTCACAAAAACCAATGATTCTCGAGGATTCTGGAATGGAATCCCCACTACTAAGAAACCACTTTCCCTTGACAAATTCTGACAAGGAAACTCAAAGAGACTCTTGGTAGTTCTCCCAACCATTAAGAACCAATGATAAATGACTAAATGAGAATTCAACATGAACTAGGAATGATTATCTCTCACACAAGCCCACCAAAACTCTCCCACAACAACCTACCAACCCATGTTAAGAGGAAAACAACCTGAACATTTAAACCCCCACTCGCGAACAGAGGGGACAAGAACTGGGAAAACACACTCTACATGGATCCAAACCCACACCACTTGGTGTGGGAAGGGAAGGGGACCTAATCATTGGGCCACTAAAATCACAAAATAAACAAATTAACTGCTACTCTACAATTGTATATGCATGTGCATAGAAATACTACCCATAGTATTGGGACTTTTGACTATGTGCTAGCTTCACCCCGATACCTATGGATAGAGCTCTGATAGATGGAGCATCTCTTGCCTTGCAGTCAGGATTTGATAATCCTTAACTTGAATTCCCCCCTTAGATCCACATGGTGACACATAACACTCCTAGTCCAAAAAAATAGATTAAAGGACACCATGACACTCTATTCCTTAAACCGCACACTTTTACTGAAAAAAGTGCTTGGAGATACCCAACACTATTTTTTCTCACTACGAATGAGGAGAAAAATGGAAAAGGTACATAAAGAAACACATCAACCTCAACAATAACTACTACCCCAACTGATAGGGACACCATAATGTAAGTGCACATTAAGTAGAGACCAAAAATCCCTCAATTCAAACAAATAGGCTAAGGCATCATTTGAAGATGTGGATTTAACATTGGGAAATAATTCTTATGTTGATCACTTGGAAATATTGCAAATAGAGAACCATATGTGGCCAAATCACAACATCCAACACATCTTTAGAAACCCACTGAACATTACTCCAAAACGAATCTAGCAATGAGATCCTATATCAAGACACAATAAGAGTATGAATTCAATATCACAAGGAATCATGCCGAATAAACAACACTTATATGATATAGGAAAAAAACCAGCCACATAACTAATAGTATATAATAAAAACCATAATTTTTCACCTTAAATTTTTTGAAAAATAGACCAACTTGATGGATTTTTTGCATTCTCAAATGGTGTTTCATCACGTCTCACTCATATAAACGTTTTTGTGCCACCCCGGGCACCCAAACACCATTCCATACGGGCCATTAATCCACATATCCATAAAACCATGAATGTAAGAACCCATGAAAACACAAATCTAAAATAAAAAAATCACAACTCTAAAAAATTATTTTACCTTCCAAAGGCTCATTAACCACAGAATCAAAAAACATTTTCACATTTCATAAAACAAAACACACTTCATCTAGAACTATTGAATTAATAACCGAATATATTTAATTTAATACAACTTCAAAAAAACCATTCTATTCTAAATAACCCTTTACCATTTACAAAAATTCATCAAGGCCTCTTACTATAATCTAACAACCATAAAGGCCAAAACCCCTTTCCAAAAAAGCAGCAACCACTCAAAACCAAATTTCCAAAACCAATTCATCAGATTCTAACACTTTTCAACAGCCCAAAAAACCCCATTTTAAACAAATTTCATAATAACTTTAAGTAATCCATTATTTCAAAACATTTCATTTCAAGAAACCATATGTTTAGATTAAGGAAATTCAATCCCATTAAATCATTTTCTCTTTATCCGCAAGATTTGTTTCAAAAAAACCAAGTTTTTAATACCTTTATCATATTAAATTTTGAAAATCCATTTTCCACTTTTCAACAACCAATCATTACTTTAAAACACATTTTCACAATTCTCACATAAGGATTTTCAAAACAAAATTCATAATTCAAGAAAAGTCCAAGAGACCCACAAAAGGGAACTAGTGTTGATGGGTGACTTGATTATATGGTTGGAGATCATATTTCAAACACACCACCAACAGAAAGAGACATCTTAGGACCATGACCTAGGTCCATATGGATTTCTAGGCCCTAAAATCTCATAGAGACCATTAGTCCTACTCCCCTTGTCGTATCCCAACACCAAACAATCAATAAGAACCAAAGACACTTGTAAAACCAGACATCCCATGGACTCCCGAGGGTCAGAACAAGCAACAGTTCACAACTCTCTTCCTAAACATACCCATAAAGTACTGAAAATCCTACCCTATCTACCTTGAAATAAAGAAATAAAAAATGGTGATCTAAAAAGAAAGGTCCACTAGGAGCCAACCTGCTCTGATACCATTTTGTCACGAACCAGTCCGGGTCGACCCTGAACCGGTCACCCAGGCCACTAAGCGACAAGTCCTAAGATGCATTCCCGATCCTTCTGGGATGTCAAAAATCACTGAGGTCATCATTTATAGTGTAAAAGGAATGATTTTCCCAAATATAAACAATAAAAAACAACATAAATAACGGACCGCCCAATACACATTTATATAAAATTGAACTGAACATTGTTTATATAAGAAACTGAATGTACAAATAAACAATACAACCAAATGACCAAACCAGATGGAAAATATAACACCATGTGACCCCACTGGTCACTCTTTAATTCAGAGAATACTCATCACCCAAAACGACCGAACTCAAGCTAAAACCTGGACAAGGGCTAAAAATAAAAGGAAAACTATAGACACGAGTATTAAAACTCAGTAGGTTATCCCAATATTATATTTACAATGAAAATACTTTAAAATATAAGATACATAAATTTCATGTTTTAGATACAATATATAAAAATATTAATTCCAAATACGGTTCCATTCTATAATAATTATCAGAAAAAACATGCATGTTTTATAAACGATAATGCTAGTAAAATTTTTTCAAAGAGGTGAAACATCAAAATGAAAATAGTTTTCAAGAGGGATTATTTAAAGAATATAAACATTTAAATAAAACACAAATGATGCTGAATTTACGAACTAAACACACTTTATTCCTACAGTGAGTACAAAATATCCAATGAACACAAGTCACAAGAACACCCCTAGGCACTTGTTCGTTGTGCACCCCAGGTACCAAGTATCACAGTGTAAAAGAAACCATAAAAATAGTCGTTATCATGAAATTAAGACAATAGTAGTAGAATCATACATAAATAGTGGTCCCCAACATCATAATCATCATATTTTAGTTTGTGTTGTCATCATCAAACTTGCTACGTGAAAAAGGGACAAACCCCTCCAGATCACTAGCATACTTGTACATGTCCGCCCACCCAGTTTCCTGGGTTTCCCCTTTTTGTGATCAGAGAAGTTACACATATATAAAATAACATTTTCTCATGAATACTCCATTTAAAAATCATACAAAGATCAAACATCCCACACACATGTCTCACATTTCTTTCATAGGTCAATAAACAACCTAATTTTCATAATACAATTTCAATAAGTATAACGAGGCTTTAAACATAAAATCCATTCAAAAATGCTCTTTTAAGGAAAAAACCATCAATACCATATCAACCAAGATATTTAGCCCCAAAAACATTTAATAAATCAATTTCATGGGCCATAAAATGGATTCAAAAGATAGAACATGAAATATACATGGAAACCATTTTTACAAGAAAAAAGTAAAAGGAGCCTTTAAGTATTTGTCACAAATACCATTTGACAAAGGTACAGATTTCAATTTTATTAAAGAGGTGTATACACAAAATTTATAGAAGAAAAAAACTTTCATAAATCACTTGAAACACTCAGGTTACATATTCAAAACACAACCATTTTTATAAGCATGTGAAACAAGCCATTTTCTAGAAACTTGGGCAAAAACATGTATTAAACTAAAGCCCATTTGTTTGTAAAACCAATTCCACGTTGGAAAAAAATAAAAGGAACTAAAAAAATTCATTCTTCCAATGCTTTTATAAATCCAAAAAAATAATTTTTAAATCAAACGTAATGCATAAAAGCCAACAGGGAACTTTACCGAACACTTGACCAACACTTTTAAACAAAAAATTATTTTAAGATATTGACAAGGAATAAAACACCAATTTCATGCCATAATTTTATTCAAGATAATGAAACATGTTCGAAATACCATAAAATAGGTTCCGAACCTCATAAACTAGGTTTGAAAGACAATAGAATATTTAAGCAAACACATGGTGTGCACTTTTATGACAAAACATCACTACCTTTCACCAAACAACTTATAAACACCACTTTTCACACCAAATAAAGTTACTTAAGTCTTATAAAACAATACATAGAATATGTAGAGGGTAAAAATACCATGAAAAAGATTAATCTTAAGTAAAACGGACATGTGCAATGGGAAACATACCTTCAAACCATGGCGAAAAATAAATGCACACCTGATATCACCTGCCGTGGTTCTCGACACTCTAGATCTATGAAGACCCTCCCTAAACTACTCAAAACCCAATGAAAATACTGGGATAACATATCCTAGGACTTTCATGACTAGGGAATAAGAGTACACCAAATGAATGTGGAGGGAGAAGGAAGAGGGAGGAGAAAGGAGAATGAATTTCACCTTGGAAACTGGAAAACTCGTTATCTTCCTTTAGATCTACACCCATAGAGGGGTGGGAATGGCATGGAACATTTTGGAGAGGATTCGAATATAACATCCTGGGTAAATAAAGAATATGAAATTTTCATATTTATTAATATTTGTGAATTAAATATTAATTTTACTTTAAATGGGATGCTATCTTCGATGGCGTACCTGACACTCAACAATGGGTTTCTCCGAAGATATAATGTTTCACATAAGGCTGAGTTATACTGAAAAATAATAATATAATATTATTTTAAATGGTAGTTAATGCATAGATATTATATTGTCAGGAATGAATAAAACTAAATAAAATATGATTATAAATTTTTTTGAAATGTTTTTTACATTTATCCAATAAATGTTAGAGGCTTAAAATGTGAATAAATACAATTTTAAGCACAAATACTCTAATATTCATTAAAAGGTCGATTTACCGCCTTTTGATGGTGAACCCTTTTTAAATCTATTTTTTGTCACTTTTATAATTTCTATTTTAAAAATAAAATTATTCTTTGGAATTGGGATATAAAAATTTACTTTGGATGAAATTTTGTTATTTTTCTCATAAAGTTCATTTTTTAATGAATAGTGCAAAATATTGCATCTTAATTCAAAATTTCATTTTAATAAAATTTATTTATATGGCTAGATTATATTTTTAATTGGTTTTAAAGTGTAATTAGATTTTATGTTTACCATTTAATCAATTTTTTTTTTAATTTTAAGCAATTTTAATTTGAAATTGGACATAAACAAAGGTCAATCTTTTGATAGGTATTATTTCTCCAAAACACGCTTTTTAGTTTTGACAATGGGAATTAATTTTAAATAAATTTCTGGTACTTTTTTGTTTTAAATATGTAAAAATGGATTCAATATTTGTAATAAGAAGGTCAAAATTGTGTAAATAGGTAACTTTAATTTTTAGACATTATGAATATTTACTTCGGTAAATATTTTATTTTCCATGTTTAAAGGGTAAATCTAATAAATAAGGGTAAAAAATTAATTTTATAATAATATTAAATTACCTTTACACTTGTCTTAACCTTATTGTATGAGATCTTTCCGTCCAAGGGAATCCTTGGGTATATTTTGAGACCCCATGGAGGCACATGGGAGTGATAATGACACTTTATATTAATTAATTTAAAGTAAGGCCAAAAATAACATAAACATATATTATTTAGTAAAATAATTTATATGGGGTAATCTATATGATCTATTTGACTATAAATATTAATTATAAAGATAAAAATATTTCCAACATCCTTGTATTTTATTTATAATTTTTAAATTTTAAATATATAAATTTCATTATGACACAATGGTGATGAAGTAATTGATTCATTAATAAAAGATTCAAATAAATAATATTATAAATATTAAAATAAATTTATTTTAGAACTTTTTATTCCATACAAAAATTTTATGGAAAATAATGAATTATTATATCTGAGTTAATGAAGTTTTTTTTGAAAAAATATAGTTTCTATAGAGTTTTTAAAAGTCTTGATATGAATAGTTTATAAATTGACATAAATGAGGTTTCAAAACATTTAATATTTTATAAAATGATTAAATAATTCTAAAAATATAATATTCGGCCAAATGACCAAAATATTGTTTTAAATGTCATAAATTATCTAATTTTGGTTTCTTGGAATTTTATAGTAATATATTAGCCATATATTATGAATATATAAGAGGACATGGTAATAGTTAAATATGTTAATAAAGGGTTAAATTAAAAAGATAAGGATTAAAAAATATCCCAAACCTATCAAATTATTATTGGATTATTTTATTTAGACTTATATAAACCATATATTCAAATTAAATTTGTTTTGGACCTTTTGAAACCAGAAATTATTTTTTAATAAAATAATACTTTCAAACTTTCCTAAAGAGCCCCTCCCCCTATAAAAGGACACCACCTCTAACCCATTACACACACCTCTAAACCCCTTTGGCTCAACAAAAGTCATCTCCAATAAGCTTCCAAAATCCCTATATTCTAGAAGAATCCTTATTTTAGATAGAAGGCACTTTAATAAATCCTTTTGGTTCAAACCAAATGGAGTTACCCGATCTAAAGTTAACATCTTCCCTCAGGTTCTTTTCTTTTATTTTCCTTCTACAACCCCCTGAACTCTATTTATCCTATTGTTTTAACACAAAAACAGTATCTTAAATATATTATTATGTTGTTTTTAGAGAGATTCGAACTCCACTTCTACACAACTACATCCAATAGATTTAGAACATACTGTTTCTATGGACAACGAACTACTGCCTCATGAAACGACGATTGTTCAATTATCTCTTACCGCCTCTAATGGTGGCCATTATGATGACACTGTATTTATATGTGACATATATTCTATTTATATTATCTATATTATTCAAGGTTTTTCATTTATAGAATACCTTTATGGATTCCATAATGGATAAATATGAAAATTTCATTTGAGGAAGTGCGGACTACCGTCCCCTCAAAGTGACAACTCATCATCTCAGATAAAGCTATTGGAATCGAACCCACAACGAATGTGAAATTTGAATTTATTTTTTACCTCTATACTACATAATGTACCTGGTTAGTATGGCTAATGATTTTATTTAAATGATCTTATATATCATGAATAAGTTGATTTTTGGAACTTATGTTTTATTAAGTGGATATCCTTAGTATAGGAAAATGATTTGGTGATTAAGTGATATAGGTTATTTCGGAAGACGTTTTCTATTTTGGGAATCAATATATGCCTAAATAAATAGAATACCATGGGATTTCATTTTTGGATTAATTTTTTAAATTTTATTTGGGAATAAACTATGTTTTTATTTTGGATATATGACAATTTGGGTTATTTATGGAAATTATTAACCTCTCATAGAGAATATGTTATTAAGGTAATTTCTCTTCAGTATGATACTTTAAGAGTAGTCGATGTAATTTGGAGATAAATGTTAAGATTTACTATGAATGGCTCTATGATTAAATCCTTATGAGTATTGGGTTTCAATCTTAGTTTGGGTTACTTTCATGAAATTTAAAGACAATTTTTTATTGAATGGTCTTTTGTGAACTTTGGGTATTGTTTGTAGAATTTTGGGGATTAAGAGTAGTATTTCTTTTTATAAAGCATTATCATTTTTGGGGATTATATAATCTTGTAATAACTTGTTTTAGTTAAATTCTAAAGATAAGGGAAATATATAGTTCATCTTTTTTGGATTATATAATTCTCTAGAAGTTGATTATTGTGATTTTGGTCTGACCAAGTCATCTTTGTAACACCCCGAGCTTCCACGATACGCTTCTCTTTCAATAATGCAATAACTTACATTGTACACAAGTTCGAGATTCTAACACACCGTGACTAATCAAAATATCCCTTATTAATAGTAATACCCACCTTTTGAAATTATATATATTTTATATTTCAAAATGGACTTCATTTTTGGATTCATAATGTCGAAATTAGCCTATGTTGAATTTTTTATAATTTTCTGAGAACTTCCAAATTTTTATGAATAGTGAAAAAAACTTAAAACAAATTTTTTAATCAAAATAATTTATAGTGATAAATTATAATATTTAGTGGTTTTAAATTATAATTTTAATATATTTTTACCATTTTATCCAATGGTGTTCATTATAATTAATTTCACTTTGAAATTGGACATAAACAATTGTCAATCTTTTGATACATTTTGTTCTTAAAAACACGCTATTTGTTGTGACAGCGGGAATTAATTATAAAATTAATTAATGAAACTTATATGTTTGTAATTTTCTAAAATAGACATCATTTTTTAATTCGGAATATCAATTATAGCTTAGGGTGAAATTTTGGCACTATTTTGAAAAACATCAATTTTGGAAGAATAGTGAAACCACTAAGTGGTAGTTAAATAACTGATTTTATTCATTTAAATGAAATATTACCACTTCTGTGATTTGATTTTCAAAAATCCGACATACATGGTTGTCATTAGGAAGTAAAATTTGGTTCAATGGGATTAAAATAATTTTTTGGTGAATAGTAACTTTTAAGTTTAATTAATCGCGATTAAAGGTAATTAGTGAAATTTAAGGTAAAATTGATATTATAAAAATATGAAATGACCTTGAAACTTGTCCTACCCCTATTGGATGTGTCATGGACGACCAAGAAAATCCATGGGTTAACTTGGGGACCCCATGGAGCTACTTTTCTAGTAAAATGACATAAATAACTTTTATTTAAAGTTAAAATAAAAATGTCAAAAACATAAGTTGTTTTACTAAAACAATTTTCAAATGAGGTTATACAAGTCATATTTTTGACTATAAATATTCATTATAAAGATAAAAATATTTCCTACATCATGATATATTTTTTATAATTTTTAAACATTAAATAAATTGAATTATTTATTACACCATGATGATGCAGCGATTACCTCATTAATTAACGATTTAAATAAAATGAAAAGATAATGTAAAATACAAGGATAAAACTTGTACAAAGCCTATTGGAGGGGTATATTTCGAACCCTTATCACCTTAGCCTCTAATTATAGAAGTTTGGGACCTTTAGAATCCGAAAATCATTGTGTAATAAAGTAATATTTTATTACATTCCAAGAGTGCCCCTCCTCTCCACTTATAAAAGGCCCCCACCTCTACCACCTTACTCACACTTTCAAAGCCTTTTGGCTCGGCCAAACTCTGCCCAAATACTCTCCCAACTTCCCTACCTTAATTATAGAAGCCTCACCTTGAGAATAATTCTTCCCAAGGAAGCCTTTGGCTCAAATGAAAAAAAGAGTTACCCGATTTTAAGGTAATGTGTTCTCTTATGTTATTTTGTTTTGATTTGCTTCTCCAACCCCCTAAACTCTATTTATTCATTTCTTTTGTAAAAACACCAGTATCCTAAATATACTAGGATGTTTTTATAAGAATTATTTGAGCTAAACTTACACACACCTACATCTAATGGCTAAAGAACATACTGTTTCTGTGGATGGCGAATTTCTGCCTCACGAAACGATGATTGTTCAACACTCATATAACACCTTCAAAGGTGGCCATTAAGATGAAACTATATTTATATATGATATATAATATGTTTATGTTTTACTTAAGCTTCTGTACTTTTCATTTATTGCATACCTTTATGGTTTCCATTATGGGTAAACGCGATATTTTCATTTTAGGAAGTGCGGACTACCGCCCCCTCAAAGTGATTTGAATCGTTAATGCCATATGTGGGATGTATGAAGGATAGGGTAAATGGTATTACATATTATATTATACTGGAATTATATTATACCTTTATATAATTATAATTTCATTCCATTAAATATGAAATATAAATGAAAGTAGCGTTCATGCGTACGTACGGCTTACCGTCTCCATGAATGGTGCATTTCATTTCTTACCTATAAATGTTATGTAATATTATAAATACATGTATATACTGGATATATAGTATATATATGATATCTACATCATGAATATAATTCTGGAGATAATGGATATTCTACCACATAAACAACTTGTAATTATAAGAAGTTTATTGTTGACTCAAGTACCAAAGATCGACAAAACAACCATTATTAACCTAAGTGACTACATAATTTTTGTAAAATTGTAATAAGTGATATAAAAGGGATAATGAACTTGAAAAAGGTTCTTACGAAAGTATATATTAACTCTAGTTTATTATTCAGGAGGTTAAAGAGCTGTCGAGTCAATTCGGACACGAGGTAAGGGAACTTCTTAACCCAATTTCCATTCTTTGGGTTAATATCCTACTTTCAAATTATGTCATGATATTATTATGTCCTATATTGTATTTATTCCTTCTTTATGAGAACATATAGTGAATACACATAATAGATATATTTTATTTAAAAATTATCTTTTTAAGGGACTTCGTCTCAATCTCCATTCATTGAGGCATATTTTGTTTTATACACAAATTCCTTTTATACGGTGTATAGACCCCTTTGACTTTTACGTTTATTCAAAAGGAATATTTTTATACGAAGCGTTTTACTAAAATACAAAAAGGAATGTTTTTCTTTCCGTACATATGCGGTGACAACGACTTCTCCACCGCCATGACCATTATTTGAGTTTCGGCTTCCACTACAAGCCATAACATTTTCTTAATGAAAAACAAATACAAAGTTTTAACTTTCTTTTATTTTGGTATTAAAAATGGGTTTGAAAGTGTTTTTATTATATCAATGTGTTTTATTGATATCTTATGATTGAAATGTGGAAATGTTATGTTTCCCTTATGCATGTTTTTTGTGATACGATTATGTTATGGTTCATGATATGTTTAAACCTATTCATATGAGGAATGCATTGGACTTAATAAGTGACGGGTGGAGCCCGCTACAGCTCCTCGATGCATCGGTAGGTCTCATGAGACAAACTAGTGTCTTGGCACGAGGCCTTGACAAAATCTTATTTGTGGTCTTGGCACGAGGCCTTGGCTACGTGGTTATGATAGTCTGACATTATGCATTCCATCATTATGAAAGTGGTCATTGATATTGCATGTGATTATTCGACCAGTATAATATCCATGTGAAGAAGTAAATGGAATTATCCCATTTTACTTTTTCCATATTATGTTGATGATCAAGTTTAAAATGATTTTGTTTTATTTATAAATTGCCTTAAATGTTTATGTTTATTTATGAAAGCTTCCGATATATTGTTATCCTTACTGAGCATCTGAGCTAACCCCTTTCAATGTTTTAATATTTCCAGGATGTGAAGAAGTATTTTATGAATGACCTGAAGGGATAGTCAGAAGAGGATATGAATGTGGACTATGAAGACTTTGTTATTGTAGTTTTTCACTTTATAATGTAATTTAACATTTATGAATGTATCTAGTGTTTCCAAGGCTTCTAAACTAATGGGTTTTTCGAGGCTTTATCTTTTGTGATCATTCCAATGTTACGAAGTAATGCACCGACTCTGGGTAGCTGGGGTTGGGGCGTTACAATATTGAATAGTCATTATTTAGATAAAATATTATTTTTTGGTAGAAAATTATTAAATAACGAGATTCTACTTGAAAAGTAAGTATATTTCCTTACATTCTTATTCAATCTCATAAATAAAATTTCCAACATTACTAAATGAAACATAAAACAAAAACATTGTCCGTATACATTTTCCATAGGGAAACCAATGAACTTTTAACCTATCACAATATTGTGGTTTTCTGGTGGTTAACTTTCTCTTGATCGTGTTTTCTATCACTCTCCCTTAAAACATGACACTTAGTTTCTCCTACATATCCATGTTTTCATGAAATCCTAGTATGGGTTATCTCAGGTGACCTTTGTAATTATCTTTATATATTTTAAAGTTATAGTTTTATTTACTATTTTTCTGATGTGGGGCTTTTAATGATGTTTCTTAGCCCAATTTTAAAATTGCGTGGATGCAATTTCCAAATGGGGGAAGGATGTAAAATCCCTGGTAAATAAATAATATTAAAAGTTAATATTTAGTAATTTTTTTGAATTAAATATTAATTTTAATTTAAATGGGATGCTATGTTTTATGGCGTACCTGATACGCAACAATGTATTTCTCCAAAAATCTCATGTTACACAAATGGATAAGTCATACGAAAAAATAATAATATAATATTATTTAAAATTGTAGTAAATGCCCAGCCCTTATATTGGTGATAATGAATAAATCTAACTAAAATATTATTATACATGTTTTTTAAATGTTTTTACATTTATCTAATTAATGTTAGAGGCTTAAAATGTGAATGAATCAAATTTTAATCACAAATACTCTAATATTCCTTAAAAAGTTTGATTTACCGCATTTTGATGGAAACCCCTTTTTAAATCTAGTTTTTGTCACATGTATATGTTTTATTTTACAAAATTAAATTGTTCATTATAATTGGGACATAAAAATTTACTTTGGATGAAAATTTGGTATTTTCCTGATGATGTTCATTTTTAATGAATAGTGCAAAATACTGCATTTTAATTGAAAACAGTTTTTTAATCTAATTTATTTATATGGGTATATTATATTTTTAATTTTTTTAACGTGTAATTATATTATAGTTTTACCATTTAATCCAATGTTTGTCATTATAAGTAATTTTCGTTTGAAATTGGAAATAAACAAAGGTCAATATTTTGATAGGTATTATTTCTTAAAAACACGCTTTTTAGCTTTGACAATGTGAATTAATTTTTAATTAATTTATTCCAAATATGTGTTTATAATATGGATCAATGGATTCCATATTTTTAATTAGGAGGACATAATTGTGTAAATAGGTAACTTTTATTTTTTGACATTATGAATATTTACTTCGGTAAATATTTTATTTATCATGGTTAAAGGGTAAATCTAGTAAATAAGGCTAAAAATTTATTTTATAATAATATTAAATTACCCTTAAAAATTTCATAACTCTATTGGAGGATATTTTTTTGACAAAGGGAATCCATGGGTCGATTTTTGGATCCTATGGAGCCACTTGGGAGTGTTAATGACACTTTATATTAATTAATTTAAAGCAAGGAAAAACTAACATAAACATATATCTTTTAGTGAAATAATTTTATATGGGGTTATATATATGATCTATTAGACTGAAAATATTAATTGGAATTCTAAAAATATTTCCTACATAATGGTATTTTATTTATAAATTTAATACATTAAATAAATAAATTTAATTAAGACACAATAGTGATGAAGTAATTGATTCAATAACAAAGGATTTAAATAAATTATATTATAAATATTAAAATTAATTTATTTTGTAACATTTTATGCCATAAACGAATTTTATGGATAATAATTACTTTATACATTTGTGTTAATGAAGGTTTTTAGAAATAATCAAGTTTAATAGATTTTTAAAATGCCTTGATATGAATAGGTTATAAATTGACCTAAATGAGTTTTTAAAACATTTAATATTTTATTAAATGATAAAATAATACTAAAAATATAATATTCTAAAAATTGACAAAAATAATGTTATAAATGTAATAAATGATCCATTTTTTGGTTTACTGTCATTTTATAGTAAATATATTAACCATATAGTATAAATATATAAGAGGACATGGTAAAAGTTAAATAAGTTAATAAATGGTTAAATAAAAAAGATAAGGATTAAAAAAAATCTAACACCTATAAAATTCATATTGGATGACTTTATATAGACTTATATGTACCTTATATTTGAATTAAATAAATTTTGAACTTTTGAAACTGAAAATTATTTTATAATAAAATAATACTTTCAACCTTTTCTAAAGAGCCCCTCCTCCCCCTAATAAAAGGCCACCACCTATAACCCGTTACACACACCTCTAAAACCCCTTGGCTCAACCAAAATATATTCCAATAAGATCCCAAAATCCCTATATTCCTCATAAATCCTTATTTTACGTATAAGGAACTTCAAGAAATTCTTTTGTTTCAAACCAAAGGGAGTTACCCGATTTAAAGGTAATGTATTCCCTCAGGTTCTTTTCTTTTGTTTTTCTTATCCAAACCCATAAAGTCTATTTATTTTATTATTTTATAAAAAAATAATATCCTAAATATACTAGGATTTTTTATGATAAGTATTCAAACTCCACTTACACACAGCTCCATCTAATAGATTTAGAACATACTATTTCTGTGGAAGATGAATTACTGCCTCACGTAACGATGATTGTTCTATTATCTCCTACCACCTCTCATGGTGGCCGTTATGATGAAAATGTATTTTTATGTGATATTTATTCTATTTAAAATATCTCTATGCTTCTGTTTTTTTCTTTTATATCATACCTTTTTTGTTTCCATAATGGATAAATATGATAATTTCATTTGAGGAAGCACGGACTACCACCCCCTCAAAGTGATATGAATCGTTCATACCATACATGGAACATATAAAGGATGTTGATAATGAACATATGTAATGTATATAAAATAATATATTATACTCTAATAATAATATACCTATTTATCATTTGGTTTTTGTTCCTTTATAAATGTAAAAAAATGAAATGAATGTAGCGTTCATGTGTACGTACGACTTACCGTCTCCATCAATGATGCATTTCATTTTGGTATATCCAAATGATATGGAATATTATAAATAAATATATAATGGATATATATGATATATTTTATATCTAAATAATAGGTATCATTCTTAATATAATGGAATTTTTACCCCATGGACAATTTGTAATTATAACAAGTTCATTTTTTATGCAAGTTCCGAACGTCAACAAAATGTCCGATATGAACTCAAATAATTAAATAAATATTATAGAAAGGAAATAAGTAATATAAAAGGAATAATAAAAATTATAAATGTTCTTAATAAAGTATAAATTAACATAAATTTATTATTCAGTAATAACAAGGAACATACAAGGAAAGCTGGACTTGAGGTAAGGGGTTTTCATCTTAGTTTTTATTCCCATGAGATTCATGCTATATTTGACACTATTTCCATTTTTGTGGAATATTTACTGACCATGATTGTATTAATTGTGTAATATAATTTAATTTATGGGCATTTACAACTTTATTATATTATCCTTCTTTCATGTGGTGTATGTTTCGTATGTTTCCAAATTGGTAAGGGAACCTTTCAGCCTTCTCTTCTAGTCAAAAACTTTTTTATGTTATTTCTTTAAATTTAAATTATAAAATGTTGGGATATGTTATTATATATCATTATTGCTATAAATTTTATGTCCATGTTATGGGAGACCCTTTTCTCTCTCATTAATGAATTTTCTAAAAGTTTAAGTGACGTCGTTAGGCTACCGAATGCTTTTAAGAGAACTTCTTAACCCAATTTCAATTATTTGGGTTAAAATTATAATTATTGATTATATCATTCTAAAAATATGTGTGAATGACCTCTTATTTTTTTACAGTAAATATCCACTTATATTGGGTGTATTATTAAATTTCACACATTTTTTTTCATTTATTTGTCCTTAATCGAAGTATATGATCTTCGCAAGGGAGTTTGCCTCAATTTACATTACATTGAGACTTATTTGTTATTATACACCAATTAACTTTTATATGATGTATATACTTCCCTTTTACACATTATATCATGAATCTCTTTATTATCATGATATTATAAGCTTTGGTTAATGTAATTCCTCTATTATTTGTATTCAAGCATCTCCCATTTGGTTAGGAACTCTATAAATATTGTTTTAAATGTTTTAAAGCTTTATTCTTATAAATATCTATCATTAATGTATATGTTTTTAAAAATGGTTTTAAGGATTTATTTATATGGACATGAATATTTTAAAATTAAAATTTCATTCAAAATATTTAATGTGGTATGGGAAACATTGAATAAAAAATCTCTTTATTAAATGTTTTAAATGGTTTTGAAAATGGTTTTATAAAGAATTGATTATGTAAATATGTTGAAATGTCATGTAGAAATGTTATCTTTCCTTTATGCATGTTTTATGTGTTATGAATATTTTATGGTTATTGGGCCCTAGTAACGTATATGGGTGGTTCTGTGATAAACCTAGGGTAGGTGATCCTGAGATAGCTCTCCAATGAATGGGGTAACATGACGGAGGTAAACGTTAATGTATCTCTTAAGAGATTTAGGGAATATACTGTGATGTGTATTCTAAACGCAACTCCTTATGTAAATGTGATAGCTACAATGTAAGTATTATATGGATTCCAAAAGTTACCTTTATGATTTATGATTTCTATTTGTTATTCATAAATCTTATTATTTCATGAGGTATGTTAAAGAGCTTATGTTTTGTATGTATTGATGAACTAATGTTTTCATCCATTATTTTATAACCCTTTCTGAGATTTTTATGCTCATTCTATGTTTCTACAATATTTTTCACAGGGAATAAGGATGGGTAAAAAAAAAGAATAATTCATGAAGATTTATATCACGAAAATATTTTTTTTATTTTAAGAGTTATTATTTTATGAAAAAATTGGTTATTGAGTATAAGTGTCTACTTTGTAATATTTGAGATGTAATGTAATATTTATGGCATAATTCTCTAAAACTCTAAAACTGAAAAGATAATCAATGTGAATTATTAACGAAACTCAATATTAAGTAATTTTTAAGGATTAGGCCTTATACGGAATGCCTGTAAGAACCATTGAAAATAGATTTTGGGAAAAAGAGTATGAATTGAATGATTTATAAATGAGACAAATTACCTTTGGTAAATCTGGGCGATTTGAGAAAAGTTGAGTTGTTTTCTCCAATATGTGACTAAGATGATATCCAAAAAGAGAAAATAGAATTTGGGGATGATCTTAGGGTTCTTAGACTCTATTTGGAGGTTTAATCACAAAAAATTATTAAAAAATAAATAAGATATAAAAGAAACAAATTTTTAAAAAAACAATTGGAAATGGGATCATAGGCTGCCCCAATACCTGAATAAGTAACCCAAATTCACTATGATTATGAATTCCTATGAGGTACAAGAAGATATTTTTGATTTAATATGCCAATTTATGAAAAGTGGGAAGTGAAATGGGTTAAAAATGTTGAAAAACAAAGAAGTTATAAAAGAAAAAAAATTTGTTTTTAAATATGGAAATGGGATGACGGTTTAGCCCAAATCATAAAGTAACCACCCTTTACCCAAAACACCCAACACATAAATGGGGAACCAAAAGTATGATGATTATAAATACATGTATCTTAAAAACTAAACATTCATCTAACCTAAAACCCAAAAAAGTATCAATATTTCCAATGAACTAGATCAAAACAAAGACATGAAAAACTGGGTGTGACATGTCCATTTTTGTGAGACATTCTTTATTCAACCCTATTTCTTGTTTACGGTATATGAATATATTACATTAATGTATCATATCATAAATCTATTCATTTTCATGGTAATGAATTTATCACTTATGATTATTAATATTGGGTCATATGATTCAATTGATTACAAAGTGGTAAGCGATTCCACCCAAACTTTCATTTTTTCCATTAGGTAATTCCATCAATATCATTACTCAAATGTAATTATTATTTATTTTGTGTAAATCCTAAATATTATCTTTTTATGTTACTAAATAATATATTCTGATCACTTCAATTTTCAATTATTGTGACTATATGTTTTAAAATAGTTCCCTTCTTAATTATTCTCGATAAAAATCCCGATTCAAGGGAACTTCTTGAATTCTTAATCATTTTCAAGTTCACTATATATTATATTTTAAGCCATAATTATTTTTTAAAATAAAAAAAATTATCCTGAAAAAATATCTTGGTTAATTTTTTGGTCTTATGAAAAAAACATACCCTTCCTCTTTAATATCTCTTCATTATGTTTCTTAAACAACAATAAAATGTTTTATTTCTAATGCTTCTTAAAAACTCTTTTTTACATGATTTCACTTATGTGGGATATAATTTATTAATAAAATATAATATCAATTTACTTCCATTTTAATTTATGATGTATTCATGTTTAAAATATGATTACATGACAAATACAAATGATTTTCCAAAATAACTCCTTTCCAATGTAAAAAGGATTTTTTTGTCTCACTTTAACTTTTATGAGATATATGCCTTGTTCACCACTTATTACTTTCATATGGTGTATATATCTCCATTCAGTATATAATAACAAGAGTCTTATAATTCTCAGGTTATTATAATTAATTATTATTGGAACATTTCAAGGTTGTGTGAGACCCTTTGGAATTTTTTTTGATTATTTCCATAAGCATTTTTCAATGGTATCATTTAAAATTATATTTATCTATGTCAACATCCATTTTTGAATATTTTACTTCATTGAGGGTTTTCTCTTATTATATCATCTATAATATGTTTTTGATGGTTTTCTAAATAGTTTCACTATTAATGTGCTATACTTTTCCCATTCACCATATTACTCTGAGTGCTTAGTAATTATATTTATAGATTGTGGAAAGTTATTTACATTGCATATATATGTGGTGTTTATATATAACCCCATTTATATGATGAATGAGTTGGACATACAAAGTGATGGGTGAGGCCCTCTATATCATATATATGCATCAGTAGGTATCATGACAATATATATATATGGACTTGTATGAGGCCTTTCCCATTTTTATATATAGATTCGGCTGAGGCCTTAATAATTTTTATTTGTCTCGGATGATGCCTTGATGATATGGTTAATATTTAAATCATATGAAATCCCTATTTATAATATTAGTAATGGAGAAATAATGTGATTATTATACTAGTATAAAAATGATGGTGAAGTTTAATTTTTCTATTTATATGGAGTTATTCATTCATTTTTTATTCCTACCTTATTATGCTCAAAATTATGTTTTAATGGCATAAGTCATTCAGTTTTCCTTAATATTTATGATATCTTCTACTATATCAGTTACCCTTACTTGGAATTTCAACTCACCCATTTCTTATGTTTCCTTTACCTAGGTGTTAAAGAAGAAAACATTGAATAAGCTATCAAGGATTCATTTTATTTCATACTGTATCAAAATTAATTTTAATTTTCTAATGTATTATGAGTATCATGACTGTAATCTAGTCTTATAATACTGCCAAACTAATCGATTCATCAGGATTTTATTCTTTATAATCATGCCAATGTATTAAAATAATACATCGGCTTAGGGATTTTGGGGTCGGACCATTATAGTTTGTATTAGAGTATGTTTAGTGGAAAACATGAAAACAAGATTTAGCAAATTTCGGTTAGGGAACATAACCCTAAGATAGAATTTGAGGAAAGGAATATATGAACATCCTATAATTTTGGTAATGTATATTTTATATGGATATTACTATCTAATACATCCTTGTTTGGATAATACAAGTAGACATGGTTCTGGAACAGATGTACATTGGGGTAACAACTACAACATTGGGTTCCGAACCTAACTTGGGGAAACATGGTACATGACATTAGGGATTACTACACACCTGGTTTGACACTCCTCGAGCAATATGGTTACGATAATTCACATTTTTCTTACATACCATTATAATGGATTAATACTTCTAAAGTAACAAAATTATATAGTTATAGTATTTATGATGCATAAATTTAGGTTATGTTCAATACCATGTTTATAGTTATAGAGATTTCATAATTTTATGAGCTAATATAGTATATGTAATTGACTAGAAATGGTTCATATCAGAAGGAATTGGAACTACACCAATGCACGTGATGCAAAGAGTAAGAAGTATCATATCTCATCTAGTCTTATCCAATAATTTCAAAAGAAGATAATCTTCAAGTATTCTCATCATATGACGACATAGTATCATGTAGTAATAAGATATGTAAATAATTCTCGGATTCCAATGTATTTTGATGGAAGAAAAATAAGAAGAGGATGGAAGATAAAAATATCGATATGTGGCGGAAGAGAATGAAGAGTTTTCCCATCTGTGATAAATATGGAATGAATCACCTTGGTAAATTCTTGAAGGGAATTGGAGTCTATTATAAGTGTGGAGAAAATGGAAACAAAGTTTTTGATTGCATGGGTAATAGAAAGTTTCCAACATAGAAAGCTTGGACTTTAAAGAGATGGGACACTATGTGACCAATGTCTAAAGCGCCAAAGGAATATTCCCTAAATGATGTTACTGGATAATGATCAAGTTATGATAATACCACAAATGAAGAGGAATAATTAAAATTCTGAGTAAAGAATCCTGTCATTTGAATATTTTATCAGCAATGTACCTATTATAAGAAATATGGAATATATAAGGATCATAATGCAATAAATTTTCATTAAGGATTTGAGACTATATGTTGAATGGTACTAATAAAAGATATTTAGTAGAAATTTAAAATTTTTGTAAGACATGTGATTGAAGGAAAGAAAACCCTTGATATATTTTTGATGTGGTGATAATGTTGAGGAAATGATTGATTTTGATATGTACTGACTACCTGGGAACTTATTATTGACTTTTTGACAAGTGGTCTATGCTATGATAAATAGAGTGTGAAAAACTATTGGATTTAAGGAATATATCCAATAACATGTATCTTAATAAAGGAATATAGAAGAATTTATGTTTACAATGAGGTTTTATAGAAATTTTATTTATTACCATATTTCAAGAGGACACATGATAAAGTTATTCACATGTTTGGAATGTGAGAATTTAGAGATGAATCATCTTGGTTATTGGATAATGATTATTTCAAATTGGAAATTTAGTGATATTCTTTCTAAAGTATTGTATCATTATTTTTTTGGAAAGTTTAACCATTTATTAATGGTTTAAATTGTTAATTGTATGAGGTTTTACAGGATAATTTATCACTTCACCACATGATGAAACCTATGCTAAGTGATGAAGTATAGATTGTTAAAGGTGAAATCTAACGATAAGACTATTTCTAAGAAATATAAATGTATATTCATAATCATATAGAATGTAATAATCCCTCAACTATAGGAACAAAGTCTTAAATCATTTCTTATTTTCATAATAATTGATAATATCAATGATTTTTTATAGATGTAGTTTATGGTTTTGTGGTAATAAAATTTCATTTGAATAGGTTCTATATCACATTCTGTTAGAAGATAAAGGTTATATTATTATTCCATGTCTGTATTTTCAATTCGCAGTAATTTTATCCTATAATAATGCATAGTTTTGTAGTAACCTATGCATTTCACTTCCCCCCTTATTAAGAGAATATTTTTTACCCTATTTTCGATGTCAGTTTCCCACTTGGGAATTTTCAAGTATCAACCATTAACTTTCTATGTGCAATTTCAAATTGCGAGGATAAATTTTTTTAAAGGGGGAATAATTTAACTCTCCAATAATTTGTTTTATAATATTAAATACATTATGTTATAAAAAATAATAATTTAAAATTAAGTGTTTTAATTAATATTACTTCTATTTCAATTTTATAGCTATAAAATTAATTTGAAATTAATGTTTTAAAAATACTATTTTACAATATTATTTTCTGTAAAATAATATTTTAATATGAACATATGTATTTTTATTAAAAAAAATCATTATTATCTATATATTATTTAATTAAATATTTTACAAATAATGTATATTTATTGACTATTAAAATTTATTTGATAACTGGTAAATTATGTTATGAATATGTTCATAATTAATATGATAACCCAAGGATTTAAAAATAAATTTAATATAGATAGCATGAAACAATGAGTCCATACAAAACAAATTTTTTTATAACCCACTGAATAAACATAATTTTATCGATTATGTGGTTTGAATTTCAAAAAACTGGCATACATGGTTGTGTTCAGTAAGATATTTAGAGTACGATAGAATCAACATAATTTTTTGTGAATATTAACTTCACTCTTATGAAAAGTAATGCGACCTTATGAATAGTAATTATATCCTTATGAATATTAATATGACACTTATGAATAAGTAACCTCACCCATTAAAGTGTTAATAAAATTTGGGGACCTTATAAATGAAATATTATTAATAATTAAGTATTGGTATTTTTTATGAATATTAATTAATTAATATCAATTTTATAATTAATAAATTTATTTAAAATAAAAATTATTTTATTAAAATGTATTAATAAATAATTATTTTTTTGTCCTATGATTTTGGTATAATTTTATGAGACCACAATTAATTTTTAAAAATATAATAATATAACATTGAAATTTAAAATATGTATATTGAAAGTAAATAATGATTTTATTTAAAAATTAAATTTCACATATTTAAAAATTTCTTTTGATAAAATGGAGTTCATTTTTAAATTCTTCAATTCAAAAAATGGTTATGGTGAATTTTTGGGATTTTTCTGAAATACTTGGATTTTTTCTGAATACAAAAATATAGTAATTTCGGGTACAAATACATTATAAGGTAATGTTATTATTCCTTGCATCGTGGATGATTTAAGAACACATGGTTATAACTCACATAAACATATTACATTTTTTGGTCAGAGTAATCAACATTATTTCTTATCATGAGAAAAATAATAAAATAATGAATAAGATATTCAAAAATCACTTCTCTCCTCCACTATAAAAGCCACCCCTCACTCCCTATTCTATTCACTCAGTTAAGCCTTGAAGCTTGTTAATGTTCTACCCAGATAATTTTCTCTAGTTCCTTGCCACATCCAGGAGCCCTATGTCTTTCCAAAACTTCAAAACCACTTCTCTTAAATATTTTCTCGAGGAGGATATTTCAAGTGGTAAACCCTCTCTATTTTTCTTTTAATTTCATTTTGAATTTGATTTATATTCTTATCTTCATGTCACATACTCTATGAAAATTGTCATGATAATTCTAGTATCAACATATATAATATAATTATATCATGTTAATGTAAGATACATCATCAATCTCTTAATTCTCTCTCTTTTATTTTAAAAACGAAATCATCATCTAGGAGGTGATAATTTACAACCTCTATGGATGACGAGCCTTCGTTATTCATTTTTTACTTCATGGATGGTCATAAAACAATTTTATGGTTTAAAAAATTCAAAAATATGAATACTATATTATTTAATTATTTTTGAACCATCATTTTTACATGATACTAAATAATATAACAAAAACTAGTAGGTTGTGATCGAAATAACGCTGTAATAATCTAAACAATTATCACTAAATGACTTATCTAATGATTCAGCATCATACCATGTAAGAAAATTATATATATAAACATTTAAAATTATTTATTTTCATTCACAATATATAAATTCAATCCTAAAAATTATCTTAATTCCACATGAACTTCAATACAAATAATCCAGAGAACCAATCATGAATATAATGAAACTAATATTCTGGAACGAGGAAATTCAATCGTATAACTTTTCAAAAGGACATAAATGAACTTCATAAGAATATAATAAATTATATAACTGAATAAAATGTTATAAATTTAATTATTATTGTGTTTAACTTTATATTCTATGACCTTAAGCTCAAGTGAAGAACACATTCAAACATACAGTAAGGGTTTTCTCTTCTCACTTCATTTTTTACGAGACATTCCTTATTCACCACTATTTCTATAGTATGGTGTATTCATAGTTACCATTGATGCATCATAACAGGAATATATTCATTTCATGTTATTATATGTATCACTTGATGATTATTAATTTTGGGGCATATGATTCGATTGATTACAAAGTGGTAAGGGATTCCACTTGAACCTTCATTTTTTCCATCGAGTTATTCCTTCTCTATCATTTCCAAAATGTAATGATTATTTATTTTTTTAGATCTTTTATATTCTATTTTTATGTTCCAAAATCATTTATTCAGATCATTTGATGATTTATTTAAGGTGATTATATGTTTAAAATAGTTCCCTTCTTAATTCTTCCCAATAAACAAGCCCGATTTAATGGAAATTCTCCAATTCTTACCCATTTTCAAGTGCATTATATATTCTATTTTAAGCCATAATAATTTTTTTAAAATAAAAAATTTTATCATGAAAAACTACTTTGGTTCATTTCTAGTTTTATGAAAACAAACATTCCCTTTCACTTTAAAATCACTTTACTATTTTTCTTAAACCACACTAGAATATTTTATTTCTAAAGCTTCTTAAAAATTATTTGTTACATGATTTCACTTTGGTGGGACATAATTTATGGTTAAAATATAACCTCAATGTTATTTATTTAATTTTATATAATATTCATGTCTATAATCTGATTTCATGGAAAATAAAAATGATTTTCAAAAAGAACTAATCAATCCAATGTAAAAATGATTTTTCCCGTATCACTTTAACTTTTAAGAGATATATGCCTTGTTCACCACTTATTATTTTCATGTGGTTTATATAATTCCATTTGGTAAATCATATCAAGAGTCTCCCCATTCTCATGGTATTATATATTTTTAGGATTTTGAATGTCTCAAGGTGGTATGGGACACTTTCGAATGTTTAAGGATTATTTCCTCAAGAATTTATCAATGGTCTCGTTTAAAGGTATCTTTATATATTTTAACATATTTTTTTAAATATTGTAATTCATTGAGGTTTATCTATTATGATATCAACTATAATATTTTTTAAGGGTTTCTAATTAGTTTGACTGTGTATGTGTTAACTTGATTCCATTCACCATATTACTCTGCATGGTTAGTAATTATGCTTACATATTGGGGAAATTTATTTACATTTCATATGTGTAAGATGTTTATGTATAGAACCATTCCTATGAGGAATGGATTTTACATATAATGTGATTGGTTGGGCCCAATATATACCCTTGATGATTTGGTAGGTCTCGTAATACTAAATAGATATAGACTTGGTCGAGGCCTTCTCCATTTTCCGATATGGTTTTGCATGAGGCATGAATCATTTTTGGATATCATGGCCAAGGTCTTGATAATATAGTTCATATGTCCAAAATATAAAATCCATAATTATGATATTAGTAATGGATAAATCTTGTGATTATTCAATTATTAGAATAACCATGGTGAAGTTTCATTTGACTCTTTATATGGAATTATGCATTCATTTTTTATTCCTGACATATTACTCTCAAGATAATGTTTTAGTGGAATGAGTTATTCTAATTTAATTACTGTTTATGATATATTATTCTATATCACTTACCCTTAATGAGAATTTGAGCTCACCCATTTCTTATGATTCCTTTCCTGAGTTTGTGAAGAAGAAAACATTGAATATGTTTTCAAGGATGAAGTTTATTTCATACTATATAATGTTTTGTATTATTTCTATAATGTATTATAGGAATCATAACCATAATAAGGTCTCCCAAGACTGGTAAACCAATTACTTATTTGGTTCTTGATTCCTTGTAATAATTCTAATGTATTAAAATAATGCACCAGCTCCAGGCTACTAAGATCGACACGTTACATAATTCGTATTCCATAATCGATATGAAAATTTATTAATCAAAAACATTTTTCATGAATTAAATAGTTCTTTTTTTATATAAGGAATGTGTTATAAATGTATATAGGGTTGGGACTAGTTATTGATTCTGCTAATGCATCGGTATTCTCATGATACAAATCAGTTTGGTAGCCTTTGTTTAATGGGTTTCTCATGTATACATACCCATTAGTTTTAAACTATCTTGAGAAAGGTCTTGATAGCAGAGGTATCATTATGCCTAAGATCCAGACAACCAATAATTAATAATTTCATTCATTGAAAATGTAGTAATTATTATCCCTGAAATATTTACAATGACATTATTTCTAGATGCACTTCATTCTAATTTTATTGATTAAATGACATGTGTTTTAATTTAATTACCTTTCCATATTCATTATGCATTATCCGATTATGATAGTCTTATAATATTTTAAACAAAATTTATTTTTAGTTATTTAGCCTAATATATATATATTATTCTAGTCATGTTATTTAAATAAAATTTGTGTTTAATTATATACATTTCCATGATTATGCTTATTGATTCATGATAGATTCTATTGTACTTAACCCTTACTGAGAATTTGAGTTCAAAATTATTTTATTTCCTTTATCAGTAATTTTTGAAGTGTAATAACAATTATATCCATGGATATTATAGAGGAAATAATTATATTATTGAAAAAAAATGTTTTAATGTATGTTTTATAATATAATATGGATATCATGTATTTATCTAGTTTACCAAGACTACAAAACTATTTGGTCTTATGGGATAAAATTAATTATAAATTATTATAATTTAATAATTTAAGACACCTGGGTTAGGTTACTAGAATATGGGGTATTAAAAACTGTTACACCAGGGTTATAGGGAATTTGATAAAATAATAAAAACTAAGAGAGGCAGAGAGAAGAAACTCATACCACTTGACCTGGATGAAGAACCAACCAAGAATCACTTTAAATACACTTGGAGGATCATGGAAGAAAATTATATCCCCATAGAGAGGCACCACATATGATGGGATTGAATGGAGTATATTGGGGTGAATGGCTCAAATAAAAATGAGTTATAAGGGAAAAATAAACCCCATCTCGAGCAAGCCTCATGGTTTTCTCAAAGAGTTTACTAAACACTATGTAGACCGGGCAGCCACCACCACCTCAACACCATAGAGGTAAAAAAACTAACTTATATGGTTTGATAATCCATTCATAGAACATTTGATCACCTCTGAAAAAACTACAAAAGGTAGATAGTTATTACTGCACAGTTCCAAAACCCCGTTCACAACTATGAATCCTAGGAAAATATTTAAAAATTCAAAATTTCATCCCTGAGACACTCGGAGACCATGAGATAAATCCATTGGAAGATAAAGATCAAGATGGTGAAATTTTAGGGTTTCAAAAAACACATCAACTATTATTCACCTAGAGGAATGAGTACATCACGTTCATATAATCTATATAGAAAAGGACATCACAAGTCACTTATATTTATATAAGCATAAACATCCTATATCTATTTAAATTGAGGGAATGCATATCATAATAATCCCAAGAGTTGATGAATATCTTGTTTGTTAAACCCCAGCTGATGGAATGATCATCAACATACCCAACCACCTCCTTATTAACTCATCCTTAGAGCTAGTGTAAGAAATATATCAAATCATAAAGGTTCGAATTATATGTATTTTTTTGACCAGAGGTTATTGAAATTCAATATGAAACATGCACCCCTAGAATACCAATGGTATAGTGTATGTCATTTCATGTGGTATAATTATTGGTTCATTTAATAAATAAAACTCCTTTTTTCTCTCATATAATTTTTTTTACCTCAATACGAAACCCAACTCACACTAATCATCAAATGTCATCACAAACTTTAATGCTCAAGGATGATCATTAATTAGTGATAAATTCGAAGATATAATTTTAAAAGATAATTGTTATTTTAATTCATATAATATATAAAATAACTATGAAAACAATTAATAAGAATGTAATTATTTTTATATTACAAGATATATTTTTATATTCTTAAACACATGAGTTATGATATTTGAAGAAAGTTTTTTGAATAACTATGCTATTACAATTGAAATTACTCATATTAATCACTTTGAAAAAAATATTAAAAAATATTTATTTTACACAATAAAATAATACTTTGGTACAAAATTCAAATGTAACACCCTAATATTTTATGGAATAGTTCTCTTCAAATAATATTGATATGATTGATAGATTTCATTTCACATAACATAGATTTCAAAAAAACCGTGATATACTATTGAAATATTTTTATTAAATATAAATGTTATCACCCAATGATTAGATTATAAGGAACATTAAATGATAACTAAAATATAAAAATTTATTTTTTAAACATGTAGTAAATTAGTTCATTATCAATTGGTTATAAATTAAAATAAAACCATTTGAATGAAAAATGATAGTTTCTTTCTTCTACAAAACTTCTTAAATGATCACAATTTGTTTTTATATTAATATATTAAATTATTTACTTTTGGCAAATTATTCTAATAAAATATGTATATAATTTATTTAAAAATATATTTTATCATTAATATAATGATTATTACTATCCATGGAAGAAGAATAAATTCATTTTCATGCATAAAATAAAATACATTTTTCTAGAAATCCTTTTCTTTGCGTTTTTCATACTTATTTTAAAATTAATTTATACCAATTATAAATAACGAATCCAGTAATTTTTTTATGGATTTTGAATTAAAATTATGAAATATATTAATATGTTCAATTTCATTTTTGTTCATTATGAATAGTAATAGAGGTAAAATCAATTAATATGGTAGAGGTTAAAAGGGTCAACAAGGTGTTAAACTAAAGAGACAAGGGTTTAAATAACCCATAAAAATATCTGAATAATATTGGATATGTATATTTATATCCACCATTATATTATCAATTAACGTAGCCTATGTTGGTTCCAAATTTAAAAAAAATATGACCTTATTATATTTTAATGTTATAAGTATTTCCAAGAAATCCACTCTCCCCACTTACAAAAGAGTATGTATTTCCCATATTCTCCACACCAGTTGAGCGATTTAACTCAACAAATTACTATAAAATTACTCTCCCAATATACTTATAGATGTCCCTGATATTTCTATCAACCTAAAATACCCATTCATGAATCCTTAAGGTTCTTTTCAAAGGAGGATACCCGAAAAAGAGGTATATGTATTTATTGATAATTTTCATGTTAAATATCCTCCAAATGTTCTATAACCATATTAACATATGTAATAAGTGTATTATCAATACTGATGTGTTTTTATGTTAATGGTATAAATGTTTTTGTCTCATTCCCATCTGTTAGATTATTATAACGCCGCTTATGCGTATGTGTAGACTATCACCTCCATGAATTGTTGTGATTCATTTTTAATCTCCTATTTAAATGAATGATACAAAGAAGTTATTTAATATATATGTATATATATATATTATATGATATAATAATTATTCTATAATATTTAAGTATTATTTCCATTTCTTTTCCCTCATCAATCGAAAAGTGAAAACCTCACCCATGCGTATATACAGACTACCGTCTTGACTGTAAAACACCAGGTAAATAAAGAATATGACATTTTCACATTTATCCATATTTGTGAATAAAATATTAATATTAATTTAAAGGAAAAACTATTCTTGATGGCGTACCCAATATGCAACAACGAGTTTCTTGGGAATCTTACATTGCACTCTAATAATAAAATAATATTATTTTAAATGGTAGTTAACGCCTAGCCGTTGTAATGGCGGGAATGAACAGAACTAACAAAAAATGATTATATATGTTTGTAAAATATTTTTACTTTTTACAATAAATTTTAGATGATTAAAAATGCGAATGAATCAAATTTCAAGCGTAAACATTCTAATATTCATTAAAAGGTCGATTAACCGCCTTTTGATGGCGAACCTCTTTTAAATCCACTTTTTGACAATTTTATTGTTATATTTTAAAAAATAAAATTCTTCTTTAGAATCGGGACATCAAAATTTACTTTGTGTAAATTTTTGGTATTTTTCCAACAAAGTTCATTTTTTAATGAATAGTGAAAAATGTTGTATTTTAATACAAAACCACTTTTTAATCAAATTTATTAATATTATTAGATTATCTATTGAATTGTTTTTAAAGTGAAATTAGAATATATTTTTACCATTTAATCCAATAGTGGTCATTGGAATTAATTTCACTTGGAAATTGGACTTAAACTAGTGTCAATCTTTTAATAGATATTGTTTCTTAAAAACACGCTATTTGTTTTGACAGTGGGAATTAATTATTAAATTAATTAATGATACTTATATGTTTTAAATTTTTTAAAATAGACATAATTTTTGAATTCAGAATATCAAATATAGATTAGGGTGAATTTTTGGTATTTTTGTGAAAAAACTCCAATTTTTGATGAATAGTGAAACCACTAAGTGGCAGTTTAAAAACTGTTTTTTCGTTTAAATGAATCTTTACCACTTTTGTGGTTTGAATTTCAAAAATCCGACATAAATGGTTGTCATTAGGATGTAAAATTTGGTTCAATGGGATTAGAATAATTTTTTGGTGAATAGTAACACTTAAATTTTTAATCGTGATTAGAGGTAATTAGTGTAATTTAAGGTAAAGATAATGTTATAATAATATGAAATGACCTTGACACATGTTCTACCCTTATTTGATGAGTCATGGACGACCAAGAAAATCCATGGGTCAACTTGGGGACCCCATGGAGTCACTTTGGTTGGAAAATGTCATTAATACCTTTTTATATAAAGTTAAAATTAAAATGTCACAAACATGTGTTGTTTTACAAATAAAAATTTTACATGGGGTTATATAAGTCATATTTTTGACTATAAATATTCATTAGAAATATAAAAAATATTTCCTACATCATGATATTTTTTTTTATAATTTTTAGACATTAAATAAATTAATTTATTTATGACACCGTGATGATGCGGTGATTACCTCATAAATGAACGATTTAAATAAAATGAGAAGATATGGTGAAATCTAAGTCTTAAACTTGTCAAAAACCTATTGAATGGGTGTATTTCGAAACCTTATCACCTTATCCTCGAAATATGTCCTTTTTTTACATTTAAAATCCGAAAATCATTTTATAATAAAGTAATATTTTATAACTTTCCAAGAGTGCCCCTCCTCTCCTCTTATAACAGGCCCCCAACTATACCACCTTACACACACTTCTCAAGCCTTTCTCTTGGCCAAACCCTACCCATTTCATCTCTCCACATCCCTCTCTTCATCATTAAATCCCCACTTTTGGTAGAATCCTTTCTAAGGAATCCTTTGAGCTCAAATCAAAGAGAGTTACCCGATTTAAAGGTAATGTCTACCCTTGTGTTCTTTTGTTTTATTTTGCTTCTCCAAACCCCTAAACTCTTTTAATTACTTTTTTTGTAACAAAACCAGTATCTTAAATATACTAGGATGTTGTTATAATAAGGATTCGAACTGCAATTTCACACACCTCCGTCTAATGGTTAAAAAACATACTGTTTCTGTGGATGAAGAATTATTGCCTCACGAAACAATGATTGTTCAATATTATTTTATCATCTTCAAAAGTGGCCATTAAGATGTCACTATATTTATATATGATATATAATATTTTTATTATTTTCTTAAGCTTCTGTATTTTTCATATATGGCATACCTTTATGGTTTCCATTATGGGTGAACACGATATCTTCATTTTAAGAAGTGCGGACTAGAGCCCCGTCAAAGTGATTTGATTCGTTAATGCCATATGTGGGACGTATAAAGGATGGAATTAATGGTATTACATATGATATACTACTTTAATTATAATATACCTTTATATCATTATTATTTCATTCCATTGAATACAAAAAAAATGAAAGTAGCGTTCAAGCATACATACAACCTACCGTCTCCATGAATGGTGCTTTTAATTTTTTATCTCAAAATGCTATGGAATAGTAAAAAATAAATATATAATGGATATATATGATATTTAAAACATCAATACTATTCTGTATATGATGTACCTATAACTACATGGAAAATTATTTTCCAAGAAGTTTAATTTTTACTCATGTACCGAACATCAACAAAAACATCTGATATGAACTCATTTTATTAACAAATTATTATAACATTATAATACGTGATATGAACTGAATAATAATATTTAAATGAGGTACTTAAGAAATTATAAATTGACAAAATTTTATTATTCAGGAGGTTAAATAACGATCGAGTCACGTCAGGCACGAGGTAAGGGATCCTACACTTCTCTTTCTTTTTAAGTGCACTCTTTTATGTCATTCCTTTTAAGCTCATCTTTCTTATGATTGGGTTGTTATTTTATATTAATCATACTGTAATTTTTATGTTCATATGATGAGATACTCTACTTTCTCTCATCAATAAATTTTAGAAGTTTTGAGTGGCGCCGTTAGGCTGCCGAATTTTCGTAAGAGATCCAACCTCTCTCTTTCTTTTTAAGTACTCTCATTTATGTCACATCTTTTAAGATCATCTTTGTTATGTTGGGGGATGTTCTATTATATTCCTCTTGATTTAAATTTTATGTTAATATGATGAGAGACCCTATTTGATCTCATTAATCTATTTTTGGATGTTTTAAGTGGCGCCGTTAGGCTGCTGAGTTTTCGGAAGGGATTTTTCATCTCACTTTTATTCCCGTGAGATTTATGCTACATTTGACACCAATTCCATTGAGTGGTATATATAATGCCCATTATTCTACTCTTTCTATAATATACTTCTTTTATGAGTATTTACATCAATGTTGTGTTGTCCTTCTTTCATGGGGTGTATGTTTCGAAAGATACCCAAGTCAGTAAGGGAACCTTTCACCCTACTCTTTTTAAAAGAATTCTTTTGTTGGGTATTTTAATTTTCATATTGTTATGTTGGGATATGTTCTTATATATCCTTATTGATGTAAATTTTATGTCCAAGTGATGAGATACCCTTTTTATCTCTCATCAACTCATTTTCTGAATTTTGAAGTGACACCGTTAGGCGGTCGAATTTTTGCAAGGGAACTTCTTAACCCAATTTTGATTCTTTGGGATAAAATTTCACTCCATGAATATGTCGTTCTATGAGTATGTGTGAATAAACTCTTACTTTTTTACACTTAATATCCACTTATATTTGGTGTATTCGTTTGTCACACATAATTATGTAATTGATTTATCCTTAATCCAAGGATACCTTCTTTGTATGGGACTTCGTCTCAATCTCATTTCATTGAGGCATATTTTGTTTTATCCACAACCTTCTTTTATATGGTGTATAAACCCCTTTGACTTTTACGTTTATCCAAAAGGAATCTTTTTTATACAAAGCATTTTTCTAAACGACAAAAGGGAATGTTTTTGTCGTACGTATGCGGCGACAACGACTTCTCCGCCGTCGTGACCATTATTTGAGTTTCATCTTCCTCTACAAGCCATACATTTTTTTAAAGGAAAAATAAATACCATGTTTTAATTTTCTTTTATTTTGGTATTGAAAATGATATTCATAATGTTTTTATTATATCAATGTGTTGTATTGATATCTTTTGATTGAAATGTGGAAATGTTTTGTTTCCTTTATGCATGTTTTATGTGATACGATTATGTTATGGTTCTTGGGAATTGTTATGAAGACGGGTGGTTACGTGGTAAACTAAGGGCGGGTGAGCCCGATATAGCTCTCCAATGCATTGGGTAACACGAAGGGGTAAAACATTAAGGTTTCTCTGAAGAGATTTAGGGAATATACTGTGATGGGTATTCCAAACGTAACAAAGATGGTTACTCCCTACGTAAGAATGTTATGAATGTCTCAAGTTACCTTTATGCATTATGATTTCTACGATTTATTCATGATTTGATGTGGTATGTTAAAATGATTATGTTTTATGAGTAAAGTAAGATTTCATAAATGGACAAATGTTTTCTTTTCGTACTTTTAAATCCCTTACTGAGCTTTTTATGCTCATCCCATGTTTTTGAAATGTTTTTCACAGGTCAAGGGAAAGGTGCATGATATGATGATAGTGTCAAGGAAGTGTCAATAATGAATCCATGTTTTATTTTAAATATGTTTCCATTGATGGGAAAAACGAATACTATCTTTTATGTAACCACTTTGTTTAAATGTGGAATGTAATTCATGATTTATGATCTAATTATATAAAACTCTAAACATGAAAATATCCTCAATGTGAATTATTAATTTAATTCAATATTAAGTATGGTTTAAGGCCAGGGCCTTATAGTAGGTATTAGAGGTCGGTTTAGATAACTTTAGAGGTTAGGGTATTTTCTAACCATAAGTGACATTACCATAATGGATATGATTTCAGAAAGAGTCCTTGTTTTAAATAAAGTGAATGAGTAAGTATATCTTAGTGTTTATCTTCCTCAATAGTACATTATGGTTTTGTTGATATACTCACACTGACATTTCTATTTTTAGTGAATAGATGGATCTAGCAGGCACCAAAGTGACAACAGGTTTGAAGGAAACTATGGTGGTTCTCTGATTAAGAGACTGGATGAAATGGGGGATTCAATGAGGAAACTCGTGGTTGTTCCAAACCAACTATCAATGAGTCATGATCAACCACTTGAACCTTGGTATGTTCTGTAATGCATCATGTACGAGATGACCAATCGATGTGGAAGTTCAGGTAATAATTATAAAGGTGACCATTAGAGTTTATATGATCCTTACTTTTAAGGTAATTATGGGTTATTATATGTTATGATGGAAAATGAAAGGCATGAGATAAAGTTGAGGTTAAAATATGTTATGATTATTTTTGAAGATTTTATCTCGTTTTGGGGAATGTTTTAAGAATTATATAGTTTTGGGAAAAAACAACATGCAGACCGTGTGACAACCCGTCACGTCAGACAAAGTTGCGGGAATAGAACCCACAACCAAAGTGCGACTGGTATTTATCGCATACCACTGGACTACGTGAATTCCCTGGTTAGTTTGACTAATTCTTTTTAGTTAGATGATTTTAGGAATCAAGATTAAGTTTATTTTGGGTTTTATATGGAAATGATTAACCTATCATGGAGGATATGTGATTAGGTTAATTACTTTTCAATATGAGAATTTAAGAGAAACTGATGTTATATGGAGATAAAAGTTAATTTGTACCTTGGAAGTTTATGTGATTAAATCCTTCAAATATTTGGGTTTTAGTCATAGTTTGGTTTACTTAGAAGAATTTTATGGACAATTTTTTATCGAATGGTCTTCGTTGAACCTGGGGGTTTTTTGGGACAAATTTTGGATATTAAGAATATATTTTCTTTTTATAAAAAATTATACATTTTTGGATTATCTGATCTCATACTAACAGTTTTGGTTTTGGTTTTTGTCTAAAGACATGGGAAATATATAGTTCTATTTTGTGGATTAGGTGATTCTCAAGAAGTTGATTATAGTACTCTTAATGCGAACAAGTATTCCTAAATACTCGTCTTTTGGGGAAAATATGAGTTTTATTAATGAATCTAGTAAAAGTTGATAGTCTACGTGACAAGTAAGTATGTTTCATAATGATTTAGTTAAGCTCAAAAATATATTCCTCAATGAAGAGTAACTTAAAACAAAAATGTTGTCTGTCAACTTTTCCTACTGTGGAATCGAATACTGTTTAACCAATCACAAGCCTGTGATTTTATTATGGTCAACTTTCTCCTAGAGATGTTTACTATCACTCTCTCTCAGAAGATGACCCTTTGTTTTTCTTCCATATCCATGTTTTCCAACATGGAATCCTAGTATGGGTTAACTCGGGTGACCTTTGTACATATCTTTCTTTATTTTAATGTGATTGTTTTACTGACTCTTGTTCCGATGTGGGATTTTCAATGAAGTTTCCAAGCCCAATTTTAAAATTGCGAGGAAGCAATTCTCAAAAGGAGGGAAGGATGTAACACCCCAGGTAAATAAAGAATATGACATTTTCACATTTATCCATATTTGTGAATAAAATATTAATATTACTTTAAAGGGGACGTTATGCTCGGTGGCGTACCCAATACGCAACAACGAGTTTCTGGGGAATCTTACACTACACTCAAATAATAAAATAATATTATTTTAAATGGTAGTTAACGCCGACCCGTTGTAATGGCGGGAATCAAAAGAACTAAAAACAAAATGATTATATATATTTGTCAAATATTTTTACTTTTTACAATAAATGTTAGAGGATTAAAAATGCGAATGAATCCAATTTTAAGCGTAAACCATCTAATATTCTTTAATAGGTCGATTAACCGCCTTTTGATGGCGAACCTCTTTTAAATCCACTTTTTGACAATTTTATGTGTTATATTGGACAAAATAAAATTTTTATTTAGAATCGGGACATCAAAATTAACTTTTTGTAAATTTTAGGTATTTTTCTGATACAGTTCATTTTTTAATGAATAGTGAAAATGTTGTATTTTAATTCAAAACCTCTTTTTAATCTAATTTATTTATATGATTAGATTATCATTTGAATTTTTTTAAAGTGAAATTAGAATATATTTTTACCATTTAATCCAATAGTGGTCATTGAATTAATTTCACTTTGAAATTGGACTTAAACTAGTGCCAATCTTTTAATAGATATTGTTTCTTGAAAACACGATACTTGTTTTGACAGCGGGAATTAATTATTAAATTAATTAATGAAACTTATATCTTTTGAATTTTGTAAAATAGACATCCTTTTTGAATTCAGAATATCAAATATAGATTCGGGTGAATTTTTGGTATTTTTCTGAAAAAACTCCAATTTTTGATGAATAGTGAAACCACTAAGTGGTAGTTTAAAAACTGTTTTTTCATTTAAATGAATATTTACCACTTTTGTGGTTTTAATTTCAAAAATCCTACATATATGGTTGTCATTAGGATGTAAAATTTGGTTCAATGGGATTAGAATAATTTTTTGGTGAATAGTAACACTTAAGTTTTTAATCGCGATTAGAGGTAATTAGTATAATTTAAGGTAAAGATAATGTTATAATAATATGAAATGACCTTGACACATGTTCTACCCTTATTGGATGAGTCATTTCCGACCAAGACAATCCATGGGTCAACTTGGGGACCCCATGGGGCCACTTTGGTTGGAAAATGACATTAATACCCTTTTATTTAAAGTTAAAATTAAAATGTCACAAACATCTGTTGTTTTACTAAAACAATTTTTAATGGGGTTATATAAGTCATATTTTTTACTATAAATATTCATTAAAAATATAAAAATATTTCCTACATCATTATATATTTTTTATAATTTTTAGACATTAAATAAATAAATTTATTTATGACACCGTGATGATGCGGTGATTACCTCATAAATGAACTATTTAAATAAAATGAGAAGATAAGGTGAAATCTAAGTCTTAAACATGTCACAAACCTATTGGATGGGTGGATTTCGAAACCTTATCACCTTATCCTCGAAATATATTCTTTTGGATCCTTTAAAATCCGAAAATTATTTTATAATAAAGTAATATTTTATAACTTTCCAAGAGTGTCCCTCCTCTCGTCTTCTAAAAGGCCCCCACCTCTACCACCTTAAACACACCTCTCAAGCCTTTGGCTCGGCCAAACCCTGCCCATTTCATCTCTCCACATCACTCTCTTCATCATTGAATCCTCACATTGGGAATAATCCTTTCCAAGGAAGCCTTTGAGCTCAAATCAAAGAGAGTTTCCCGATTTGATGGTAATGTCCTCCCCTGTGTTATTTTGTTTCATTTTGCTTCTCCAAACACCTATACTCTTTTTATAACTTATTTTGAAACAAAAACAGTATATTAAATATACTATTATGTTTTTATAAGAAGGAATCAAGCTACAATTTCACACACCTCCATCTAATGGTTAAAGAACATACTGTTTCTGTGGATGATGAATTACTGCCTCACGAAACGATGATTGTTCAATATTCTTTTAACATCTTCAAAGGTGGCCATTAATATGTCACTATATTTATATATGATATATAATATGTTTATTTTTTCCTTAAGCTTATGTTTTTTTTTCATTTATGGCATACCTTTATGGCTTCTATTATGGGTAAATGCGATATCTTCATTTTAGGAAGTGTGGACTACCGCCCCCTCAAAGTGATTTGATTCGTTAATGCCATATGTGGGACATATAAAGGCTGAAATTAATGGTATTACATATGATATCCTACTGGAATTATAATATACCTTTATATCATTATTATTTCATTCCATTGAATAAAAAAAATGAAAGTAGCGTTCATGCGTACGTACGACCTACCGTCTCCATGAACGGTGCTTTTAATTTTTTATCTCTAAATGATATGGAATAGTATAAAATGAATATATACTAGATATATATGATATTTATAATATAAATACTATTCTGGATATGATGTACCTATAACTACATGGAAAATTATTTTCCAACAAGTTCAATTTTTACTCATGTACCGAACATCGACAAAAACGTCTGATATGAACTCACTTTATTAACCAATTACTATAACATTATAATATGTGATATGAACGGAATAATAATCTTTAAATTAGGTCCTTAAGATATTATAAATTGACCAAATTTTATTATCCAGGAGATTAAAGAATGATCGAGTCATGTCAGACACAAGGTAAGGGATCATATCCCTCTCTTTCTTTTATGTACACTCTTTTATGTCATTCCTTTTAATCTCATCTTTATTATGATTGGGATGTTATTTTATATTACTCTTACTATAATTTTTATATTCATATGATGAGAGACCCTACTTTATCTCAACAATCAATTTTGGAAGTTTTGAGTGGCTCCGTTAGGCTGCTGAATTTTCGTAAGAGATCCAACCTCTCTCTTTCTTTTTAAGTACTATCCTTTATGTCACTTATTTTAAGCTCCTATTTGTTATGTTGGGTGATGTTATATTATATTACTCTTGATTTACATTTTATGTTAACATGATGAGAGACCCTATTTGATACCATCAATCCATTTTTGGATGTTTTAAGTGGCGTTGGTAGGCTGCCGAGTTTTCGTAAGGGACTTTTCATCTCACTTTTATTCTCGTGAGATTTATGCTACATTTGCCCCCATTTCCGTTGAGTGGTATATATACTACCCATTATTCTAATCTTTGTGTAATATACTTTATTTAATGAGTATTTACATCAATGTTGTATTGTCATTCTTTCATTGGGTTTATGTTTTGAAAGATACCCAAGTCGGTAAGGGAACCTTTCACCCTCCTCTTTTTAAAAGACTTTTTTTGTTGGGTCATTTAATTTATATATTGTTATATTGGGATATGTTCTTCTATATCCTTATTGATTTAAATTTTATTTCCAAGTGATGAGATACCCATTTTATCTCTCATCAACTCATTTTCTGAATTTTGAAGTAACGCTGTTAGGCTGTCGAATTTTTGCAAGGGAACTTCATAACCTAATTTTGATTCTTTAGGATAAACTTGCACTCCTTGAATATGTCATTATATGAATATGTGTGAATATACTCTGATTGTTTTACACTTAATATCCACTTATATTTGGTGTATTCGTTTGTCACACATAATTATGTAATTGATTTATCCATTAATCCAAGGATACCTTCTTTGTATGGGACTTCGTCTCAATCTCCTTTCATTGAGGCATATTTTGTTTTATACACAACCTTATTTTATATGGTGTATAAAACCCTTTGACTTTTACGTTTATCCAAAAGGAATATTTTTTATACGAAGCGTTTTTTTAAACGACAAAAGAGAATGTTTTTGTCGTACGTATGCGGCGATAACGAATTCTCCGCCGCCGTGACCATTATTTGAGTTTCAGCTTCCTCTACAAGCCATAATTTTTTTAAATGAAAAATAAATGCCATATTTTAATTATCTTTTATTTTGGTATTGAAAATGGTTTTTATATTGTTTTTATTATATCAATGTGTTTTATTGATATCTTGTGATTGAAATGTGGAAATGTTATGTTTCCTTTATGCATGTTTTATGTGATACAATTATGTTATGGTTCTTGGGCATTGTTATGAATATGGGAGGTTCTGTGATAAACTAAGGGTGGGTGAGCCCGATATAGCTCTCCAATGCATTGGGTAACGCGAAGGGGTTATACGTTAAGGTTTCTCTGAATAGATTTAGGGAATATACCATGATGGGTATTCCAAACATAACCAAGAGGGTTACTCCCTACGTAAGATTGTTATGAATGCATGAAGTTACCTTTATGCCTTATGATTTCTATGATTTATTCATGATTTGATGAGGTATGTTAAAATGATTATGTCTTATGAGTAACTTAGGATTTCATACATGGACTAATATTTTCTTTTAGTACTTTTATATCCCTTACTGAGCTTTTTATGCTCATCCCAAGTTTTTGAAATGTTTTTCACAGGACAATGGAAAGGTGCATGATATGATGATAGTGTCAAGGAAGTGTCAAGAAATAATCCATGTTTTATTTTAAATATGTTTCCGTTGATGGGAAAAAAAAGAATACTATCTTTTATGTAACCACTTTGTTTAAATGTGGAATGTAATTCATGATTTATGATCTAATTCTCTAAAACTCTAAACCTGAAAAGATCCTCAATGTGAATTATTCGTTTAATTCAATATTAAGTAATGTTTAAGGCCGGGGCCTTATATTGACGAAGTGATGTAATTCATTTTTCATCAACACTTTACATGAATTGTTATAATAGTGTATTTAATAACTAAATATGATACATATTACATGATTAATATTTTTTAGATGATTAAACCATGAATAATGCTCAAGTACAAGAACCGTTGAAAAAAAAATATATAGAAAACAAACCAGTTTTCAAATGAAGAATGATTTTAAGGAAGAATTGTTACCAAAAGGGTAACTAGAAAGTATTAGTGAATAATGTATAGAAATATATATATATATATATGAATATTCTTCTATTATAGCTATATAATAAATCTATATTTATTATATATGAGGTTCTAACACATATAAAAATATATTTTACATGAGGTAATGATTTATGTTATAATCTAATTTAAGTTCTATATTTTCCATGCTAAATTTACATTGAGGGAAATTATACAGATATTATCATTTAAACCCCATTTATTTTCTTATCCTATGGTTATTCTTATACATTTCACGTAATATTACCATTTTTCTCTATTTATTACTGTAAATGACTGAGAAAATGAATCTAAAGAAATCTTCCCATATTTACCATTTTTCAGAGAGATTTTTATTTTATGTTCATGTTTTTTAAATTTTATTCAACTATATTATTATCTAGAACTAAATATTTTTTGAATTCATTTTCAATAAAATTTGACTTCGGTTTCAATTATTTAATAGTAATATTTTTATCATTTGATGAATGAGGTACTTTTGACATTGTAATAATTGAGTAAAAGGAATATTTTTCTTAAAATTTGATGAATTATTTAATTTTCCCATCAAAAAGAATCTATTTTTATTTAAATATTTTTTAGTAGATTCCCTTGTTATTTTTGAAAAAAATTATTAGTATTTTTATTAATTTTTAGTTATAAAATATACAGAAAGTAAAGTATATTTTTTCCTATTTGAAAATAATTGATAAAATACATAAACGAATTTTTATTCAATTTCAACATCCTTTATGGATTTTTATGATTCACTAGGGATATAATAGTTTGAAACCATAAAATTTATTTCTATGGATGGATTATGATGATGCTGATTTGAGGATGATTATATGAAACTCTTTTCTTTCCTCCATGTTAACTAAGTTATGATGAAATATTTATGAAACCCATTTATTTTCTATGAGATATGCTATAATTAAATGATGAAATATATATGAAAACTATTTTCTTTTCATGGGTTATGCTATAATGAAATTATGGATGTTTTATAATCTTGTGGAACACATATATATGATTGTCATTATGATACTAGTGGTCCTTGAAATATATTTCCCTCTAATGAATTAGATAAAAATTTTGGTCTCATGAGATAATATGGGATGGAATAGGGATTTAACACAGTTTATTATGGAACATTTTATATTCTGATAGTCTTGGGAGTGAACCCAAACTATGGAAATAATGGAATGGGGAGTGAACCCAATCCACTATGATAATCTAGGAACTGATCCTTGAGTATGTAAATAATTTTCTATGGTTATGTGTATTCTAAAATCATATATCAATTTAATAATATATGTTTCAGGGATCATGATTAATTATTGATGATTCCTCACTCTTATGACTTATTTATTTAATAAAAAATACTTAATCCATGAATCATGGTAAAATATCACTGACTGATTGGGTATAAAATTAAAAATTTATGATCATTGTATCATACCCTTATTCTTATCTTATCCTCATTTATTATCATTGATTGATAATTACTATGTTTATCCTTACCGAGAATCCAAGATCACCTTTTATTATGTTTAAATTTTCCAATAGTTATGAAGAATGGTTGTAATTAATTTATGTGTTCGAAGTGTGTTGTGTTAGAATATCTTTCTAGGAGATGATAATGTTTATTCAAAAAATAAGAATATTATGTATCTAGTCTCCAAAGACACTAAATGTTTATGACTTTTAATGTGCATTTTCAAGAAATATTTTTAACATTCATTGAGAATGATGTAATATTTATGTATGCAATGTTTTTGTTGTCTCATATATTATCTTAAGTACTCAAAACTATTTCCAAATTCATTATCATATTTAGAAATTTTCTATTCAAAAATTTCTTTGAGATAATTTGGTAAACTATTAAAATTTAAATCATTAAATTAAGATCATTCTTTACTAACATATCATAAAAAACATTAATATTTTAATTGAGTTCTGCTTTTAATTATAACAGTAGAGTCATTTATTTGTATTATTTTTGAATTTTATAAATTAATGAATTTTTCAAATTGGCTCATAAATACTATATTTTCTCTAAAATATACTTATAAAACCAAAGTATATCATTTATGAAAATAAACCATTAATACTTTTTGAGAATATTTAATAAATAAACTATTAACAGTTATATAGAATTTGGTAATCTATATTTTTGGAGAATTTCTTTAATAACTGATTTTGTTCTTCAAAATATTCCACGGCTTGGTGGGGAGAATTCATTCCCCTGTATTTTCATAAATAACATAGTTAAATGATTTTATTGAAAATTTTTAATCATAATGTTCTTGTTAAAAATGTTATAAAATTAGTTCAATAATAAACCATGTGTATAATAAACATTATTTCATATTATTTATGACAACTATTATTTGAAGACATATTATATTATTACATAAGAGAAAATGATATGAAAATGGTAAGTCTTTAGAAGTTGACTCTTCAGAGAGTTTCTTAATCATCTTATTTAATTCTTGTTCATTCACCAATCTTAACAAAATGGAAATATTTTCATTTATTTAAACCACATTTATTTAGTTTAAAAGAATATTATGTTGATAGTACATTGATTTTATTTACATTTACCCTTATTTTCTATATTATCATCATGAAACTTGATATTGTAAATCCCTAGTATTGCTAAAAAGACCTCAACATGTTATGTAGATGTGTTAAACACTAATAGATCTCATTTATGTTAAAATTCAAAATAAAATTTTATATTTTCTTCATTGGTGATTATGATTAAATAATGAAATCAGGGTCCAAATCAAGTCTTAGTAGTGATCCAAGTCTCACTATGTAATTTATATACCCAATCATATTGAATAAATTAATTGAAACTGGAGTAACCTCAACTATATTATATTTAATGAGTGATTTTTTAAACATTATAACTCTCATGTTTAGAATTTTCATGAAAAATTATTATTAGTTTATCTATTATCACAAAAATAATTTATATTTTCACATTTATTTTGAATCTTGGGATTTATAGATAAAATAGTCAATATAGATACATCAAAATTATCTTAACAATTACTATTATATTCATATTTTTTATTATTGACTAAATAGATTAGCATGTTCTTTATTTGGATAAAATTTCTCCAACATATATAATTTTCCTTCTATTATTTTAACAATACTTAAATTCCAATAAGAATGTAGGATGTTTCTTGGATTAAATTTATTTTTCTCCAAAATTAATATAATAGAAAAATTTGATGATAATGGACCCATTTTATTTACAATAACTGTTTTTATCCACCGACTATCATGTTTTAGAATTTTTTAATAAATAATTTTATTTCATTTTATTTCATTTAAATAATGACCCCTTTTAAGTTATATCTCATCCATTTGTAGATCAAGATCTACATTTCACTGAAAATTTGAATTAAATTTTTAATTCCTATCATCTCTTAACTATTTAGGTGGACCATCATATGAATCATGTCATAAATAAATCTCCAATATTTGAGCAAGAAAATCCTCGATCAAATCCATTATATAGATTAAACAAAATATATTGTTTTGGTATCCTAACATTTATGATTTAATAGATAATTCGAACCCAAATATTACATTGGAATTTAGTTACCTATTTTGTTGAGTTATCCATTTCCAGCGTGACTTTTAAAAGATAATCCATGAGCACCCATATTTTTAATTAACATTCCTATTTGTATGATCTAGTTTTCCAAATGTGTTCTCTTTGATATTAATGGGTTTTAAAATATAACCATATTATCTCATGTATTACCTTCCTGTATGAATTTTGGTAATTATTTTGTTTTTGGCATCCAATATATATTAATTTATAACACTTTATACAACTCCTAATTTTTTTTACATAGAAAAACATTAAAATTCAATTATATTCACACATATCTAAATTCATCACACACATAAGATACATGAAAACCTATAATATAAAATATTAAAATTATACAAAACCAAAAAATATCCAAAAACTATAATATGATATGATATGTAATAAAATCTCACTTTTCTAGATAATACCCTTGTCCCTAGATAATTGATCACTCTGACCCAATGTCCCAGAATGGATAGACCAATACTAATGAAAGAAATCAATTCTAATACAATCAAAACACCTAAAATATATAAATCATAACCAACATTTACTTTAAAGTTTGTAACCCACAATCAAATCATATTAATGGTTGAAAAAAATAAATATTTATATTGTACATTGCATATAACTCCTCACATTCATGTAATTAAAATTTTAATAATTATGCCAACAATTTAAAATAAATAATTTTTCCATTAATAATTTTAAAACTATATATTTATTAGTCAAATAAAATAAATAAATAAATAAAAAAATTAATATTTAATAAATTTAGACACGAGATAACCATTTTTAAAAATTCAATAAATAAAAAATGATAAAAAATTTATACATAAACATCCATTATAAGAATTCCATTAATAAATAAATAAGAACATTTAATATACATTTCAATTTTAACTCTTTAATTTTATCATTTCAAATTAAATTTAATAAGAACTATTTAATATTTAAAATATATGATATTTATGAAAACTTATACCATGAGATAAAAATTTCATATTGTATATCAACATTTTACATAAATAAAATATCACATATCTCATTCTATTTAAACATTTATAGAATTTACAAAAAACCATTTTTTGATGGTTCAAATAAATTTTCTTATAACACATTTCAATATGAAACTTTCATATGATTATTTATAAATAATTTAAAAATAAATATAATCTTGTATATATTTCTTTATTTGATAACTTATAAAAAAAATATTTCATATTATTATTTATGAACATTTCATAATTTAATATAACCCTCATATAGTTGGCATTTCATTGGTATTTTACACCATGTCATGGGTTGTCACATGAAAAAATAAATTTCTGTTGGAAATCCTGACATATTTCAATTCAATTTCAAAAAATCAATCATGATTTACATTTTTGAACAATAATCAATTTTTTAAATCCATTATGTGGAAACAAGAATTTATGTTGCTCTTTTTTAATGAAACAATGTCCACTTAATTTTTTTATACCATAGTGTAGTTTTTCAATTTTTATAAATCATGAATTCTTATCATTGAATCACATAAAGATTATGAAAATATTATTGAACCATGTGTGTTTTTCTAATAAATATGGAATTTTTTTTAAAAAAACATTTTCAAATATTCTTTATCTCTTAAAACACAAATTCAAATATAATTAATGTTTGTTAGAATCCACTGAACAGTTATTGGGGGATAACCCTTATCTAAACATGGCCCATATATATCATTAATGAAAGACAAAGGAATTTTCATCCAAGGTTATTCATGGGTTTTAATGAATATCTCAATTCTTTGGAAGGATTCATTTTTCCTCAAAATCTTCTATAATCTTACTTAATGATAAATAGAGAAACAAAAGCCTCAATTAATGAGGTTTTTCATAGAATGAGTACTGTATACCATTTCATTGTCTCAAACATCATATGTAGGCTTCATGGATTCTCCATGAAATTATAATATCATGTAATGTTTTATAAAAATTTTATGTTCCTTCATTCTAAAATTTTCACAAATTTTATATCTATTAAAAAAACATTAAAAACCATTTATAATGCTTAATCGATATCTATGAAACATTTAACTCAATAAATGATTCATAATAGGATGATAAAAGTGATATATAATATCGAAAATTGAAGAAATAATGTGAGTAATGTTATTTAATATCACATGAACTACCTTCCAAAAAACAACACAACGACATTCACCATGATATGGTGAAATTTAGTACAAACCATGATGTGGTTAATACCACAATTTCATGGTTTTATATATTTATATATTCTTTCAATTATAAAATTATCATCTACCTAATAGTATTTTATGAGATTTTACTAAATTTATCATACATATTTTTTATTAATGGTGAAGAATTTGAATAAAAGTAAATGGTCAAATCGAAAAAATCTTACATTCTATGAAAAATACATTAAACATTTCCCTTAATTTCATTTAGACCATTATTTTTATAATTAAATTACAACCCCCAATGATTATCTCTTGAACCTTATTATTGTGAATAACACTAGTCAACACATGATAGGTCTTACTTTTGGACCGTATAGAGTATGTTTTTGAAATAAAATAATAATACCTGAATGAACTAGATTTCTAATCATAACCTTTTAGAAATACCATTAAATTAACCCAATGATTCTTGAATTTATATTTGGTTGAATAATATTTATAAAATTCATCACTATCTACCTTTTTCAACTGAAACTACAGAATGGGACTTCATTAAACTATAGTTTTCTATAATAGGTCAATTCTTATGCAAAAAATTAAAAGACATAATAGAATTTTTATCATGTTTTTTATACATGTTTCTTCACAAATTATTCCATTTTTTATCCAACCAACAAAATAACTCATGTTCTATTAATTTATCCTTCATAAATGTATTGTGATAAGATTCCATGGTATCCTGAACATAACCAATAAATATTAAATTTGAAACATCATGTGATCTAGTTTTTAAGAGGGTAAGATGACCAAAAAATACCTTTGATGTTGTAGATGATCTCTTTGTAACAAAATATATAACCTAAATAGTATTAGAAAACTATAATATCATTTTGGATGTAATTAATCTATCAATGTTTCTAACTTGATCAGAAACTTACACTACTTCCTCCAAATCACTTGATGTTAAAGGACTTGGTTGAATAAGAATTTTACTCACTTCATAGATCATGATAAATTTAACATGATTCGTTCATCTTTAACAAATTTTTGTCCCTTTGGGGATAACATAAATTAATATTTTCATCCTCACTCCTACTTTAATATTTCATGCACCATTTGGCTATGAGTCGCTACATATGTTGAAGAAAAAGTTCAAAGTGAACACATGGGTTGATAACTTGAGTAGCATGCATAATAAATTTTGAGTTGGATGTACATACCTCATATTAGACTTATACTAGAGATAAATAATTTATACATGCCCCTTTCTCCATTATTAATACTTTTGAGACATTACACTATATATTTTTCATTTATTTTTATTTTATTTGTAACTACTTATGTCTGAAATGCATTATATACAAAAATTTTATATTGAAATGATCATAGATTGTAAATAATTTATTAACCAGTATATATGTTGGTCTTTCACGTTGTTATTAATGTTTTATAACATAAACATAGGTAAATGTATTCCATTGATGAAATTTATACCCTCATCAATATTGATTAATATGATTTCCTGGATAAATCTTTATTGTATGACCAAAAATATAATTCCAAGAGTCCTCAGGTATAAGGATCTATACTTTTCAAACATAGATATCATATATTAATAGACTAATATTAATTACATAACATAACGAAACATGCAAGAATCATATAGTTCTAATGTATTTTGAACCTTAGAATAAAAAAAACTAGTTCATAAAATATCTACATCATCTCTCAACATGTTCTTCATAACTATCACACTTATTAGAGATATCATACCTAGTAAATTTATACATAACTTATGTAAAGGAAACATAACAGAGTATGAGCTCAAATGCTCAGTACGGGTAAATAAGGTAGAAATTAGTGATCAATTGAGAATAACATGAACATAAGGGTGTTTAAACATGGTAATAACATTTTTAAATAATAACCTATATATCATAGATCATAATATTGAGTCATTGAATAAAACATTGTAGTTTAGAATAAATTAATCATAATGGATCAAACACAATCCACAATTTCATAACATTGGAATAATTCATTAGTGTGTGGCATAAAAATAAGCACATAAAACCATTTCCATAGTGGACATGGATCATTGACAATACTATCATAGTGTAATTGGTTTTCTCCAAAAAAAATCATAGTATTCAAGTCTAATATCAAAAACTATCATAGTGGAATGGGTTTACTCCCCAAACCATTATAGTAATCAATGTTCACTCCCTATACTAACATAATTGGAAAAGAACATTATCTAACTGGGATCACTACCCATTCTAGTCCTATTTATACCATTATATATGAATCAATAACGAATTCATTGTAGTGATATATAGGTCCCACACTTCATTGGATATAATGTGACCACCGTACATGGTTATAACATAACCACTATCCTTTGTTTGAATGTCAACAACATTCTTAGTGATAATATAACCACCATCCATGATTGTAACTTAACCACCATAATTTGTTATAAGGTAACTAATATTAATTAATAAAGACCATATATATATTTGTGTGAAAAGATCATAAAATATAAATCATATCATCATTTCGTAAATCATGCCAAGGAACCATGTTTCATAAGAATTTCATCGATTCACTATATCATAAACCATGTAATATAAATGGGTTTCCTAAAGATATCACAAAAATAAACATTAACCACCCTAATAAAGATAAAAAATGGTACAAATGGATTATATTCAAAGTAATTCATAATTAAAATAAAAGGTTGTTATCATATATAATTTTGTTAAAGATCAGTAAAATATTTCCTTGGTAAAAACAAATTACAAGTTAAAAATCACATTCAAAATAGACGTATTTAAAAAATATTTGAGAAATTATTTCTTTTTAAAATAAAAATGTAAAATTATAAAGGAATCATTATAAATATATTGTTCATGATGGAAGAAAATTCTGTTTAAGCACTATATGGTAAAGGAAATCATTTCTGCTACATTTTTTGTATAAATTTAAAAAGTACTTTGTTCAAAAAATGACATGGGGATTACTTTTAAAACATTTTAAAAAACATAAAAACTATTTAAAATTTTCTTTAAAAAATCATTGGATAATATTAAAACCATATTAAATAAATTTTCTGGAAACATGGATATGGAATAAAATGGTTTTTTGATATCGTAGAGAGATGTTTTCAATTTTCATTCAAAACATATTTTCCGTATCTTGAGAAATTAAGTTGAGGAAAATGAATTAGAAGCATGTAATTTCATGAAATAGCAATAATAATATTAATTTTTTGAGTTTATTGAGAGTTAAATAATAATATTTCTTCATATAAAACATAATAATAAACAATTCTAATGAACAATGAGATTGTAACAATAAACGCTTACCACTTTGGTAATAATTGAGTCATAAGTTCCATGAAATAAATAACCTTATATGAATATATATATATATATGTATATCATTAATTCCATTATAATAATCATAAAATACATTCATGGGTTGTATTTTACCACAAAAAAAGAAAAAAGTGTTGTATTTGGAATATGTCCCACTAAAATAAAAGTGAGATGAAAATCCCTAACCTTTTATCAGACGTCCTGCATACGTAGTTGAACAACATGTATAATAAATATAGAATTATTAAAACACTATTATATATTTTTAATCATATATATCATACCATATATTACTTATTTATAACCTTTTACCACCCTTATGTTAATTCTTGTTTATTAAAATCACTATTTTGGGAGACATCTGCTTCGTTTTTCATCAATATTCAGGTTTGATATTTTTTGTCCTTGTATTTTGATCATGGTATCATAAAATATATAATTATAATTATTATATAAATATAATATATATTTATTATAAACATGTTTTTAGTCATTCATAAAATATATAGATAGAAAAATGAATTACACCATTCATAGAGATAATAGGCTGTATATACGCATGCACATTGTTTTCATTTTTTCAATGGATGGAATGGAAAAAAGGTAAATAAAAACTCAAATTTACTATAATACTTATTATATCATATATATTAATTAAATACTTCCTTTTTTTATCCAAGTAATACAAAAATGAAAAATTAATCGCATCCCTTTGTAGAGGTGATAGACTATACGCAAAAGTAATCAATGTTATCATTTTACAATGGTTTAGAAGATAAGAAGATAGATATAATATTATCATTAATATTGTAAACGAATTTTATAAGTATCGTATATAAACATCAATCCCATCATAATAACTATCTATAAAATATGGACATGAGAAATGAATTGTATTGATACAAGGAGAAGGCATGTCACATTAATGTATGGGTGATATTTTCACATCCAACTTGAAAGAAAGATGGTGGATAAAAGTTGTTTTATAATAATAATAACATTTAATTTTATTGAGGATACTAAATTTATTATTTTATGTAGAATAAATTATTTTAGAGGTGGTAAATTAACAATGAAAATAACGTGATCAATTGAGGCGATTACATAATCTTGGAAATAACTCCAATAGATCTCCTCTCAAGGGCTCTAGGGTCGATATTTTTGGAATAAGATAACCTGTATAATTTGTATAGGGGATTAAAGAAGATAAATTGGTAGATTTTGGTTGATATATAAGGCTCAATGTGTTGTGATAAATATAAAGGATGGGCACCCTTTTATAATTGAGGGGAGGGGAACTCGTGGAATCTCTTAAATGATTAAAATACACTAAAGTAATTATCAATAAAAATAGTTTAAAATCCAGCAAAATGGTTCAAAATGGTTTCTAAATAGGAATTAGATGAAATTGTATTCCATATGTTACCTGCATGAACTATTTTAATATGTTTTTTATATTTTAAGTAATTTAATAAAATATTATTTACATAAAATACCCCTATTTCCAATTTAGACACTATTCATTTAATTTGACTTAATAGATATGAGTACAAGAATTGAATTATAATATAACTATAACAAATAAAACATATATGACATATATATCAAAAATATTTAAAAACTAACTAAATCTCATAAATAATATTATTTTTTATCATTTTTGAAGTCATGTCATCTAATTTTTTATTAAGTGGAGAAATACAACATCGGTGTTGCATAAGCATTAAAGGTAAATACATAGTCACTAAAATTTATAAATAAAATAAAACAATGAAAATAATTTATTTTTTTAAAAAAAATTGATTAATATACATCCATAACTAGTATTTTCACCTATCTAAAAAGATAGTATGTTTTTAAAACTAAGAGAGTGATATTTTGTAACATTCTTTTCTAGAAATAATATATAGGTCTATTTTCATGAATACGTGTCTGTTAAACAACTCAATCTAAATTATATACTGATAAGTTTATAATTAAATTCATAAAATTATAATTATAATGAAAAATTAAGGCCTTATCACAAATTTTTAACTTAAATTAATCTAATTTACCATTTACTAAGGTGATAAATTTTACAAAAAGTTACTATTTATATAAACAAAAAATAAATGGGGCATATTTTCCAAATTTGATCCTATTTATTTAAAATATTATATAAATTTTATCAAATACAATACCTTATAGTGGAATAAATTAATTTTAAAATAATTTCATAAAATGTGAGGGAAACCACTTTTAGAAAAACATATGTTTATTCATAAAACATGATTTATTCTTCTCCCATGCATTGGATATATACTAGATGAATTTATAAAAAGTTTTATGGGGTATATAATATATAAATTTTACTAAAACAATTAAAAAATAGTGCTAAATTTAATTTATTAAGATGAAAACACATTTCATACCTAAAAACAATTTTTCATGAAAATTCCTTTTATTGTATAAAAATCATTTTTAATACTAAATTAAAAAAAGAAATTTATTATAATGAACTTAACTGGATTATTTTAAATAAAATATAATTAATTTTACTCAAAAACAATTTTAAAAAAAGTTACTTTTTAAATTCCTGATAGAAAAAAATAGTTTTCAATAAAAATTATTATTTTTCACTATTCACTAGAAAGTAAATCTTTTTAGAAAATTATAAAAAAAACTAACCATAAGATAATTTGTTATTATGATTTAAAAAATGTATTTATATTTATGAAATAATTTTATTAAAAGTTTAAAAAACTAAATATAATATTTTCTCACAAAAATAACAAAAAAGTTTTTTGATGGAAATCTATTTTTAAGAATAATAAAACATTGATGAAAAAAGTAAATGTATAATTCATACATATTAATAAATTAATTTTTATTGAGTATGATCATGTTATATATCTCATAATTTATTTAATCTTATTCATACCCACCAAATTATATTCTTGGTTATAAAGGTCATATAATAAAATGATAATAATATATCGTGGTTCATTTAAACTTAATATTGCATGTAACACCGGCTATCAAAGATGTTAAAACTATTTGAAAAAATCATTTCAAAAAATATTGTGGTGTGAAAGTTTACATCACTTAAAATCAATTACACCCTAAAAATTCATCACTTTAATACAAAAATTGAGTATATATTTGTTTCATTACAGTCTCGTGTTCCCATGTATCTTCTCGGAATTTGTGATTTCTCTAGTTAACTTCCACTATGTGGTTACTTTTGTTCCATAGAAAATTATCTCAATGACCCAAGAATTATACCAATTTTTATTCATAATAAATTTCATTTCCTAGTTGTATTACATCTGAGTTTATTACATGTGATGGATAAGGTATTTACTTTATTATGAGAGATACATAGAACACATCATGAACTTGACAAAGGTTCGTTGTAAGCTCCAAGAGATAAGATATCATACATATTCAATAAATAATAAAGAAAGGTATAATATACCTAGGTCTTAACTTTACATTATTTTATAATCTCATAACCTTCTTTATTGGAGAAATATTTAGAAAAACATTCTCACCAACATAAAATTCTAGGTCACATTAATGATTGTCAGCAAAGGATTTTTGTCTTCTCTGAGTTGACTTGGTAAGATTTTGAGTGGATATAACTTTTTTTAACTTAGTCAGATAGTTAATATACCAATAGGTTTATTTCTCTAATATATCCTTTGGTTTTTATTTTTATCAATTTCCACATCATCTCTTAATCCATGAAATGAATATTCATGTTTAATTTTTTTATTCCTCATGCAATAAAATTAACATTTAGCAAATCATAAGGTCCATAAGAAATTTATATTGAAAATTATTTTTTATCATGAAAAATTGATAGTACATGTTATCTAATAACATCTAAGTATCATCTTAATCCATTACATAAATAGTTAACCTTATGTCTCATTCAAAACATGTTTGACCAAAATTGAATATGAAGGATTTGAATGATTTGATCGCATATCTTTTTATTATTATCATAATGGTATTCATAAAATAATTTAAATAATTATAAATTCTCATTCCAAAATTAATATACCCTAATCATTTTCCAAAATATTTCATAATAAAATCATATGTGATTCCAAAAATAATTCTCCTTTTAATAGAAAAATAAGATCATTTCTTGACTGAAACCATTTCCATTGGTAGTCTGGGTTCATCCTTTTTCAAATAGAAGATTATATGTTTTTTACAATATCAAATGTGATTCCACTAATCTATAATCTTTTTAGAGAGAAGAAATATATTATAAGAATCACATCATGTTTAACTAAACGATGAACACTAATATTTTCATAGGCTTCATTCATAGAAACCTCAACATGAAATCCCTAACCCAGGAGTGGAGGATTAATGTGACCTAATTATCACAATTAACTTAAACTATTCCAATTATATAAGATTTATTTTTTTAGTTGAATTAAAAAAATTTTGTGTATTTTTATCCCCATTATCACTTAGATCAGGTAATTGATTTTTATAATTCAAAAACTCCTAGAATTCATAGCACTGGAGTGTGAGTGTTGAAATTTATAGAGATTTCTCTTTTTTCCTATAATTAGCTATCTTCTTCCCATCAATTTGTTATTAAATTTACTGATGAACTTAATTTACATAATTAAAACATTTACCAATTCCCTTATAAAAATTCCATATATGTTTCATTCCACACTTTGAGCATAAATTAAGGATCGTCTTATTCTCTCATTGGTTTTTATAATTTCCATCTAATTCCATGTTTATTTTCTTATCAAAACCATGAGATGGATGGGTAACTCAAATCTTCATCTCCAAACTGATGATAGATCAAATTAATTCTTTATATATACTAAATAACCTTATGTCCAATTCCTATTAGATACTTGGTTTTAAGCCACCTAATAATTGGCCAAACTTACTTTTAGGCAGGATGATAATACCAAAATAATATCCTACAAGTATTATAAAATCTTTCTCAGAGTTTCCAATATATATATCATCCTACCACTTTAGCTCAAAAAATTTTATCTCCATTGTCATTCAAAGAATATAAGGAATGTTCTTATTGAAAAATTATCACTTAAACTCATCCCAATGTGTGAGATTAATTTATTTCTATTGCCTCGTGTTCTTGATAAGAGTCCACTATTGATATACTTCATATTCCAAAGGATAAATATGTTGAATAAATTACTCATGTTCTAAGAAATAAAGAATTAAACACAACTTTTTAGTGGTATTAATTCACTGTTCAACAACTATTAGACTCGTGGAACAACTAAAATAAGGTAGACGTTGCCTCATGAAGGACTCAATAGAATATTGTTCCATACTTTGCTTGTTTGGAAGTTAAACATGTTTCGTAAATTGAGAAAGTTTTTTGATCATAATAGTAATATTTCTTTATCATAGGTCCTATAAAAGTTTGTTTCTTAGCAGTAAAATCATTTCATTATCCATCACATCTAGAATTAACATGATTCCATCGATTGTTAGCCATCAGCTAAAACAAAAAGGCATTGTGTGAGTGATGATAATCATAGTGGAAAGCCACATAATAATGAAAAAATATTTATATGATTTATAAATCATGACACCTTTTATATGGAACCATTGGTTTAACCTATATCACTCACGATCATTACCAAAACTTTCGGATTTAATCCTATACATATATTTATCCCTAGGTTTCTCACTAATGTTACCTCATCACAATTTCTAAAGTTTAATTAAAACATTATCTGATACCAAGTACAATGAATTATACTATTCTTACATAGATATTATATCTTAATAGAATAATATTCATTACATAATATAATAATCATTGCTAGAATCATATAGTTCAGGTGCCTTTAGAAAATTGGATATAACAAAAACTAGTTCATAAAATATCTTCATCACCTCCCAAAAATTTCTTTAGAACCATAAATATTCATATACATATCATACATAGTACCTTTATTCATAATAATAGGACAAGAAACAAAAGAAAAGATGAGTTCAGATTCTCAGTAAGGGTAAAAAAGGGAGATATCAATGATTACTTGAGAATAAAAAGAACATAATTTCATTAGATCATGAAAATATCATTTTAAAACCATACTCTCCATATCATTGATCATAATATTGTTTCATGGAATAAAATATGGACGTTTATAAAATATTAATGATAAATAAATCAAATAACATGATCTATGGGGGCATAAAATTGGAATAAGTAAATACTTTTGGCATAAACATAAGCGTAGAAAATAATTTCTACAGTATTAATGAATCATTTCCAAGACTATGATAGTATAGTGGGTTCACTCACTTAACCATCGTAGTAGTCAAGGATCATTTCTAGGATTATCATAGTGGAATGGGTTTACTCCCCAAACTATTGTAGTAGTCAATGTTCACTCCCAAGAATATCATAGCAGAACAATTACCTTATAGTACTGGGTTCACTCCCCATTCATGGTTTGTTTATATCATGAGATATAAAACATTACCCAATGAATTGGACGAGATATATATGACCCACTCATTATTGATTATAATGTGACCAACCTCCTTGGTTATAGCATAACTACCATACTGGGTTATAACATCACCACCGTCCTTGGTTTTAACATAACCACCATCCTTGGTTATAAAAAACCCACCATACTTGGTTATAACATAACATACATCACATAATTAAAATAACACATGTGTTATACAAGGTCATAAAACAATAATAATATGATCACATAATAACCCAAACAAATAAAAATAGTTTGACAAACATTTCATCAATTCACTATAGAATAACTCATGGAATATAATAAAGTTTCATAAAAAAGTCATCAAAATAAATATTAATCATAATGGGAAGAGTAATAATTGAATAAATGGATCATATCCTTTGTAAAGAACAATTAACACGAATGTTTGTCATTATATATTAAAATTACTTTAAAAGATCAAACAAATAATTCTTGAGGAAAATAACTATTCAATTTTGAAAACCACTTTTAAAATAAATAAAATTTCCAAAATATTATAGAAAAAATTTCCTTTGACAAAAACCGTATAAAATTTTGAAATAACATTCAAAACATAGAGCATCCATGATGGTAGGAAATTTTTTTCATTCCATGTATGTTAAAATAAATCATTCCTTTAACATTTTTAATAAAAAGTTAAAAGGTACCTTATTTAGAAAACCATAAGAAGATTAATTTCAAATTTTCTAAAAAAATTAAAAATTGGTTAAAAAATACTTTAAATAATTATAGTTTATTATTAAAAACCTTATTAAAAATATTTTTATAAAAAACTAATATAGAAGAAAAGAGTTTTTTCACCCAAGAGACAAATGATGTGAATTTTCCTAAAAAATGAATTTTTAGTCTATTGAGTTATTAAAGAGAGTAAAATGAATATAAAACATGTATTGTCATGAAATTAACTTAGGAGAATTAAATTTCAGAGTTTTTTTAGAGTTAAATAATAATATTTTGTCATCTTAAATATAATAAAAAACAATCCTGATAAATAATGATATTGTTATAATAAATAATGAACACTTTGGAATATTTTGGGATATAATCCCAATTAAATAAATAACATTAAATGTATATGTATATAAACTAATTGTAATCAAAATAATCATTAAATAAATTTATGATCAGCATATACACCACATAGAAGAAAAAACTGGTGAATATGGAATGTATCACACTAAAATAAAATAAGAAGAAAATCCATTACCTTCAGTCTGACTTCATTCATAGGTATTTGAACACAATGTATAATAAATATAGATTTATTATAAATATTTTACATAAAAATAATCATATATATTTTGTCATATATGATTTACTTATAACCCTTTATCACTTGTTTGTTAATACATCTTTATTTAAATCAATGTTCTCCGTGATTTCTGCTTCATTTTTCATGTATAATCTGGTTCAATAGTTTTGATCCTTGTATTTTAATTATAGTTATATAATATAAATAATTTTAATCATGATATAAATTTCATATATATACATATATATTCATTATATACATGTTTAGATTCATTCATAAATGACAATGATAGAAATATCAATTACACAATTCATGCAGATAGTAGGCCATACGTTCTCATGAATGTTGTTTTAATTTTTTTAAAGATGGAATAGAAGAAAGGTAAATGAAAATAAACTATAAATAATAATTATTATATCATATATATCAATATATTCATTAAATAAATTCTTATTACCATCCATGAAAAACCTAAATGAAAAACAAACAACACTACATCATAAAGGTGGTAGTCCACACCTACGCATGTTCGATGTTGTCATATTCCAATGGTTACGAAGGTAAGAAGTTAGATATGATATTATCAATCCATAACTATAATTATGTCATAGCTATCATATATAAATATTAAATAAATCATAATTCTTTTCAATAAATATTTATATTGAGAAATAAATTGTATCGCGTTGTAGAGATGGTAAGGCGTACGTAAGAACGAGAGACATTTTCAATTCTTGTTTGATAGAAAGAGGGTCAATAAATGTGGTTTCATAATCATAATAACATTTAAATATATTTATTATACCGAATTTATTATTTTATAAAGGTTAAAATATATTTATATGAGGTAAAACAATAATTAAAATAAAGTCATCAATTAAGGCGATTACATCTTCTTTGAAATAATTCAATTAGATATCATCTATAGGCTTCTAGGGTTGGTCTTTTGGGAAGAACATAACCATTATAATTTTTATATTGTATTATATAAGAGAATTTTTAAAATTTTTAGTGACATAGAAGGCTCAAAGTGGTGTGGATAACAGAATAGAGGGGTTCCCTTTTATAATTTGGGGGGGGGGGTACTCTTGATATTTCTTAAAAGATTAAAATATATTAAAGTTATTATTATGAAAAATAGTTCCAAATGGCCTATAAATGGTATAGTGATTATATTTAAAACTATACTTTATCCACTATTCATATTATAATATTATTTAGATTTTATGTAATATTAAACAATTTTATTTTCATAAAATCTAATTATTTCTTATTTAGACACAATTCAGTTAATTTGAATTAATAGACATAAAAATAATTTTATAATTAAAATATAATTACTTTAAATAATAATATTAAATAATACTGATCTAAAAAATCCATGTAAATGATTAAATTACTCAAATTAAATTACTTTTAATATCTTTGAAATCATTATATTTATATTTTTTATTCATTAAAGAAATATTGCATCTGTGTTGCAAAAGAATTTTAGTCATTTATTGAACCATTGAAAATTATAAATAAATTAAAATCATTAATATAAATTCATTTTTAAAAAAATTAATATTAATATTCATCCATTTGTAGTTTTTTCTTTATTTTAACACATAATATATATTTAAAATTAAGAGAGTACAAAATAAATTTTTTTCATTATATATTATATATTTCATTTTAATTGGAATGTTATTAGTAAAGAACTAAACTTAAATCCTATGTTTATTAGGTAATAATTATAAGAATCCAATTATAATTATTATGAAAAATTATTTCCTTATAAAATATGATTATAATAGTTTAACCTTATTTACCCTTTATCGAGGTGATAATTTTACCACCCTTACTATTCATATTGACCAAAAATAAAATTAGATATTTTAACAAATTTTAAAAAAATAATTCTAAATATGTAATATATTTCATAAAATTAAATATAATTAATTTTTTGAAATTAATTTTATAGCATGTTCAGAAAACTCGATGAAAAATAATTTTATAAAAATACAGTTTTTAAGCATTGAACATGATTTGTTCTTCTCAAATGTATGGAACAATATTAGATGAATGATTAAATTTTTATACTGAATATATAAAATTAATTTTTCAATTAAAATAAATTATCATTATTTATTAATTTAATTTATCAAGAAAAAACACATTGCGCACATAAAATCATTTTTTCAGAAATTACCTTTTTGTTTTAAAGTGTTCTCTTATTAAAAATATCAGATATGGAATTTATTGAAATTATAATAATTTAATTATTTAAAATTAAATAGAATAAATTTTTATTAGAAACCATTTTAAAATAAAAAAGTAACTTTTTACACGTGTGAAACAAAAATACAATTTTCAATTGAAATGAGTATTTTTCTGTATTTAGTGGAAAATAAATCTTTTAAAAAATTTATAAAAATAACCCGATGATAATTTTGATTTTATTTTTACCAAAATTTATTTTTATTTCTGAAATTTATTTTCTAAAAGTGTAAAAATATAAATGTAATATTTTATCTCAAAAATAAATAAAAACTATTTTAAAGGAAATCTATTTTTTAAGAAAATTATAACTTTGATACAAAAAATTGAATGTCTGTTTCATAATAATTAATCAATCCATTTTTTTGAGTGTGTTATTTTATATGTCTCATAATGTAGTTTTTCCTTTTTAAACAAGAAAATTTAACAACATTATAATAGTTTTTTGAGAATAATATTTTAATAATATTTCATGGTTCGATTAAACTCAATGTTGAGTGTAACAAAAGATATCAAAAAATTTAAATATATTTGAAAAATTATATTTCATTAAATCTCAAGGTGTTACATTAGGTGAACCCTTTGGTCACTAGAGGCTATAAACTATCATTGAGGGGTTAACAGTGATCATGGAGAGCGATTTTCCTTATAACATTTGAAAATATGTATAACCCAAATATAGAAAAATAAACAAAAAAAATTAAAATTTAAACAAATAAATGAACAACCATGTTGGATTAGAAAAATATATAACAAAATATATCTTGAAAATGGTACAGCAATGTAATGTTACAAGTGATTCATACACATGATTGTTATGGTCTCATATTGACTAATCATATACGAACTAATGTATAAAAAAGAAAATTCAAAATATATGACTTGGGACACATTTCATAAAAAAATGGAGATCAAACTCAATTATGGTACTTTTGTACATACTCTATCCCTATAGTTAATAGTCTTAATGCATTGGGTGTTAGTATCTTTCACATACCTAGATCACCAAGTACAATATTTTTATGTACACATGGAGGTTTATATAGAGGGTGTTAGTACAAAAAAATTATTAGGATACCTCCAAATGATACCAAATATGTAACAAGAATAGTTTCTTATGATAGATCAACTATAATTATAAAATGGTAAATACACCCTAAAGTAACTCTCACATGTAATTTTTATAAACACTAAATATAATAAATTGAAATAAAAAATATTGAATATATATATATATATTAAATGTCAAGATCAAGTATGATTACTAGGAAATCATTAGTCCCCACCTTTTTTATGTTGAGCGTTTCATGGATCCATTATTTCCAGCATGTTTTAAGACTAATACATTATGGTAATGTGCCATTATCATCCCTACAAAACAAATATGAGATGGTAATGTATTTTTATCATCCTCACATAGTTGAGTTTGAAAGGTGATGTATTGATTTAGTTCTCATATGATAGATAATATAGGGAAATATACTATTATCAACTTCATATGATAGAGACAGGGGGTAATGTACTACTATAATCCATTAATGACATATTTAGAAGGGTAGTTTACTAATTTCAATCTTACATATTAGATATCATAGGATAATGAAGTACAATTACACTCAAAAAATATTGTGGGTATTGTATCACACTATTATCTTCCTCATAATAAAGAGTTGGGAGGGTAATTAGTGACAACTGAGGTAACAATAAAAATAAATAAATCATTTTATTGATAAGTATTAAATTCATGGATTTACATTCATTATAGTTTTATAACTAATTTTATATAATTTTTCAATCAGTAATTTTTTTATACTTATGTAAATTATTTTGACATGTATTCCATGGTTTGAATTAAAAGATAAATTTATTGATTTTAGAATTTGATCTTTATAAATAGGGCTTAATTTGTAGATTTAGAAAACATAATTTATAGGGTGAATTTTTTGTGGTGTTTCGGAAATGGTTGATTTGTAGTGAATAATATAAAATTCCTTTTTTACAAATAGAAAAATATTATTAACATCATCATGATTTAATGTTTAATTAATAAATCATAAAACCTTTGGATTTTGAAAATATAAATCAAAAAATTAAAAAATTAACAATAAATAATTATTTTTAATTTCCAAACCCATGATCTATTTCTTGGAACATAAGTTATATTTTATTTTAATAATTGTTTAGATATTTTCATTTTTTAATATGATTGTAAGATCCCATTCAGGTTTTCCATATTCTAAATTTAATCTAAATTTACGTGGATTATTATAATATAATTAAATTCATTAGAATATATTGCATGAATAATTTCAGTGTAAAACCATTTTTATGCTTAAGACCTACATTTCTCTATATACTATTTTCTTTTGTTTTTATACATGTATTAAAATTAATTTATGAAACTTATAAAAAATATAATTAAATGGATTTAATATCTTGAATTATAATTTTTAGATTTAGTAGTAATTACCCTTCCATTTTTATATAAATTTATTACGAAGGTAAAAAATTGTCACCTGAGTAAAGACTAAAATGGGTTAAAAGTGTTAAAATAAATGGATAATGCATCAAGATAACACAACACCTTTTATAAAACATCATTAATTGAATTTATTTATACATACCTGACAATATACATTAAAACTTATTGTTTTGGTTGTATTTTAATCATGAAATAAACATATTATATTTAAATATTTTAACCATTTATAAGAATCCCAGTCCCTTCACTTATAAACCATAAAATCCTCTCTTCGCTTATCCACCAAAGTTATCCACCCTATCTCATTCGTTATTTGACTTAATCCCACACTAACTCTCCCATGCAACAAATTATAGGTCACTGTCTCTTAAAAATAACAATCATAGAATGCTTAATGTGTCATCTATAAAGGCTATCTAAGGGGGAGGTATAAGTCGTAACTAAAACCTATCAAGTTTATTTCATCTTCTACCACCATTTTAATATATTATAATTATTATTAGAAAATTTAATCAATTAATTAAATATTATTTAATGTTATTACATTTATAGAGTAAATTGTTTATACTTCCTTTCCATCCTATGGGAAAATAACATCGCTCATGCGTATGTGTGGACTACCACCTCTATAAGGAGAATTGATTTATATTTCATCACTGAATTATAAGAATGGTTAAAATGATGGATAAAATGAATAAATATTATATTTATCAAATAATTATTATTATGGAAATATGATATATTACTTACCTTATTACCCTCACATTATATGTAAAATGATAAGGTCACTGTTGCATACATGTGGACTACCACTTTAAAAATTGATGTTATTCGTGTTTCATTTAGAACTCAAATGGACGGTCATAAGGATGGAATTAATGAATAAATATATGTAACGCCCTGACCCTAGAAGCCCAGAGTCAGTGAATTATTAGATATCATTGTAATGATCACAAAAGATCATGTCTCGAAAGACCGATTAGTTTAGTAGCCTTGTAATCACTAGATACATTCATAAAGTTTACATTACATCATAAAGTAAAAAACTAAAAAAAACATATTGTCTCCATATACCACACTCATATCCTCATACTATCCCTATAGGTCATTTATAAAATACTTATTCACATCCTGGAAAAAATAAAACATAGAAAGGGGTGATCTAAGATTCTTAGTAAGGATAACAATATAGAGGAAACATTCATAAATAAGCATTAACATTTAACACAATGTATAACTAAAACAAAAGCCTTTTAAACTTTAACTTCAATGTAATATGGAAAATATAAAATGAATCAATACCACTTACTTATTCGCATGGATATTCTAATTGATGAATAATCACATGCAATATCAATAACCACTTTCATAATAGTAGAATGTATAATTCCAGACTATCATAACCACATAGTCAAGGCCTTGTGCCAAGACTACAAATAAGATTTTTTCAAGGCCTTGTTCCAAGACACTAGTTTGTCTCATGAGACCTACTGATGCATCAAGGAGCTATATTGGGCTCCACCCATCACTTAATAAGTATAATGCATTCCTCATATGAAAAGTTTGTAACATAACATAAACATTTGTATTAAAACTAGCATACGAAATGTAAATACATTATCCACAAACCATGAATGGTATAAAAATAGAACATCCACATTCAAACATAACTCATTCGATACAATATGGAAGATTTTATTGTATCAGATTAACCTCAATTGAGAATAATGAAGGATATTGACATAGATGGAAATAATCATCAAAACTATTAGAGAGAAATATCCCATTTTTGGTGAAATCATTTAAAAGTCACACTATTTTTCAAGAAGCCATTTAAAAATAGAATTTTGAATCAAAGTACCACTTTGAAAATTTTAAAAGTAATTTTAATTTTAAAACTTTAATATCCATATATATAAATCCTTAAAACCATTTTTAAAACATGGACATTAATGATAAATATTTAGAAGAGTAAATATTTAAAACATTTAAAAATGATATTTTAGTTAGAGTTTATAAACAAAAGAGAGACACTCGAATACAAATAATTGAGGTAATAAAAACATTGTAATAACATGAGATTAAAGGGATTCATGATATACTATGTCAAAGTACATTATATACACCATATAAAAGTGATTTGGTGTATAACAACAAAGAAGTCTCAATGGAATGTAAATTGAGATTAAATCTCTTATAAAGACCGTATCCTTATGTTAAGGATAAATAAATGACAGAATTGTGTGTGAAAAATATAAACACACTCAATATATTTGGATATTCAGTGTAAATAAATCAGAGGAAATTCACACATATTCTTGTAAAAACAACACCAATGAATTGGATGTTTAACTCAATAAATGGAGATTGAGTTAAAATTACTCTTATCAAGTTCATATTGATGATTTGAGAATTTATAAATGGTATGATTATGTGTATAAAAAGTATATACATAGAAAGGGGATTGGAAATTATGACATAAGCAAATAAATAGTGATTCCACACATAATCTTGGAGTAAAATAATCAATGAAGTATGCGTAAAGCCGAATGAGTGGAAATAGAAATTTCAAATTCCATTATCGATTTGGTATCTTATGAAACATACACCCATGAAAGAAGCATCATACAACGATGATGTAAATATCCATAAATTAAAGTATATTACACAATAAATACAATCAAGGGCAGTACACACACCACATGCAATAAATAAGTGGTGAACTATGGAAATCTCACGAAATTAAAAGTGAGATAAGAAACCCCTTACTTTATACTTTTTCCTTGGTTGAGGGTAGGTTAACCTCCTTTATAATGGTGAAATAACTGTTATTGAATTACACAAGAATAATATACATTAATATGATATCATATATGATATTTTAACATTGATTTGTTGATAATATCATAGTATTATCGTGTTTTCGGGTATTAATGGATTCATTTTCCTTTATATTATTTGTTATGTGAGTCATATTTGTTGTGGATGGGATGTATCTTTTTCATATACAGAATGATATCATGTCTTTAAACATTATATTTAATCCTCAAATGAAATTTAGTCTTGAATGGATATGATGGGGAGTGAATCTCATCGCGTTCGTGGAGACGGTAATCCGTACGTACGCACAAGCGACAATATCATTCTTTTGATAATAAAATAATATATAATTGGATGGTATATCATATATAAAGAATAATTATCATTTTATATTTATTATTTATATTAATTAAACATCATTATTATACCCATCCAAATAATAATAAATTGAATAACAATTACACCACAATGTGGAGATTGTAGGTCATACGTACGCACATATGGTGACATGTCATTCAAAGGATGGATAGAATAATTAATATGTCTGTAACATATTTATAATAACATCATAATATATATAATATACATTAGTTAATATTTTATAATGGAAATAACAAAGAAATAAGAAATGTAAGAAGAAAAGAACTTGAAAGAGGGTGGTGAAAACATTACCTCTTCTTCAGGTTCTTCCTTTTGATTTGATCAAAAGGGATTGTTAGGTTGGTTTTCTGATCAAACTAAGTCCTCTAAGATGAATTGAGGGAGTTTATATAATATTTGGGTAGGATTTGGTCGAATCAAAAGTCTTTGAGGGTATGAATTTGAGAGAAGGGAAAGTTCCCTTTTATAAGAGGGGTGGGGGCACCATAGGAAAAGCTAGAAATATTATTTTATAATAAATTTATATTCGGTTTCTAATGGCTCCAAATTGGATTATTTAACGTTTAAGGTGGGTATGGGTCGAAATCCTTTCAACCAAGATATTTTAGACAGGTTTGTGTCACTATATTAACCTTATCTTCTAGTTTTAACTCTTAGTTAACTAGTTTGACATTTACCATGTCACTTTGTATTTTTATATTATATATTTAATAAACATATTATATACATCATAGAGACCCCGAAGTGGTCCATTAATGATACACCTATCATGATATAAATTCTTTGGACGAACCTTAGATTTTTAGGAACATAATATCATTTAATAATATAATATTTTTTTTTAAAAACTCAATTTTGTCAATTTTGACAATATTTAATAATTGATTTTTTTTAAAGTCCTAACAACATTATTAATTCGAAAAAAAATCATTCAATCAATCCTAATATGTCATATTAACCAATAAAAATTTTGTATGGCATCAAAACTTTGAATGTATATTAATATTAACATTTAAAATAATAATTATTTGAGTCTTTCATTAATAAGGAAAATAATGCATCATTATTGTGTCATAAATGAATTTTATTATTAAATGTCTTAAAATTATATATAAAATACCATTATTTAGGAAATATTTTTATATTTCTAATGAATATTTATAGTCAAAAATATAACATATATAAATTTATGTAAAAATTGTTTTTCTAAAAGTTATATGCTTAGGTCATTTTTGTATTTACTTTAACTTAATTAATATAAAGTGTCCTTATCACCTACAAGTGGTTCCATGGGGTCACTAAATCAACCCAATGATGCCCATGGTTTGATATGTATCAACTAAAAGGGTTAGGACACGTTTTAGGTTAAATTAATATTATTATAATATTATTTTTTTACCCTTATTTTCTGGATTTATCCTTTAACCATGGTAAATAAAATATTTACCGAAGTAATTATTCAAAATGAATAAAAATAAGAGGTACCGATTTACACAATTTGGACATCTTGATTACAAATATGGAATCCATTTTTTCAAATTCAAAACATATAAGTAGAAGAAAATAATTTAAAATTAAATCCCGTTGTCAAAACAAAAAGCGTGTTTTTAAGAAATAATAACTATCAAAAGATTGACACTTGTTTATGTCCGGTTTAAATGTGAAATTATGTCCAATGACCAAAATTGTATTAAATGGTAAAAATATATTCTAAATATACTTTAAAACCACATAAATTCATAATTTATCACTATTAATTATTTCGATTAATTTTTTTTTTAAATTAAAATTTAGTAATTTTGACTATTCATCAAAATATTAAATTTATCCGAAAACTATCAAAATGTCACCCTAAGATAATTTTGATATTCTTAATCCAAAAATGAATTCCATTTTTAAATATAAAATGTATAAAATTTTAAAAAGTGGGTATTACTATTCATAACAGCTAGTTTGATTGGTTGTGGTGTGTGTTAGAACTCGAAGTTGCATACAACACACGCTACTGTATTATTCAAAGATAAGCGTACCGTGGAAGATTGGGGTGTTACAATATAAATCAAATAACATCGTCATTATTCTGTAAAATCAAAATATTATCTCTGTTATTTCACACTTAACCACTAGAAAAATGGACATGTTGCTTATGTGTACATGTGGACTACCACTTCCCTGAAACAATGGGTCTCGTTTTTATGACAGAATTACATGGTTTGTTTTTAAAGGGGTATTTAATTCATAAATATAATAATTGTGATATTAATAAGATTAATAAACTATTACCCATTCATCATAGCCAACCAATAAATGCATTCTTAAAAATTAAATACTAAACGACCTCCAAACATTTTGTGTAAACTTAACTACTTTCATAACTAAATAAAACAATAATTATAATGTAATGAACATAAATATGGTTATTAATAATTTTAAAAACATATAAAATTTTATTATTAACGAGTTATATAATATTTTAGGATAGATGAGGCTTATGATAAGTGATTATTCTTTGAACCCATGTTTTAATGATTCCCATTCAAATATTATCCCCAATATCCATGTCCATCAAAATGGTAAAATAATTTTACTTTCATACATAAAATATTAATAAAGTTCATTTTAGAGTCCATTTTAATTTATTTACTAATTATTTAAAAGTAATAATCTTTAAATTCTTCATATAGATTATTTTGACTTTCTTTATGAAAGTGAAAACAATTATTTTTAATGTTTATTTCATGACCAACTTATCCCGTCATCAATGTCATTATTCATTATCAATATTTTTTTACATTTTTACATTTTTTCAAATAATATCATATTCCCTCTTTTATTTAAATTTTACATTTTTAATATCTTTCTAAATAAAAGGATACTAATCATTATTCTTATGATAAAATATAAATTTCTTTTCATTTGGGTTGGAATCTATTTTTGAAGGGTTTTATGTCGAAAAAGTGTAAGCCTATAAATTCTTCCATGATGATATAATATGTAAGAATTATAGATTATGAATATTGAGACCAAAATAACTCTGATGATGGGTGAACCCAATATAGCACTCCAATTCAATGGGTAATGGTTTAGTCTTCGATGGTAAAAAAATGGGGGAGATAAATATGTAGGTAAGTCCTATAAAATTTACAGTTCATTATTAATTGTAAATTGTGTTAAACATGGGTGACTATGAGTTTTGAATATGATTTTACAATATAAATATTTTATGATTGCTAAGGGTTTTTAGGGAAATAACTTGATTTCATCTGATAAGGAATGTTTATGAACAATTAAATAAAAAATGTTTCTTTCAAAAAGAAAATTATCCCTTAGTTATCATGACCATCATGATGTATTCATGGTTTTACTGTGATTTATAACGGGTTTCATATTTTTTATATAAGAAAAGGTTGAATTCTTCATTTCAATATGTTTTATTAATATTCTTTTTAGAGCCCTGCCCCAAATCAACTCTTACAGGATAGAGTGAAACTTAAGCTCATGCACTTCTCTTTGTATGGAAGAGGTTACTAACTAGAATAAAATTTATAATAAGTGTAGTGGGGGAGGATACATATAAAAAAATATATATAAAGATATGATCATGAAAATAATAATAACATTAAAGGGTATCAATGGAGCCATGTAATTATAATTCTATATTAGATGACATGTTAGGTATCCCAGATTTGAAAAATATAAAAATTACCAACGAACCATAATGTGGTTGGTAAAACAGATTATAATTAAGGAATATTAAAATAAAAACACTATGATGTCACTATAGAGTTTATCATAGTTACACATATGAATACTAATATTTGTCACCTCAACTCCCTATCACTTGGCCTTTGACTTTTCTCAGATCCCTGTGTTATATCATAAGAGTTTACAATGTCAAAAAACAAGGGGTGGGGAATTGTAGTTTAAAAATTTACACTAACACAAAACACAATTTCAATTTATATAAAATATCTGACACATTATTCATCTAATTATCAGAGTTTTAGAATCGAAATAAAAAATTCCTTGATTATACCCGATTACTTTTATTTATATCACATTAAGTATGATAAAATATTTTTCATAGAAATTTATGTATTCATAAAAAAAATTTAAACATACACAACAAACCTATTTACTTCAAACAACAAGAAAAACAAAAATATTATAATAGTAAAAATTACATATAATCTTATTAAAATATTTCACTCCTTAACATTAAGAGTAACGGTATCTTGTTACACTGACTAGAGGTATCCATAGTTTTATACTAATTGTAATGTCTATATTTCCTTATCAGGAATTGCATTAATATGATGATTGGTATAGATATTTCTTCCTTTCCTCAAAAATCCTTGATATGATGATCAAAATCGATCTTCCTAGAATAGGAATCCCTCAATCTAATTGATTAGATTCACCATCTTCCTTTACCTAGAATTATTCATGAACCAACCCTGGTCAACCCTAAACCGATCACTCGATCCGATTCCTGGAAAGACATGAGAGGTGTTCCCAATCCTATCAGGCCAGAAAAGAGTGCCAAGGGAGTCATTGGGGACAATGTGAATGGTTTATCCCGAAAGAATAAAAAAAATAATCCAAATATTGGAATAGAAACTGAAACAAACATTGATTCCAATATTTTAACATTTTCACATTCCAAATGAAAAATAAATCAACTGAACAATAAACTACACAAGGGAACCCAAATGGATCCTGACAACCATGAAATCTTAATGTGACCCCAAGGGACACTCTCTAATCTAGTAACAAAAATCACTCAAGGATATTGAACCAAATATGTAACCTATAGTATAAACTAAAAACAATAAAACATTATAGGCATGAGTATTAAAATTCAATAAATAACACCGAATAAGTCTATTCCCAATGCACAATATTTAAATAAAGAAATATTGATTTTACGTTTTGAAATAAAATATATAAACATAGAGTTTCCAAACTTTTTATTGTAAATAATATAAATCAAAAATCAATTTGCCTCACAATTTTCAAATAGGATTCACGCATGGGGGGGTGTTATGTTCATAGAGAGGAAGGGAAAATGAACCAATTTGGAAACATTAATTTTTCAGGCAAGAGAAAAATAGGAAGACTTTTTCTTTCAATAATCTTTCTTGAATCCTTTTTAACATAACAAACATTCACAAATTTCTAAAAGAACACTGAAAACCAAGTACAATGATCATGAGTCTACAAAATGAGGTAAATGGCACTAATGGTAATAGCATCATAGAAACACGAGAATACCTAGGAACTCAGTGGAGAACCAGAACATACTAGTACATGATACCCCATCCCCATTATCATGCCACAAATGATGACATCAAAACACCCAAATACCCAGAAACCCTAACTCAGTATAGACTAAGAGGCCCAATCCCATAGCAAGTATCCCAGATGTCCATCTACTATGGGGAACCAGTCCGTGCATAAACAACTAATGAAAAAATTCTTCTTATTAATCCTCATATATATTATAGATGAACATGCTATGTTCATAGTGGGGTGTTCCAAAAAAGATCATGAAATAAGCCATATATACACCATCACACAAAACACACACAAACTGGCACTACCCCGACTTTGTCAAGGAGTAATCCTTGACCGAAAACAATATTTACATAAATAAGGTCCCATACTAAGGACACTCCCATCCAATAGACCACCAAAAATTCAAAATTCACTCCCTGGAGGGTTTTCCAAACAAATATTTAATAAAAATTCCAAATAGGCCTCATGTCATTTTTACACATCAAACCTTTAGTAAAAAAACTACACCAAATCCATTTTCAATACCAAACCAATTTAAAAATATACATTGGAAATAGAAACCAATATTTTAATATCAAACTATCATTTAATAAACCAAACCATCCCTTTAGAAATAAAAAATAATTTAGAAAATACAATATGGAAACTAAACCAACACATTGTGTGAAAAACCCCATCAAAAACACACCACACATTCAAAATAAATTTTAAAATCATATGCACCCAAAAAAATTCTCCAAACAAGTTTCAGACCTTGTATTATAATTTAATAAACCATTAAAACAATTTATAAAACTATTCCAACTAACACCTCAAGGATTTTACATCTAAAATACACCCAAAACCTTCTTTAAAAACCAAACACATACCCAAACCATTTCAAAACCTGATTCGAACCACCTAAATAATTTGATAAACTATCTATACTATTTATAAAATCTATTCAAGAAACACCATAAGGTCTTATACCCAAAATACACCCAAAATCATCTCTTTAACTTCAACCTCACATTAAAACTATCTCAAATTAGGATTCGCAGTATCTACATAATTTAATAAATCTTTTAAAACATTTATAAAATATTGGTAAAAAACACAATAAGAATTGAATACAAAATATACCGAATTTCGCATGGAAAAACTCATTTTCAATCCAATTTCACATAAATCATTATCCAAAAAATCTTATATCACTAATTAACTATCAAAGAAGATGTAAAAAACAAGAAATCAATGATATCTGAAATTTACAGGCTATGTGCAACATGGTCCTACCACAAATCGATAGTAGAATGAAAAACACACACCCAAAATCACTCAATCGGGGTTCCAAAACCCTAAATATATGAAGAAAACCCATAAAAACTAAAACCCCTATTAAAAATAAGCGAAAACATGAAGCCCTACCTGTTGAAGAATCTTGAATATAGAGGATGACGAAAAATACCAGAGCAGGAGGAGGGAGGCCACCACCGGAGAGGGGTATGCCGGTGAGTCCATGTGCTGATGATTTGAAGCCTGCTGGGTGGTGCACACCAAAGAAGGGAGGTCAGTATGGGCTACTCACTGGAGAAGAGGACTGCTGAAGGGACTATGTTCTAGAAGGGGGAAACCCCTATAGAGGGAGACCATGCAAAAGGAGGTGCAGCGCTGGTAGGGGAGATCTCCATAGGAAGGGCGACACCAGCAGGGGAGTGCCAAGGAGGGTCTTGATACATAGGGTTAGGGAGGGGGTGAAGGTAACCTGGGAGTGGGGGAGTAGAAAGGGGGAACCCTAAAAAAAGTAAAAATATATTACTCAGCTAATAATATTAATAGTTATAACAATAATAATAATAATATAACCATAACAATAATAATTAGTAATATTCTAGATTATTATAATTCACAATAAATATAATATTTATAATTACATAAATTATAATAATAACAATTTTAATAAAAATTACAACAACAATAATTTTTTTAATTGTAATAATATTATTATCCGCAACAATAATAGTATTAACATTGTTATAAATAAAAAAATTATTTTGATAAATTTTTATTTTTATAATTGTTTTTATTTTTTATTTTTTACTTTAATACTACAACCATGCGGTCTATGAATAGTTCAAGCGTCCATGCGCAAACCGTACAGTAGCTTCTATCCACTCCAAAAGCTGCCTCATAGGTATTTGAGATGACTATACAGTCTCCAATAACCATGTCGTGCCCATGCACCGGCCTAAAACCCACCAAGAACCCCCCTTAATAACAATAATATCAATTAGTAAATAATATTCCAAATAATAATAATAATCCTAAAAATATTAATAATTTTATTATTTAAAAAATAATTTTAAATTTTATGTTACGTTTTCTTATCTTATTTTAACTATCATTTAATTTAATTTTTACATTATGATTTAATTTATTTTGAACACCGGGCATGCCACACTATGACCAGGGCATTGTTTCATGGTATCCAAATCATGGTCTTCTTGTGTGCTAAATAACCATTTTTAAATAAAAACTAATAAATTTAAATTGGGACTCTAACCAAACACTAAAAAAATTATCCAAAACCAATAAAATAATGAAAAAGAATAAGATTCAATAGTCGAGGTGAGACAATTCTACCCACCAAAACACTTTCTACCCCCAAAAATCCACATAAAGGTTTAACCTAAAAACAAAATCTTATACTCTTTCATAGTCTATGGAGATCCCCAAAAATTGGGAAATATGAATAGTTAAAATCCTTATCAATAAAGAAAGAGTCTAATAAAATAAAATACAGAAACCTAGAATAGAATATCTATTAAGTTTCACCCACCCCCAAAAGCTTAGACAGCTCCATCTAATTGGTCTAAAAGACATATAATTCTCACAACACTAAATCATGCCTTAAAACATGAACAACCTAAGAATCATTAAACGGAACACATGCCATCCATTCAAACAAATGAAAAAATTCAAACCCCACACCACATATACCTTTATAACATTACACCATTAAAAACTAGAAAAATACTCCCATCTCAACATTTAATCAAAGGGAGAACATAGAATTTTTTGGTTCTGCACAAGTCCAACCACCAACAAACTGATACTATGAGTTACGCTAAGACACTGACACAGGGAGGCCCGAACGGACTCCCCACTATAAGAAATACACTAATATTGAATTTAGTGAGACCAATGATGGGTATCCCCACTATAAAAACTAATTAATGAAAAAAAAATCATAAAATTATAACATGGATAAAAAACCCCTACCATAAGGGGAGGGGAGGGAAGGACCCAGCTAACAGGGCATCAAAACCACAACCGACAATATACCAACAGCTTCACACCCCTGGAAGAACACAAACCATGACACACAAAGTATAAAAATTAATCCAAGGGATTTTTAAATTGTTGGGGTCATCTAGACTATTCTCTACCTTCACTCCAGGATCTATGGCTGAAGATCTGACGATTACATTATCTTATACCTTGCAGTCATGCTTTAGAAACCCTCAAACAGATAGCACAGAACAAAAATTCACAAAACACACTTTCATTAAAATATAGGTTCTAAATGGTTTCAAATCAACCATACTTACAATTTAAAAATGGGAATGAAACACCACACAATTCCACAAGATATGACTATTACATCCAAGGAGCACTACAAAGAAAAAAAAACTGATCCCAAAAATCACCATATTCCTACGGATGGTATGAGGTGTCCTTTGAAGAGTTGGGTTTTGCATCACGATGATTCCTGGAAATATGTAGACATAACTGATCTATGTGACCCATGCATCCAAAGGGGGGTAGATTCTTAGAGAATTTTGGAATGATGGCCTCTTATGGCTCTTCTTACCACACTGATGACATATCACAACATTGCACTCTGAAGAAGTTGATGAGAGGTATATAGGTCTCTTAATTCCTCTAACAACACCACCAACATCATGTCGCTTTCCTTTATTCTTACCGACATTCTTTTCACCACTTCCAAAGACCATATGATATTCTCCATCTCAATTCCTCATTATAACTCAGCTTTGGCACAAAAGTCTTGTCTCACCACATTTGAGAAGGTTGTAGGATGAGATCTGCCACCTTCGAATGTAGTTTAGGATAGAGCCCAAACTCAATGTGTCAAGATTTCTTGGGGTCATTAGAAATATACCCTGGATCATTCAAAACCATGTCTAAGAAGCATATATTCAATTATAACACTGATCCAATGCCCTACTAAATACCACACATCTCCATTCTATTTCTCACCTTCATCAAATCTGAAAATTACTATTACATGAATGAAGACATAAAAAATTCCAAGGCATGATCTTTCTAAGGATTTATTTGAGACAAAGACTTCCCCTATTTCCATTTTTTACCATTGAGCATAAAGTTAGAAAACATTAACTTTAATGACATTGGAAATGAAAGGCAACTGAAGTCCCTCTCAATCCTCTGCATACACTCCTCTGCTTCAAGAGGATCCTCTTGACTATAAAAGAGTGTAGGGTTTAACTTTTGAAATTGAAGGATGTAGTTTATAGTGTGGTCAACAAGAGTTTTTTTTAATGATGAACCACACGAAGAAGCACCTTGAGGATCCAACGAATCTAATTGGGGAAGACACTGATAAACAATGAAAGAAAGAAACTTGGTCAAATCAAATTCATTAACATTTTAAATTCAGATTTTAATAATTCAAACGTAGGAATTTTCAAAACCATTTTTCCAAAATTAATCAAGACCCAAAATGTTTTACAAAGGGAAAATAGTGTCGATGGGTGACCTAGAAATATAATTGGAGGCCATATTCTAATCACACCACGGTCATGTGGAGTTCATTATGACTATGTTTTCATATCCACATGGATTTTCAGGCCCTACGATCTCATGGAGGCCACTTTTTCAACTCCATTTTCATTTCACAACACCAAACAATCCAAAAAAAATTACACCAACAAACCCAGAAATATCCTTGTAACGTGAGGTTCAGAATGGGCATAGTGTCATGACGTCCTTCCCGCTCCTACACCCAGAGTCTCGAAAATCCTAATAATTCTTCCTTGAAATCCCCATGTAACAATGTGTGCTCTAATAAGAATGGAACTCTAAATATACAACCTAGCCTGATACCATTTTTTCACAAACCAACTTGGGTCAACCCGAAACCGGTCACCCGAGATGATCCATGGTATAACTCGAGAGGCAATACCGATCCTCCTAGGATGACAAAAATCACCATGGAAATCATTGGAGATAATAGGAATGGATTATCTCAAAAGAAAAAATAAATGCATCCAAATATAGGAACAAAAACTAAAATAAACATGGCTGCTAATTTTTTTACGTCGTTCACATTTCAAATGAAAAATAAAATAATTTAACAAAAAACTACACAAGGGAACCCAAAAAGAATCTGAAACCCGTGATGTCTCCATGTGACATTGAGGGTCACTCATTAATACAGTACTAAACATTGCTAAAGGTTATCAAACCAAAGCTGAAACCTATAGAAGAATCTAAAAAAAAGAAAACACTGAAGGCATGAGTATTAAAACTCCACATATATGCCCAAAGAAGTCTATTCCCAATGCAGAGGAATTAAATAATTAAAATTTTATTTTCATGTTTTAAATAAAATATATAAACATAGGTTTTCCACACTTTTTATTTCAAATAATAAAAATAAAAAAACTATTTCCCTCATAATTTTGAAATAGGCTCCTATATGGGGGAGAGTTAGGTTAATAGAGATAAAGGAAAAAGGAACCAATTTTGAAACATTTATTTTTCAATAATGATAAAAATAGGAACACTTGTTATTTCAAACATTTTTCTTGAATCATTTTTAACAAAAAAGACTTTCAAAATTTACCAAAATAGCACCAAAAAACAAGCACAAGGATCATGAGTCCACCCAACGAGGGTAATGAAACTAATGGTAATAGAATCGATGAAATGAGGGAATACCCAGGAACTCAAAGGATAAGCTGAACATACTAATACATGAGATCCCATCCCTACTAGCATTGCACATATGATTGAATCAAAATTCCAAAACACCCAACCACTCAAACTCATGACAGACTAAGGGGCCCAATCCGATAGCAATAAACCCATATGTCCACCTACTTTAGGGAACTGGTCAGTTTGTAAACTACTAGAGAAAAAACTATTCTCTATAATATTCATAGAAATTCTAGGTTACCATTCTATTATTATAAAGGGTTTATCCTATCACGATCAACTAACAAGCCATATATACACCATCACACATAACACACACAAACCCGCACCACCTCTTCCATTACAAAGAGTAATCCTTTCATTAAAATATTATTATAAAAGGGAGGAACCATGCTGATGAAACTCCCATTCCATGGCCATCTAATAAGGAAACACTCACTCCCCATACGGTTTTCTAAATTACAATTTCATAAAAATTCAAAACATGCCTCATGTTATTTTCACACATCAATTCTTTAATAAACAACTACAAACAACCCATTTTCTATACCAAATAAATTTATAAATCCACAATTGAAACAACAAACACCATTTCAATGTTAAAATATCATTAAAAAAACCAAAACATGCCTTTAGAAATCAAAAACAACTTAAAAAATACAACTGGGGAACTTAACCAACTCTTGGTGTTTAAAAACCCAGAAAAAATACACTACACATTGAAAATCCATTTTAAAATCATAGACTCCCCAAAAAATTCTCCAAACATGTTCCACACCTTTATTATAATTTAAAAACTCATTAAATAAATTTATAAAACTATTTCAATAAACACCCCAAGAATATCACATCAACAATACACCCAAAACCCTCTTTAAAAACCAAAAGCACACAAAAAACATCTCAAAAATGGACTCTCATCACCTAAATAATTCAATAAATCATCTACAATATTTATAAAATCATTTCATGAAACACCATAAGGTCTTACACCTAAAATCCTCTCTTTATTTTCAACTACAAAACAAAACTATCTCAAATTACGATTAACAATATCTACATAATTTAATAAATCATTTGAACCATTTTTAAAATTTTGGTAAGAAACATAACCAGCATTTCATGTAAAATATTACCAATTTCACGTGGAAAAACACATTTTCAATCCAATTGCACATGATTTTTTTAGAAAAATCATAGATAACTAATTAACTATCAAGGTAGATGTGAAAAATAATAAAACAGTGAAATCTGAAATTTAAAGGCTATGTGAAAAGGGTTCCTACCTAAAAACAATGGAGGAATGAAAAACGCACACCCAAAATCATTACATGAGGGTTTCAAAACCCTAAATCTATAAAGAACAACCCTAAACAACCAAAACCCCCATCAAAATCAACAAGAAAAATGAAACCCTATCCTTAGAAGAATATCAAATCGAGAGGAGGATGATAAATACCAGATGGGGGGGGCTTGAGAGGGGCATGCCAGCGAGGTCTTGCAATGTAGAGGGGTGGTCAGATGGGTGGTGCACACCAAATAAGGGAGTTCAAAAGGGGCTACATGTTGTAGAAGAGGACCACCAGAGGGGCTGTACATGGGAAGGGGAAGCCGTCATAGAGGGAGGCCACACCGCATGAGGTGAAACGCTGGTATGGGAGGTCGATAGAGGAAAGGTGGTTCTGACAGGGGGAGTGTGAAAGGAGGGTTGTGCAGCACGGGGTGAGCGTGGTTGAGAAGGTAGCACGGTAGAGGGGGAGGATAAAGGGGAAACCCTAAAAAATAAAATCAAAATATTAGTTACCTAATAATAACAATAATTGTTATAACAATATTAAAAATAATATAACCTTAATAATAATAATTTATAACATTCAGGATTATAATAATTGATAATAATATAATATTAATAATTAAAATAATAATAATAACAATTTTAATAACAATGATAACAATAACATTTTTTTAATACTAATATTATTATTATTAGTAACAATAATAATATTATCATTATAATGGTAAAAACATTTTTTTTGATAAATTTGATTTTTTATCTCATTTTATTTATATTATTTTATTTATTTGAATAATATAATTGTGTTGTCCATGCATAGATCAAGTGATCGTGTGACAGCTTCCCTCCACTTTAGAAGATAGAACACGGGTACCTGGGCTGACCGCTCGGTCTCCATTAACCGTACGGTGCCTGTGCACCATCCTAAAACCCACTAAGAACTACCATTACAAAAATAATATCAATTAGTAAATAATATTCTTAATAATAATTATAATCATATTCCTAAAAAAAAAATAAAATTATTATTATTGAAACAATACATTTAAATTTTACTTTACTTTTTATTATTTTATTTTAACTTTTTTTTAATTTCATTTTGTTATTAATTTTACTTTGAATTTATTTTGAACATAGTTCAGGAAACAGAGTGACCAGGTCATAGCCGTACGGTCTTCAAAATGTGATTTGCCTATGTGCTAGATGCCGTTAAGCCCAAAACACCAATTTTTAAATAAAAACTCAAAAATTTATATAGAGACTCAACCCAAACCCTAAAAAATAATCAAAAGAAAAAAAAAATAAGGAGATAAGGTAGTTGCAAAGGTCTGGGTGTGACATAAGGCCTCAATGAGTACCACAATCCAACGCAGAATACAAATGAAAATTAATTCTAAAAGAATTATGACCCTGATGAGGATTATTTAGAACATCAAGTATCTAAATAATTACAATGGCTTAGAATGATAATTTCACATAGAGAAATCTTTAGATGATTTTTGTTTCAAATAGTTTCTTATTCCTACTCATAAAATGACCAGGTATTTATTTTAAATCTCCCCATGATCATAATTTAGAGCTAGTTGCAATGATATTGAAAATATTACAATTGAAATATCACCATGATCTAGAATATCTAAACTTTTGATGTCAATTTTTTAGAACTATCACAATGCTAATAGTATTTCATCGGATATAAAAAATTCATGGTTACTACGATTATAAAATTTGGTCAGTCTAATTGAATTTTTTATTGTTTTTAAAATTGATAAACTGAATAAGGGTTATATTGATGGAATATTATTAGTTTCATTATTTCAATGTATCATATTTTTTTAGTATTATTTTAAAATATTATATGGATAATTTTTGAGACTAGGCATGGAGATGACATGAAATTATGAGACCTGATGTGACCAGAATAAATGTTTCATGTATATTAATTATTTGAAATAGCATGCATGTGTGGTTTCTAGAAAAAGTAGAATAAATTCTAAATAGGTTCCCAGTAATGAAATTTGAGGGAATCGGTGAACTTAGAACACGAGGTTTACCCTAGGCATGACTTAACATAAGTCAGTGTAAGTCATTTGTAGAAAATTCATCATAAGTGGAGAAATAAATAAAATTATTGAATAAAATTATTTTATTTCAAATGATTGATAAAACCACTGGTTAGACATTATATAGAATATTATGTTAAAATACTACAGTTAACCAAATAACCTTGAATCAATTAGAGGATCATTAGAGAGATCCTTAGAGAATCCCGTTAGGTGAATGATGAAAATTTAGAGAATCCAAGATCAACGCACCTCCTATTTAATGGATCATTCCATGCATGATGATTACACATAATTATTCACCTGAAATAAAACCAAATCAAAGTAGGGAATTTATTTTGATTCGTTTATTTCCTACTCGTTATTTTCATGATGAATGTGTATCAATCGATGAGTAGAATGATTTGTGGATCATGTATATTGCGAGATGGGATTATTATGTGGGGTTATAATGGGATAATTTATTCTTTGATTTGATTTATTTGCTTTTAATTATAACATAAATGAAATGAGATAAAAAAAATTGATTTTTTATTTTCTCCCATCATTCATAATTCATCGTGGGTGTTCTTCGTTTAGAACATGGCCCAACACATCTCAATCAATAAATAATTGCAAAACCATTTCTTAGTGAAAAGATCTGAAATAGTAGATCCAGGATCAAAATGAAATGATTGAGGTATGATGATGGAGACATAGCGATTTTCACAACAGTAGATCCATGATTATGCATTATTTGGGGTCTTTGGAGTGGAATGAGGAACGGTCAACAGATCCATTTTTCAAATGGATTAGACACCAGAATTGGTTGTTTGAGTGATGGAGTGGCTCACTTGAGATGATCCTAGACTACCAGTATGATTTGATCTAGATTCCTAAGTGACGAAGGCAATAATGAAAGAGGGATGAAGAAGTAGGGATTCTATAAAAAGGTGATACAAAAAATGTTTATCCAACATTTAATGTCTTGTTATATACCCGAAGAAGTACATAAACATGAGTTGGAGTACACCGGTTTCCTACATGGTTTGTACTTCACCACACGATAATGCATGGATCGTGTACATGGGATACCCCATGTACTGTTACATAGAAATGGGTACACAGTCGGATGTCATGTAATGTCACATTACTAGAGTTCATGGAAGGGATACGATGTATACGGACACAACATGTAACCCCTATACATGTTGTGTAATCTTATATACTGCACAAATATAGTTTGAATGGAATAATCCTTTTACATGGGCAGAACCTGGGGTCAAGGGACATGAAGTGTAACCCCTATAAATTTTGTGTACTCTCTCATGCATGTATTATATTTCTTTTCCTCCATATCATGGAAATTATTCATTAGGTTTCATTCCCCTTTTCATTTCCTTGAATGATGGTACAAATTATTTCGTACTCTAAGGATTATGAACCCTTCAGTAGGACTTCCTCGATTGGGTTGAAGGAATCCCCCCGAGAGGCCTGAAGTGGGATCCACTATTCATCTATGTGACGTAGGTATTCTTCTAGGAATCTATTTGTCCAATCATATCAGGGTCTAATATTCTACTTTGAGAGGTATTCCAAATGGAGTTTTTGGTATCAACCTATGTCCCTATCAATGATCCTCATTTGTGTATGGTATTCTCTTCAGATCTATCAACGTGTATCTTTCTCCGGATGAGATATGACAAGAAGCACCTCTCAGACGTGCATTATCAGTGCTATCAGGCTCAAGAGTGTGTTCGGTTGGATGAGTGATTTGTGGAATCATCAGGATAGAATTATAGGCCGGCATACTATGGTTGTGACATTACTCTAGACTGTGTGTCTTGGTTGAGTATATCTGGATATTTTTGTTATATGTATTTTATATATATACCTTTATAGATATGGCATTATTTTACTTTTTTGTATGTTTTATTTTTCTTGGTTTTCTAATGAGTGTTATGAAACTCACCCATTTAGGGTATTTTCCCACATGTGGGGTGTCTAGTGTATATTATTGTCATTTTGAGAGATTCCTATTTATACCAAGACCATATGGTTCTTAATGAGACTGGATAGACTGAGGTTTTTTCATATGGATTTCAAAAGTAGTCCATTTACATTCATGTTAGACTTATATTACAGACTTCTTTTTTGTGTGTTTATATTTTTTTTCTGTATTCTTTCTTCACATTATACCCCACAATGTTTGTGGGATATTGTAGTTTTCAGAAATTGGTTGTTGAATTTTTTTTAAATTTCACCATTTTGTGGAATTGTATGTCTGTGTGTATAGGTACATAGGCAATGCCTCCCATGTTAGTGATATGCATACTCTATGCTAGTCACCATCCCCTAGACTATTTGTGGTAGGATTAGGGAGTCACAACATGGTCACCACTGGGACGGGTCATGATAGAGTGGTTCCAGAGGACATTGGTTCTACATGAGGTCTGAGATTCTACGGGATTGGTTTATGGAAACAGTGTTACGTGTTTCAATTTTGGTTTTCAGGCCTGGGACTCCAGTGATGGTGTGGTAGTCGATATATCCATACATGAGGCCTTTGATAACCTTCTTCTCAACTGGGTACATGGGAACACTTATTTCAAGGAAAAAATGGTACATGCATCATATAGGGATGGGTTGTGTTTTTATGTCCTTCTTGTGTCATCTCTCAAAATATACTCATTGACCAAGGTATATCTTATTTACTTTTAGGATGCCTCTGTGTAATATGCTAGCTAGGATTCATTAGAATGATCATGAGGATGATCCACTCTATGGTGAAGATTTTATATAGGGTTCAGTTCCCTAGATGCCACCTCTAGGTGGTGCACTATCCATACCACCACCTGTAGAGAAGCACAAGGTACCTGAAACACTAGAGGATGAGGAGTGTATTTTGAGCGTGCATAATTAGTTTTATCATCATATAACCATCATGGTCCAAGGTGATCCTGACCCACAGGTGTTTGAGGATTGGCTTGAGGTGGGGAATAGAGTTTTCCATCTAGTTAGGACACCAATAGATTAGATGGTGGTCCTGTCTGCGAGCCTTCTTCATGGTTCAGCAGTGCGATGGTGGGGTTTAGTTACCCCATCTTATGATGAGTTGACTCTTTCAAAGAAAGTGATTTATCAACTCTTCAGAGAGGATTTTTCACCAACTACATTGAAGGATATGTGTATCAAGGAGCTTCTACAACCGTAATATGGAAACATGATATTAGCAAATTATTCATTGAGGTTTACCAACCTTTCCAGGTAATCAATGAATATGGTTTGAGATTTGTTATCTAGGGCTTGGACCCTCGATTAAGGAATATATAGAGACATAAGATCCAAGATTATCCCCATCTTCATTACTTCTTATGCTTGGGTGCTACAGATATCTTTGTCGGTTGATAGTTTCTTGGATGAGTAGATACAGCTGGTGGTTGTCATCAATGGGAATGAAAAAGTTGAAACCTTGATAACTGGGAGTTGATGTTAGTCTTAGAGACATAGATATGGGATACATTTCAGGTGGAGGTCTTAGGATAGAGGATCTATAGTAAAGGCCTCACAGGGATGGTCCAATCATCCGATAGAGAGGTGGTGAAACTCATGTGACGATAGGGGACATCTACCCCGAGATTGTATAACCTTCCATAAAGAAAACAGAGAATCGATGGATTGTCCACAAAGGAAAACAAAATGGAAAGAGGATGTAGGTTTTTTGGTTGGTGTACCAGGATGAGGATTTTGGAGAGAAGACGGTGGTGGTCGACGTTCCAAAATGTGACCACCACCACCCCCAACTGGTCCACACCAAGCTCTGGGAGCTATATAATATGGGTGTGGATAGCTACAAGTGGTTAATCCTTACATCCTACGGTCTCTAAGAATGGTTCGAGATATGATATTTTTAATTTCTACCTTAGCTACAGTACTTATAGACAAAATTTCTAGTCATTCATTTCATTCCACATATCTTGTATGAGACTTAAAGATTTCAATTGAACCATTGACTCGACCCTTAGGATTAGAGACTCCTATTGGAGAAGGCTCTGGAATCATGAACAAGTACCAACATTATGACCTATCCCTTGGTTGTGAGAGTTTCATTTTGAATCTCTTGATAGTAGCATTGAGGAATTAGAACACCATTATTGGTATGAATTTGTTATCTATAGTTCATGCCCATATTGATTTCTTTAGGTGAAGGGTGTGGTGTGTTCATAGTGAAAAAACTAGTTTTTACATTTTATGAAATAAGGAAACCCAGGTAGCATAGGTTGGACTCATTCATAGGTTGGTACAGCTGATTAGTCATCAATTTTCAAGCATAAACCTTGGTGAATTCGATTTTAGGAGTCCCCTGATTCTCTTAGTGGTGGCGGGGTATGGGGATGTCTTTCTTGAATATGTTCCATATTTACCTCCCCACTGAGAGATAGATTTCACCATCAATCTACACCCCGGGATAACACTGATATCTAGGAAAACATATCGAATGGGTCCAACATAGCTTCTTGAGATGAGGCTGTATCTGGAGGAATGTCATAGGAAGGGATTTTTGAGTCCCAATGTTTTACCCTGGGTAGCCCCAGTTTTTTTACCAAGAAGGCAGACAGGAGCTTGAGTTTGTGTTTGGACTATCGTTTCTTAAAATAGGTGACCATGAAGAATAAGTTTCCATTAATGAGGATTGATGAACTCTTTTATCAACTGAGAGGAGAATAGTGGTTCTTGAATATTGACCTTATATTAGGCTATCACATGTCATGAGCACAAGATGAGGATATATCAAATATGAAATTTAGATGTATTTATGGTCACTATGAGTACATGGTGATACCATTTGTTTAGAAGAATTCATCACTAGTATTCATAGGACACATGAACTATATCTTTCAGCATTACTTAGACTGGTTCATGATAGACTTCTTCAATGATATCCTTTTGTACTCAATGTCCTAGTAGGAACAAAAATGACACTTAAAGATAGTACTATACATACTCCAATAGAACTAGATTTATGGGAAGATCTCAAAGATCTGGTTCTGGATTCAGGTGGTCAAAATTCGAGGGCACATTATCAAAACAGTTGTAGGGGTGGTGGAACTGACCAAGGTCGAGGTAGTGTTAGAATGTGATCCACCTAAGAGCATGATAGAGGTATAGAACATCCCTGGGTTGGAAGGATATTACCTAAGATTCATACCTAATTTCTCCAGAATAACAACAACCATGACAGAATTGATTCAAAAGGGGATTCCTTTTTGTGTGGATAGAGAGTTACAAGTAGGCTTTTCAATAATTGAGGCATCGTTTAATGAGCACTCCAATATTGATATTTCGAGAGGAGGGTGTCAAGAAAGTAGTGTTCTGTAACACATCAGGAACTGAACTTGGTTGTATTCTAATGTAGAGGGAAGTGGTTATTTCTTATTTTTCATGAAAGTTGAGACCTCATAATCATAATTACATGGAACATAATTTTGAGTTATAAGTGTTATTCTTCACATTGAAAATGTGGTGACACTACCTGATGGACGAGTAGTTTATCATCTATGATGATCACAATAGTCCCAAGTATATCTTCTTTTAAAAGGATATCATCTTGAGACAAAGGTGATGGCAATAGTTCCTCTAGGATTATGAATCGAAAATTTTATATACTCATGGTACGGAGGATATGGTTATAGTTTCTCTTAGAATGATTTGAATGTAATTCTTTGTCTTCTTCCTCTTCTTTTGATAAAGACCTTCCATTTTTTCATGGATTTCCTTATTCTTTTGTTAAATAAATTCCTCCTTATTATGATGATAATTTTTCTTCTTTTGACACTCCTATGTTATAATCCTTCTCAAAATAACAAGGAATTGGAGATGATGATAACTCTAACATTTTCTTGTCTTTTTTTCACTTCATATGTTTCTGTCTCTTCAACATTATTTTCTTCTTCCCAATCATCTATTTATTCTATCTATTTATCTTATTTTTATTTTTATTTTTATTTTTATTTTAATTTTTATTACATCTATAATTCCCCAAGTTATTTTTCTAATTTTTGAATGTTTTGAGGAAGATTTTCCAACTGTTTTAGAAACTGATTCTTTCTTTTCCAAAATTTTATTTTGAACAACATCCAGAACCATTTATTAAAAAATATATAACCCATTTACATTATCAATTATTAAATAAATTACTAAATTAATAACTAATGTTTCATCAATTTAATGTCTATAATCTCAAAATACATGATTGAATTGAGATTCTTTTCTACTATAAAAGGTTGTATGTGCAACAGAAAGTAGTGAAGCTGATAAAAGAGGATTCCACGAATCCTTCTAAATATTTATCATAATTCTTTCCAACACCTTTTCTTCCTCCTTCCTCTTCTTGTATTTCTTATTCTTTTATAAAACTTTTAATTTATCTTTAGTATTAATCTTAAAATAAATGTTGTTATCCTTATCAAGGGCATGTTCTGGATCACCATGTTTCTTTTGAGCCTTATGTTCAATCATCTTTTTGAAATCAATATCCAAAATTTTCTTTCATTTATTCTGTTTGTTTTTTGAGGAAGATTAAGCCTTTATTCACTTCTTTTCAACATCTAATTTCATATAACTTTGATCTTTTTTTCACAAATAATTAAACATAATCAACAAAATTATTTAATTCTGAATAAATAAACTTCATTCTCAATATTTCTTCTTCACTACTCAATGTGATATTTTATATCTTTAGATAAGTTATATTCTCCACATTGAAGAGACCCATACAATTCAAAAGAATATTATATATGAAATTAGGGAATAATATGATCATTTAATTCATTAAAGTATTTTTGATTGCATCCACTATAATGAAGAAAAATTTATCCAAGTTTTCTCACCTCATGTTTATCAGGTAATCCAAGAAAAATCAGAAACTTTTAGGGTGTCTCCATCACTATTATTGGGTATAAGGTACCCATATATCCAAAATTTTATGACTCTAGAATTAGGTGAAAGATGTGATAACATAAAAAATATCTCATAAAATGGATATAAAGAAGATTCTTCCTTCAATTTATCAAAAGATCCTAGTCTATCAAGTAATTTTTGTGAGGGTAAATAAGATTCTCCATCAGTAGGAACACCAAAAAAATAAACTAATTGTTTGTATGACAAATTATATTTATAAGAAAACATAAGAAAAGATAATATATTCTTTTCACCTTCAGATGAAAAATCATATAAGGTATAAAATTTTCTATCTATTTTTGGGTAATAATAATCAAATCATTGTCTTCATTTTCTATATAGGCATTTTAAAATATCTAAAAATAAATAATCCTTTTAATAATTTAATCATACTTATCATAGAATTTTATTTCAATATAATAACACTTTCATCTTAGAAAAATATTCTTTAGTTTCCATCATACAGAGGGTGATTTCATAGGGTGGACAAAGGCCAAAACAATCAAAATGAGTACTAAAAAGGGGGAAATTTTTAGGGAGTGGATCTTATGGGAATCAAAGTGGGACATGGGGTGTCCCACCAATGTATAGCTATGGGAATTGAAGGTTGGGATTCCACGACTTCAAATGGTTGATATTATAAGTCCTTTTCTAATCTAACAGACAATATTTATTTAAATAATTTTTAAATTTAAATTTTAACTCTCGGTGTTTTGAGAAAACTTTTCATCAGAGTGAGTATCTGTCCAATTACGTAAAATAATATGTTTTAAAAAAATTATAAAAAAATAAGTAATAAAAGACATGTATAAGTGGAAAAAACACAAAATAATATAAGATTAACTTTCAGAGTTGAAAATATAAATCAATATGAGTAACCATTTATTCTTGGTTTTTGTAAAAGAAACTTATACAAAAAGTTTATTCTTATAAAAATAATTTTATAATTTTTTTATTATGATATTTTTATAATAAATTATGATTATGATTGTTTTATACTAAATACTCATTATTATAGTTTTATAATAAAAAAATTATGATAGTTTTATAAAAAAAAATTATTCAGAATTTTTTATATATGATTTTGAGTTTGGACCATTTTTTTAATTTTGTTGATTCCAATTAGTTTATTACAATAAAAACTTCTAGAAAGATAAAAACCAGAAAAATTAATATATTTAAAAATATATACTTCCCTTATGAAATTAATTTCATTATTGTAATGAGATTTATAAATAAAAAGTATATTAAAAAAATCAATAGATTTTGATCCTTCCTTGATTCAATTTAATATATTTAAATCTATTTTAACTAAGGGGTTTTGTGAAAATATCAACATGTTTTTCTTACATTCTGATGATTTGGAAATTTATATCTATATTATGTCTATGATCCCAATGGAAGTGGTTTCTTATATATATATATATGTTTTACACCGGAGTGATGTTATGAGATTTCACTTAGAGAAATGAAACATGTTTTGTCACAAACTATTTGAGTTTTAGTAAAACTCATTCCATAGTGAGAGAGTGTGTATTTCATCTACAACACTATTTCACTTCAACTTCTATAGGCCACTTATTTGGATTCAGTAGTGGGAAGTGCTAATGGGTATTGAATATTACAATACCATAAACTAATAAGTCTCCTATGAAATTTCATATTCCATGTATACATTTTCTATACATTCTACAACTACCAAAGTCAGCATCCAAAACACTTTTTAGTTAAAAATCATTTCCAGAAGAATGGAATAATCCTAAATCTATAATTCTTATAATATAATGATAGATTCATTTTATAGCTTTAATATTGGAATTTTTTGGACCGGCTTGATTTCTATCACATAAGCATAATGAAAACATTAAATCCGAACAACTAGTTATAATGTAAATTAACCTTCCAATCATACCTCTAAATGTTTTATTATCAAATGATTTCACAAATTCATCAAATCCTAAAATATTGGATGTATTGATAGGATTAATAAAACTTATATAGTGTTCATATAAAAAATATATAAGAAGAAATTATATAAACTTATGTTGATATTAAAATCAACCTTTATCATTTTTGTGAAATTTAAAAACCAATAATTTATATTAACTCATCCATCATACTCATTTCAAAGATAGATTTCATAAGATATGCAAGGGAATATATTGATGTTTTTTTATTTGACCCAAATATAATATCATAAACTTATATTTTTACAATCATATCATTTATATTTACTTATTTTATAAAATGTGTTGAATTGAAAGCTCCTCTAACAATTTTTTTGTAAAAAATCCAGTAAACCTATCATACCAAGATCTAGGGACTTGTTTAAGTCGATAAATTTAATTAGCATGTTTATAAATATATTTTGGATGTTTTTTAATTTCAAAACCAAGTGGTTGTTCTATATAAAAATCCTCCTTGGCATATCTAGTGAGAAAGAAAATTAATATCAATTTGAAATAGTTTTAATTTTATGAATGTTGATAAGATAGATATATACAAATAGTCACGAGTCTTGCTACAAAAGAATAGGATTTTTTTTTAGTTTTTCCCCTATTTTTGATTATAACCCACACCAACAATTATAGATTTATTTCAAACTATTATTAGTTTTTCATTACTTTTTTTCTTGAAAACCCATTTTACTCCAATTACTGAAGTATCATTACGATGTTCATCCAAATTCTATGCTTGATCCCTTTAAAACTCAATGAGATCATCTTGTGTTTCATTTATCCAATTATCATAACATAATTTCTCATTAGGATTCATAGGTGTTAAATTAGATAACAAATCTGGATGTTAAATTTCATTTCTCAAAGAACTTATAGTTATAACTAGTCGATCTACATCACCATTGATATTATCAATAGGATTATTCCAGTGAAATGAGTGGTTTTTTGGATTATAATAAAGATTGTTCTTCAAAAATAGGTTGAAAATACTCATGAGGGATAACTTCGAAACCATATTATTTAGTTACATTATACTAACATGTACTTATAATTAATATTTTCTTTCCTTTAAACGTATGTTATACTGTGTCACATTCATTATAACAATATACGAATAAATTGAAATGCAATTTTCAATTATAAACCATGATGTGAAAATTGTTCAATTATAAACAGTGATGAATGTGACCATTGGAAACAATAATATATTTAACATTATAATTATTTTTTTATATATAGAAATGAAAATTGAAAATTAATTCAGAAAGAAGAGTCAATGACCTCTACCAGTAGAATTGTGCCACACAAAAACCATTTTTCAGAGCTTGGGATTGATGTAGGATCATTGCGATTTTCTCTAGACTAATCCCAAGCTGATCTTCAATATGTTAGTCTTGAAAAAATTCACCTATGGGAGAATTTCAAGTTGGTGGACATCACCCCTCGGGCGATGTTATCAGAGCCTCCCAAAGATTCTATCACCATTGCACACCTTACCATTATGTCATATGAAGGTGTTATAAGGGGTTATGTTACGAGGTATTATTTACTTATTATGTAATATCATTTTATAAATACAATTCTTATTCCATCAATTTCATTCTGAGAATAGTCGTTCTTCAAAATATGATGAATTTGATAAATTTATTTTTTGTGTAAAATGGTACATTTCAGTAATATATAAATTATTATATCAAACTAAGGTTTTATTAATAATGTTATTAATATAAAATAGTGCTATAAAAACAATCCTTTTAATTATAAAGGATTATTATATCTATTCATTATTTTTTACTCAACAAATGATTAAATAATTACTTTTATAAAATTTCTATTTTTGTACCATACAACTAAAATTGAATTTTTAATTTCAATTAATGAATTTATTTTGGTAAATTAAATTATTTTTGAAATAAATAAAATTTTAATAAAGTATAATTATTAAATTAAATTTATTAATTACAAATGATCATATAAATTTTATTAATTCAAAAGTAATTTTTATTAATGTTCGAAATCTATTTTTGTCAAAACCCGTCAATTTTCAATAAATGTAAGATTTTTATTTTATAAGTGAAAATTCACATATATAAAATTTTATTTAGGTAAAATGAAATTTATATATAGAATAAATATTTAAAAATTATCCAATGTTTAATTTTTCATTGTTTTCTGAGACTGTCAAATTTTTGGGTACAAATTAAAAACCGTATAAATACATAATGTGTTTTATGATATCTTAATGACCAAATATTGACTTAATAAAATACTATAAAAGTTATATTCAGAAAAATATATTATCATAATTTAACTTTGTTTAATTTTAGGTTTATATGATTTATATTATAAAGCCTTAGTGAATCCTCCAAGACATATAACATATTTTTAGATTTTAAAATCATTTCCTTCAAAGTGTGACACCTATACATAAGAAAGGAAAATGTTTTAATATCTTCAGAACATAGAATTAAAAAATAATTTATAGCAATCCCCTTTTCTAGAAACCATGGGGAAAAAAATTGGATGGTTTGCGGTTTGGAATATTTTAGTGTGTAGTGTCCAAAACCAAAATAATTATAAATTCCCCCACCATTCCTATAGAAACCCACCCAAGAACCCATTAATCTTCACTAAAACATCATTAATATCAGACATACTATTCTCTATAACTCATTATATTCCTTCCAAAGCTCCCCATGATCTTAAGAACCCTATCCCAGGACTCTGGGATCCCACATCCAAGTAAAGGATCATTTATTTTCTCTCTTCCATTCAATTCAAGAACCTTGTTTGAAATTAGTTTTTTCAATTTCCATTAGTTATATTGTCATAATTTTATGATAAAATCACCAGTTTAAATTTCATGTTATTTCATGGAGGTATCATTTATCTTCCCTATTTTTACTCTTAAGCCATTACTATGCCAAAATTCATTAAGAGTTATTTTCTTTCTTAATTTTTTCCAAGTTTCCTTATATTTTTACATGATTTTATTTTCAATTCAAAATTATGAGGTATGTTTCCAAACCACCCCCATAATTCCCTAATTATTTTTTAATGATGATAGAATCCTTTATCTCACATTAATCAATCTTGTGTACACACATTACCATGCTGAAATTCCCTAAGGGATTTGTCTCCTCTCAATTCCATTCAAAAAATTCTTTTATATTATGCATCTAAATTCCATTTTATATATTGGGATATTATGTTACATGATCCCATTAATATCCATTTCATGTATAAATTATGAGATACTTATTTTTCTCTCATCAACCCATTTTACCAATTTCTATTTTACGTCATTATTCTCCAAAAAGCGCACCACAATTTTCCATGCGAAGATCATCGTGTAGTGAATACCATACCCATTTCTCTATCAAGGGTATTCATATTTATGCTCATGTACTTATTTATTTGGGTAATTAAATGTTTTTATTCTTATTTCTTGTTACTATAAAATATTATGATGTTTAACGAGTCCATGTTGTATGATCTATGTTGCACACTAATACATGAAAACAAAAAGATTATAAATGGTGCACCCTGATGGCAATCCAATGATTTGGGTAATCTTTAGTATCATGATATTACATGTGAAATGAGGTTTTACTCATGATAATTTAGGTTCAATGAGGGTTTACTCATTCTAATTCATGTTCAATGAGGGTTTACTCGTGCTAATCCTTGTGAAATGAGCCTTAGCTCGTGCTGATATCATGTTGTATGTTGATTCCAAATTTCCCTGTTATGAATGTCATACTATTTCATGTCTTTATATTCATGTTTCTTTTATGATCCACTAATATGAATATTTACTAAAATGTATTTTCTTCCTCATGTTATGACATGTTTATTCCCATACTGGGCTTTATAGCTCACCCTATTCTTATGTGTTTCCTCAGGTTATCTGATGTAGTGTTATATATGAAGGACTGTTGTGGTCATTTAAAAGAAATTTTCAATAAATATGTTTAATTTCATGTTTTCTGTTGTTATTTAATATTCATAATCCCCAATCACATTATACCTATCAATATTATGAGCTTTATTAAGTGGATATTATGTAGTGAATCATGTTTAAATGTTAAAAAGAGAAGGGTTGTTATAGTTGTAATCATAATATAGGTTTAGTTATTCTTTGGATTAGGATTAGGAAAATCATGTTAAATCATTAGTGATAATAATATTTATTTGAAAATAATCCCTAAATTTTGGTGACTATAGATATGTTTTTTATCAAGAAAATGCATCTCTGTATGGATATGAACAAGTAGAGTTGGATATAGAACAGATGTATCTAGGGGTAAAACCCAAAAACACCACTTTGAGATGGACACAAATGTGTACTGATGCATGAAAATGGGCCTTGATACACTCTTGGTTTGTCACTCAAGAGGAGTATGATTTGGTAAATTCATAAGATCGTTATGAACCATTTTTAATGGAACTAAATAAAATGACCCTATTAATATACATTAAGAAATAGATCATGATAACCTAGATTGAAACATAGGGTATCCCAAGATAGGATATACTATTCATATACCAGTTTATACTAATATTTTCAATACATTCCTATTAGATAATTATTCAAACCCCTTAATTGTATTATATTTTTTTAGTTAAAATATGGAAGGAGGTAGATCATGAACAACTCTTCTTTCTCTTCCTGAAGAACTACATGGAAAGATTATCCCAAAGTCATGCTTAAATGACTTTAAAATGTTTTCAAAAATACACGTTACATGAAAACAACTTTATGAGGCATCCAATACCACTATCACTGCATTATTCTTTCAAGGATCAAGTACCATCTATTAGATAATATTCCTACCTCAACATTCTTACCATGAAAATTTTGGGAAGTACAATCAATGTATTTGGAACTTTTTCTCTTTATTTCCAAATAATGAAGCACTAAATGATTTTCTAGATGCTGCAAAAGGGGGGAAACCTCTAATAAGCCTATATGTTTCAAATTATATAATTCTTCATTTTGGGAAATACCAAATCTAATATACCAAAACCATATTTTGAAATATTTGATGATGAATTAGTAATAAGTATTTATAAAAAATAATTTCACGAAGATATTTCAATGTTATATATAAGAAATATCTTTCTAATGACTTATCAGGGCTTCTATTCACAAAATCAAATAATCATGAGAAATTTTTTGGTAAATTAAGTAGTTGATTTTTAAAATATCCTAATGTACCATTGTGACACATGAAACCTTTCTACTTAAAGTAAGTGCTAAAAGGAATGACTAAAGACTTCATTGAAAAGATGATGGATAAATACCCTCACCTGTTTTGACCGTCATATGTAAAATAAAATTTCAGGGATGAAATTTCTTAAGGGGGAAGAATGTACCAAACCCAACATTAGATTAATATTTTATTTCCTTTAAATGTATGTTTTACTATGTCTCATTCATTACAACTATATAATTATACATTGGAATATAACTATTAGTTTTCAACCATTATGCGAGAGTTGGTAAATTATGACCGATGATAAATATAAACATTAGAAACAATAATAAATTTTACATTATAATTATTTTTTATAAAGAGAAATGAAAATGGGAAATTAATTTTGAAAGAAGAGTCAATAACCTCTACCAGTAGAATGTGACGTACAAATCCTATTTGCCAGATCCCGAAGAAAAGGTACTGTCACTAGTCTTTTCTCCAGACCAATCCCAAGATGAGATTTAACATGTTAATCTTGAATGAAATCTCCCACAAGAAGTTCAAGTTGGTGGAAATTACCACTCAGGCGGTTTTATCAAAGTTGCGTAAGGATTCTATCACCGTCGCATACCTTACCCTAAGGTCATATGTGGGTGTTATAATGGGTTATGTAACAAGGTATTAGTTACTTATTTTTTAATCCATTTTTATAAATAAAATTTTTATTCCATAAATTTTGTTATGAGAATAGTCATTCTTAAAAATATAATGAATTAGATAAATTGATTTTTTTGGTAAAATGGAACTTTTTAGAAATATATAAATTATAATGTTAAACTGTGGTTTTATTAATAATGTTATTATAATTATATAGTTTTATAAAAACACTCATTTGGATTATAAATTATTATTATATCTATTACTTATTGTTTTTACTCTATAGATGATTTAGTAATCGGTTTTATAATAATTATATTTTTATACTATAAAAAAAGTATTGCATATTTAATTTCAATTAAATAATTTATTTTTCATAATTAAATGTTTTTTTAAATAAAATAATATTTAGTAAAATATTAGTATTAAATTACATTTATTAAATATAAATGACTATATAATTTTTATTAAATCAAAAGTAATTTTTATTATGGTTTGAAAATTGTCTTTGTCAAAACCCTTCAATTTTCAATAAATGTTTGTTTTTATTTCAAAAAAGAAAATTAATATATTTAGAATTTTATTTAGATAAAATTAATATTATTTTTGGAATCAGGCTATCAAAATTATCCAATAGTGAATTTTTCATAATCTTCTGAGGCTGTCGAATTTTTGGGTAAAAATTTATACTGTATCAATATATAATGTGTCTTATGACATCATAATGACCTAATAGTGATGTAATAAAAAACAATAAAAGGTATCTACAGAAAAGTACATGATTTTAATTTAAAATAATTCAATTTTAGGTTTATTTGATTTATTTTATAAATCCTTTGGTAATCCTACGAGACATATAAAATATATTATGATTTTAAAATAATTTACTTGAAAGTGTAACTCACCTCCACATAAGAAAGGGAAATATTTTAATATCATCAAAAATTATAATTATAAAACAATTTATACCACTACCATTTTTTATAAACAATTTTCAAAACAAATGGGATGGTCTGTTATTTTGAATATTTTTGTGTATAGCTTCCAAAACCAAAATATTTATGAATTCACCCACCTTTCCTATATAAACCCAGCCAAGAACCAATTCCTCTTCACTAAAACTCAATTAATTTAATCTACACTCTTCTCTCTACTCTTTAGAGTCCTACAATGGTTTCCCAAGCACCCAATAAGCCTCTCCCAAGCATTTAGGATCATACAACCAAGTAAGGGATCGTTTCCTTTCTCTCTTCCTTTTAATTCAAGATCCTTGATTGAAATTAGTCTTGCTAATTTCAATTGGTTATTTTTTAATTCTCTTATGACAAATTACCTAAAATATATTTTATGTTATTTTAGGGAGGTATCATTTATCCTCCATAATTTGGACCCTTACCTAACCCGTTAGTATGCCAAAATTTAGTAATGGTTCCTTCTATTCTCAATTTTTGTCCATGTCTACTTATATTGTTCCATCCTTTTATTTTAAATTATAAATGATGGGGCATGTTTTAATACCCCCCATATCACCCTCATTATGTTTTAATGATTTTATACCCCATTCTAATGCATTAATCCGTCTCTTGTACACCCCTTACCATGCCAAAATTCCATAAGGGATTTGTCTCTTCTCATTTCCATTCAAGAATTTATCCTATATTAGGTATCTAAATTTTGTTTCATATGTTGGGATATTGTGTTCCATGATACCATTACTATCAATTTCATGTATAAATTATGAGATACACCTTTTCCTTAATTAATCTATTATATGAATTTCTATTTGGTGTCGTTATGCTTCCGAAATTTCCCCAAGATTATGCATGATAAAATCATCATGCAGTGAATACTGTACCCATTTCTCTATCAAGGGTATTCACATTTTTCTCATGTACTTATTTAATGGGTATTTATATGTATGTATTCCATATTCCTTGTTTCTGGAATAAATTTTTATGTTTAATGAATCCATTTTGTATGATCTCTATGGCACACTTATACAGGAAACTAAAATGATTATGATGGGTGCACCATAATAGCACTCCAATGAATTGGATAATATTTGTATCAAGATATGCCATGTGAAATGCTGCTTTTTCATGATAATTCTTGTAAAATGATGCTTTAATCCTGCTAATCCATATTCAATGGGCCATGTATCATGATAATATCATGTTGCATGTTGTTGCCACATTTTTATGTTATGAATATCATGAAACGCCATGCCTTTATGTTCATGCTTCTTTTTCACTCCATTGATATGCCTATTTATTAACATATATTTTCTTCCTCATGTTATTCCATGTTTATTCACTTACTGGGCTTTATAGCTCACCCTTTTCTTAAGTATGTCCTCAGGTTATCCCATACAGTGTTAAGCACAAATGCATTTTGTGGTCATGTAAAATAAGTTTTCAATAAAGATGTTGTATTTCCTATTTTAAGTTGTTATGTAATGTTCCTAATCACCAAGGACACTAGACCTCACCATCTTCTGAGTTTAATTAAGTGAAAATTATTTAATAAATCTTGTTTAAATGTGTAATAAAGATTAGGTTTGTTATATATTTCCTTATTAGAATAACATTATACTTTAGGTTGAAAATCAATTTTAGAAAAAACCTCTAAAGATGTTGGTTGAGGTAGTTTAAATACAAAGGGATTAGTTTAATAAAACATAACATGCACCATTTCCTCAAAAAAAATTATTTTTATTAAAAAATGTATAAGCCTTGCTAGTTATGGAATAAATTAAGAAAAATACTTCATCAAAATGTATAGAATTGTTTTATGTTCTCTTTAATATTAATGATGAATAATTTTCATCCAAATACTTTGAAGTAAGAAACTTTTGGTTACTTTGATGTAAATAATATTTTTCTTTTCTTTCTATCCACAAATCATAATGAGTTTTATTAATAAAAGTTCTAATTAAAAAAAGATTTATAGTATAGAATACAGTACTAACCTCTTCAACCTAAGAATGTTTATCAACTAAGTATTCACTCATCATGTTAATAGTGATCTCCTGAAGAACTCTATTTCATATTTCAACTACATAATTTATCTTTAGTGTTAAATGTGACAAAGAGTTATGTTCAATACCATTATTAGTAAAAAAGTTTAAAATTGAGAATTTAAAAGTTCTCTACTATGATCAATAGGAATAGTTATCAAGGATAATTTTTATCAATTTTAAATCTAGGTACAAAAGTTTTAAAATAACTAAAGGATTTATATTTTCTTTTTATCAAATAGTCTCATGTATATCAATTATATCCATCAACTAAAAAATATATATAGTATTTTCTAAAAATACCTATAGTTTGTGTAGGACCAAATAATTTTATGTGCACTATCTATAAAGAATCATATGTTGAGACTTCAACAGATTTAAAACATGACATATGTTGCTTACCATATTGATAAGGATAAAAAACTATAGAAGTATCACACTTATGTTTTGGTAGATCATTATAAAATCTTTTTATAGTATAACATGCTAAATTTTAAGGTTATAGTATTTTATTTATCTATTCCATAACAAATATTGAACTTCCATAGCACTAAGGAAATGTAGATCTTGACTTCTAAGGTCTTCTATGATTAATGTTTATACATTCTCAAGACATTTGGCAGAAATAATGAACTCATCTTTTGAACTATGTATGATATATTTTTCATTCTTGATGTTTATGGTATAAGCATCATCAAATTATTAACTTATACTGATAAGGTTGGGCTTCAGTCCTACAAAAAATAAAATATTTGAAATATGATTTTTTTTCTAAGAAGTATGATATCACTTATACTAAAGATTTCTCATTGAGAGTTATATCTGAAAGTGACATTTCCACCTTTTATATTTATAATATTCATAAATAATTATTTTTTTCTAGTCATGTGTCTAGAGAAACCAATATCCATATACATTTTTTTTATTGTTGGTACATTCTATAATTTTTTTTTGAAAAAAATGAAATAATTTTTTTGGAACCCAAATCTTCTTAGGTTGGATATTATTAGAAAATATAAGTTTAGGCAACCACATTTTTCCGAAAATATTTTTTATAGAAAATTTCATTTAATTAGAAAAATATGCATTATTAAAACATGGAGACTAAACTTTATTTAAAGAATATTACTTTTCTAATGTCAAAAACATTGATACAAAGTGAAAAATGGTGAAATTTTAGAAAAAATAGTTATTATTGAAAACAGGTTTTTGGTTGGAAAAAACAATTTCAGTATTTTCACTCCAATGAATAATTTTCTTATACATTTTATTGATGTTTTTCATAGTAGTGGTAAATAGAGATAAACATTTCTTTAAGCTAGAAATATATGAGTTTAGTTTTATAAATCATTTTTTAACCTCATGAGTAATAGTATTAGAATTTAGTTTCATGAAATCAATTTGTAAAGTATTTTTCTCATAAATAACTTTATCAAGATATTTATAAATATTTTCCATTTAAAAACCAATTTTATTAATAAATTTATCCTTTAATTTTCCTTTTCAATTCTGTCTTGGTAATTATGATGTTTTTTAAAAAAATTAAAATTTCCATTTTGTTGTAGTTCCAGAAACCTTGATACTTTTTCATAAGTAGATAGAGCATTATTCTCATTAGATGAGGAAGATTATTTTTGAGATAATGTAGAAATTTTCCCATTTGGATAGTTTTTATTTAATAAAATATTACTAATGTACTCAAAAAAATTTACCTTTTACATGACACAGTTATTAACCTTTGTAATTTTGAAAAATGTCAAATATTCCTCTTTCTTGAATTTTTTTTCAGAAGAACATTCTGAAAACTATTTCAACCACTGAAACACCAAGTGTGAGATTATTTCTGAATTTTCTTATTCTTAGACTAGTTATATTTCTTTTTATTCCAATCTAAATTTCCCTCTTTATTTTCTTTTCTTTTAAACTATGGACAATCTAGTATGATATGTCCAGTTTTATTTCATTCGTAACTAGTAACCGCACTAGAGTCTTTCTTATAATTTTTACCCTTATGACTATTTTTTAGTCTGTATTATAAATTTTTTTCCTATGATTTTTTCATCCTTCTAGAAAGATTTTTCAACTCATTTTTAGATGGTACTGATGACCTAGAATATAATTCAATAACTAGTTTATTTTTCTTGGAAAACATCACGACATGTTCAGCTGACTGAACTATTGTGGGAACATTATAAGTAATCGATAATGAAACTCCACCATTTTTAAAGGTTAACATATCAATATCTATTTTCAATATTCCATTATATTTGATAGGGGAACCAATAATATCATCTAATGTATGATTGGTAATTTTTATTGTGTCATCCAATGAAGTTATTTATGATTCTCATTCATTTAAAATCATATCTATTATCTTTTCAACTAAGATTAAATCAGTAATATCTTTTTCTCCTTGAGAATAAAAACTATTAATAATAATCAGGAATATTTGATTCATTTTAAATATTGATTATCTATGAAGAAAATCAAAATATTGATAATCAGATATCATCATGGATCATTTGGCTTCATCTAATTTAGAATTACACAAGTGCATAATATATATTTTTACAAATTCTATTAGAAACATCACATGAACAAATATTACTATACACATTCCTTATCAAATTACACAAAATGGTATTCGATACTCTTTAATTCAATTTATATTCTTGCATATTCAGATTAGTGAAATTGGATACTTTTTTCTCATGTATCATGTAATCACCATCTAGAATCAAAATGTTATAAACTCTAAGATTTTAACAAAATTTCTCATACTATATCTCTAGTAATCATAATCAGTACCATAAAACATTGTTGGTCGATTAGGATTGATATTTTAATGTGTTACAACATTTGTACCTTGCACCTTTAAATTAGTATAAACATTTTTATAAAAACACACATTAGTGTAATAAATGTTTATAAACAATAATTTTATACAAAATCTTAAAAAACTTGAAGTTTATAGAATATGTCAAATTTCAGCATGTATAAGTAGTAGAACCTACTCAGATACCAATTGTTTGATCGTAAGAGTTTAGGAAGTCTACAAGAGGGGTTGATTTTTGTTTAAAAAATTAAACAAAAATAAAACATAATTAATCATTAAGTATAATTTCAGACTCAGGTATCGTCTGATTACTAGAGTTTTAGAATAAAAATTAGGAACTATTTGATAATATTAGATTATTTTATTCTTATCACTTTCTGTTTGATAAAATAGTTTGTTTAGAAAGATAAGAATTAAAAATAACTTTCTAATACACACACAATTGAAATATTAATGTGTAAAAACATGAAAAATACAAAGAATATAAAAGTAATAATGACATAAAAGCATAATAAAAAAATCATTCTTTTAACTTAAGAGTTAATGTATCCAATAACCCTGATTAACGGTATCCAAAATTTTAAACATATTTTACGGTCTTTCTTCCCTTATTATAAAATTCTTTAATATGCAGATCAGATAGATTTTTATTTATATTTGTATAATCCATCGATATAATGATCATACTCTATATTATTAGCGTTATAATCCCTCAATCTGATGGATCAGATTCCATATCTTTGTATCCCCAGAAGTCCTTGATCAGTACCACAATATGATGTAAAAGACAAAAGAAAATTTATTCAAAATGATTTTCATCCCTAAAAAGGATTCCATATAACTTAAACACTCTATAGAATTATAGGTAATAAGAATAAGAATTTCCAAAGGATATATCTTCAGAATAATTGAGTCGTGAATTATTTCTTCTCACAACTCTTTGAATGACTAGTTATTGATAGGAAATATTTCATTGGTCATTTTTCAGAGTTAGTTGAAATGGAATCATATATCTTGAACTGAATAGCTCAAAGTGATCTGGAATAAATGAATTTACAATGTACTTTTTTTTCCACCATTACAATTCTAAAAGGTTTCCATATGATATAAACAATTCTTAGTCACTCTGATTATAAACATTGGTCAGAACAATTGAATTTCCAATTACTTTTCTAACTGATAATCTGAATGAGGGTTATTCCAATGGATTGTTACTGATGTCAGTATATTGGTCATGAATTGTTTTAGGTAGAAAGGATATAAGTCCCACCAGTATTAAGAAAAAAAGCTTAGTCTGATGTACTAGAAACTCCTTCAGTTTGATGAATCGGATTGAGTAATATAATTTTTATTTTCTAGAGACATTATAATTATTACTACATTCAATATAAAATAATTTTTTCTACAAAAAAATATTAGAAAACATGTACCATATAAAATTTAGTAATCATAGTTTTAATAATGTGTTTGTGATTTCCAAAACTAAATGAATGAAAATGTATAATGTAATACTTTCCACTCAACACCCCGATCATGAATTATGTACATAAATCTAGATTCCAATGCAGGTTGTGTGTATAAAACCAGTATAAAACTAAAAATAAATTCTTAACATAAGTGAAAATGAATAATAGTTGTATTCAATGATAATAAAAAAATAAAGAAAAAAATATAATTTATTGATGGGCCACATGCTAACTATGTTTCCCTAAACCCTGGATATCCCTACTTCATATCCAAGCTAGAATAATAGTCACAACAAATGTTATGACCATTTGTTGTTCATAAGGCCAACTCATATTTCCTAGAGTATCCATAGGTAAAATCATTCTTCAGTTTGGAGATAAGGTTTTTGATCCCTATCTCTATCAGTAGTTAGTTATTAAGGCCATCAAATCACATTTTTGCCTCAGGCTAGGCTATAAGTCCCTCTTATCCTGAAACTAGGAAAGTTCATCACTCAATGATATAATACCTCCACCCAATGTATTGGTAAAGCTTCTACATCATCACATGTCACACATTCCCCCCTCTAAGGTCTAACCAAGCAATGGTGTTCAACTTTTTTACTTTCTGTTACAAGAAAAACCTCTATATGACATACATTCACACATAATAGGGCATAACATGTACAAGCACAAAAATAGAATATCAATAGTGTGTCTCAATATGCACACACATAAACATATTTTATCAATATAAGAAATCAGTCTCACATGATACACATGGGAACACATGTGATCAATATCAAACATCTATCTCATTTTCTATGCTCACACACACAAACAGATGTGATCAATATCAAATATGAGATTTTGGGGCTATACAAACACATGTGATCAAAATCATAAAATTTATATCAGGGATCTAAATTGAAAGAAAATTCATGCATTAACAGTGTTAAAAAAATAATCACCTTTCAACATGAGCCTCACATGCCAATTCCCTAACAAAAATCACTGGAATGAATGATTCTTAAGTTGTTGAATAATCTTGTAGAAAATGTGATTTGAGGGAAATTCTTTCACAAAGGTGGTATTTTTAAACTTGAACACATTTCCTTCCATTATTATCTAACCAAGGACCATATAATTCATCTATTTTCTAGGAACAAAACCCTTTCCCAGGTAAAGGATATATATAAAAACCAATAATAACAAAGGAAAACCAAGTATAAAGGGAGGAGAACTAACATAGAATTAACTAGAGTTGATATTAAAATATTGAGGGTGAAGAAAAGGGTTTTGGGATGGGTGTTCTATTAATGATGTCCTAGAGTCTCCCCATGTTTGAGATAAAAGGATGGTAGAATGCAGGATTTGAGGGTCCTCAATAATTTAAAGGAATACTGGGAAAACATCAATCATGGAATTCTATATTGGTATATAATACAGTGGATCCCAAATCCCAAAAATACACAACACAAGGGAGATTTATAATCCACAATAGAGGATGGTTAGAAATACATCTAGAATCTACACCAATGTAAATAAAGGGATAATATACACTATTATAATGTACTATGACAATATGGTTATCACCACACTATAGCCTCCTGGATATCTCAAGGACACTATGCTGCAACCATCCTCTTCAGTGAAATAATGCTTAATTGGGAAGGACATCTAGAACACAACATTCCCTGCATTCCTACTATAGTCAACACTCCATGCCATAACTATTCCAAAACAAAAAGAACCATAAAAACAGATTTCCACACTATAGTGTCTTAATCATACTATAGCCCCAACCTCAATGATGTTGAATATAAACCAAAATGTATTACTTAGATTCTTCTTAAAATATTATTGTTTCATAAATATCCCCAATAATAAATTCTCATCCTTGAGAAGTGAATCTATAATAATTACGTAGACAACCTAGGCCACTGATCCAGAACATTAGACTCACAGTCCCACATCCCCTCTTAAACCCTCTGATTCCACCATAAGACTTGAACAAGTGGACCATATTACCCCTCAACACCTTTTTACTCCATTCTATAATTCAAACCAGTCACTCTAAAAATGATAAATCCACTTAAAACTCAATTTCCTTATAGTTGATCATATGAATTGGATCTGGATTATATCTCTTAATCTAAGAGATTGAGAACATTTTATGAATACATCAACATGAAAGAGAAAGTTCTAGTCAATAATCCACTACTCTAAAATGCATAGTAAACTCAAATGGTCCAACAAACCAGGGTGTTGGTATATCTTGAATCAGAAAATGATGATGTCCCAACTGAGGTGATAGCTACATGAAAACTTGGTTTCCTATAAAAAAACTCCAAGGTTCATGTCTTATAGTATAAATATGATCATTGTCTACTTTGAGAAAAAACAGACCGCTTCCTAATCAACTACACCCTATTAGAGGTCTCCATCACCATACATGGCCTAACAACAGTTTCCTCGCCCATCTCATGCTAACAAAATGGAGAGAAACATAGCCGATAACAAAGTACCTCAAACTGGTTCCATTTGAATTGAATCCTAGAAACTGTTATTGTATGAAAACCCTACCAATTTTAGATCATCATCCCTTGCTCCATCAAAGTCCAGGACACATGCTCAAAGCATACCCTCTAGGATTTGGATTACCCCACCTGACTACCATTGGTCTATGGATGACATGCCTTACTCAGTTTTAGATAATCTCCCAAATCCTTCTGTGTTTCCTTATAATAACATGGCCTAAAATCAACATTCCTATATTATATAATACTCAAGGAACTCCATGAATTTATACAATCTATTAGACATAAATATTTCACAAATCATCAATTGAGTGAGTTTCTCATATTGGTAAGAATTGTACCACTTTCTTTGGTTGATTAATTATCACCTAAAAATGATATCAACTCCTAGGGGTACTAGGTAACCCCATATAAAATTCCATCTCACCTCATCACACCTCCACACAGTCTTGGGGAGTGAATGAAGTAGCCCTCTTGGTTACTTATTCTCTACCTTGATCCTCTAATATAGCAACTTGACCCTTTTCCTAAATTACCTTTACATCATATTAAAGATAAAAAACATAAAAAAATTACACTTATAGGATAAAAAGTTTTATTCCTTGGTAAAACTAGGACCATAATAAACATTTACAACACAAAACATTAATTTAATTCCTTTTACTCTAGCTTCTTATCAGATCTTGTGTAATCCTTAGTACATATAGTCACGAGAGGATATACATCAAAAGGTGTGAGATAAAATCTCAGTAAGAAGAAAATAACATGAGACAATATAAAATGGTATGAGAATAATCATTATCAGCATAACATAGCATAGGATCACAATCAGGATAGAAAACATAAGAAAAAACTTGGAATGTGGTAATGCTTAAAAATCAAACATCATGTCTTAGTTGTCAACTACCAAACATAATTAAGAAAAAATATAGCATCATGGTCATGAATAATTTCACTTTAAATCATGAGATTGATGACGTTACCCAATGAATTTTATCACTATATAATTCTGGTCACACCCATCACATCAAAACATTCGTATTGGGCTATATAATTCTGGGTTCACCCATCACATCATAACATTTACATTATAATGCATGCCACATAGAACATATGTCAAACATGAGAATAAAATAACCCATGGAAATAAATTTGTTTCAAATCATAAATAAAACATTCATAAACATTTTTTTCCCAAAAAAAGGTGGGAAATATCAATCTAGACACAGAGTTCTTATACTTTAGTGAAGAGTGAAACAGTATTCAAGAAGTAAACAAGGTTTGTTTATTTGAAAAAATATTTCATTTGGAACACATTGTATTTTTTATATAATCATTTAGAAAAAATGAGTATCCTATAAAAGGTATGATAATAATCAAAAAAATAATTTATAAGTTATGAACATACTTAAAATGGGTTGAATAGGGAAAACCCAAAGAAAGAGAGTTGGGTTCGAGAATTTCCCCTTACCTTGTATCTGAACGCTTTCTTCAATTTAATTTCCAATATAATGATATTATATTAATTAATTAACAATTAATAAACCATTTATATATAAAAATGGTTAATTTTGGTTTCATTAAGTTCTCTTATGGGCCTTTTGATGAGTTATTGAGTTTAAATTCATTGTTCTTGAGTGTTCCTTTTCATAGATTACAAGAACGATTCACTTGTACACATGAATGAAAGTTCGTGTAGAACATGGATAAACATCTAGAATTGCTATTAAATTTTATTAGTAATATTAAAGTAGTTTAAATGATATTATATTGAATTTGATTATATACCATGAGTATTAATCATTAGTTAAAATTTAATGATTATTATTTTATGTTAATTTGGGTTCTTTTGGGATTATAACAAACATGGTTTGTTTCATCAATTAGTATTATGTATAATAATTTTTTACATAACATAAAACAGGTTAAAACATACATATTAAAATCATTTTTCACCCATTTAATGGATTTATTTGCATCCTTTAAGGATTTTAAGGAAAATCGATGTTCATCGCCCATGATGTAGGTAAATTAACACATCATGGGCAACAATTTCATTTTTATAAACAAAGAGAGAGAGAGAGAGAGATAGAGTGGAAGGAGTGTAATGAATAATCCTTCAATAACATGATATCATACCATTATATCAATCATACTATATTTTTCATGACATTTGGACAAGATAAGTTGAGGATTAGAGAAGAAAATAAATGAAATTTGAATGGAAATTCAATGAAAAGAGAGAGAAATTACATCTTTAACATATCTTCTTTGAGTGCCTCTCTAGGGGAGAGGTTTTGATCTTTTTAAGAGAAAAAGGGATGTTGGATGTGGGGGAGGATCTTGAGAAGATATTTGATTATAATTTGGAGTAGAAAAAATTCTTGATATGTTTGGGGAAATGAGGGTGTGAGGGTGGTCTTTATAGTGGAGGGGAGGAGGGTTTTCTTTATATTTTATTCATTAGTTTATTATTCTTTCACAATAAAAGATACAGTGATGATTCCATGATAAAGAATAGTAATAAGTGAAAGCGAGTTCTATATTTGGGTGCATACATAACACATGATTTTAGTAATATTGGATTTATGTTATAATGTATTTATCTTGTAAATTAATATTTTTTACTATTCACAAAATTAAAGTATTTCCAAAAAAATTAAAAATTCATTGTAACCATTTTTCAACATGTAGAATCCAAAAATTAACTCCATTTTATGAAAATAATTTTATAAATATGATTAATTAAATCTTTAATTAAAATCATAATTTACTTGAGAAGTACAAATTTTAAAATTAAAAAAAATGCTTTTTTAACACATTGAAAAATTAATTAATGTCTCATAAAATTACCATATAATAACAAGACATAAAAATAATAGTTTATGAATAAATTTTTTGAAACTAAATTTTCTTTTATATTATTAAATTAGTCATTCAATATTCACTACATATAAAAATTCCAACACTATAATATAATTTTAACATATTGACACGTATAGGATGGATTAAAATTATTTATACTATCATTGGTAATGTAACTATTCACTTTTCCAATTTATGATTCATAAGGTTAATATTAATATTCATAAGGACATGTTACTATTTATAAGGGTATGTTACAATTCCCTAAAAATTAATTTTTTCCAATCAGACTCCACACATTTTACTGATCAAAACCGTGTATGTCAAATTTTAGAAATTCAATTATCAGAAGTGGAAAATTGATGTTTAATGGTCACATAGTAGTTCGTTTAATAATGATGGGGAATTTTATTTCCTAATGTGATTTTATGTCATGAGGACATTACTACAAGAAAGGATAAATTTCATTGATAAAATTTTGGGTCATTACATTTTTTCTCTCTTTTACAATTTCTCCCTTGAAATTTTTTTTTACCTAAAAAGATGAGGGTACTAATCTTTCATCACATCCATTGGTTCTTGTTTTTCTTATTCATACATATGGTTCATCCACAACTCTTTGAAAAGGTGGGTTGTCTTGTTTCATAAAACCTTATCTCTCCATTACATAATCTTTACTGGATGCTCCTCATATGAGAGATCATCTTCGAGCAGTACCACATCAGAGCTCAGTACATATGGGGGATCTGGAATGTGTTTCCTCAAGATTGATATGTTAAACATATCATGAACTTGATCCATATTCAGTGGAAGTGCAAGATTAAAGCCCAAAACTTCTATTCATTCAAGGATCTGAATAGGGAAATATACCTTGGTCTTAACTTCCCTTTTTTTCCTAATCGCATGACTCTCCTCCATGGAGATATCTGAAGGATGTGTTTATCTCCCACATCGAACTCCAAATCCCTTTGATGATTGTAAAATTATCTCTTTTGCCGACTCTTAGCAGATTCAATATGTTTCTAGATGTGTTGAACCTTCTCTGTCATGTCTGGTAGAATATCAAGTACAAGTAGCTTTGATTCTCCTACTTCTTCTCAATAAGTTTGAGTTCTACATAACTTTACATACGTAGCAACATATGGAGCCATCTGAATACTCAATTTGAAGCTATTTTTTTTATGAAAACTCATGAAATGGGATATGAAGATCCTATCCACCTTTGAATAATAAAGAGTAGGCTCTAATCATATATTCGAGCATCTAAATAGTCCTTTTATATTGGACATCAGTTTGGGGGTGATAGTTGATGCTTCAATTTAATTCAGTTCTCAAAGAATGATAGATACTCTTCTAGAATATAGACGCGAACCTTAGATAACGATCAGATAAAATAGAGAGTGAAACCCTATGCAGTCTCAACACTTCCTTCACTTATATCTTTGCAAGTTGGTCAAGAGACAGATATTCATGAATAGTGATAAAGTGACCAGGTTTGCTGAGTCATTACACTACAACCCATTTCACATTATTTCCTTCGGATGTCTTCGGGAGAATCGTGACAAAGTCCATAGTGACATTCAACCATTTCCACATGGGTATCGGTAATGGTTTCATCATACCTTTAGACTTTTTTCTCTATACTTTAACTCGTTGACATATCAAGCACCTTGATATATATTCTGCAATCTCCTTCTTCATGTTATCCCACTAGAAGTGTTCTTAGATATCTAATTACATTTTGGTGCTACCAAGATGGATAGAGAGAGTTGATCTATGTGAATTTTACAGTATATCCTTCTTTATCCCTGGTACTTAAGGCACACAAATCTAGGTTCCAAACCATACAAGACCATCATAGTCGATATGGAATTCTTGAAGCTTCCCTTCATTTACTTCATTCACCTTCTTTTGCGACTCTAGATAATCCATTTGTTCCTCCTTAACCTTATCTTGGATAAATGGTTGCGAAATAATTAGCAATAGTTATGATTTATTTCCTACCATTATGATTTTCAAATACATCCTTTGCATATCCATGAAGATAGGGTCTTTCTCAATATGCAACATGGATTGAGTAGTAGGTTTTTTTCATCATATAACATCAACTAACTTATTCACCTTTCCAGGATGATAGTGAATAAAGAAATCAAAGACTTTGATTAGATCGAACCATATCCTTTGAAACATGTTGATATCCGTTTATGTGAATATATACTTTAGGCTCTTTTTATCTGTATATATGTCACAATTCTTACCATAGAGGTAGTGTCACCCGATTTTCATGGAAAAAACTCATAGCTGCTAGCTCTAGATCATGCGTCGGGTAGTTATGCTCATAGATCTTCAACATCTATGAGGCATACGCTACCACATTAATATTTTTCATGATTAAAAAACCCAAACCTTTCTTTGAAGCATCACTGTATATAAAAAAACTTTCTCCACTCTTGTTAATGTGAGTACAGGTGCAGTGATCAGCCTTCTCTTTATCTCTTTGAAGCTTTCCTCACATTCGTCCGTCCAGACATACTTCACCCCTTTACTTTTTATCTTATTTAGGGAACATGGAAATCATGATAGTTTTCTCATAAAATTTCGGTAGTAGCTAACTAATCCATGAAAACTATGGATTTCAGTGACACTAGAGGGGATGTTCCATTCCTCAATCACCTTTGTTATTTAATGGTATATAGAAATTCCCTCACATCGGATCATATATACCAAGAATGTGACTTGCTTCATCCAAAAGGCATACTTTCTGAACTTGGTGTACAACTTATCCTTTATCAATTTCACCAACACATGTCATAGATGTTCTTCATGTTCCTCCCTGTTCATGAAAATTTCATTAGTAAACACTACCACACATTTATCAAAGTAGTTTTTATAGACTATATTCATAAAATACCTGAAGATTTTATGATAATTTTTAAGTCCAAACGGAATCACCCAAAACTCATATTTCCCATACCATATATGGAAGGTAGTATTGTGAATATCTTCATTCTTCACCTTTAGCTGATTATATCCAAAATGAAGATTTACATTTGAGAAGTACTGATCTCCTCTTAAATAATCAAACAAGTCATCATTATTTGGAAGAGGATACATGTTCTTTATGGTGATCATATTGAGTTCTTGATAATCTATTTACAGCAGCATTGTTCCATCCTTCTTCTTCACAAAGGGCACTAGTTCACCCCAAGGTGATGCACTAGGGCATATGAACCCTTAGTACAAATTATCTTGTAGATGCTTACTTATATCCTCCAATTATATAGGATACATCCTATAGCTACACATTTAGATAATAGTATCTCATAGTATGAGCTCAATGGAGTACTCTACCTCACAATATGGGGGAAGTATTGGTAACTCTTCAGGAAATACATCACTGTATTCTCTCATGATGGAAATTTTTAATAGGTTGACACTTTACATTGACTCAACCATTTGAGTGAGGTATGATTATTCATAAAGAATTAACACCCACACTACTGAAGGATTTTTCAAAGGTGATTCATGATATTACTTACATTTTTAGAGGAGCATGGGATGGTTCAGAATATGAAAACATATTTCCTTTACTACATAGTTTACATATGCTCTATATAATAATAGCCAATCTATTCCCATTATAGCATCAAATTACACCAACGGAGTTATTATGAGATTCACTGGTAGGATCTTCCCGCATACCCCAATAGTAGAAGAGTCCAACACATGGGTTTCAATGATTTCACCACTTGATGTTTTTACAGATATCTATACTTCAAGGTATTGGGGATTCTATTGTGTAGTTATAGAAAATGTTCATGATATAAGTGAATGCGTAGAACCAAATAAAATAATACTTTTTCCATTCTTGATTGAATAGAAAGTGTACCTTGTATGAATTAACATACTTGCTCCACTTTTGCAGTAGTGAGGGTATAATCTTTCCCTTTTTCCTTTAGATTTGGCAGTTGCTAATGCAAATTACCCTTGAGGACTCGAGGGTTAGTGCCTTTCTTTCATAGTTTCCTTTCTCCCTAAACTTGTAGTATATGACCATGGCTGGTTCCCTCTTTTCCTCCACCACATTCTCCTGCCTTCTCATTTATTTTTGACACTCTTGAGCTTAGTGTCGTTCTATCCCACACTTGAATCATTTACCCATCCCTTTGAGGTAATTCCCATGATGCTTCTTCCATCATTTTTTGACATTTGGGTAGTTGAGTTTTCTTTCAACATTTCAAATTAGATCCTCTGGCATGAAACTCTGTCTTGTGTTTCTTATCACCATAGCCATGATACCATTCTCCAAAATCTATCTCTAATTTGAGATCACACTAAAAGACTTCTTCATAACTCTAGAAGACTCGACTTGTAAGATCCTATTGATGGTTTGGTTTTAATTCACTAATGAATTTATCATTTTTCTATCATTTGTTATAAAAATCATGAATTGTACATTTCAAGCCTTGTAAAATTCGTTTCATAGGCCATGAAGGATTCTCCATCATTTTTCTTTAGCTATATGAAGTCTCTCTCTATATTTTTATGAAGAGTTCATGGGAGGTACTTATTATGAAGAATTATCTTAATATTTTCCCATTTCATCTCTTCAATTTTGTCTCAAAGATTGGTGTTCATAATCAAATCTTGTCATTGATCGACCTCTCCATATAAATGATAGAAAAAAGTGTCACTTTCTCCATCTCAGAACAATGAAGCATAAAAATGATCTTCTCTATTGAGTTTACCCACTATTTTGAAACTAATGGATTAGAAGAACCACTAAACATTAGTGGTCATTTACACATAAAACACTCGATATCTAGTAGCTCCCTCTTATGTGAAGGGGGTTGTTACGTATTATTCAGGTTATTATTCATACCTTGAGAAAAAATGGGTAAGAATTTCCATGAAGTTTTGAACACCACATCCCAAATAATTTGGGATGCCTTTCAAGAATCACTACATCTTCCCTAACATGTTGGAATGGTTTCTTTGGGTTCCCATCATTTTCTAAAATTAAAAAGTTTAGAACAAAACATAAGTCAATGAGCCATGAATAAATAACATATTAATTTTTTAAATTTTAAAAAAATAATATATTGTGTTATCCCTATGTTTAACAAAGCTTATTATGTGCTAACATATACTTTGTATCCTACTAGGGTTTTCCACTAAGGTTCTCTAATCCTAATTCAAAAATTAACTAAACCGTGCCTATGATACCAACTATAGCGACCTGAAACTTTTATTACATTACTTTTAAATAATTTTAATGATAAAAAACATAAAAATATTACACTTAGAGTATCCAATAGTTTAGTGTCATCGGAAAACTAGGACCATACATAACATTTACAAGCAAAAAAATTAATTTTATTCATTCTTCTCTAGATTCTTATCGGCCCGTACTCCTTAGTACATGTAGTCACCTGATGATATAAATGAAAAATGGGTGGCCTAAAATCCATGTATGTGGAAAATAAAATGAGAAAATATAACACGGGATGATCATAATCATTAACATCATAACATAGTAATAATATCATAATCATGAGAGGACACGTTAAGAAAAGACTTGGAATGTGGAAATGCATAAAAATGAAACATCATGTCTTAGTGGTAAACTACCACACCTAGTTGTGAAAAAGGATAACATCATGTTCATGCTTCATTTCACATTAACACATGACATTCATCACCTAACCCAATTCCTTGGCACTATATATTTATGGGAGCACCCATCACATCAAAACATTAGTATTGCACTATATAATTCTGGGTGCACCTGTCACATCATAATATTTACATTATCACACATGCGACATAGAAAAGATGTCAAACTTGAGAATAAAATAAACCATTGAATTAGATGGGTTTCAAATCATAATGAAAACCTTAATAAACATTTGGTTCCAAAAATAAAGAGGGAATATCATTCTTGACATAAAACCATTATCCTTTAGTGAAGTGTGAAATAATATTTGGGAAGTAAAAAGGGTATGTCTATTTGAAATAAGAGTTCTTCTGGAAGACATTAGATTTTTAATCAAATAAATTAGAAAACATTTATAACCCATAAAAGGTGAAATAATGATGATTAAATGATTTTTAAGGCATATCCATACTGAAAATGGGTTTAAGGGATAAATGTCAAAGATAGAGAGTTGGGTTCGAGAATTTTCCCTTACCTTGTATACGAACACTTTCTTCAATTTAATGTCCTCTATAATGACATTATATTAATTAATTATAAATTACATAACATATTATAAATTAAAATGGTTATTTTTGGTTTCATTAAGTTATTTTATGTTTCTTTTGACGAGTAATAGAGAATAAATTCATTGTTTAGGAGTGTTAATTTTTAATGTTTTCTAGAACGGTTCACCTGTACACATGAATGGAAGTTCGTGTAGAACATCGATAAACAACCAAATTTGATATTACATGTTATTAGTGATATTATAGATTTATAAATGATCTTATAAGGAATTTATTTATATTCCAAGAGGATGAAACATTAAATAAAATTTATTGATGATCATTTTACGTTAATTTAGGCGGTTTTTGGATTACAACAAAGATGTTTTGTTTTATCATTTATTTTTATGAATAAAACTTGTTTTGAGAACATCAAAGGGGTTAAAAATACATATTATAGTCCATTTTCAACCATTTAATGGTTTAATTGATATCCTTTAAAGAGTTGATGTAAAATGGAAGTGCATCGCCCCTGATGTAGGTAAATTAACACATCACAAGCAACGATTTCATTTTTATAAACAAAGAGGGAGGGGGAGGAGGATTAAAATGAATAATATTTCATTAACATGCTATAATACCATTATATCAATCATACTAGAGTTATCATGAAATTTTGATCAATGAAATTGAGGATAAGAGAAGAAATGAAATGAAATTTGAAAGGAAGTAGATTGAAAAGAGACAGAAATTACCTCTTGAATATATATTCTTTGAGAGATTCATTATGGGAGAGGTTGTGGTCTTTTTATGAGTCCAAGGGCTGATAGACGTGGAGGGGGATCTTGGGAAGATATTTGAGTAAATTTTTTAGTATGCACAAGGCTGGAAAAGTGTGAGGAAATAAGGGTGTGAGGGGTTGTATTTATAGTGGAGGGGAGGAGGATGTTCTTAATATTTTAATCATTAGTTTATTATTTTTCCATAAGATAAGAAATAGTGTTGATTCCATGACCCAGAATAGTAATAAGTAAATTTGAGTTAGATATTTTGGTTCTTACATCAATCATGAAGTCAGGAAAAGTGGATTTAAATGATAATGTATTTATATGATAAATTAATGTATTTTAGAATTCACCAAAAAATCAGGTATTTTTGAAAAATCTCAGAAAATCACCCAAACTAGTTTTGGACATGAAAAATCCAAAAATGAACTCTATTTTATGAAAATAATTTTCTAAATATGATTAATTTAATTTTTTAATTAAAATTATAATTTACTTGAAAAATACAAATTTAAAAATTAAAAACTGAATTTCTAGCACTTTCAAAAATTAATTAAGGTCTCATAAAATTACCATATAACCATAAGACAGAAAAAAATAGTTTATGAAAATATTTTGTAAAAATAGATTTTATTTTAATTTATTAAATTAATCATTAAATATTCATGGATTACAAAAATACCCACATTATAATATAATTCTACCATATTGGCACTTATTGGATGGATATACTTTATTTATACTTTCAATGGTAGGGCTCATATTCACTTGGATGATTTAATATTCATAAGGGTCATATTAGTATTCCTAAGGGCATGTTGCTACTTATAAGGGTATGTTACTAATCACAAAAAAAATTATTTTGTTATATTAGACTCCAAATATTATACCAATTGCAATAGTGTATGCCGGATTTTCCAAATTCTAATCGTAGAAATGGAAATTTTATTTTTAACGGTCACTTATTAGTTCATTTAAGCATGGGGTGGAATTGTGTTACCTAAAGTGATTTTACGTGATTATGACATTACTATAAGAATGGATAAATTTCATTGATAAATGTTTGTTTCATTACATCTAATAGGTCATGTAATGATAGATGAATCCTATAATGTATCTCTTTATTATCGACCACCATAAGTGTCACATAATATCCTTATACATATTCACCTAACATGGGTTCACTATTCACAAAGAGATATGGGAGTCCCTCCATATCTATTCCCTCTTGGAGGCTTGGATGAGAACTCTCTAAAGAATGTAGTTCACATCATCACTATCGATACACCATCCAAGAATTGGGTATCTTCCTATTAACCATTCCCACATCACTAATAATTCACTTTTTTGATCATACATGGTATTTTACCATTACACCAGTGTTGATGTTTTAGCCATGGGAGTACATATCATCACACATGGATTCTTATATTATTCTACAAACCATTCATCCAATAAGTTCATCAACTACCATTCTTTTACTAAATTTCTCCGCCTAAGACCCTGTATTTTCCTACTCATAGTGTTTAAAATGAAATTACCTTTAACTAGAGTATAATACCTCTCAAAATAAAATATTTTTTTATACTCCACCAATATTCATCATAATTGATTCAATTCTCATAGAGATAAGATGTAATGAAAAATCTTTTGTTCCATATATATAAAAAATATCCCATTGAATAGATAATGGTTCCAAAACTCTAGAGAATAAACTATAGATGGTAACTCTAGGTTATGTGTGTGTAAATTTTACTCATGGAGTCGTAGTTGGAGATACCCATAAGAAACTACCATATACTTCTACATCCGTAAAACTCTTAAACCAACCCTTAAGGAATCACAATAAATTATTTATTCAATACTATGTTATATAAATGTTAGTATCATATCATTTCAACCTTATCTTTATCTCTTAGAATGCACGTTTACACTAATTAGTCGATTCAAACCTCACCCCCTTCTTGGTAAGCCCGTTCATAAGAGATTTTAAATAGATAAAGTCCTATATGAAATTTTTTTAGTATTCAAACAATCCAAGGAATCTCTTAAACTCAATATATCTTTAAGGAATTCCCAATACATCCCAGCCTTTAACTGTCCTGGTTCTATAGAAATTACTGTATTAGATATCATGTTCCCAAGAAATTGTACCTCCTTGATCTAAAAGTTACATTTTATGTTCTTGGCAGAGAGATGATGTTATCTATGTATACTAATTACAATATCTTAGTATCTATAATACATATTTGAGTTTATTGAGTATTTGAGGATATCATCAAGAAACACCACAATGAATAGTTGAGATATGGACGTAAGATCATATTCATGAGATCTATGATTATCAATGTTGATTTTTTCAACCTCAAAGTTATGAAAAGATACTCATTCAATCTATAACTACTCATGAATACTATATTAGGAATATCCACCTAAATGACTTGAAGATAGTGGTATATTAACCATTTTTCAATCTTTGAGAACCACTGGGCTCCCCACAATAGATCCGAAAATTCATCAATACATGTTTATGGCTATCTATTCTTCATGGTCATCTAGTTCGGCTTCCTGTATTATACACATAACTGGTGTGTATCTTATTGCTTCTTTGAAAAAAACATTATATAATTCTAGGGAAATGTGATTGGTCTAACAAATCTCTTTGTCTCTGAATCCTTGAGATGCACCTTAAGTATCATTAACTGATAAAATTATCTATGATACATAGGAATAAATAATGTTTTTTCTCCTATAAAGAGTTCAATAATAAATTCCATCCCTCAATTAAAAGGGAGTCATGAAAAATAATCTAGAAATAAATACTGATATAGGTCCACTATATGAGGAAAAGTTGATCAAGTTATTTCCTTATCTACCATAAAAACCATACATCGTACTTAAAATTTAATATCTCAATACTGACTCAGTCATAGACCTATTCTTCTAACTCCATCACCCCATTCATCAATAAAAAAATTATTTTATCCCAAAGGTTTATCAATGGATAATCATTTATAGTATAAGTCAATGTGTGATCAATAATTAGTCAACTAGTCAATTCCAAAAATCACATCAAACTTGTTCATCTTAAGAATCATGAAATTCTATAGAATTTTATAGCTAAAAATTACTATAGGACACTCTGCAGATCTCTAAGGATGATACATATCTTCACCATGGGAGTTCTAAGAGATAAAAGCATAGAAGATAAGTTGACTGATTATTCAAGTATAAAGATAACTTTAGATGATTTAAATGAATGTGAATATCTTATGTCAAATGAAGAATAATATATCATAGATGTGATCAAGAATTCACCTTTAACAGTTGATGATCCCTCTCAACCGTCACCTAGAATGTATTCTCCTATATAAGCTCTATCTATTTCAACTTTAAGGGCCTTCCCTTGATGAGAATAATTTTCTGGAGTCTCTGAGGTCTATCAGTTCAGAGTTTTTTGTTAAGAAACCCAAACAGATCTCTGGGTCATAGTCTATGTCTTGCCTACATTGATACAATAACCTATCAACAATGCAATCAAGTAGAACTACCATATATTTGTAACGACCCGAATCTGGATCCCTTCCACTGGTTCCCCGTACCCGGTCCACCACATGACCTCAAGCACATTTCCCCAAATGCCAGAGGCTGTCGACTAGCAGCAAGGGACTTGGTATGTTATTGGAAAACTATGCCATCATTTGTTAAGGTGTATAAGGAAAGAAAAATGACAGTCAATAGCAGAAGCAGTAAACAACATACAAACACTGAAACTAAACAGCAGAAGAAATGAACATATAATAATAATGATAATGATGCAGCAGGTACAAGTATCTAAGGAAAGCAGGAAACACAACAACATGCTGAAATAAAACTGTAAACAAAGTACAAAAGTAAACAACAACTCTAGCAGCATCACAAGCCTAAGCTCGGTACTATTCTCTCCAACTCCAACCATCAATCATGTACCCGAAGTAGAAGGGCCGCAATCTCTATCCACACCTACAACTATATAACCTATTTGGGCCGAAAAGCAGGACCTAAACAGGGTGTGAGACTAATCCCAGTAGGTAATCACCACGAGATCCATGCCCTACTATCAGTGAGTAATATAGAAAAAGTAAAGGAAATAAATGCAGCAGAGAAACAAAAATACACTAAAGTAAAAAATACTGCAAATATCTATTCACATTTATTTAGCAGTTCAGTACAATCATTTAGCTATCAACCAAGGAACCTAGCAACACCTCTATACTCCCAAGGCAAGCAAGTAATCACAAAAGGTAACGTAGCAGTCTACCTAAACAGCAAGCAGTATAAACCCAAGCTTGTTCTTTGGCTTGGTGGAATCGTCACAACCAACCAACAAATAAGGTACTAACTCTCTAGGTGGCTCCTACAAGAAAACCCCTCTAGTCAAGTATACGTACAAAGGAATAGACACTCTGGGAAGCTCTCACCATCAATTACCCTATGGTCTTGAAACTAAAGATATAGACTCTCTGAGGAAGCACTTACATATAATTCCATCTATAGTCTCGCTAAGTAACTAAGGACACTCTGAGGAAGCACAATGTCCCATTCCCATATGTCCTGTGATCGATACTAATTATAACAGAATCTCTAGGGAAGCACTAATCGTCAATTCCCCCTTTAGTCTACCTCACCAGGGTCACTCAGCCTTGAGCAGTTTAGTCGTGCATAATCGACTGTTAGCATCCTAAGTAAGTTCAGTAACTACTTGGATAATAGCTACAAATGCATCCACAAGCATATAAACAGTAGGCAATACATGCAATCAAGCCAACAGGTAGACTAACAATGTGCAAAAATGGGTTGCCTCGTAGGAAAATCGTGCCAAACGGCAATCAACAGCCAAAACAAGGGGAACCACCTGTGGGGTGATCCTCAAACATGCTAGCAAGAAATTATTAATCATCTAATAACCTCAAGAATACAAGAAATCTAAGTCAGATAACAAATAGGATCAAAACCCTAACCGAAGATACCCGATACATGGGTATCCGACACTTTTACACCAAAAACTCAAATACATTAAACGTAGGGAAAAAAACCACCTACCTCGATCCCAGTAGATTGATATATGTGAACCACAATGATAGATTCCCCTTATAACGATGTAGATCTATGAAAATGAAGAAAACTCTCAACCTAAGATAACTTGAAAACGAGGAGGAACCGAGAAACAAGGATAAAGAAGAACGGAGAGATCACCACTGCACTTCCAATGCAATCGACGATGGCTGGAATGGAGGTCGGATGGAGGCACGATGGCTCGGAGAATATTCGTCCGTACGGTCGCTCGCGGACGAATGAAACCTAGAGAAGAAGACGCTTCTGTGCGTCAGGCGCGACCTCGGTCCGTTTAATGAAAAAAAGTACATGGCATGTACTTTTAGAGTATACGGCGTGTACTAGGTCTTTTTTGTACTCCGCCAAAATCGGCCTCCACGTCACCCTTACACACCATGTGTGTGGCACGGACACGGCCAGCACACGGCTTTAGTGGAAAAAGAGTACACGGCGTGTACTCAGAAAGTACACGGTGTGTACTTCAATAATTTCCAGAAAAATCATTTTTATAAAAAACTCCAGAAAAAGGAAAATCATGCCTGAAAAGAAGATCTGGGTTCTTAAAAACCTCCCCCCTTAAAGAAATTCATCCCTGAATTTCTCTAACGAGGCGGAGAAGAAGAAACTCCGAACAGCTCCGGCCACTGCGATCATACATCAGCCTCCCTTTCCCAAGTCTCATCTTGTACTCGCCCGTGCTGCCACATCACCCGTACCAGAGGAACATACTACCCGCGGAGAACCTTCGTACTGTGATCGACAATCCAAATAGGATGCTCCTCAAATGACGCATCTGCTTCAAGCTCGACTTCCTCAGGCTGAAAGACGTGAGGTGGGTCTGAAAAGTAGTGTCAGAGCTGAGAGACATGGAAGACATCGTGCATGGACTGATACCTCTGATGTAGCTGCAACCGATAGTCAACCAAACCAACTCTCTCCAAGACCTCAAACGGCCCGATGTTCCGCGGTGAAAGCTTACCCTGTCTCCGAATTCTCTTGTGTCCGAACCTCGGGGTAACACGTAGGAAAACCTGGTCACCAGCCTCGAACTCTAGAGGTTATCTCCACTGATCAACATAAGACTTCTGTTGGGACTGCGCTGTAGCCATCCTCTTCTGAATCAGCTCTATCTGCTCTGAAGTCTCTTGTACAAGACGAGGTCCCAACAAAGCTACCTCTCCTGCCTCCAGCCAGCATAAAGGTGATCGGAATGGCCTACCGTACAAATCCTCCTATGGCGCCATCTGAATGGTCGCTTGAAAACTATTTTTGTAGGAAAACTCCACCAGAGGAATATGCTTCTCCCAAGAACCGCCAAAGTCTAGGATACAAGCTCGGAGCATATCCTCAAGCACCTGGATCGTGCGCTTGGACTGGCCATCAGTCTGGAGATGGTATGCTATACTCAAAAGTACCTGTGTACCTAAGGCCTTCTGAAGTCCCTGCCAGAACCGAGAGGCAAAGCGTGCATCCCTGTCTGAAAAAAATGGAGTGTGAAACTCCATGCAGACGAATGATCCCCCGGATGTAAATTCGTCCCAGATAATCGACACTGAAAGTCTTTTTGATTGGAAAGAAGTGAGAAACCATTGAAAGCCTATCGATGACGACCCAAACAACATCGCTCCCTCGAGGCGACCTTGACAAACTAGTCACGAAGTCCATCGTGACATCGTTCCACTTCCACTATGGAATGGGTAGCTGCTGCAAAAGCCTTGCCGGTCTATGATGCTCTGCTTTCACCTACTGACTGGTGGAACATCTCAGGACAAAACCAGCCACATCCTTCTTCATACTTGGCCACTAGTACTGGCGATGAATATCCTGAAACATCTTGGTGACTCCAGGATGAACTTCTCAAACAAAGGAATAGACGTCTCGCATCAGCTCCTCACGTATATCTGATGGCACCCATATGCCTCCCTAGAAATGCAAGATCTCATCCCCGCCAACCGTCCACCCGGGAAGAGGGTCCTCCCCTGACACGCTTTCCCGTAGGACTAGCCTTTCTGAATATGGCTGGTGCCTCATTCAAACTCAGTCCATAAGTACAGAGGTAACATCCATGGAAGATATGAGATTTTCCCCTGCCTATCGTGCACCTCCAAATGCATCTCTGATAATAGAGCCATCAGTTTCCACTCACTACTAGCCTCCTGAACTATCTGTATCTGAGTTCTCCTGCTCAGTGCATCAGCCACTGCGTTGCATTTTCTAGGTGTATAGGAAAGCTTGAAATCGAAGGACTGAAGATACTCAACCAACCTCTGATGTCTCAGATTTAGGTCACGCTGCGTGAAGATGTACTTGAGACTTTTTTGGTCAGTGTATACCACAAAATTCTCTTCCAGAAGGTAATGTCTCCAGAAACGTAAAGCATGACCAAACCCAGCCAACTCTAGGTCGTGCGTAGGATAATTCCTCTCATGAGTCCACAACTGCTAAGATCCATATGCAACCACTCGATCCTCCTGCATAAGCACTGCTCCAAGTCTGATGCCAGATGGATCACAGAAAACTGTATAGTTCTTGCCCGGCTCCAGAAAAACTAGGATCGGTGCTGAATTCAATATCCCCTTCAGCTCCTTGAAGGCTGATTCACAGGCTTATGACCAAAAAAACTTCACCCCCTTATTAGTCAAGCCTGTTAGCGGTGTTTCTAGGCGTGAGAAGTACTGTATAAACTGCCTGTAGTAACCATCCAGCCCCAAGAAGCTCCGTACCTCAAATGCGTTCTTCAGCTGATCCTAGGTAACTACTACTCTAACCTTCTCTGGGTCTACTGATACTCTTGTCTCTGAGATTACATGAACTAGGAAGTGAATCTCATCCATCCAAAAGTGGAACTTTGAGAGTTTATCATAAAGCCGATGCTCCCTCAGTGTACTCAAAATGTTCTCAAGATGGGTTTCATGGTCGTGTCGAGTGTGAGAGTAAAACACGATATCATCCATGAAGACCATGGAAAAGGACTCCAAGTAAGGATGGAAAACTCGGTTCATCAGTGCCATGAAAACTGTTGGCACATTCGTAAGACCGAACAACATAACCGTATACTCGAAGAGACCATACCTGCTCTTGAAGGCTGTTAGAGGTATATCCGAAGGTCTAATGCGCACCTGATGATAACCGGACCTCAAATCGTCCTTGGAGAACACCCTAGATCCAAGAAGTTGATCGAATATTCATCAATAATCGATAAGGGATATTGGTTCTTGACCGTAAACTGGTTCAACTTCCGATAATCCACGCAAAGCCTAAGGGTATCGTCTGCCTTCTTCGCAAACAGGACAGGCAAACCCCAAGGAGATGTACTGGGTCGGATGAAACCATTTTCCTGAAACTCCTCCAACTGCTTCTTGATCTCCTAAAACTCATGTGTAGCCATCCTATAAGGAGGAATGGACACCGGTGCTACTCCTGGCACGAGCTCAATCGATAAGTCTTCCTCACACTTTAGAGACAAACCTAAAATTTTTTCTGGAAAGACTTCTGGAAAGCGATCAACCACTGGAGAAAAATATAACTGTGAAGTCCCCTGGTCATCCAGATAAAGACTGAATGTATGTCCCCTAACTCTCTTAGACCATGATGCTTTAGTCCGGCTTGACTCTCTTGAACATCCCACTCTCCCTTATGAAGGAAATATTAACCCTCTGGTGATATGAAACTCAGCCTATGGCGATAGAAATCGACGACTGCCTCGAAGGGAACCAACTAGTCCATACCGAGAATGAAGTCATAGCCCGTCATCTCCAGGACATAGAGGTCCCATAGAAAACGATACCCTGCAGCCTCGAGAGGGCACTCCTTGCACTGACGTATGCTAGATGTCCTCATTCCCAAGGGCGTGTCGAGAGGCAACATGTCAGTAGACGAAAAGACACAGAGCTCAAGACTTTACACGGCAAAAATAGAGATAAATCTATGTAAATCACCAGTATCAAAAAGGGATGAAGATAAAACTGAGGCTACTAAGATCGTACCTTGAACTGTAGAGGGTCCAGGATCCTGCTCTTGATGAATCTGCTCTACAGCAAAAGTTTGGCATGTACCGCGACCCTGTGTAGCAGCCTGAAAACCCTGAGCTGCTTCTCCCCAAGCCCGACCACTACGTCTACGACCTCTAACCTAACTTGAACATCCTACAGAACCCCATCCCCCAATCTGCTGTGGAGCTGGAAATCTTACTCCCGTACACGGGGTCGAAACTGATCCTCCTTTACTAGCCGCTGGAAGGGGAACCTTGCAGAAACGTTGCAGGTGACCCATCTTGCCGCAGGATCAGCACTCCACTGGGTCCCTTGGGCACTGGGGATTCTTATTCCCATTCCTCCCACACTGATAATGCACCACATGGGTTCCATAAGATAGATATCGTCTACCAAAATAAATAACTCACGTCCTCGGGTAGACTCTCAGTGGCGCTTCATGCTATCTTTCTGGAAAGAACCATCCTTGGATGTTGTACCGCTCTGGTCCGCAGCTTCAGTCTCCCTCAGGTTCCTCTCTGTGATGAGTACCTGGTTGACTATCAGATTAATAGAAGTCAACTGAAAGACATTCACCTGAGATCTGATCTCTGGTCTGAGGCCTTCCTCAAACTTCCTCGCTAGAAACAGCTCATCATTCCCCTGAACGGGAGTGAATCATTGTAACTCAGTGAAGCAAGAGGAATAATCCATAATTGAGAGAGTACCCTTCTGCAGGCTCATGAACTCCCTGGCTCTGTCAGCCCTCAGTGTCACTGCGTAGAAGTATTCATAAAACGTACGCAGAAACTCATCCCAAGCCATAGCCTGCTAGCACCCCGTCTAAGATATTACGTCCCACCATCTCATGGAGGAATCTCGTAGCATATACATCACGAGCTTCACCCTCCTCGCTGGAGGTATCTCCAAATGCTCAAAGATGGATAGAATGAATTCCATCCATGACTCTTTAGCCTGAGGTCCTTCATCCCCTGAGAAGGTGGGAGGATGCTGCTGCTTGAAGACCCGCGTCAGCTCTTCCATAGTCGGGGCAGGATGCTGACTCCCTTGAAGGTCTGCATGAATCTTATGAAACCCTCTTTGAACTGAGTGTCGACACCAGTGTCTGGAATCACTACAGGTTCCATGTCCGGAATGATGGGTGAAACTACTGGTAGTCCCTGATCGATTGTATCCGGCGTACGATCGCTGCCTGGTTCCTGGTATGCAACATGAGGACATCTCGGTGCCATATCTTTGAAAGGCCAAAAACACGTTCATTAAGACGAAAACAGTTCCAACAATGGAGTGTAAAACGGGATAGGAGGTAAAAACCTTTAAATCTGAAAAAAAACATAACTACACGGCATGTAATACGAACACACGGAGTGTTTCCAGAAATCCTACCCTAGGCATGTACCTTGGCCATACAAGGCTGTGTAAACAACCCGGCTACACGGAGTGTTATTAAACTACATGGCGTGTACTGACCCTTTTCTCCCTGCCCGGTTACTCCTACATGACTAAGTCACACAGACTGTCCCAACCAAAGACTACACAGTGTGTTTAAGGAAGACACGGCACGTACTAGACATGCCTTGCCTGGCCCGTGTTGTTAGCGACACGGCCTGACACATGGTCAACACTACACGACATGTTCCTAAGGGACACAACGTGCACTTGAAGGGAAACCTCGGCCCGTGTTGTTCGTGACACGGTCAGGTACTCGTCTAATCCTTACATGGCGTGTTCTGAACAAACACGGTGTGTACAAAAGAGGATAACACAGACCTGTGTTTTTCAAGAAACGGTCGGGTACCGGGGAAAGGATACACGACATGTGCATACCGAACACAGAATGTACTAAACATGCCTTGACCGTCTCGTGTTGTTAGTTTCATGTTCGGTCCCCTAGTTAACCTCTACATGGCATTTACCTAGGGTACACAACGTGTTCCTAAAAACCATTTACAGCTCCATATCCCTGTCCACATGGTCAGTGACACGGCCAAAAACTACACGGTGTGTATACATAAAGTACACACAGTGTATTATGGGTTTTTTCAGGCAGTATCCTCAGAACTACACCAGAGCCCAGAGAACACAGAAAAAAAGGGTTAAGGTGCCAAATTCCGATCCGTGGGGGCCCATACTCCTCACGAATCAATTCCTGGCATCATAACAATGCATAGAACAAGCCACATTATAAGAACTCACGAACCACCAAATTACGATCCTTGAGGGACCATAACACCTATAAGATCAAAGTTTGGCGTCCGTGATATGAAAGATCCAAAAAAGATACCCTATCAACATAGAATCTATTCTATCACAGCAGCTATCACAACAGAAGGCATTGTCTATCACAAATCCTATCACAACAGCATGCAATCTCTAATGCAACCTAGATGGCATGGAAATATGCATGCCATGTGATCTTATAACATGGGCCTATATGATGCATGAGATGGAATACCCTCATCTCATCGGGCTCCAAAACAATAGAACCGCAATCATATAAATAGTAACAACACAAAACAAGTGCATCACCCAACGATTAAATCGATTAAACTGTAACATTCGCAAAACTCAAAACCTACAATAATCGAGGTAATATAGCTTTTCCCCTGTACACGGGTTCTAGAATGCCCGGGAATAGCTATTTACTATTTACCTATTTTGTCTTATCCCTGTCTAATGTCACTAAACAGTAAGTCAATATAAAAAGGAAAGAACTCCTCTGATACTACTTTGTAATGTCCCGAATCCGGAGCCCTTCTACTGGTACCCCGTACCCGGTCTGCCACATGACCTCAAGTGCATTTTCACAAATTCCAGAGGCTGCCAACTAGCAGCGAGGGCCTTGGTAAGTTATTGGGGAAACTATGCCCTCATTTGGTAAGGTATACAAGGCATGAAAAATGACAGTCAATAGCAGAAGCAGTAAACAACATACAAACACTGAAACTAAATAGCAGAAGCAATGAAAATATAATAATTATGATAATGATGCAGTAGGTACAAGTATCTAAGGAAAGCAGCAAACACACCAACATGCTGAAATACAACTGCAAACAAAGTACGAATGTAAACAGCAACTCCAACAGCATCGCAAGCCTAAGCTCGGTCCTATGCTCTCTACCTCCAACCAGCAATCACATACCTGAAGTAGAAGGGCCACAATCCCTATCCACACCCGCAACCATATAACCTATTTGGGATGAAATGCAGGACCCAAACAGGGTGTGAGACAAATCCCAGTAGGCAATCACCACGAGATTCGTTTCCTACTGTCAGTGAGTAATATAGAAAATGTACAAGAAATAAATGTAGCAGAGAAACAGAAATACACTAAAGTAAACAATCCTACAAATCTCCATTCACATTTATTTATTAGCTCAGTACAATCATTTAGATATCAACCAAGGAACCTAGAAACAGCTTTATACTCCCAAGGCAAGCATGTAATCACAACAGGTAACTCAGCAGTCTACCTAAACAGCAAGCAGTACAAACCCAAGCTTGTTCTTTGGCTTGGTGGACTTATCACAAAGAACCAACAAATAAAGAACTAACTCTCTGGGTGGATCATACTAGAAAACACCTATAGTCAAGTATACGTACAAAGGCACATACACTCTGGGAATCTCTCACCGTCAATTCCTATGTGGTCTTGCAACGAAAGATATAGACTCTATGAGAAAGAACTTACATCTAATTCCACCTATATTATCGCTACATAACTAAGGACACTCTATGGAATCACAAATTCCCACTCCCATAGGTCATGTGATCGATACTAATTATAACATACTCTCTAGGGAAGCCCTAATCGTCAATTACCCCTTTAATCTACCACACCAGGTTCACTCATCCCTGAGCAGTTTTGTCATGCGTAATCGACTGTTAGCAGCCTAAGTAAGTTTAGAAACTACTTGGCTAATAGCTACAAATTCATCCACAAGCATATAAATAGCAGAAAATACATGCAATCAAGTCAACATGAATACTAGCAATGTGAAAAAGGGGTTGCCTCGTAGGCAAACTGTGCCAAACGACAATCAACAGCCAAAACAAGGGGAAACACCAATGGGGTTATCCTAAAACATGTTAAAAAGAAATTATTAATCATTTTATATCCTCAAGAATACAAGAAATCTATGGTAGATAACAAACAGGATCAAAACCCTAACCCGAGATACCCGATACATGGGTATCCGACACTTTTGCCCAAAAAACTCAAAGACATTCAACATAGGGCAACAAACCACCTACCTCGATCCCAGTAGATCGATGTATGTTAACCACGATGAAATATTCCCCTTAAAATGAAATAGATCTGAGAAAACACACAAAACAATCAACCTATGATAACTTGAAAACGAGGAGGAACTGAGAAACAAGGCTAAAGTAGAACGGAGAGCTCACCGCTGCACTTCCAACGCAATTCACAGCGGCTGGAACGGAGGTCGGACGGAGGCACCGAGGCTCAGAAAAGATTCGGCCGTACGATCGCTCTCAGACGAACGAAACCTGGAGAGTAAGATGCTTTTGTGGATCAGGCACGACCCCGGTCTGTTTGATGAAAAAAATAAATTACACGGTGTGTACTTTTAGAGTGCACGACGTGTACTAGGTCTTTTCCGTACTCCGCCAAAATCGGCCTCCACATCACCCTTACACACTGTGTGTGTGGCCCGGACATAGCCATCACACGACTTCAGTGGGAAAAGAGTACACGGCGTGTACTCAGAAGGTACATGGTGTGTACTTCAAGAATTTCCAGAAAAATCATTTTTCTCAAAAACTCCGAAAAAGGAAAAACGTACATGAAAATAAGATCCGGGTTCTTATAATATTCCATATATTTCCATAATGAAAATAGTTTATCTATGGTCATATATTTTTTTATAATACCCAGATTATCCATAGTTAAACCACTGGGGGACATTTCCTCTAATAGAAATGGTTAAAGAAACCCTCCTCTAAACTAATTTTCTATTACCACATTGTTGTAACTCCTCGGTCACCCTCAAATTACTTCTAGAATAGATACCAACTATAAAACTTGGAAGTCCTCTAATTTATCCTGTAAGATCTATAAGAAAAACTATATATCAGTTACCCTCCAAACCGTTCATGGTTACCAAGTCCTTGTAAAGAACCTCTAGATTTTTCATATGTTTTAAAACATCTGATCTGATGCTTCAACTCTTCTAGAAGCTGATCTAAAATTTCTAGGGCATCTATGAATTTTCCCCATCTATGATAAGGTTGAAGTGAATTAAATCAATGAACATAGTATAGTTAGAAGATACTGATAATTTTCTTTGTGAAATATCCATAAGCTATTAAGCATTATCCAGCCTCAATATGTTCGGGAAACAACTCATTGATTAATTGAACCTTTAAGGTCACCCATGTAAGAACCTTGAATCTTCCCACCTGGTTTATAACACCCCATCGCCTCCTAGACATTCCCTAAATCATGAATTTAGTGATATTTACCTATCGATTATCTAGGGTCTTCACTAGTTTAATGACCCCCTTGATGAAATCAATCAAGTACTCAACATCCTGAGGGCCTCCAATTCCCTGAAAGGATAAGGGATTCTAGAGATGGATGTCCCATGCATAATTGACTATTTTCCTATGAAACTCACATCCTTAAAATTTCATGATGCAAATGACTCTTTGTTAAATTGGGTTTTCCACCTAAACCAATAGAGAAGGTACATGCACACAATCAACTACATCATCCTATATATATAGTGATGTAATGGGGGAATTATCCTTTATTGGATCATTCTAAACGTATTCTCATAGTGGTTCTATTAGATTCATTATAGGTAGAATATCTAACATACCTAAATTAGACTCATAAAAATTATAATAGTTTACTTATGATAACTATGAAAGTATATTATAGGAACACAAAAAGGATTTCTATAAGAGAACCTATCTGATGAAGCTACTCAGGATGATATAGATTTAATCTGCTAAAACTACCAAATTCTTAACAATAGTTATTTTTACTTTCACGTTAGTCATATTCATATAAATATAACACTAACCATTCTCAAGTTCAAATAATCCAAATTTCAATAAATTATGTCACATAAGCACAAGAATAGAAAAAGACATTTAATTAAATGAACTATTGTACCAAAAATTCAATAGATATATATAGAATGTGATCCTACATTCCTAGACATGATGCATAAATTCACCCAAATACCATAAATAGTAACAATACAACATACATAGAATCATCATGTAACCATAATCCAAAACCGCAATAGTATCCCCATGATCAGTAATTTAAGGACCTATCACATATAAGCTATCCAGGAACATTTGTGACTCTCCTACATATGTTCCAAAAACCTAACCCCAATATACATTTCCCAAAAATCATATTAAATATTGAAATAAAATGAATACCTACTTTGATAGAACTTTTTAACTTCCCAACTCAAATCCCCATGTCTGAGATGGAGTAACACATGACCTCATGCATTCATTTCCATATGCATATAGTTCCAACTAACAGTGAGGGTCTAAATACTATTTTGGGGAGACTGTAACTATGGTATCGATAGGTATAAATCAAAATCATATCAATAAAATATTAATAACCTATATGTGTAATATCATAACCTAATAGAAACAAATCTATAGTATTTGACATGTCATATATCTTAGATTCAATCAAATAAAAACAAAAAAGGACCACCAATGTCATAGGTCAAACTAGAGTATAAGGAATGTACCCTGAAAATAAATAAATACACTAAGTTATCTCTCTTAAGTTAATAATGGTAGTACATATGATCACTAATATATATTTAATTATCTTTGGGGGTGTTGGGCCCTTTCCCTTTCAAAGATTCCTAATCACAAATTCTACACACTAATTGAGATTACCATATAGGTTGTGAGTATAAACCTAGTAAGAAATGAAAATACACCCTTAAAATATTTTCACACACATAATAGGGGTACGCCATTATAATAAATAAAGGCACAAGAAAACAAAAAATAATCATATTTTGAGTTGTCAAGTGGTTACCAATATTCCATGAACCCTGACTGTACCTGTTTTGGCTCCAAGATTGAATAATATTCATAAATAAAGTTGTGATCATGGGATAGAAAAAATGTTACCACATATAAAATAAATTATCCACAAGGTAAGATTGTATAATATTGGGAAACAAGTCTTTTGAGCCCTATATATTTCATGGGTCAAGCCTCACGACCATCATATTCCATCTATGCCTCAGTTTGGGCCATATGGTTTTCATATCCCGGCACTAAAACTACCATGAATATTTATCATCTCACCCATGACCTATGTATGGTTCCATTATTACCATCATCATCGTATGTCACCTGTGCTCCACCATGAAGTTATAACCATGCCAATATAGTCTAATTTCCACTTTCTACTAGAAACAAAACCTCTACATTCCATGCATTCAAACATAACAAGGTATAACACAAAACAAAGATATATATATAATGTTAAGAAAGTGTATTAGTAGTCACACACACACATATGTGATCAATATCAAACATGGGTCTCATGGGATATGCACACACAAACAAATCTGATCAATATAAAACATTTGCAACATAGGATACAAACATAAAGATATATTCATTATTAATTACTTTACATAATGTCACTATATGGTAAGGAACATCCAACCTTGAGAGTTATGGAAACAAAATTCTAATAATCTCCACCTGGAATTTAATTCACATGCCAATTCCTCATCGAGAATTACTAGAATGAATGATTCTCGGGATAATGAAAAATCAGGAAAAAAGGTGCCTAGTGGAAAAATATTGTACCAAAGAAATGTCACCATCCAATAAAAAATTTCCTTATATAATTATCTTACCATGGTCCACATGATTCGACCGTAGTCCAATCCCACAACCACTTCTCTAGTGATGTATGGAGAGAAAACCAAAGAATAATTAAAACCAAGTATAACTGGAGAGAAGCTCACCAGGAATCTCTAAGTGTTGATCCACAAATATTATGGATAAATTCTAGGTCCATGGGGATATAATTTGTATTAAATATTATATATATTTTCCCCATGTTATAGAGATAAGACCATGGGAATGTAGGGTTCATGGGGTTGAATTATTTTTATGAAAATTGGGAGAACATACATCAATTAACAACACAAATGGTTATGCCGAAATGGGTCCCAAATAATAATAAATCACATCATAATGAATATGGATATGCCATAATAGTCTTAGGTCAAAAATATGTATAGAATTCACGATTTTGTCAATAATGCAATATAATAAAATATAGAATGTGTTTACATCCTAATAGTAATCACCTTGTCATATCATCCAATCCCCATAATATAAAATTCCATAACCACCCTCTATGGTTAAATAATACTGAATTTAATAGAACTTAACAAAATCCCCCTTCCAAGACTAAATTCTAGAACTAATGCTCCACATCATAGCTAATCCTAAATAACCAAAACCATCAAAACTAAACACCACACCATTGTTCCCCAACCACACCCCCATGTTTTATAATATTCACCTATCCATATAATTTTATTCAATCTTAAAATAAAATAGTGTCAAACATTCAATGTTTTATCCTAAAAAAGGTAAATATATTTCTGGGTTTTCATGTTTTTCTCTAAAATAATGGGATTAATTGTTTTTTATATCCCTCACTATGATATTTTTCTCATTCCTTATTTTTAATATATTTTAAGGAACATAATAATGAGTATAAATTATAATATTTTCAAAAAATTTCATTTAGTGACCTGTCCAAAATGAAGTTAAATCTTCTTTAATGAAATAAGGGTTTAAAATTCAATAATAGTTTTATGGAAAAAAATGTTCATCATGTGGAAGTGTCCACTTTTTATATAATGGTTTTATAATTTGTCTATAAAGATAAATCTAAAAAATATTAAAAATGTATGAATATGAAACCCCTATTATAAATCATGTAATTCTGGGTTTTTATGACATGAGGTGTTATTTTTAGTATCAGAGAGAAGGTTTATAAAAAATTAGATAGGTTGATGTTAAACGACACTTTAAAGAGTTTCAAATTAATGGTTATATTATCATGAAGTGGATTTTGAATATTACTATGTTTTTTAATCCAATACACTTTTATTTATAATAAATTTTAAAAAAGGAATAATGGAGTATGAAGTCGAAAGGAATCGATAGGGGTAATTAGTTTCTTAATTATAAACCAGGATTTTTTGGAATATAGTATCTTTTAGAAGTGTTAACTTATTTGAATTAGACTATTAAATATGGAAACACTGAAAGAGTGTGACCAAATTCTTAGTAGAGGAACATATATAAAGTGAATCATTTAATGAAACATCACACTCTAGATTCCATAGGATCTTTAGAATCAGTGAAGGATTAAGAATGTATTATTGAATTTCAGAATTAATTTGATGTATTTGGATACATGAAATATCAAAACGAAACTAGTTTTTATCATTTTTAAGGTTAAACTAATCAGTTGTGGTATTTTATTAAGAATACTATGGAAAATAATGAGATTGATGTCGTGGATTGTGTGGTATTTAAGGATATTATTCTTGATAAGTATTTTTATAACATTATTTAACATATAATATAAATAAAATTAATAGAGTTGGAGTAAAAGTTAGAAGACTCAGTGTTTTCTTATAAAGAGAATTTTATAATACTGGATAGGTATGGACCGAATTTCATTTTTGACCATTAGAATAGAATTTATAGATTTTACATAGATCTGAATGTACTATTATGAATAGAATTATCCTCTTGAGAATCTAATATTTATGAGTAAATTGTTTGGTGTGTTGAGAATTTTTAGATTTATTTTTTTAACACTTATGTACTTCATGAAAATAAAGGTAAGAATCTATCTAGGAGGAAAAAATGGTGAAGGAATAAAATAAGAAATATAGAGGTAATCCTGCCACATGTTACAAATATGAAAATATATATTTTAAAGAATTTTTGAAAATATCAATAACGTGTTACTAATATGGAAATCTAGGTAAATTGTATCTTGACTAAAAAGAAACGATTCTTGATCAGTCTCATAATAGGGAAAAAAATATTTAGTTAATAGTGATATATTTAAATTGAAATGCATTGGGTCATTATGGAAATTCATGTTCGAATATAGATACTCAAGGTGAAAAACATAACGATTGAATGTATAAAGGTATGAAAATTATTTTTCTATGGTTATGATAAATGATGGTCCATCTAAATTTTTTTTGACGTGTTCATTACCAATTTATTCAGATTATTCCAATATATTATTTGATTTGAGATCAAAAAATTTGTTTAATTATTGAAAATTCTCAAGTATAATGGAAATATAATCACATGAAATAAATTAAAAACATTTGGTTAAACTCTTTGGGGTAGTATTATGGAAAAAAGAATTTATAATATTTCTTTAATTATCATATATTTAATGGGTATTCCTAAAACCCATTTTATCTTTCCCATTGGAGTGTTTATGCTATTATCAGTATGGTTTTTCTTTAAATTTATCATAATTAGTTAAATTAATATGTTAAAGAAGTTACTTTTAAAAATGTGTTTCATCTTGTGTACAATTATTAATCCATGCCTTTGATATCATATCAAGAATCAAACTAATTAAGTATCAAAGTGAAATTTTTCTGTAACATATTATTTAAAGGAAGGAAACTCATAAAATTAGTGATTTTATAATCATAAATGAATATATAGATTTATTTTATTATGATTTTAATAGTGTTATTCCTTATTTGGAGTTTGAATTTACTATTGAATTAATGAGTAATACTAATCCAACCTCAAAACCCCCTGGAATAATGACTCTAGAAGAAATATTTGATTTTGAAAAATTACAAGAATTTCTTGATAAGTGTTTCATTATTCCTATCACTTTATTTTTGAGTGATCATACTTTTTTATTAAAAAATCATGATTCGATCGGATTTTTCAGTTATTATATAGATCTCAATATGTACAGTATTAAGAAAAGTATCATTTTCCACATATTAATGACTATTTCCATAATCTCTAATTTGCTCATTAATTTTTAATAACTGATATTAGGTCCATATATAACTAATATATGGTGAAGGAGGAATAAATTTTGAGAAAAAAATCAAACTATTTATGACCATTATGATTTTTTTGGTTATCCTTCTTAACTTGAAAAATTCACCCATAGTATTTATAAATCATATGAGTAGTGTTTTCTCTGAGTACTTAGATAATTTTTTGGTGGTATTCATTGATGAAATTATGGTTTATTATAAAAGGTATGAGGAACATGAGAAATATATAAGGATTTTCATGAAAAAATTAAAAGAAAATTTTTTATATGGAAATTTTTAAAAATATGAATTTTGGTAATGATAGATTCCATTCCTTAGACAAATTGTCTCTAGAGTTGGAATAATTATTAATCCGGATAAAATTATAGTAGAAGGAGAGTCACTTTGACCTATAGATGTCATTTAGAGTTAAAAGTTTCATTTATTAGTTTTTTATTACTGATGGTTTGTTAAATCAATTTCCCAGTTATCTATCCCACTAACTATGATAATCCTAAGAGGTGTTAAATTTATTTTGAAAAATAATGTGATGATTTTTTTAGTAATTTAAAAAATATTAGATAATGGTCTATTTTTAACTTTTCTATCTAGAAATAGTGAGTTTATTATTTGATTTTTTTTATTTATGTTTCTTTATTTCGTCTTCAGGCAAGATAATTCAGTGATTTTATATGGTTTAAATCAACAAAAACTCTATGATCAAAATTATTCTATACATGATATTGAGATTTTTGTGATGGAATTTGATTTAAAAATTTTGAGTAATCCTTTATATGGGATAAAATGTAAAATATATTTTGAACATATAATTTAACATTATATATTCCCTAAAAAATAGATGAATATGAGGTAACGAAGATGATTGAAATTTATATAGGATTGTTAATGGATGAATAATTATAATTTTGGTAAATAAAAAAATGTATTTGATGCCTTGAGTCATAAGATAATTCATAATTAACCATTCTATGTTTAGAACATGATCTTTCGGTTAATGATTTAATTAATTTTTTTATAGAAATTATGAATGTACGAATTCCCGCTTATTGGATTATGTTTCAGTTCAATCATCCTTCTTAGAATTAATTATGAATGCTCAAAAATAATATCATGATTTGTAAGAAATTGTAGTATTTGTCAACATGGTTATGTTTCTAGAATCTTACATTGGGAAATAATGTGTTATGGGATTCTGAAAATAGGTTATGTGTAATGACCTAAAAATTACTTCATTAATTAATAAATGAAATTTCATATTTTATAATAACTATATTATCATATTTCATAATGTAATTACATAGAAACAAAATTATAACAATAATATTACAAGTCAATTAATAATACTGAATATTATAGATAAGACTAGTACATAAATATAAAAAGAAAAGTATAAAAAATAGAAAATTGTATACTTCAGAGGATCAAACTGTATTAGGTATATTTGAACTCCCATAAATATTATTAAAAGAAAAAAATTATCGGAATATAATTCGATTTATCAATTTAATTCAAAAAACCATTGGGAATGAAGTAGTAAATGATGAAGAATGGTAGGGTATATATAGGGTATAAAGGGAATGGTGTCCATTATGAATAAACCATCAACTAATCGTTGGATATTATGACTATTGGTCAATATTTTAATTAGTTAATATGACCATTTGGGTATTATAACTATTTGTAATAAAATTTCCACCCGAAATAGTGTTTATAAAGGGTAATGAAAACAGAAAATGTATGCACAATGGAGAAATAATGGCCTCAACTAGTATAATCATTCCTACTAAATATAATTTTTTAAACATTGGAGGGTGGTAGAATTAGTGGTGATCTCCAAGATCAAGCAAATATTTAACAATTGATTCTAGAGGTAAAAGACTTATGAGACAAGTTCAAAATAGCATAGAGCACCATTAAGAAAATTTTACCCAATTCACCCCATGAAACTACACCCATAGTACACCATACCATTAGAGAATATGATAGTGTAAAAATGGGTTTTGTATCTTGAATTTTATGTTATAAAAGTTTAATTAATTTCATAAAAATGGGATATTTATCTCATATAATTAAATTTTCAAAATTGGTTTATTTAATAAATATAAAAGAATATAATAAAAAAGTGATAAATAGTTTTTTGAAAAAATAAAATGTAATTTTATTTTATAAAATATATAATCTTTTGTAAAAAAAATATAAACTTTTAAATAAACTTTTTTCTTAAAAAACTTATTTTTAAAAAAATATTTTATTAAATATAAATGATAATATAATTTTATAATGTCCTCAGAAATTTTTATAAGTGTCACAATGATTACTATACCATAGATACTATAATTAATCAATGAATAAGGATTTTTCATCAAAAGTTAAAATTATCATAGTTAGGAAATTATTTTGATAAAATACACATTATATTTGAAATCAGCGTATCAAAATTAGGTTATGTTCTAATTTTAAAAATTTTCTAAAATAAATTATTTTTTATTAAATATTATAACATACTTTTTTTTTGGGATTATTTTATGAATGTATGAATATGTAATAAATAATAAATAATTTATAAAATAGAATCAAAGATTAGAAATAGATTATTTTAGTAATACTATCCATTTAAATGGATTTAAATTAATTTCCAAACATATAAGTGACTTTCCAAAGTCTAAAATGTAACTTATGATTTTTGAAAATATATTTTTTTGTAAAATTTACATTTCTATATCTAAATTAATATTTAAAAATTTATATTGGTTTGCATGGATTGGAATATTTTAAATATGATTCAAATGTCTAAATCCATTTGCAAAGCGTGTGGGTAAGACAAAGGTTTTGTGTTTTTCACAACCGATAATTCCAAGACCTATATTTATAAATTATTAAAAAGTTCATATTATTTTACTATAAATACCCACCAATACCCACCATTCATCTCCATAGAATATTTTTAAAAAGAATAAATTCAATATATTTCCCCTCTATAAAGTCCCTCAAATGAGTATTCAATGTCTCATGTTTTACCTTTCTAAACATTAGGAAGTTACTTCCCAATGTAGAAGAAATATCCTCTGACACTTTTCTATTCAATTACTGTTTTTGGGGAATGCCTTATAAATGTTGAATTACATTCTTTTCATACAATATTATTCATCCATTACTACTGAAGTGTTTTTTTATCAGTGGGAGACCTTTGTTCCCTCTCATTATTAAATTCCTTAGTATATATTGAATAATGTCATATTGGAAAATTCTTTTCTTGAATTTATATCTTTTACATGGGTAACTAATATATCATGAATACCCAAACCAAAAAAATAGTACTTGAACATTTCCCCATTTTTTCCCATGATTTGGAAATTTGGGTTTGAAACCTAATCATGGGTCAAAATGGTAAAATGATCATGTCTTTAAGAACTTTTGTGCTTAATTATTTTACATGAAAGTCATTATTTATTATCTATGGTTAATTGATGACATAATTTACTATGATCAATGTGGATCACATGAATTAATACATTTGATGGGAGAGACCTGATCTATCTCAAAAGAATTGGGTAATGAATTAGTCTCTAGATACTATATATTTGTGATACCATGTTCAATAACCATGGCTATATGTTTTAGGAATCCTTGTTGATGGGATTATAAATGTGTCAAATTTTCTTATAAACACATTTCCATGTTATGTATCAAGAACTTATTTTTAATATCTCATGTTATTCCCCATGTTTTATTCATTATGATAAATCATGTTCCATTTCATTTTTTATCCCTTAATTGGATTTATGATCATCCTTTTCTATTGATGTATTCCCAAAAAAATTACTTGTAGTTAGATGACTAAGGGGAATAAAAAAGTAGTCTTTGAAAAGGAATATATAAATATTATTATTATATTTTTATTATGTAAGTCGTGTGTTATATACATATTTTCCAAGACATAATATCTAAAATGAAATTTATTAGTTCTTAAGGAGATTTTTATTAAGGAATTATGATACAATTAGTGTATTAAAATTGTGGGATTCTATAGTTTGTATCAAAATTAATGTTTAGTTATTTTTTTAATTTATGACTATAAAAAACTAGTTAAAATTCTAGATACAAGCCTAAATATAGGAAAGAATCCTCAGATCTTGGTGAAGTATAAATAGAGAGGTCTGTAAGTAATGAAATACCTATTTGGATACTACAAGTGGAAGTGACTTTGACAAAGTTGTTCTTAGGGGTAATAACCCTGCAAAGTGCGTATTATGTATTAACTTGATCATCACATGGTTCATGAAAAAGAGGTATTTTTACAAACCTAGTTTGAAACTCATGGGGATATTTATTAATTAGACTCATGTTTTTTACAATCCATTATGAAGGATATATTGATAATTTAAACTTTTTTTGTAATTAAGTGTATCATCTAGGAGAATTATATTAGAAAGTCTTAGGATTAATATTTCAATGATAATTACAATAAAATTTCAAATAGTATCAAATTTCTCCCCTTTTATTTATCATTCTTGAATAAATGGTATGAATAGGGATCATGTAAAAAATAGACACAACTAATAATAAGACAGATCCCTTATAGATTGTGGAATCTAGAGTTTAAATCATTGCAATGATGATGATGAATCAATTTTATTGGTCCATAAATAAATAAATAAAACCATATAGCACATCAAGCCTCACCATGAAGTAATAAAATGTATCAGAACCCATTATGGGTTAAAGACCACCTATTTTTTGGAAACCTTGATCCATTGACCACATAATAGTGTATCAACACTATAGAAAATATATTTTCTACACTCCATTATTCAAATAAGGAAATAGTTACATTTGATGTACATTTCTTAGAGGGATAAGATGATTAGTGGGGGATATTGACCATGAACATGAATCCAAGGGATGAGGTGCAATAAATTGAATGAGAATACTTTCGAAAATTATTCTTCAGTAAGTATATTCCTAATACCCTCTGAACTAATATTGTGAGTGAATTCCTGAATTTGAAATAAATAGAACGTTAATCAATGGGTAATTATGAGTTGAAATTTACAAGTATTATATGACACTCTTCAGTCTTTGTAATTGAATTTAATAAGAATATAGATTCATTATTTAATGGACTGAGACACTATAAACATAAAGAATTAGTAATATAAGTCTTTGGGTGTTAATAATAGACATTACAATGTGCGCTTGAAGATGAAATAGAGTTCAGATTTTCCAAGTATACTCGTGGATAAAATTAAAAGAGGATAAGTGTGGATAAACATTTTTAAAAGAATATGAAAACGATGAAAGTAAATGATCTCTTAAAATTTGTTTTTGGAAATAATCATTTTTAGAACAATGGAAAAGGAAGTGAAAATTGTTAATAGTGTAGAAGATATGGGAATATATAATGAAACTATTATGGAGATGTAAATCCTCACCATTTGAATGCCCATGAAAAAGGTAATATGGTGTAATCAAAACCTTATATGAAATGCTTCATGTTTAGGGTTCATGGTAATATCTATAATTAAGGTTGAAATTAGAGTATAATGGTGGAAAATAACATCTGACCCAATAGAGGAAAAAGAATAAAATTAGGGACTTTTAAATTATGACATGTAAAGTTGAGGCTCCAAATGGAGTTTTTTGGGTATTATCTTTATACACTAAATGATGAAAATTACATTATATGATTATAGTTATACTAATTAATTTCATTCATGAATGTTTTTAAATTGCATGAAGTCAATCCCTGAATAGGTATCATTGGAGTTTTTGATTAAAAATACTTGAGTAAATATTAAATAATCAATGATATTTAGGGATTCACCTATTAACTTTGTTGAGTTAAATCTATATTCAAAACTTTTGGTCATTCCCAAGGTGTAAATTTAAATAATACTTTGTATAGATTGGTTGTGAAAGTATAATTCCTTAAATAACTATAGAAGAAAAAAGATTTATGTTTTCTTGGAGGGATGACTCATAGTTTTCTTCAATTTAGATATATATCATTTCGAGTCTTACTAAAAAAACAGATATAATTTTCTTATTTATGGAAATCATAGGGGAAGAAATAAATAAATGATATTGTATAGATATTTGAGATATACCCATTGTTTTGGAATACATCAATTTATTTCCAAAATAGATATATGGGAATCCCATCAAAATAGTGGCATTGTTATGAATAGAACTCATACCCGAATCTATGACAATACGAAAGACCCCATAAAAATGAAAACTATTGAGTTAGTGGAATTAATGATGTTTCTAAAATACCTTTGGGAAAAAGGTTTTTTTGATCAAGTGTGTCTTCTTAGGGATTACCTATTTTATATATTTAAATTAATGATGGGACAATGTGTATATGAATTTAATATATAGAGCTTAATGTGATGGAAATAAATAACAATTGTCTTATCCTGAGGATTTGTGATTTGTTTGACCAACATTAAGGGGCCGAATTCATCTCCAAGATTGACCTCCAATTAGGGTATCATCAGCTGAGGGTGAAGAATGAAGGCATCCTAATGAATAACATTCCAACTGTGTATGGAAATTATGAGTTTCTTATTATTCAATTTATATTGACTAATTATGTTACCATATTTGTGGATTTTAGGTATAGAGTATTTAAGGAATACCTCAAAAAATTTGTGGTTATATTTATTGAGGATATTATGATATATTCTAAATGTCACAAGGATCATGAGGATCATCTAAGGGTTATATTAAAAACTCAAAGGAAGGGGAATCTATATTTTAAATTTAGTAAATATGAGTTTGAGTAACAAAAATTTACCTTATTCAGGAAAATAATTACCCATGAAGGAATATTAATGGATTCAACAAAGACAAGGGTCATAGAGAAGTGGCCACATCATACAATAGAAACTGAGATTCACTGTTTCCTTTGTATTAATAGAAAATATAGAAGGTTTTTTAAATGTGTTCCCATATATATAATATATTAAAAATGTAAATTAAAACATTAGTAAATTTTATCTAGATAAATTAATGTTAATAATGTTTCCATGAATTATAGAAGACGTTGGTTAGTTCACCTAGGTTTATTCTACCCTCTATAATAGAAGGATTTGTTACCTATAGTGACACATCTCTAAAAGGGACTGAAAATGATCTATAGAAAAATTAAACGGTGGTCACATATGAATATAAAAATTTAAATACTCATTACAAGAATTAACCCACACATTGCATTGAGTATGTGTAATTTTATAAAGATTTTCAAAAAGGACTCCATTCGATAGCATGCAAGATATGCAACACCAAGCATAAACTAATCATGAAATATTATTATATAATATGAATTTTATAACCTATCCATTGAATTGGCGTGTATAAAAAGGCTTAAATAAAGTATGAAATATATAGAAAGGGTCGAGTTGATAAAAATTTATTGATTAATTCTTAGGAAATAAATACTCAATTTTTTAGTGATTTCATTTTATTCATCAGAAAAACATTTTCTTCAAAATGGATTTTAAAGATATTTTGACTAAATAGTGTAATTAATATCATAAAATTTTAGAAATTATATTTTTCAAAATGGATATCATTTTTTAAATAATCCCCTAAAATTTTTCTTCGATAAATTGTTTCATAAGATTCTGAAAAGTTTTATTTTTGAAATGAATAGTGAAAAATAATGATTTTTATTGAAAACTATTTTTTTTAATAATTTACATATAACAATTATTTATAAAATAGGTTCAAAGTAAATTTTTTATCTTATATTGTTAATAATAAATTTTTCTGAATTTTAATAAATCTTATGTTTAAATTTTGTATAAAAACCTTTTTACACATAAAAGGCAGTTTTCAGAAAAATTGTTTTTCATTTCATTTCAAATTTTAATATTAAAATAATATCTTCCACTTCTTGAAAATTAATCATGAAAAATGAATTCATTATTTTTAATCATGTGGTTCAATTTTTTCAAATAGGTAACTTTTATTTTTTTAACCATTATGAATAGTAACATGAGTAAATTTTTTTGTCCCCGTAGTAAGTGTAAAATGGGTAATTCAAGGTTAAAACAATGAAATAAGGTCTTAAGATCAACCCAAAACATTCCTCAATTTCATTTTATGGGATAAATTATACCACATCCATTATAAATTAAATTATATGGTATTTTATATCCATTTTAACTTGAAAATTATATTTATGTTATTTTAAGTTATGAAAATTCCCAAATGTCACACTCTTGAATTTAATATCTCTAAATTTGATAAATATAGATAAAAATATTATATGTTTTATTATAAATGTTTATTTTAAATATGAATTATTTGTTATGATTATAATTTATTCTTAATTTATTGTGGTGAAATAATTACCATAAATACTTACGTTATGCTGACAGTGTTCACGTACAAATAGTAGAAAAATCACTTAAATGATTCAAAAAAATATAAAAGTATTATTTCTTGGGTGATTTAAATTGTTATAATATTTTTGTAGATATATATATGTAATAGTATATATGTTTTAAATTTTTATATTTTTTTTCAGTTTTTTCATCCTATTTGAAAAGTCAAATTATGTGAATATTTCTTAAAAATGCAATAAAACCATTTTAGGTTAAATATATTTTATTATATTATTAAAAAATCATAAAAAAATAAATTGGAAAATTAAGATTATAAATGGTCTAAAATATCTTCTAATGGATATTTATTAGAAAATTGTTACCTTATATGTAAAATTATAACACTTTAATATATAAAAATTCATTACCACAGTTAAGATTAAAACTGGTTAACCATGGGGTTAAACCAAAATATATGGTTTATATTGTTATGTAAACCAAAAAAAATCGATTATATGATACTATTATGAAAATATATTCCTTATATTTTAATAATTAAATTGATACTGAAACCATTTAATATGAGTAAGAAACATATTATATTATAATATTTCATGAATTTCTAAAAAAGACAGTACTTATATTTTATATTAAAAAATAATTTATTAAATGATTTAAAATTCATAAAAATATTATATTCATATATTTTAATGGGATATTGTATTAAATATCAAAAAATATATATTTAAGACCCACATGTTCTTTTGGTAACTTTCATGACTTTTAGGTATTGAAAAACTTTTATAACACTATAATTGACAAATGGTTTAATGGGGGGGGGGGGGGTTGAAACAAAGATATAAAGGTGAAAAAAATCACCAAAACGTGTAAAAATAGTATTTCATGAGATTAAATATACTAATATTCATCCTATATTATAATTATATCAATTTAGATATAATTTTACATGAAAATTTATTTATATTAATTTAATACTTTATGAAATTCTAAGAATGCCCCTCCCCCTTATAAAAGGGTAACTCTCACCACTTTTATCCAGAAATAAAGTGCCATTTTATTCAGACTATAGAAAACCAAATACAGTATTAAAATAACTTAAAATGTTTTATATTTATTATTTTTCAATGAATACCAAACTTATAGGGCATAAGTTTTAAAACAAGGGATGTTGTCCTAATAAAAGGAATAGATTTTAACTGAATGATTAACTTTTCTATCTTTTCACACCCCCTTAAAATATTATAAAAACATGATTAAATAATAATAAAACTATATCCTATATACATATATGTTTTCATGTCAATTTCATAACCTATATTTTTGTTCTTTTTTCATCAAATTGAAAATTAATCCATTATTAGTTTGTACAACATACTACCGATTCGAGAACAGATGTAATAAATTTTCTATCACCACTACTAATGTATTTTTATAGTGATAGATTTAATTTATATATATGATATTAGTGAAATAATTACAATTTTTAAAATATAATATATAGTCTATTTTCTTTCCATTCCATCCATTGAAAAATGATAATGTCGTTTGTGCATACGTGTGGATTACCACCTCTTGAAAGCGATGTGATTAATTTTCCCTCACCGCATCACATGAATGGTATTTATATGTGTATTTAAATATATAATACTATATTTATGATATATTCATTATTATTTATATATAAAATATTACATATCATCTTATCCCATTGTTCATTGAAAAATGGAAACATTATTCATGTATACGTACGACTAACTGTATTCATTATTTTAACATAGTTAATTTTTAATAATCATATTTCATGATTTATTTTAAAATAATATTTGATATATAAAAATTATAAAAAATTCATTATTATTATATTATTTTTGATGAAATAATAACCCCTTTGACCATGGTCAATATACTAAATTCTTTTTACAATTATGAATAGTGTATCCTCAAAACACCAGACGTGGACTTAACTGATTATCTAATTATAAATATCATTGATATAAATTAAAAAAATGGTATAAGTAAAACATATTAATCCATTAAATGTGAATTAAAAAATAAAATATTTGATATATGTTTATTGTATATGTGTAATAAGAAATATATAGAAAGTCTGGATTCGAGGTAAGGGATTCTCTCTCAATTTCCCGTCATTAAGAAATATTTTAATGGTATGAACCCATTTTTTTTAATATGGTGTATATATTTCCAAATTTACCTATAATAACATAAATAATTCCGGAAGAATGTAATTTTATGTTAAAATTCAAAATTTTCCATCATCGGGTATTTGACTTGAAAGTTACCAAGTGGTAAGGGATTTCTTAACTCAATTTCCGTTCGCAAGGTTTTATTACATCTTTTTTGATTATGTTATTCCAAGATTATGAGTGAAATTATATTTTTTTATTTATATTTAATTTCCACATTTTTTATTTAAATTTATTACAAATAATTTCTCCATTTATTTATTCATAATGCAATGATATGATCTGTGTAAGGGTTATTAATCTCAAATTAACTTTCTTCGGGACATATGTTTTGGATATAAACTTATATAATTTTATGAGGTGTAAATACCACCCCATTAAAATTATATATCATGAATATAATTATTTTCAATATATTTAAAGATTCATTTAATGTTATTCTTTCATGGTTATTACAATGAAAAAGTTACCAATGAGATGAGGGTTTTTATTTTAGTCCCATTTTTAATCTATATTGTGTATGGTTGATTTTCCGTTAAGATGTTATATGATACTTATTTTATAAACCCATTTCATTTTACTCGTATTTATTAATTTATGGAGAACACTTGACTTCCTTTCATTTTCGTCTATTGGATAATTAAAGAACGTTTTTATTAAAAACCAACATTATTTCTCTCATCGATCAAAAATACATTATCTTATATATTATTTTTTCTAACAATGTTTTCATGATTTTTATTATTTACAAACTAATTATTTATTAGGGTTATTTTAAATTATCTTTGAGTTTATTTAAAATGTATTAAAAAATAATCATTCCAAATTTTTTTTGAATGAATATTTATTTCTCACTTTTTTCAAAATATTCTAAGGAATTTTTTCTTTTATCTTCTTCTACACGAATGTATTTTAATACCATCATGAATATTATTTTCTTTGAGGATTCAATTATATGATTCCATGGTCCTTTTAAAATAAAATATTTTCAAAATATTTGTTATATTCCTAGAAAATATTAACAAAAAATTGGATATTTCCTTATTTTCAAAGAATTTTTTTTAATTTACAATTAACTGTATTTTTTCCTATGTCATTATAATTCAATGATTCCACTACATCACTCAGATTGTGATATTATGATACCATCCATATTCTTTATCTATATTTTTTATGATTATTTTAAATAGATTTTCATGAAAATGGTTTCTTTTACAAGAGTAAACTAGGCAGTACTAGAATGGTGGTTTATTTAAGGGTTATTATGTTAAAGAGTGAATTATTCTAATGGTTTTGATTCTTGAATAAAATTTGTTAATTATTGATGACAATGGGTGATCAAAATAGAACTTATATTAATGGGCGAGATCGATACAACTCATATAAATGGGTGAGCCTGATATTTATGTTATGAATGGGTGAGCCATACATAGATTATAAGAATGGGTGGGCTTGATATATCTCTCTAATGTATTGGGTAATATTTCTTGTCTTTTAAGTCCTGAAGTAGGTAGTTAACCAGTGAGGTTTCCCCAATGGATTTAACTGGGTTATAGTAATTTATGACACATATTATGAAGATAATTTTCCAAGACACCAACATGTTTTCATTATTATTTCTTTGGGTATTTGATATTTCTATTAATTAATATTGACATCACATTGATCGTGATTCATTTTTCGTATGAATATTTCCATTGATGAAGATTTTTTTTGATTTTTCATGATTGAAAATAATGGTATTTATGGGTATGAATTCTCTTATGTAATAATCATGAAGTTTGATTATGACATCATACCCTTATGAATTAATTATGCTAATTAATGATATTCATTTGATAATGATTATGTTTGACCTTACTAAGAATTCTATCTCACTCTTCTTATGTTTTCACTTCCCCAGGTTATGATGAATAATGTTAAATGAATTATTTCAAGAAATGATTTATGTTCAGATATTTTTATGGGAGATGTTAAAGAATTATTTTGAAATGAGAAAAGTTGGGTATATTTGAAGAAATGAACACTTAGATACATGTGTGTTATTATGTAACTATTTTTCCGAATTATATAAAACTATAAACTTAAAATTTTCTTGGGTATATACGTTATAATTTTTTTCTATTTTATGTTGTATTTTTTAGATGGATAAGAATGGGACATGTTTATTGGTATCCCGAAGAAAATATAAAGATTATGATTTTAGAACTAGATCTATGAGAGTGGGTTTGAGGATGTTATAGATATATTCATTGATTTTTTATCTAAAGATATCAAAACAAAATATTTCTATGGAAAATAATGATATATAAAAATACAAAAAATGATTGTATTATATTTACACAAAAGGAACTAAACATGAGATATTGGAGATGGTTGGAGCTTCTTAAGTACTATGATTGTTCAATTCATTATCACCTTGAAAGTATAAAAAAGACAAATATACATTGAGTTGGAAAGATCTAAGGTTATTATAATTATTATAATTTAAGGGAGATCCATTGGTCAAGGACCTAGTAAGTATAGAAGTGGGAATTATAAGGAAAGAGACATTCTTAAAACTATACCAAATGATTTTAGAATAATCATTACTAGAAAAGATCATGAAATATGAAATATATTATCCATTGATTAAAAAAAATTGATATGAAAAAAATTAAGTTTCATGAATTCAATAATGATCAAGAAGGTGTAATGAATGTTTTTACAAGGCTATGTATTCCATCTATTCCAGGGATAAAAATGAGATGATGGATAAAGCATATAACTATAAATTATCTATATATCATGTAAGAGATAAAAAGTATAGGTACATTCCTGAAATTTATAGGTGGGATAATAATAAAATTGATATTATTTATTACAATGAAACGCTTTTATTTTATGAACATGTTAATGTAGAGGATGAACTTATAAAGTGGTATTATAACCACTACCCATACTTGTTTGAAAGTGAGAAAACATCACTATAAACCTTATCATAGGTCATACTAAGACATATAATGTATAAAATAATATATTTAAATTATGTATGGATTGAAAATTTATTCCCACTTAATTGACATAAGAGTGTATTTCTTCCTAGATCACTTTATATCCAATAAGTAGTGAGACTCCATGAAGTACCGTTTGTTCAATGTTTCTCACTGAGATCTAATATTTACTACTCAGTTATAGAGGTGCTTAGAAAATCTATGAATATAAAAGTATTCTTTTTCACATCCTATCATCCTCATATTTATGGAATTTTTAAGAAGAAAATTCAAACATTTGAGTACATTCTAAGGGATAGATCTACTGATTTTCAAGGGATTTGGGACTAAATTCTTCCACTTATTGAATTCTTCAATAAAAAAACTCCATCTGAGTATCAATGGACACATTTTAAAGATATATGTCTAAAAAGTTATATCAATATAACATTTTGGGATGAAGTAGGAGAAGGTATAATTTGGTGACAATACATGGTGAAGGAGACTACCAAAAATATAAAAGTAAATCAGAAACACATTAAGGATGCTCAGAGTCGATAGAAAAGTTATACTGAATGTCAAAGGAAGGAAATAAAATTTAAAATTTTGAATTTTTTTTCAAGATATCATCATGGAATGAAGTTATGATAATTTTAAATAATTGGAAATTGATTTTACGTTACATTGGGACATTTGAGATTCTAGATCTTGTTGGAACCATTGATTATTGATTAGAAATACTTCAAAATCATTCCACTGTTCAGGATGTCATCTCTGTTTCATTATAAAGAATGCATATTCCTATCCAATAATATATACATGATATTATTTGTGAATAATTGGAATGTGAATGTAAATAGGAAGAGTAAACAATCTATATTCTTGAAAAAGGGGAACACATATTGAGGAATAAGACATCATGAATTTTTTAAGACCTACAGAGAAATAAAAATTTTGAATAATCTACTTGGTAACCTCATGGAGTGATTAATGAAAATACCCGAATTTTTTTAAGGATTCAAATTTCAAGGATGAAATTTAATGGTGGGAGAATATAACATTCATAAAATTTATTATTTTAGTACTAAAATAATTCTACTTTTTCAAATTGATTATTTTATTATATTTCATAATTATAATACATTTAAGTAATATTAAAAAAAATAATTTTCAAGTAATAAAGCTGATTATTATATATAATTTTAGTATATTAATATAAAAACCGATGAATAGATATCATACAATGGTATACTCTATTGGATCAAACTCTTCTAGGAAGATTAAACCATTAATGAAAATTGTTAGAATAAAAAAAATAATGTTTGGAATATAATTGAAATTGTGAAAGGGATTATTAAAACCTTTGGTGATGAAGTAGTAAGTGTTTATAAATTATTGAGAAATATAAGGTATAAAGGGTACAATAAACATTGGTATCTGACCTTTACCTATCCATTGGACAATATGAACCTTGGTAAATATGACCATTTGGGAATTATGATCATCAAAAATAATGTTACGATTAGAAATAGTGGTTATAATGTTCTATGAAAATGATAATAGATACAAAAAGGAGCATTGATGGTATCAACCATTAGAGTTATGAATTTTGAAGATCATTTATCAAAACACGTGAGGGAGGTAGATTCATTGGGGTTTACCCTAGACTAAGAATAAACATATATTAAAAAATGGGGGGTTTGATGAAATATCATATGTTATATGTTTAAATTAGTGGAGATCAACACTAGATCAATGTTAGATGATCCACCACATAAAGCTACCACCATCACACACCTTACCCTTAAGTTGTATGCTAGTGTAATAATGTGAAATTTATATACACATTAGTATCAAAAAAAGGTTATTTAATCTGTATAAATGAAATATTTATTTCTTCCAATGCCATTTTAATTTTTTTTAACAAAATACCAATTAATATAATATAAATTGATAAATAGTTTTTGGATACAAATAAAACTAAATTGTATTTTCTTAAAGTATATATAATTTTATAATAAACTCATGTATTATAAATAAACATTAAATTGCTAATTTTTTTAAAAAACATTTTATTTAAATATAAATGATAAGATAATTTTATAATGTCCTAGGAAATTTTTATAACTATCAAAATGTTAAATACATCTTAGGAATTATTTTTTTCAATAAATAAGCATTTTTTATTTAAATGTTAAATTTATTTTATTCTAAAACTATTTGGATAAAATAATAATTATATTTTAAATCAAAACATAAAAATTATTTTTGGGTAAAACATTGAACATTTTCTAAAAAACAATCTTTTTAATGGAATAGAAAAACTATAGTTTTTTGTTTTCTATATGTTTTATGACTTAAAAACATATAGTAATGATTTAATAAATTAAAAAACTAAATCAAATACCATAAATATATAATATTATTAATATTATGTATTTCAATAGATTTAAATAAGTTTCCAAATATATATGTGACTTTATGAAGGCTATAATAGAAATAATGATTTCAAAAAACAATACTTTGTTGAAAATTTAATTTTCCGGGACAAATATAATAATAGTAAAATGGATTTTGGTTATAATATATTAAAATATTATAAAAAAGGACTCAAATATCTAAAAAACGAGGAAAAAACTATGGGTAAGAAAAAAGTTTTTCATTTTCCAAAATATAGAATTCTAAGACCTATATTTATAAATTATTAAACAATTCCAGTTATTTTACAATAAATTTCAACCCATACACCCCATTCCAATAATATAAAAATTCATTAAGTGTGAAATTATACACATTTCGCGTCTATAAATCCTAAATAAGTTGTCTCCAAAGTCTTAAGGTTTCCCTATCTAAGAACCCGGATCTTCGTTTTAGGTATGTTTTTCCTTTTCTGGTTGTTTTTGAGAAAAAAAGGAAAATCTGGAATTTTTTGAAGTACATGTTGTGTACTTTTTTACAGCGCTTGGTCGTGTGCTGGCCTTTTCTGGGCCACACACACGGTGTGTAGGGGAAATGTGGAGGCCACTTAAAGTGGAGTACGGAATGGCCAAGTACACACCGTGTACCCTAGAAGTACACACCCTGTAGTTTCTTTTTTTTCATTAAACAGACCGAGGTCACGCCTAATTGACGGAAAGACCTTCTTCTAGGTCATCTTCATCTGGGAGAACCCGTACGGCCACGAAACTTCTCTGAGCCCCCGTGCCTCCATCCGTTCTCCAAATAGACCGTCGTCCATTGCATTGGGACCGCAGCAGTAAGCTCTTCCTTTTCCTAGAGATTTGTTTTCCAATTCCTCATCTTTCTCAAGATATCATGGGTTGAAAGTTTTGTGCGTTTGTGTAGATCTACACCATTATAAGGAGAATCAAGACTTGTGGTCAAAGTATATTGATCTACTAGCATCGATGCATGTGGTTTGTGCCTTACCTTTAGAAATTTTTGAGTTTTATGTGAAAATTCCACCAATACCCATGAACGGGGTATTGACTGTTTACCGTTTTCCCCTGTTGTTTTTCTGCCATGCGTGTATGCTTGTGTAGAGGTAATTTGATCATTTTTGTGGATAATTTTTGTGGTTGGATGTTTTTTCCATGCCTTGTTCTTGTTTCAACCTTTGGGTCTTGTTAGCCTTTGGCCGTTATACATGTTTTCCATGCCTTGTGACTGTCGGATGGAATGATATTCTTGGCATGCATGTTATGTTGTAGACTGGTTAGCCATGTTGCTATGTAGGTGTACATTGGCCTTATAGAATTATTATGCTCTGACTGACACGAGACCTTTAGAACCTTGTACTATAGACTATAAGGGATAGACCGAGTAAGCTTCCCAGAGAGTCTTGGATATTATAGACTACAAGAAGGTAGACCCAGTGAGCTTCCACAGATAGTCTTAGACATTATAGACTACAGGGGATAGACTGAGTGAGCTTCCCAGAGAGTCTTGGATATTATAGACTACTGGAGGGTAGACTGAGTGAGCTTCCTCAGAGAGTATTTACTTTATTTGAATTTCATTAAAACCATTCCAGGCTAGAGAATGAATTGAATGAGTGTGCTTCCTTAGAGTGTCTGTGATAGACCTAAGACTATAGGAGGAATTGACCGAGCGAGCTTCCTCAGAGAGTTTCTAGACATTGGGGATATAAGAGGGTTAGACCGCGTGATCTTCCTCTGAGAGTCCTTTACTACCCAATACTATAAGGGGGATTGACCGAGTGATCTTCCCCAGAGAGTCTTATAATTTCTAATGACCAAACCAGAGGGGTTAGGCAAAGTGCACTGCCAAGAGGGTTGTTGGTACTTCTTGGATAAGACCAGAGGGTTTGGTTGCGAGTACTTCCTAGAGGGGTTCCTGTTGTGGTTAGCTGTTTGGTTCTCTACTGCTTGTTGCTATGTGGATTGATTACTATTGTATATCATTCTGTTACTGCTTACTACACACTACCTTCTATTTACTTTTAGTGTTTACTGCTTAATGTACTATTACCTGCCATATACTCACTGACTGTATGGAACAAATCATTGACTGGTTGCCTAGTGGGATTATTCCCACACTCTATTTGGGTCATCCTTTTGGGCCCAAACAGACTATGTTGATGCAGGTATAGACAAGGGCAAGTTCCCTTCGACTTATAGTACTTGATTGCTTTGGAGCAGGAGAGCATGGGACCAAGCCGAGGCTTGTGATGCTATGGAGTTTCTTATTTTTCATTTTTTTGTACCTTGTTTTAGTATTGTATTCAGCATTGTGACTTGTTTGGATTCTTTACTAGACATATGTATTGTGAATCATTTCATATATACATGTGTGCTCCAGTTGTTTATTGTTTTAGCCTTCCACTATCTATTGTTACTGGATATTTACTACTTTCGCTATTTTATGCTTTGTTTACTTCTGTAGTGTACTCTGCCAATGAGGTCATAGTTTCCCGACTATCTCACCCAAGGCCCTCACTGCTAGTCGGAAGCCTCTGGCATTTGGGGAAATGCGCTTGAGGCCATATGACCAACCGATTACGGGGCGCCTCTGGGTGGCTTCTGGATCCGATATGTTACGACATGGTATCAGAGGATTTCTTTTCTCTTGATTTACTGTTTGGAGCCTTTATCCAGGGATAGGATGGATTCGGTGCTTGGTAATTAGCTGTGCTCGGGAATAGCTAACTCGTGTATAGGGAAAATCCAATCTACCTCGTTTATTTCATTTTTTGGGTTTTGAGATTTTACAGTTGATATGATTTCACCTAGAGTGATTCACATGCCTTGTGTTGTTATTATTGTGCTATTGTGGTTCTATTTCTTTCGCAACCCGATGAGATGAGGGTATTCCATCTCATTATCATATAGAAACTTGTTATAAATCACATGTAATGCATTCTTGCCATGCCATCTAGGGTGCATTAGTAATAACATGTTGTTGTGATAGATGTTGTGTAGATTGTACATGCTGTTTTGATAGATTATTGATAGAATCCCTACAGTATAATAGATAATTTGTTTGTATCATACATTTACTTAAATGAACTAAAATTTTTTATTCTTGAGGTGTTATGGGCCCTCATGAATCGGATTTTTGTGGATCATTGACTTGTTTCCCTTTTATATGATATGTCGGAGATGCCAAGGTTTGATTCGCGGGGATATGGGCCCTCACAGATCAGAATTTGGCACCTCCATGCTTGTTTTTCAGTGTTTTCTGGTTTTTGGTGCAGTTTCAGAGCTACTGCCCAGAAAAACCTAGAATACATGGTGTGTACTTGACTATATGTTGTGTAGTGTTACACCGTGTCACTGACTGTGTGAGCAAAAACACGACGTCATGAAAAAAATTTCAGGAACATGTCGTGTACGGTAGTTACACGCCATGTAGTAGTGAGCCGTGTACCTGATCGTGTCACTAACAACACGGGTCAGGGAAGCTCATGTAGGACACACCGTTTTGGGTATAAACATGCCCTGTAGCCTCGTTCTAGGTACCCGGCCATGTCACAAACAACATGGGCCGGTGATATCTTCTCTTATACACGCCGTGTTTATTCAGAACACACCGTGTAAGGGTCATCCGTGTAGTCAGCCACGTATCTAACAACTCGAGCGGCTAAAAACTTGTCTGCTACACACCATTTCCTTAGGGAAAACACCGTATAGTTTAGGGTTATGAGAACCATGTGGGATAGCCATGTAAGGAGACTCGGGCAAGTTAATGGAGATCCAGTACACTTCGTGTGTGGGGAAAACATGCCGTGTAGTCTGGGGTGTTACACGACCAGTTATGGCTGAAGTACATGCCCATCTGTCTGGCTTAAGGGGACACACCATGTAGTTTTATACACGTCGTGTCGTCGTGTTTTGTAGAACTTGTTTGTTCTTTTATCCTGTTCCCATTTTGTTCTCTTGTCTTCTCAATCTTTGTTGATCCTGATCTAAGGTGGGCTTTTGATCTTTCAGAGCTATGCCTCCGAGACATCCTCCGTTTGTTCGTCAGCTACCAGAAGGTGATCAGACACCAGATATGGCCGATCAGGGATCTCCTATAGATCCTCCTATGGATCTTCCTGTTGTTCCAGCCTTGGCACCAACAGTTGTACCCGTTGCCGGTGCAGATGCGTATTTTAGGTAGGACTTCCTGAGGATGATGCATACCTTTCAGGGAGTGTTGCCTCCTGCCTCGTCGATGGCTGAGTTGACATGGGTTTTCTAGCAGTCTCATCATCCTACATTCTTAGGGGATGGAGGACCCCAGGATGCAGAGTCCTGGCTATAGGCCATGCTAACGATCTTCGATCACCTGGAGATACCTCTGGAGAAAAGGGTAATGCTTTCCACTTATATGCTCTGAGACACTGCCAAGTGGTGGTGGGAGGTGATCTCACAGTCCGGGCGCCAACAGAGTATGAATTGGGATGAGTTCTGGTGCATCTTCTATGATTACTTTTATCCAGAGACCTTGATGGATGACCGAACACGGGTGTTTATGAGTCTCGAGAAGGGTACTCTTTCTGTTATGGATTACTCGTCTGATTTTATCGAGCTGTAGCGCTTCATGCCGATTCCAGCTGGTGATGAGTTGTTTCTTGATAGGAAGTTCGAGGATGGTCTCAGGCATGAGATTCATTCCCAGGTGAACATCTTCAGGTTGACTTGGATATCCTCTATCGTCAACTAGGCGTTGATCACCGAGCGTAATCTGAGGTATTCTGGAGCAGTGAGCGAGGGAGGTTCGATATCCAGAGTCAGTGCTCCTCCTACTGATAGAAGGAAGCACCGTAAGGAGTCTGCTTGAGGAGATCAGGGTATGTGGAATGCATCTTCGGGAAGCCAGGTAGTATTCTACCAGTGTGGTAGGAGTGGTCATACTAGGCCTCAGTGCTAGAGAGACCCGATGGAGTACTGATCTTGCTGCAAGATGGGCCATCTTCAACATTTTTGTCAGATCTTCTCGCCTATAGCTGGTGGTAGGGGTTCTTCAATGACCCCGCGTTCAGGAGATATATTTCCAGATTCTGTCCAGTCTAGGAACTAGAGTACTTCCGGCCATTTGGGCCAAGGTGGAGGTTGCGTCTGTGGTGGTCAGTCACCAGGTTACCAGCGATAGCAGAGTGGATTAGCTCAGAGTGGTCAGCCAGGGGCGCAGGGCCATGGTACAGGCTGAAATTTCGCCATGAAGCAGACCCATCAGGAGAAGGATCCTGGCCCTTCTACAGTTCCAGGTATGTTCTTAGTAGCCTCAGTTTTATCATCATCCCTTTTCGATACTGGTGATTCGCCTAGTTTTATCTCTATTGCTGTTTTGGAGAGCATTGGGCTCTGTAACTTTTCATCTGCTGACATATTGACTCTTGATACACCGTTGGGAACGAGTACATCTAGCGTATGTTAGTGCAGATAGTTCCCTCTTGAGGTTGCATAGTGTCACTTCTTATGGGACCTCTATGTCCTAGAGATGACAGGTTATGATGTCATTCTTAGTATAGACTGGTTAGTTCCCTTCCAGGCAGTCGTCGATTGCTATCACCGCAAGGTGAGTTTAGTATCACGAGAGGGCAGATCTTTTCATCATAGAGGCGAGTGGGATGTACAGGCAGGCAGAGCTGGGCCATAGCATCATGGGCTAGGAGGAGCTACAAACCAAATTTCAAGTCTTTATCTGGATGAATAGGGACTTCATAGTTAGACTTTCCTCCAGTGGTGGATTGTTTCAGGGATTTCTTTCCAGATGAATTTTCAGGTTTACCTCCAGAGTGTGAGGTAGAGTTCTCGATTGATCCCGTGCCAGGAGCGACACCGGTTTCCATTCCCCGTTATAGGATGGCTACACCTGAGTTTCAGGAGCTCAAGAAGCAGTTAGAGGAGTTGCAGGCAAAGGGTTTCATCCGACCCAGTACTTCTCCTTGGGGTTCGCCTGTCCTGTTTGAGAAGAAGTTAGATGGCACCCTTAGGCTTTGCGTGGATTATCAGAAGCTGAACCAGTTGACGGTCAAGAACCGATATCCCATGCTAAGGGTCGATGACCTCTTTGATCAGCTTTGAGGAGCCCAGGTGTTCTAAATGATCGATTTGAGGTCTGGTTATCATCAGTTGCACGTTATACCATCGAATATACCTCTTACAGCCTTCACGAGCGGGTATGGTCTATACAAGTATACTGTCATGCCATTCGGACTAACGAATACGCCATCAGTTTTTATGGCACTGATGAACTGAGTGTTCCATCCATACTTGGACTCTTTCATGGTGGTCTTCGTGGATGATATCTTTGTGTACTCTCACACTCGACATGACCATGATACCCATATTGATATTGTTATGAGTACACTAAGAGAGCGTCAGTTATATGCTAAGCTCTCGAAATGCCACATTTTGATGGATCAGATTCAATTTATGGGTCACATTATCTCAGAGAAAGAAGTATTTGTAGACCCAGAGAATGTGAGACCGGTAGTTTCCTGGGATAATATGAAGAATTTCTTTGAGCTGCAGAGTTTTCTAGTGCTGGATGGATACTAAATGTAATTCATACAGGACTTTTCAAGCCTTACAACACCATTGACTAGTCTCACCAAGAAGGGTTCTAAGTTCTTATGGTCAGATTCCTATGATTTATCCTTTCAGGAGATTAAGGGGAGGTTGAAGTCAGCACCGATACTAGTATTTACAAAGCCTAGAAAGATCTATACAGTCTATTTTGAAGCTTTAGATGTCAGATTGGGAGTTTTGCTTATACAGGGAGATGGAGTCGTTGTGTACGAGTCTCGGCAGTTGAGGCCACATGAGAGGAACTACCCGACGCACGATCTGGAGTTGGCAGATGTTGTTCATGCCTTACGCTATTGGAGACATTACCTTATAGGGGATCACTTAGTGGTTTTCACTAACCACAAGATTCTCAAGTACATATTCACTCACCATGATCTAAATCTGAGACAGCGCAGGTGGTTCGAGTATCTTCAGTCCTTCGACTTTGAGCTTGCCTATATGTCGAGAAAGGGCAATGCAGTAGATGATGCGTTGAGTAGGAAAACACAGATTTAGGAAGTTTAGGAGGCCAACAGTGAGTGGTAGCTTATGGCTCGGTTCTCTAAGATGCACTTGGAGGTGCACAACAGACAGGGACATACATTTCTTTCAACTATAGTAGTTACCTCAACTCTTCTTGATCTTGTACGGATGAGGAAACTACTAGACTCAGAAGGCCTAGTCTTGCGAGAGAATGTGTCAGGAGAGGATCCTCTTCCTAAATGGACAGTAGGAGAGGATGAGATATTGTGTTTCCAGGGACTCGTTTGGGTGCCAGTAGACATACACATGGAGATGATGTGGGATTTTTATTCTTCAGTTTGGGCAGTTCATCCTGGCGTTACCAATATGTATTGTGATCTACACCGCTAGTACTGTTGTCCAGGTATGAAGAGAGATGTTTCTGGGTTCATCATGAGATGTTGTACTTTTCAGCAGGTGAAAGTGGAACATCAGCGACCAGAATGGTTTTTACAGCAGTTACCCATCCCTAAGTGGAAGTAGAATTATGTCTCTATGGACTTTGTGACTGGGTTACTGAGGTCACCTCGAGGGAGTGATGCTGTTTGGGTTATTGTCAACAGGCTTACAAAGGTTGGTCACTTCTTTACGATCAATGAGACCTTCAGTGTTGATGAGCTGGGGTAGTTGTACATTTGATAGATTGTACGTCTGTATGGAGTGAAACACTCCATTATTTCAGACAGGGATGCTCTCTTTGCTTCTCGGTTCTGGCAGGGGCTTCAGAAGGCTTTGGTACATAGGTACTTTTGAGTACAGCATACCATCCCCAGATAGATGGCCAGTCTAAGTGTATGATTCAGGTTCTTGAGGATATGATTTGATCTTGCATTATATACTTTGGCGGTTCTTGGTAGAAGCATATTCCTCTTTGGAGTTCGCATATAAGAACATTTTTCATGGGACTATTTAGATGGAACCTAATGAGGATTTGTAGGGTAGGCCATTCTGATCGCATTTGTGCTGGATGGAGGCTGGAGAGGAAGATTTTATGGGACCTCGTCTTGTTCAAGAGACCTCAGTGCAGATAGAGTATATTCGGAAGAGGATGGCTACAAACAGTCTCGACAAAAGCCTTATGCTGATCAGTGGAGAAGTCCTCTGGAGTTCGAGGTCGAGGATCAGGTTTTCCTGTGTGTCGCACCGAGTTTGGTATAGAAGAGGATTCAAAGATAGGGTAAGCTTTCACCATGGTATGTTGGGCCGTTTAAGGTGTTGGAGAGAGTTGGGCCGGTTGCCTATCGGTTGCATTTACCTCAGAGGTATTGGGCTATGCATGATGTCTTCCACATTTCTCAGCTACAACGTTACTTTTCAGACCCGTCTCATATCTTTCAACCTAAGGAGGTTGAACATGAAGCTGATGCATCATTTTAGGATCATCCTATCCGGATTTTAGACCGTAGTATGAAGGTTTTCTGTGGCAGGTCTATTCCTCTGGTATGGGTGCTATGGAAGCACAGGCGAGTATAGGACGAGACCTAGGAGAGGGATGTCGATGTACGATCGTAGTGGCCGGAGTTGTTCGAGGTTTCTTCTTTTACTCCTCTATAGGGAAATTTGGGGATGAATTCATTTAAGGTAGGAAGTTTTTAAGAACCCGGATCTTCTTTTTAGGTATGTTTTTCCCTTTCTAGTCAATTTTGAGAAAAAGAGAAAAATATGGAAATTTTCGAAGTACACGCCATGTACTTTGTTGCAGCGCCATGCCGTGTGCTGGATGTGTTCTGTCCACACACACGTTGTGTAGCGGTGATGTGGAGGCTACTTAAAGGGGAGTACAGAAAGTCTAATTACAATCCATGTACCCCATAAGTACACGACATGTAGTTTCTTTCTTTTTTCATTAAACGAACAAGGGTAGCGCCTAATCGATGGAAACACCTTCTTCTAAGTCTTCTTCATCCGAGAGAACCCATACAGCCGCATAACTTCTCTGAGCCCCCGATAATCCATCTGTTCTCTGAATTGACTGTCGTCGATTGCATTGGGACCACATCGGTATGCTCTTCCTTCTCCAAGAGATTTGTTTTCTAATTCATCTTCGTTCTCAAGATATCATGGGTTGAACATTTTGTTTTTTCTCGTAGATCTACGCCATTCTATGGAGAATAAACCCTCATGGTCATATTATATTTATCTTCTAGCATCGAGGTAGGTGTTTTGTGCCTTACCTTTAGAAGACTTTTAGTTTATTGTGAAAATTTCACCAATACCCGTGAACGGGGTATTACTTGTTTACCATTTGGCCCTTGTTGTTTTCCTGTCATGCGTGTATTCTTGTATAGAGGTAATTTGATCATGTTTGTTGATAATTGTTGTTATTGGATGTTTTTCCCATGCCTTGTTCTTGTTTCAACCTTTGGGTCTTGTTAGCCTTTGGTTGTTATACCTGTTTTCTATGCCTTGTGACTGCAGGATGGAATGATATTCTTGACATGCATGTTATGCGGTATACTAGTAATCCAAGTAGATATATAGGTGTACTTTGGCCTTATAGAATTATTATGCACTGACTAGAACCAGACCGTGAGTAACTGGTGCTATAGACTATAAGGGATATACCGAGTGATCTTTCTAGAGGGTCTTTGATAATATAGACTATAGGAGGGTAGACCGAGTGATCTTCCTCAGAAAGTATTGGACATTATAGACTACAGGGGATAGACCGAGTGAGCTTCCCATAGAGTCTTGGATATTATAGACTATAGGAGGGTAGATCGAATGTACTTCCTCAGTGAGTATTTACTTTTTTTGAATTTATTTAAAACCTTTCCAGGATATAGAAGGAATTGACTGAGTGCACTTACTTAGAGAGTCTGTGATAGACCTGAGACTGTAGGAAGAATTGACCGAGCGAGCTTCCTCAAAGAGTATTTAGACCTTGGGGCTATAAGTTTGTTAGACCGCATGATCTTCCTTAGAGAGTCCCTAACTACCCTAGACTATAAGGGGGATTGACCGAGCGAGCTTCCCCAGAGAGTCTTATAATTTCATGTGACTAAACCAGAGGGGTCAGGCTGAGTGCACTGCCCAGAGGGTTATTGGTACTTCTTGGATAGGACCAGAGGGGTTGGCTACAAGTACTTCCCTGAGGGGTTCCTGTTGTGGTTAGCTATTTGTATCTCTACTTCTTGTTGTTTTGTGGATTGATTACTATTGTATATCATTATGTTACTGCTTACATCTTACTTCCTACTGTTTACTATTACTATTTACTACTTACTATACTATTAACTGCCATATACTCACTGACTGTAAGGCATGAATCTTCGGGTGGTTGCCTATTGGGATTAGTCTCACACCCTATTTGGGTCATGATTTTAGGCCCAAACAGACTATGTTATTGCTGGTATTGATAAGGGCAAGCGCCCTTCAACTTCTGGTACTTTATTGCTTTGGAGAAGGAGAGAATGGGACCATGCCAATGCTTGCGATGCTGAGGAGTTTCTTATTTGTCTTTATTTTGTACCTTGGTTTAGTATTGTATTCAGAATTATTACTTCTCTAGGTACTTTCCAGGATATATTCATCGTGCATCATTTTATATATACATGTGTGCTCCAGTTGTTTATTATTTTAGTCTTCCGCTGTCTATTGTTGTTGGATATTTACTGCTTCTGCTATTGTCTGCTTTGTTTACTTCTGATGTGTACTCTTCCAATGAGGGCATAGTTTCCCCACTATCACACCCAAGGCCCTCGCAGCTAGTCGGCAGCCTCTGGCGTTTGGGGAAATATGCTTGAGGAAATGTGAACAACTGGGTACAGGGCGCCTCTGGGTGGCTTCTGGAACCAGGACGTTACACCCTATCCCTAATTTAGGAGGTTACATCCCAAGGAAAGGGAACTCTTCACTTCTCCTTTTTCATTAATGTATCATTTTTATAGTATACCTTATACATTTTGAATTAATTTAATTTTAGATGAATTTAATCATCTGATTAATTATAAAATATTATTTTACCAATGTTAGACCATTGTTCCCCCTAATTAAACGGTTCCTTAAACCACAATGTATACCATCATGTTGCTCAATTATTTTCTTGTAATTATCTCTTTTACTATGGATATTATTATATTTTGAAAAGAAAAACGTCTTTATTTTCCATGGGTAATCCCATAGATGTTAAAATAATTAATTACACAATGACGTATGTGTATAAATGATACATTCCCTTACCATGATATTAAAAGTGATGAAATGTTGAAGTCTTTAAGAACATGTAGACTAAATTATTTCATATGAAAACTATCCTTTATTATCTATAGGTATTAATAAAATGATTTATGATGATCAATGTGGATCCCATCAATTAATACATACGAAGGTTTTACCCTGATTGTTTTCATATTCATTTGTTAAAGAATTAATCTCTAGAGATTACTTGTTTATGATAACTTGGTTAATAACTATGTTAATATGTTTTACAACACCTTGGTGATATGAATTGATGATATTATTATAAAGGATTGGTTTTTTTCTTTCAGATGAATTTATATGTTATGTATCAAGTACTTATGATTATCCTCTAATGTGATGCCTTGTGTTTTATCCATGATGATCATTCAGGTTCTATTTCCTTTCTTTATCCCTTACTCATCTATATGATCATCCCTTTCTATTGATGTATATACCAAGGAAATTAGTTATAGTGATTTGAATAATAATTGAATAAAAAATTCATCTAAAAGTATTAAATAATTTTTTACTTATTAAATTAATGTATTATGTCCCTAGTTTCTAGGGCACTAGAACTCAATATATCATTCAAAGTCATTAATGTAATATTTTATTAATAAATTATATTAAAATCTATTTACTAAAATTGTGGGATTCTATATTGTGTAAACCATGTGATTCTAGGTGAAGAAGGTATTATTGAGTGAAACTCAGAAATCTTGATTTTCTATTCATCTTAGAAGCAAAAAATTTATAGAGGCCTTTGAGAATATTATTAGTGGGGTGGATTGAATAAATATATTTTTTATTTTACTATGAAATGTTTCAACTGTTAATATGTTATTTATTAAAAACAACCACCAATTTGGATTATTTAATAATTTTTAGTTCTTGAATGTTAATGATTGAATATATATATATACATATGTGTGGATTTTGTCTAGGATAATTGAATACATATTGAGTTAATAATTTGATTTGGGTTATTGTTGATCGATTGACTAAGCCTATGAATTTTCATGCTATATGAGATATCATGTATTTAGATAAAATTTCTAATTTCCACCTTAATGATATATTCATATTATATGGATTCACTCTCAACAATATATGATCATGATACGAGATATTTTTCCAATTTGTGTAATGTAATTCAGAAGATATTTCAAACTGAATTATATTTTAGTAAAATATTTTATCCTTAATTTGATAAAAAATAAATGTGGACGATTAATTTGTTAGAATATATGGTTTGAGATTGATCATTATATTACAAAATTATTTGGGATCATTATATTTCATCAGTTTCATTTTCTTATATTAACATTTTTTTCTTGTATATAAATGGAACTTTTGAGAAATTCTATGCAATGAGGTGTCATAATCCAACTTATTAAGAAGAATTCAATAAAAATAAGTTATAAAAATAAGGAATGGTATAATAAATGGTTGAAAAATTAAATATGATTCAGTAACACATGACTAATTCTTAGAGGATGAAGAAGAGTTATGTAGATAATAAGTGTAATGATTTTTTGTTCACGGTAAGAGATCTTGTATTTGATAAAATATCACTATAGAGAGGTGTTATGTGATTCAATAAAAATAGAAAGTTAAGTCTATGGTGTGTTTGACCATAATAAATTCTATAAAATTTGGTATTATTTTTGAATTAGGTAACTTTTCAAATGAGTTCATCCCAGGTATATGATGTGTTTCATGTTTTGTTGTTAAGTAAATATGTTCTTAATTATTATAATATTTTATGCTCGGTGGTGGTAATTTCAGAGGAAATCATTACTTATGAAGAATAGATGATTCATATTTTGGATCATAGAGGGTATATATTTCTAAATATTGTGATTCACCATGTGAAGGTTTTATGAAATAGTCTCAGGTTTGAGGATGTATAATGGGAATTTGAAATATCAATTAAAGAAAAATACCAACACATATATAAGAAAAGAATAAAATTGTGAGTTGTAATTCCTCATGGGGAAGAATTTGAAAACCTAGAAAAACTTATACATAAATCAATCTTATGATTTATATGAATTCATTTTATATATTCTTATTCATCATGGTTTTCAAAATAATTTTATTTAGTTTTTTCTATCAAAAAAGGAATAGTTTTACATAACTAAAATTATTTCCTATATGTTACATGGTTTTATTTAAAATTAATTTTTTTTTGATTTTATCATTTTGAATTTTATAAAAAATAATTCACTATTGGATTCAGTATACTAAATTTATTTTATCATGGTATTTTAATATTTTTATAAAATGGTTGGTTTTTTAGTGAACAGTGAAAATGTCATTTTTACCAATTCCATAACATTTATGAAATCATCATGATGTAATATTGAATTCATAATTCATAATTTTTTATCTCAAAAAAATATTTATTTTCGAGTAAAATAATGAATTTAGAAAAATTATTTGGAATTTGGAAACTCATGCTTAACTTTTTTGGAACAAAGTTATATTTAATTCTAATTTTAAACAGTTTTTGGATCTTTTCATTTAATAATATGGTCGGGAAATTAAATTATGTTTTTATATGGTGTAAATTTCATCTAAAATGGTTATTTTCAATTAAAATCCCATTAATGTTTTGTGAATCAATTATATGTATAATTTTAGTGTAAAATATTTTTTTATGTTTGAAACTAAAATCTTTAAAAAATGGGTTTTCATGTTTTCAATACACTTATATTAAATGTAATTTATAACAAAATTAGAAATTAAATATGAAAAAATGGATTCTATATTTGGAATCAACTTTTCAAATTTTGGTAATTAGGACCCTTTTATTTTTCATTATATAAATTATATAACTATGTCAAAAACAATTCACAATGTATAATGCTGAAATAAGTTAAAATGGATAAAATAGAGGGATAAGTATTCAAAATTACACATTTTTTTTCTTAAATATCATTTTTGACTGCATTCCACCTTCCTCGTATTCTCTTTTAAAAATGAGATTTTTGGATCCATTTTCCTTTTGAAATACATATATTATATTTTAAAAATTCATGTATTTACAAAAGTGACACTCCCTTCTCATATAAATTAAATCATTATCTACTCACTCATCTACACAACATGAGAACTTTTTATTGAATAATATATATTGAAATTCATCCAAAACTATCCTCCCTACATTCTATAAATCCCAGTCTCCTTAAAATAATTGTCCATGAATGCAGAGGGTGTAAGGAAAATAGGTTGTCCAAGGAGTTATAAGACCTAACTAACTCTTTCAAGTTTATTTCATTTGTCATATCCTCAAAAATTACATGTAGTTCCACTATAGGTTTCCTGGGGAATGGATAATAAATAAGGGTGATCTCATATGTTCGTTACAAAGTAGCACAATATAAAAGTAACCATAACATAAACATAGAATAAGATAAATAGAAGGAATAAATAAACAACATGAATCCATAAAAAAATGAAAATAGTGGAATGATATATATATATATTAAATGAAATGAATACATGGATTAAAATAATAAATGATCTCTTAACGATGGAATTCATAATTCGATATATTAAAAAATATTTTTGATTCTCTGTTCCAAGAAACAATACAGATATTGGGATAGACATACCCCAAAGCCCAATATACTTTTTCTCATTAGACATATTGATGTATCAAGTGAGTATGAAATTTAATTTCACACAAATAAACTAATTATATCCAATCCATTGACCATAACAATCAAAAAAACCTCTCATAACATTTCCATAGGAATATCCAAAAGAATAAAAACATGGATTTGAATATGATGAGAAATATTGAAAAAAATACTTTCTGATTAAATATAACAATGTGTATATCTGTTAGTATATCCCTTAATCATCATTGTATTTTTGGAGTATCATCAATGTAATAAAAATTACCCTTATGAAATAAATTTAGTAGATAAGGTACTTTCAATGTTTTGGGTTATCCATGTAAGATAGTAATTGGGATCAACAGATAATATTAGTATAAGACCAAGGAAATTGTGTAATAAATCCTTATTCATATATTATAAGTTGTTTTTTAATATTCTAAAATTTATCTTAATGGTAGTGTCTATCCAGGTTTGCAGTCTTAGGAACACTCATCGTGTATCAGAGTGATGATTGAGTCTCTCCCCAACCAACACATTTGGGCAGATTAAACCCTAGGTTCATGAAGGTCATAGTCACATAAACTATCCAATATCTAAACAGGGATATATTTTCTGGGAAATTATGCATTTTTTTGACATTACAAAAACTTATGATGGGTTTTCCAAAATGGAAAAGATTTAATTTTACAATGGTTTTGGTAACTCTTGAATCAATAGAATCTAAGGGAGGGATAAAAATAGATAATTATAAATTTGTTAATTTTCATGAGTAATATGTAAAAAAGTATTCCATTGAAATGTATTAATCCCATAAATGTATATAGGTGGTGAATATAAAATTATTCCTAAAGGAAAAAAATAAGGACAAAAAACTCACTTATGGCTTGGGTAGAAATTCAATCAAAACCTCTTGAAAGAGAGGGATTAAAATTGATATTCAAATACCATGAGTAATTATACTTCATGATATAAAATCACAATGAAGAATTTGATACTTCACATAAATTAAATTAGGTGCATAATACAAAACATGTCTCAAAAAGAGGAGTTTGAGATTGAAAACCCTTACCTCTTGTCCTGACTTCCAAAAATATACTTTAACAACCTTTATCGAAAACATAAATATCCCAACCACTTAATTAATAAACTTAATCATATCCATTTTTAATTTTACTCTTTATATATATTCATTATCCATATTAATTCTAGTCACTTTACATATTTTCCCACATCAGGTGTTTATAGTTTGATAATTTGTTCTAGTTTTATAAAAGTAGTGATATTATTAATTATTATTCCAATATTCCTTATTCCTAGATAATATAATATATTATAATATAAATATTTTATTTATTTTTAAATCTATTATCAAAATACATTAGTGTTTTTTCCTCCTGAAAGTGGAATAAGTATTGAATTATTTAGATAATTTTAGTGATTAGAGTCGATATATCAATAACAAGTGAAATAATTAATATAACCATTATAGAGCCGTAAAACTATTATTATTTATTTATTAAAATTTCATTAAATTATTATTTATATTCCAATATTAATATGTGATGTATTTTTATATAATTTCTCAAGTAGGTGGTTAAATGGACCCAAATGTGAACAATCTATAATAAATGGATGATTATGATTATGAAAGATGTTTATTTTGGACATAAAATCATTATTATAAGAGAATAATGATATTATTTTTTTAATTTTGAGTTTCTAAGTCATATTTAATAATGGTTTACCCAATGGTAATGAATCTATGAGAAAATGGGATATGTTACTTGGAGCTAGTAGTTAACACAATGTGTGATTGGAATTTTTATTTCTCAGAGAATACGATGGAATTATGGTATAAGATAAATTTACATTTAAGAATCATATTTATATTATAAATATATTATCTTCTAATCAATACCATCATTATAACCAACCATTATAGGAAGTACAAAAAATTGAAGACATCGATTCATATAGGCGATAATCTATGGACATTCAATACTAAAGAATTTGGTATGGGAATAATGGGATTTACATTAATATAATAAAATATAAATATAAAAATGATACATATTTCATTATATTGGTATGGATATGATAGGTTAGTAATAGGAATATTAATAATAAAAGACTAATATGAAGGTAATACTTACGTCACGAGCTTTAGGTTTCCTTTAAAATATCCCTGGAAATGGAAGTCTCAAGTTGAATAATGGTTACTATAGGACTAAGTAAGTTGTACAAGATTCTAGGAAGAATGAAAATTGGATAATTTAAAGAATTAATTAGAATTGATATGTGGTGTATATATTGGATGAAGTGATTCCCTTCTATAAGTGGAAAAAATGGAACTGTGTGAGTACTCTTTACATTTCAAGTATATCATTACTATATTTAAAGGTCAATGACTCCAAAATTTTAAAATAATAGAGTTTGGAGAATATTATGTTCAATAATTCCATAATAAATAATTTCAAAACTTTTTTTAAACATTCGTTTAGAAATTTTTCATTATATATTAACATTTTTTCATTTTTTTTACCTTGGTAACAAGTTTTTAACTATATAATGTATAATTTATTATAAATATAAGGAAACCCATATTAAAAAAATTGAGTTTCTAAAAGTAAATTTATAATATATTTATTCTAATTAAATTTCAAATTATGATAAAATTTGTAAAATGATGAATTTTGAAAAAAGGAAAACTTTGTTAAATAGAATATACACTATATAACACAAAGATTAAATAAACAATGAAATATTAATACTTAAATATTCCCATTATAACTGAATAGATGAATATGAGGGTATTATTTGGATTAAAAATTTATGAAATATATATAAATTATTAACGTAACATAAATTCGTTGATTAATATTTAGGAAATAAGCACTCAATATTTAGTATTGTAATTTTATAATTGAATTCAAAAATGGTTTTTATTTATTATTATGACTGAATATAGTAATTAATATTATAGTCTGAAATTATTTCTAGTGGAATATATTTGATACCTATTAGGGAAATCAATGGGACTATAGACCTCCATGGAAGGGAAAAAACCATCCCCAATGGAATCTCTTTCCTCAGGAAGCCCATTGGTGGAGATCCAAGCATTTTCCAATGCTCACTTGTGAGAGTTCCCAAGGATTATATTCCTTACATTGAATATGATACCGACTATAAGGAAACATTTCTTTTATTCATAAATATCACATATTTTTATATTAAAATTGAATACATTTCATAAAAACTTACCTGAGTTCTATAATACTTTAGTGACATTAGAGACTAGAAACAAAAAAAATTATTTCATAAAATATCTTCAACATCTCCAATAAAAATCTTCTCACATAGTACTCCTCTTAGTCATACCCTACATAAAAATTTCATTGTAACTGAGGTAAAGAAACACATAAATGGGAGAGATAATGTGATTAGTAAGGGAAAATATATGATAAATAAATTCATGATCATTTGAAAGTATAATACAATCATAAGGTGTATATGATCATGAACATAACTTATGATGTTCATAGTCAACTTGTCAAAGATTATAAACATGATTCTTGGAATAAATCATTGTCACTATTGAAAACAAATAATGTAAGAGTTAAAAATCATCATAAATCAATCATGAACCATAATCTCATGTAACAAAATTTTGGCACCATCATTAATATAGAAAACCATATTATATGTCAAGGATAACTACTAATACCATAAATATAGTGGATCATGAATTATCACTTTTCTCCCATTCTTAATTAAGATGCATATGTTTCCCATTATGGATTAGTGTTTACCTATATCCCATAGTGTATCAAGGCCATAAACTGGTTTTCCATTGTTATCTAATGAGATATAATTCTTTTCCCAATGAATTGGAGGGAGATATAGGTCCCACATGTCATTAGTTATAAAAACCATAAAATACTGATAGAACTATAACATATTGAAAATATATACATATATGATCCAAAATATCATTAAACATTCACCATATCAAAATTCATGAAAATAAATGTGCTTCATAACATATTTTTTATATCAAAACCCATGAGAAGAAATATTCTTTATAAATTATTCATCATATTTGAACCCATGGAAGGAAATGGGTTTCAGAAACAATTTCATCATATCATATCCCATGGAAATGTAATTTGTTTCAATAAATTTTATTGATCATAAATATAATCCACACAAATTAATAACAAGAATGGTATCATTGGATTATATAACTAGTTAATAATAAGTAACATCATAGTATGTCATCTTAGATTGAAAAATATTTTAAAAGATTAATTGGAACATTTCTTGAGGAAAATATCCTTTCAAATTGGAATATATTTTTTAATATAAAACATTTCAAAAAATATTTTATTTTAAAAAATCCTTTGACACTTATAATGAAATATTTAAAACATTATGTGGTAATAAATACTATAAATTCAGTTCATGCCATACACTTTAAAAACAATGATTCCTTTCATAGTTTTGGTAAAGGAAAAGAAAGCCTTATTTGGAAAAGAATATTAATATTATTTTCAAAAACATTGTAAAACATAAAACATGGGAAAATTTTTATTTTATAAATCATTTAGATAATGTTAAAACTTTTTGAAAACATTTCTATAAAATAGGGATATAGAAGGAAATTTGGTTTTGATCAAATGGAGAAATAATATATGTCTTCCTTAAACAATTAATTTTGTATCTCTAGTAAATAAAGATAGGAAATTGAATGTAAGACAATTATTTTCATGAAATAACTATAGGATATAAAATTTAATGATGTTATTGATAAATATATAATAATATTTCATCAGCGATAACATAATCATAAATAATCCTGATGATAAATGAGATTGTATTATCAAACATTTACCACATTGATATATTTTGAATCATATAACCCATTAAAGAATACAATAATATGAAACATTTAATATCTTGAATATAATTTCATTCATGTAAAACATGGAAATTGGGTAGTATATACACCACGTTGAATAAGATTGTGTCATAAGAGAGCTTATGTCCCAAAAAGTAACATTTGTGAAAAAACATCCCTTTACCTCTTTTGTAACATTGAAAATGTGTACCCCATGAAAGGGAGATCATAAAATGGATATTTAAATACAAATAATATATAGGTTAATAATCATAAAATACATTTTGGGTTGTTATATACACCACATCAAATAAACACATGGTGAATATGTCATTTGTCTCACATAAAATAAAAGTGAGGTGAAAATCCATTACTATATGTCTCGAACTCCTTCATACACATTTGAAAATACCTTATAATAAATTTAATTTTATTATAAATATATTATAGAAAAATGATTATATATATCATAACATATATTTTTTACTTAGGACCTTGTATTACCCATTTATTTACAATCCCATGTTAAAGGCATGTTTCAGGCAATAACTGCTTTGTTTTATATGTATGCTTTGATTTTTTATTTTGGATATTCTTATATTAATCATGATTAAACCATATCTATTGGTTTAAAAATTATATAAACATCATTTATATTCATTATATATGTATTTATAGTAGTCTATAAAAGTTAAGGATATGAAATTAAATACAATGTTCTTGTAGATGGTAGGATATACGTATAAATGAACACTGTTTCTATTTTCTCGAAGAATGAAATTAAATAAAGTTAAATAGTATATTAACATTATTGAATCATTTTTAAGCCATATATATAACATATATTAATTAAATTTACACAAATTATCTTCTATGCAAATTATTTGGGAAAAACGAATCACATCGCTTCATGAGGTTGTAGTCCACCGTACACTAACGGAATGGCCCGAAGGCCTTAATTTTTATTTATTTTGGATAAGCCCCATTTTAAGGATAATGTGGGAAACCTCACATGGATTCAAAGAAATAAATACATTAAATGAATCAATCCCAAGACAAAACTACATAAATTCCCCTCTAAACATAAACATCATTATGGAAAGCCTCCATCAATGCAGGACTACTCAGCTAGCATCCCGTGAAAAAAAATGCATGGTCCTGGTACCGATGTCTAGGCCATACCCTCTCAATCTTTCGAATCTGAAAAGTCATGCATAGTGAAAACTACCTACTCTTAATCCACATCTGGAGCACTTTATATAGAAAATATGGACCAAACCATCTTCCCAAAAACCAAACCATCAAGTGAAACAAAGGCAAATCCTTCTTAATAGTTTTAGACCCCATCCATTTGATGCACCATCATCATGAGGTATGTCACTAACTAGAAATATCCCACAGATACAGTAATAATTCCATTACAGTCTGAAATCCTTCCATTTCACCATCAATCTAGCTCACCCCAAAAATAAAAAACACATAACTATTCTCACTCCGAACAAAAGAAGTGGACCATAGAACCTCTAAAGCCATGTTGCAGCTCCACAGCTTGTAACTCTTAATTTCAGCATCAAACATCAGGAAAAACAAACTGTAATCTATTTTCATAGTCCATAAATCATATCCAACAACAAAAAAATGTCGAAATCTATGAGGAAATATAAACACTGGCATACCACACCTAAAAACCCTCAACATTCATGACTTTACACTGCCATTAACCGTATCTCCAGCAACAAAAAAGAAACAAAAAATAGGATAAAAGAACCCCTTAGTGAATCTAGCACATCAACCCACTTTCCGAAAGATCAAAATTCCATCACTGAAGAACATAAAAATAAAATCTAGGTGTCACGAAGACCATCATAATCCAAGAAAACCTCACCGCATATCGGATCTCCAAATCCCTTCACCGCCATCAGACCCTCCCATGAAGATCCAAGCAAACCACCTCCCGCACTCTCATCTGACTAAAAATGATGTTGCAACCCTCCGACCACTGAGGCTTGGTCTCAAACACTGGATATGCACCATGCCGCCAAATGAAACCCGAACCAGTAAGGAGGAAGGGTGTCGTTAGGCTGACAAACGATGAGATTTTCCGAGATGGTCGAGCCCATGAGGTAGTAGTTTTCCGTATACATGAACGTCATTATTGTTTCCAATAGGTTGGGTGGTAAGAAGGTATATGTGGTATTATAATTTTAGAGGTATAATAATATCATAAATATCATATATAAACATTAAATATATAATTATATCTAAATGTGAGAGGTGCAGATGGAAAATGAATAACATTATTTAGCGAGGTGGTAGTCCGATGCACAAATGAATAATGATTTCATATCACATTTGATGGAGGTGGAGATAGACACTGGTTATTTTAATAACATAAAAATTAATTATATATAATATACTTTTGTTATTATTTTATCATATATTTAAAATATTTTAATGATTCAAAAGAATACGTAAACCAAAAATGAATATTTAAAAAGTTACCTCTTCTTCAGATAACCTATTTTGGATTCACCTAAATTATTCCAAGATTGGATTTGTGATATAAAAAGGCATATAGGATTTGGGTAGAGGATTAAGAAATATTTTTTTTCTGGTATTGGACAAAAAAGGGTTTTGGATGTGTAAAGAAAATTAGACAGGTGTGGCTATTTATAATTGGGGGAGAGGGCGTACATTGATTTTTTTAAACAAATAATGTGTATCCATGTTTTTCACAAGACACAAGGCTCCAAAATGGTTCTTTATCAAAAATTAGAGTTGATAAAGTAGAAATAAAACCATAATATTGGTGTTTTAAAATTTCGTCTTTCATTTTATCACTTATCAGTTTTGTCTACCCCCCCCCCATGCATAAACATGTTTTAACATTAACCACGATAAGTAATTTTAAATGCCTTTACTATTTATTATGGTAAAAATGAATTTCAAAAATTTAGATAATATAAATCTTTTTGATTCAAAATATGGAATCAATTTTCCTAAAATTCATTTGTATAACTGGAATATTATAATTTAAAATTAACCCCACGGACATGATAAAAATGACATTCTCCAAAGAGAAATTTTTTTAATTTTTAAAAAGTTTTATCTAAAAATTAAAAATTAAATTGATTGAAATAAAATAAATCTCACTAATAGATATATAAATGAAATTATTTTAGTTTCAAACATTATCAAAATAAAATTTATCTTGTAAATGATTTGAATGAAAAGGAAGTTTTTTAATTAAAACAAGTATTTTTCAATATTCACTACAAAATTTATCTTTTTAAAATATTATAAAAATTCATTCCAAAATAATTCTACCATGTGTATTTAAAAAATTTAGATATGATTTTAAATTATATTTTCCAAATTCATCAAAAACTAATTTTAATATAAGTTGGAAAAATGCGACGAAACTGCTTTTTAGAGAAATACAGCTTAGGACTATAATTGGATTTATGCTTATACCATCTATAGAAACACAAAATATGATTGTAACGTATTATATTTAATATATAATTTATAAATTTAATTAAAATCATTCACTAAAAGTTATTTTTTCATTTTATTGTGGTAAAACATGTTTGTGTGAATGGAAATAGTTTTTTTCATAAAAATATTTCCTTTATTTTCAAAACGGTTTTTATTTTCAATTCTAATTGATTTGTACTAATATTATTCATTATATATTCATATTTAAAAATATATTTTAATAATTATTTTAATATTATTCATACTCTTCATTCTAACAGATAGGTGATAAGTATCATATTCAATAATAATTTTTTAGTAGTATTCCATGTTTGGATTAAACTCGGTGTTGCGTGTACTAGAAGCTATAAATGAACATTAAATTATTTGAAAAAAATTATTTCATAAATTACAATGTATCCATGTTTTTTACAAGTCACAAATCCCCAAAATGATTTATTATCGAACCTTAGAGATGTTAAAGTAGACGCAAGTCCATAAAATTGGTGTTTTAAAAGTTTATATTTCATTTTATCACATATCAGTTTTGTCAACCCCCATATAAACCTTTTTTTAACATTAACCATGATAAGTAATTTTAAATGTTCTCACTATTAATTATGGTAAAAAATTATGTTCAAAAAATTAGATAATATAAATTATTATGGTTCAAAATATGGAATCAATTTTTCTAAATTTTAATTTTAGAAGTGAAAATTTTTAATTTAAAATTAATACTGCAGACATGATAAAACTGATATTTTCCAAAGAGATTTTTTTTAAATTTTTTAAAAGTTTTTATGTAAAAATTCAATAATAAATTTATTGAAAGAAAATAAATTTCACTAATATAAATATAATTGAACTTATTTTAGTTATAAAATTTATTAAAATAAAATTTATCTTGTAAATGCTTTGAATCAAAAGAATGAATTTTAATTAAAATAATTATTTTTTACAATTCACTGCAAAATTTATCTTTTTAGAAAATTTTAAGAATTCCATCCAAGATAATTCTACAATTCTGATTTCAAAAATTTTGTTCTAATTTTAAAATAAATTTTCTAAAATCATCAAAAATTATTCTCCATATAATTGCGAAAAATGCGATAAAACCTCTTTTTAGAGAAATACATTTTTAAGACTATAATTGGATTTATTCTTATACCATTCCTAGAAATAAAAGATATGATTTTAAAGTTTTATATTTTAATAAATAATTTATAAATTTAATTAAAATCATTCACTATTTTTTTTGAATTTTATTGTAGTAAAACATGTTTTTGTGTATAAGAATAGTTTTTTCATTAAAATATTTCTGTTATTTTCAAAAATGCCTTTATTTACATTTATAATTTTTTTAATAACATTATTCATTATATATACATGTGTAAAAATATATTTTAATAATTTTTTTAATATTATTCATACTCTCCATTCCAATGGCTAGGTGATAACTATCATATTAAATAATAACATTTTAGTAGTATTCTAGGTTTTGTTAAAACTCAATGTGGTGTGTACTAGATGTTATAAATGAAATTAATATTATTCGGAATAAAAATATTTTATAAAATAATAGGGTGTTACATTTACCCATATTTAATATATTATTTCCTCACATTTTTAACTTATTCTTGGTAAAAAATGGTTTAACATTTGAACATCCCATTGTTGAAAAACCACAATGTAAAAAGGGTTAATAAATATTCTTATTGAAAAGTGAGAAATGGATTTCCATAGGTCACATAGAATAACACATAAATTGGTTTATATATTGGAGCAAATTGGTGGTATGTGAATATATAGACATAAATTAGAAACAAAACACCCAAATACTGATGGAGAGTTATATAGAATATGGAAACGAGAAAGATCATGACTACAAACCCATAAATCTCTGATGGGTGAAAAGACCATTCATTAAACATAAATTAAAGTTAATACGTAAAATTTTATTATAATATCATTTTACTAACGTTGAATAATTTTATTAAGAAGATATAGTTAATTAATTTCATTCTATACAATAAGAATAGTCTAATCCTTTTCTTAGGCTTCAATCAATTTAAACTTCCTCACATACTTTATTAAATGATGATTTATTTTTTATGCCTTAAGTGCTTGTGGTCATAATATCCATAAAAATGATAACTCATTTCTTCTTTCTCTAGTTATTAGAAAAAATATAGTTGTAATCACTATTTATCCAATAACATCCAAATTTCAATGTAATTTATTCCTTGAATAGTTAACAGTAAGGATCCTTGATGTCTGAAAAATATTTAAATCCAAATATTTTGAAATACAGTTACAAAATTTCCAAAATAAACTTATAATTAACCCCATAAAAAATTAATACTATAATAATAAATGATAAAATATATGTGAATACATTGATCAAATATTCTTTTTAATCATGGTAATATTCTGAATTACCATAAAACTCTAAAAAAAACTAATGTTCATTGTATAATTAAAACTTTAATCATAAAATCATATATTATTTAATACATTCTAGAAATTGAAAAATTTTATAAACTCCATAAATGATAAAATAAAATACTTTTTTATCAAATGAGTAGCTATTTCCATGATAATAAAAACTGTCCAATTTACTTTATGTGTATTAATCATCTATTTATCCAAATTAAACACAAATTTCTCAACATTAACAACAATTAAGGTTCATCTTCCCTTATTCATGTGTTTTCCATAAAATATCACCTTTCTATTAAATAAATTTTCTAGGACATCAGTACAATTCGATCTATTCTTTCACATCCTTAATGAAATAATTATATAAAAAATTCCTTATATATTTAATAAATTAATGAATTATAATACACAAAAACATCAATAATTATACTTCATTCATAGGCTTTATCAACCTATTCCATAATACTTGTTTCCTTTATTATGTCGTTTTTAATCTCTTTATCATCAAAAAATAAAACATTTACTTGTACCACATATCTGATCTTCTTATTAATCTTTCCCCCTAGGAAATATTTTTCTATAATTACTACACTTTCAACATTTATAACATTCAACCATTGATGATTCCGTTGGGAACAATTATTCATATCCATTATTTTAACTAAACATTTCATTTTTCCTTATTAATTAATTTATTTATGTCCTTCATTTCCACACTGAAAATATCATCCCATTCCTCTTGGACCACAACTGGGGTGCTTCTTCCCATATTCTCGACACATTGGAAACAAAATAATATTTCTTCCATGGTATCCACCACCCGATATATCAATAAAAACATTCCTTCTATTATTTTGTAAGTTAAAGAGTTGATTATGGTGTAGGTTGTTAATTACATATCGTGATAACTGATTAGGCATAATAACAATATCCTTCACTCAATTTGACATACAATTTTTTTTCTCATAAACACATTGTCTAGAATAGTCAACATTATCTTAGTTGAATAAAACTGAAAAGCATAGTGTGAGGAACAATATTCATAGCAGAAAACCACATAATTATGAAAAATCATTTATAAAATGACTAATTCATGAAATCAACTTTCCATTGTATGACACCTTAGGCTTTACATAGGACATTCATATTCATAATCTATTAAAACACTTCATGGAGTTTCTTAATGAGTTTTTGAATTTCTAAATTTTATCCCCCATGACTGTCAATCTAGGTGTGCTGGAAGGCCAATTTTCATGCATGAGTTGAGAATTAGGTCCTACTCAATGTTCCCATTTCTAATTTAATACACCTTGGAAAAAATATGAAAATCCACATAAACTTCTAGTATCTAGAGAAGGATGAAACATCCTATAAACTCCTTGATCTATCATTTCACAAAAATTCAAGGATATTTTCCAATACTTATAATTATTCTTAAAACTATCTATATAGATATCCCTGGACACATTCAAAGACATATCCTTAGGAATATCCATAGGGGTATCATTAATAATTTTCCGTTCTTAATATCTAAATATTTAATAAACCTATCCTTTCATAAAAACTATAATTGTCTATAATTATTTATACTCTTCAATAATTTAAACCTATCAGGGAACTCTAATAGAAGATAAACATTTGGGGTGGGAAAAACCACCATCCCTAATAAAAAACCTTTCCTCATGAAGCCCTTGGGGAAAGAGACATGCTTCGCCCAATTCTCACACATTAGAGTTTATAGGGATCATATATCATATTTTTCTATGGATACCAACTATAAGGGACCAAGATTTTCATACATAAATTTCACATATTTTTAGAAAATATTAAATAAATTTAATAAACACATTCTCAAGGACCAAAATACTTTAGTGACCTTGGAGATGATAAACACAATATTCATACTTGATAGTTGATTTCAAACATCTCTAAAAATATATCATCACATATTAATCATATTATGAATACCCTACCGAAACCATTATTCATAACCTAGGGAAGGAAATACAATAGTCGATCATCTAGGATTCTTAGTAAGGGTAAACATATAAAATCTAAATATTTGATTATATACAAGAATAATATAATCATAACGGTATGTGATTATGATCATAACTTATAAATTTTATAACCACCCTACCATAGATCATAAACAGTAGTCATGAAATAAAACATAATAATTTCAGAAAAGATGGACCATAAGTTTGAGATTCCATTAAAAATCAATCATAAACCATAAGATCAATTCATAAAAGTGTGTCACAATCATAAATATATAAAACTATTTTATATGTAATGGTTAAGTACCAATACCATCAACATTGTGGATTAGGAATTATCACTTATTTCCTATTATAGATCAGGACAAACCAATTTCACATACTAGATGATGACATACATGTTTCACATAGTGGACCAAGCCCATTGACTTGTATCCCATTATTATCTCATGAGATATAATTCTTTACCCAATTCATTGTAGGGAGATAAAGGTCACACCCATATTTCGTTATAACGTAACCACCATCCTTGTCTATATTGTAACCACCACAATATAATGAAATACTATACATAAGTGTGCTAAAAGATCTTAAAACATTCATCATATTAAAACCAATTAAAAGAAATGGGATTCATAACACATTTATCATATCAAAACCCATTAAAAAAAATGGGATTCATAAATCATTCATCATAATAAAACCAATGAAAAGAATTGGGTTTTATGAAAAATTTCATCATTGCATAATCGTGGAAAAGAAATGAGTTTCATAAAAATCTTTTAATCAGAAACATAAACCATCCACATAAATAATTATAATGGCATCTTTGGATCATATCTACAATAATGTATAAGTGACATAAAAGGATGTCATCATAGATAGAAAATGACTTTAAAGATAACTTGGATCATATTATTAGGAAAATAAATTTTCCACTTTGAAAATAAACTTTTAAAAAATTTAAATTTATAAAACATTTTAAAAATCCTTTTCATTAAAGATAAACTTGGAATATATAAATTTTGTTTTAAATATTATATAAAGGATTTTATGAGGAAATATATTTTCCACATAGAATTTTTTTAAATAAAAATGATATTAAAAATAATTTTCATTGAAAATAACATTTTAAACATAGACATGAATCTTTAAAAAATTGGGTGGTTAGGACGACAAGAAATTTCATTCACTATATACGCATTAAAACAAATATTTATTTCAAATTTTCAGAAAAAGATAAATGGTACTTGTTTGGAAAACTGACATGAATATAACTTTTAATACAATTTGTAAAAATTAAATAATAATTACAATTTTATATAATAAATACTCTGGAGAATGTTAAAAAAACTGAATACTTTTTTTGAAACATGAATATGGAAGAAAAAAGGATTAAAATCGATGAGATAAATAAAGTTGGTCGTAAAAAAACATTATTTTGGAATCTTGAGCACATAAGGAGAGGAAAATGAAATTTAAACATATATTTTTCTGAAATAACTCATTATAAAGAAACTCATTATGTTCTTGAGAAATATATCATAATATTTCATCATCTCTAGAATAATCATAATCAATCCTGATAAATAATGAGATTGTAACAATAAATCTTTACCACTTTGATATCCTTTGAATCGTAGGACCCAATAAATAATAACATAAAATGAAAATTTGAATATAATGAACAGAATTATATTCAGAATATTAAATATTTAAGGGTAATTATATAAACCTCATCAAATAATATTTGAGCATAACATAAATATTGTCTCAAATAAAGCAGTTCGACCAAAAAAAACCTATTACCACTTTGGTAACATTAAAACTATAAACCCCACAAAATAGATATCCTAAAATTGATATACAAATCCCAATAATATTCATCATAATAATAATATAATAATTTTATGGTAAATATACGCAACAGAGAAAAAGAAACACATGGTGAATATCGATTTTTTCACAGAAAATAAAAGTGAGACAAAAATCCCTTACCTTAAGTCTTGACATCCTTTGTACAAATGTAAACCTACAATATAATAAATGTAATTTTATAATAAATATATTACATAAATAAATAAATATATATATATATATATATCATACCATATATTATTTACTTATGACCTTTTATTCCATCTAAATTAATAATTCATTGTTAAAGTCATGTTTCGGGAAATAAATGCTTTTTTTCAGGTATATTTTGATTTGGTATTTTTGTTCCTCTTATTTTTAACTGGGATAAATCAAATAAAAAATGTATTCAAGGATATAAATATCATATATATTCAATATATATTTAATTAGACTAACCCATAAATGATAGAGATAGAAATTGAAATACACCGTTCATGGAGACTGTAGGATGTACGTACACATGAATGATGTTTCCATTTTCTAGAAGGATTAAATGAATGAAAGTTTAATAATATATTACTATTAATAAATAATTATTATTTCATATATATATTATTTATTTATTAAATTTACCCTAATAAAATCCCATGCATAGTATTAGTGAAAAACAAATCACAACGTTTCATGAGGCGGTAGTCAGTTGTACACATGAATGATGTTATAGTATCACCAAATGGAAATTATGATGGTTTATGTGATGTAATAATTTAAAAAGTATAATTATGTTACAAATATCATAATAAATCATTAATTTTATACTTATTAACATCCAATTATAACATACATGAAAAAATTTACATCGGTTCACGAGGTGGTAGTATGTCGTACCCATGATCAACGGTATTATTTTCCAATAGGTTGGGAGGTTAAAAGGAATAGGTGGTATTATAATTATAGATTTATAATAATATAATAAATTATATATATATACATTAAATACATAATTACATCCATCTATGAGAGGTGGTGATAGAAAATGATTTTAATCAGTTCGTGAGGTGGTAGTCCTCCATGTACACGAATAATGATTCCAAATCCCATTTGATGGAAGTGGATATTGATATAGGTTTATAAATTCACATAAAAACATTTGAGTATATATTATATACTGTTGTTATTATTTTATCATATTTGGAAAATATTTTAAGGAGTTATAATTATAATTAACAAAATATGCATAGTTTAAAACATTACCTCTTCTTCAGACAACCTCTATAGGTTTAACCTAAAGACTTCATAGATTGGATTTATGATCTCACCAATTCCTCTATGATATGAGCAGGTAATTAAGGAATACATTTTTATAGGTAATTTTTTTTTGAAACAAATTGTTTTTAACTGGGGAGAAGATGTGAGAGTTGGTGGCCTTTTATAAGTGGGTGAGCGGACAAACATGAAATTTTTGAAAAGAATAAAGTGTACCCATATTTCTCACATGAAAATGCTTAAAATGGGTCATTATGAAACCTTATAGGTTATAATGTTAAAAAATACCATAAAATGGTGTTTTATAAGTTTCTAAGTCATTTAATGTTTATCATTTTAGTTTAACTCGTCGATAAACCCATTGTAACTTTAACCACAAGAATTAATTTTTATTGTTTTTACTATTAATTATGAAAAAATAAGTTTAAAATATTATATAAAATAAAATATTATGAATAAAAATATATAATCCAATTTATAAATTTAATTCATATAATTGGAAAATTTTAAATTCAAATTATTCCCATATAATTGATGAAAAAACAGTCTTCCAAAAAAAATTCCAACAATCTAAAATTTTTTGATATAAAAATTTTAAGATGAAATTGACTAAAATAAAATTAATTGAATTAATATAAATATAATAAAAAAATTATTTTTAAAATCATATTTAAAACTAGGTGTGGTGTATAGTGCAAGGTATCAAAGAAATTAAAATTACCTGAAAAAAAATCCATAAAATATTAGGGAGTTAAACATAATTTATGTAACTTTTATAAATTATATTTGATATAAAATATATCATTTTTGAAATCACCATATCAAAATTCTCTTAGGTTGAGTTTTTTAGTTTTTTTAAAATATAATTTTATGTTAGTGAATATCTAAAATTATTGTTTTGTATTGAAAACTGTATTTTTGTTTCATGAATTTAAAAAATTAATTTTTTAAATTTTTTTAAAATAAATATTTTTACACTTATATTATTAATAATCCAATTATTGTCTTATAAATGAATTATATACATTAATTTTGTAGAAAACATTATTCTTAAAAATTATTTTTTATGGAAAAAAGTTTTTCATTCTATTTTTCAAGTTTATTTTTTAATTAAATATTTTCACTTAATTGAATTTAATTTTCAAAAAATGATAAAATGTTTGGAATAATAATTATTAATATTTCACAATATGTTCAACTTTATTTTTGGTAATAATGAATAGTAAAAATTGTAAAAATATATTACCACATTTAAAGTTGAAATAGTTTTACTATGGGTGAAACTAAATATATATGAGTTAAAATGACCTTAAAAACAATCCAAATCATATTTTATAGCCATATGTTACACTATAAAATATTATATTATGTAATTGTAATTTCCATACTTTAAGAGAGGTATAGACCATTTAAATGTTTTTAATCCAATTATTTAAAATGGCCCAAGGTGCACACCTGAGCACTCTCTTACAGGTCCTAGGAAGATATTAAAATTATTTAAATAATTTCATGGGTTTTATGTAAAATACTACATTGAAACCTAGCCTAGAGTTCAGGTAATAAATAACTAAAAAGAGATTAAAATGGAATAAAAACAATTTAATGAAAAGAAAAATAAATGAAAAGGGGATAAAAATAAATAATATAATAAAAGTAGTTGTAGAAGAGTGGAAATAATTAAAATGTGTTAACCCATTTTATTAATTATTTTCCTTTCTCCCTCCCTTTTTATTTTTATTATTCCATTTTATTCCATTTTATTTATTTTCATTTGTCTTTATTTTTATTTTTCTTTCTTTCTATATCCCTTTTTTCTTTCTATATTATACTTTTTTATCACCATCTCCTCCCTCTCCCCATGGTGTGGTTCCTTCCAGTAGCCCCCCCCGCCCCTTGGGTTGCCTCCTCCTCCTCCCCCACTCTCCCTTCAGAATCCCATTGTGACTCTAATTCGCCTTTATTTCCAATGTCATCTAGAGAGTTATGAAGCTCTTCATAAGATAAACTCATAAACTAGGAATTGTAAGATCTCATTCACTTTTCTTCGTGAAGTATATCGCAAAAGGTTTGTACCCAAATTTGGGGTTTTTTCAATACACATCTATTTTCTTCCACTTTATGTTAAATCAAAGGTTCCTATGGAGCATAAGATCCACTAAAATTATGAGACAGGTATATTGATCTATTGTCCATTTTTTCTTTGTGTCTTTTAGATCTCACATTGTGCCACCCTTCGATATCTACTAGTGATATTCAAATTTTCCTATTCTAATTTAATTAAATTACTTGTCTTGACTATTACAACCTTGTTTGAGATATACTAGATAGTTTAAAATTTTCAACACCCTTGGATACCCTTTTGGGTGTGCTAACATAATTGGCCAAAAATCTTCTACCCACGAATAATTAATTTAATAATTCTATGTGTTGCATGACACCACTTTGGTTGAGATTTAAATCATATGAATTATTTAGGGTAATTATAGAACATGATTTTTTGGGGTTTTTGTTTGTTTATGCCAAATTGTTTACTTATAAAAAATTATTACCATACTATTCTATTATAAAAGAAAAAAGTGAGTTTTTTTCCTTTTATAATAATTTGTTTTTACTATGACTATTTAGATTGACTGATCAATAATCGCGTGGCTCTTTTTTTCTAAAATTGTTTTGTTGAAATTATAAATTCATACCCTATGATGTCATGTTCCTTAAAACATAAATAATTTTAGGGTGATTATAAAATATTATTTCTATATTAAGGACCACACAAGGAATCTCTATTTTTGATTGGTTACCTCACTACGAACATGGGAAACAATGTCTTAGGCTTTACCAAAAGGGGGTTTTCCTGGGTTTTCTATATACTCACGAGTGATACTAGTTCCGTAAGAAACAATTGAGGATGGAACCATTGGTAAAGTGGATATTCCATGCATCAGGTGATACTTAGCCCCTTATAAGTGATACCTAATAAAGACTCAGGATAAAACCATGACTCGAATGAAACATGGTATTTCGAAAGATTTCCTTGGATGGGATCAATATTATAGGATAAATTAAAGGATATACTGTAGTGATACCTTCGGGATGGGCTCAGACAAAAACCTTAAAAATTAATATATTAATAATGATAATACATGGAAGGTTTTATTGGATGCAGTTTTGGATTTCTTGTGAATTGTGATACCTTTCTAGTGCCTTGAAGAAAACTTTGTTGACAAATAAATTAGAGCCAAGATAAAGCACAAGCTTGGGGGTATGTTTCATTTGTGTCATCCTTTAGGGTTTCTAGCCTTTAAATATAAATATATACATCCTTCTTATTACAATTACTTTATTCAGATTCTTGGCTTAGGCTGAAGCTGGTAGTATGGATGACTTCTGCTGAGAACCCAGACCAAGTTATATTTATTTTATTTTGTTTATTTAATTTATTTCATTTATCGAATATTGGCACACTACTTTTATTTACATCACAAAATTAAATTTTTTAGACATCGTGGGTGTCAGAATACTGGTATTTTACCTCACACTTTGCTCAGGCACTATTTGGAACCTAAGTAGACTTTATGCATGAAGGTATAGATACTAGGAAGCATGACACCTCAAATTAATGATTGATTTTATATTTTGGATTGATCATGGGGGCAGAGGACCAAGCCTTCACTCAAGATGTTATTCTTTCACTTTTTTTCATTTTCATTATTTTTTTGATAACATTATTGTTTTACTACTTTATATACTTTTATTTAGTATAGAAATAATATAATGACAACATTGTGTAGCCGATTTGATTTATCATATTTCGTACTTTCCATTTATTCAGTTAAGAATATTTATTTTCTTTTTTTGAAATTTGACTTATTAATATGATTCCTCTACTTTTTATGAATTTATTTTCCTCGACTATGTATTACCTATTACCTATGAGAGAATTGTATCCCCTGCAGACATGTTAAAATCTCTCTTCCTAAAAGACGAAAACATCTAGAATTCAGGGAGATGCACTTCAGGTCTTGGGGCCAACCTGGTTTAGAGCACCCATATAGTGGCTCACAGGATGAGGATTCTACAAAGTGGTATAATAGGGGGTTATTTTTTCCCTATTCTCTTAATGTTTGGGTTATAAAAGAGACTGTTATATAGGAATTTAGAATTTATCCCTTTCTTAGATGTAGCTAACCCATGTATAGGGGAAACCAAAATTCTTAGGTTGGAATTATAGTATTTGATTATGCAAATTATTTTTGATATTATTTCACCATTGGATGACACACTTGTTTATTATATTTATCAATATTGGTATCATTAAGATATTGGTTTTTACCAATGTCGTGTGATGATACGAGGTAAAATCATTTACCTTCATCAAATTAGGCACTATAGGGATAAAAATGACATGCATATTTCCAAGCCATATCTACTATCAGCAAGCGTATTCCTATTTTCATGTTACTTTTGTCATTCATAGTTGTAAAATTTTAATGTACCTATTTTTAAACATAAATTTGTGATAATATTTAGATGTTTACATGAATTTACATAAGAAATATGCAGTATACCTAATTTTAGTGATCCTTATATGTTTTCTCTTAATTATCTAGACCTTTATTTGAGATCAGGCTGTCTATTGTGTAGTACTCAAAGGCAGGATATATACCTACCCTCTTTATTTCACCTTTACATGTTTACCTCATCTTCCATATAATCTCATATATGGTGTGTGTTTTCCATCGAGTAAATTTGCGGCATTATGTCTCCCAAAACTCTTCTAGGGGTCATGATTGAGGGCATAATCCATTTCCAAGAGCGCCCCTTAAGATTGGTGCCAACTGTTTCCTTTTTAATTTTTACATCCTTGATATGTCTGGCATCGATATCCTTATTGGTATGAACTAGCTCTCTCCTTATCAAGATGATATGGATTTATATCGATATTGGGTGTCCTTCACGTCCCTTTAGGGTGACACATATCTACCCAACGAAGAATGGAATATGAAGAAACATTGAGATGGACATAAACATTCTCGATATGGAAGAGTGAAAACTCAATTAGAAAGTCTCTTTAAACAAAATTAGGGAACACAACTAGTGGAATTTCCTTCCATTGTAGATAGTTTCAGGGACATCTTCCTTGATGGTGTATCTAGATTACCTCCCATGAAGGATGTCAAGTTCATTTTCTAGCTAGTTCCATGTGTGGGAACCTTTCATATTCCTCCTTATAGGATGCCACCTAAAGAAATACATGAACTCAAAAAAGAACCTTGAGGACCTCAATGATAAATTTTTTATTAGACCAAGCAAATCACCATGGGGTTTACTAGTTATTTTTTCCAAGATGAAGGATGGTAACCTCAGATTGTGTGTGGATTATCATTGAATCAACTAGGTTATGCTAAAGAATCAATATTTTTTCCCTCATGTAGAAAATATTTTTATATATCTCTAAGGAATAACTATTTTCTCAAAGATTGATTTGTGTTTGAGATATTACCAGGTGTGTGTGCGACCGTCTAACATACCACATTCAGTGTTGTAGAGAAGGTACAACTTGTAAGAGTATCTGGTTATTCCATTCAACCTCACAAATGTGCTGGTAGTCTTCATGGATCTGGTGAATTGAGGTCTTCACCCGTCCCTTGATTCTTTTATGTTGGATTTTATTGACGAAATTTTGGTGTATTCGTGCTCAAAACAAGACCATTTAACACAAATTGAGATCATGTTGTGTACACTGAGAGAGAACGAGCTATATGAAAAGCTGAAAATTTTCTACATTTGGAACGATAAGTTTCACATCAGGGGTCATATAATATCTAAGGAAGACATAGTAGTTTACCTAGATAAGGTGAGTGTTGCAGTTTCATGGAAGAATCCTAGGAATGTTTTTTACAAATGAAGTTTGTTGGGGATTTATGGTTGTTAAATGCATTTCATCTAGGATTCCTCCTATTTAGCAGTGCCTCTTGCGACCCTGGCTATGAAGGGTGTACATTTAATTTGGTCAGAGTCCTATGAAAAATATTTTTAGGAGTTAAATGAAAGTCTATCCTCACCTTAGATCGTAATTATTCTTGATCAAAGAAAAATCTATAATATTTACTTTGATGCTTTATGAATAGGACTGGGAGCAGTTTTGATGTAGGGTGATAGAATTATGGTTTATGGATCCCACCAGCTGAGAGCTCGTGAGAGGAACTATCCTACACATGACCTTGAGTTAGAAACATTAGTTTATGCTTCAAGATCATGGAGACACTACTTTTTTGGGTGTGCGGTTTGTTGATTACATGATTCATAAAAGAATGAAATGTATATCCACATAGTGAGACACGAATTTAAGGCAGCACAGGTTGATCAGATACCTATAATCATTTTATTTTGATCTTTCTTATACCCCTGGTAAGGGAAATTCCATGGCTGATTATTTGATGCACAAAACACAGACACAAGCCATCCAGTCATCCAATAGTGATTTTCAGATGATGGATTTGTTTTTTGAGATGCATATAGATGTTCTGGAAAAGCCTGTACAACTAGTTTTAGTAGATCTTATAGTGAAATCCTCTATTCTGGAGTGAGTCTGTATCCAATAGTTATCTGATCCATAAGGACTCATATTGAGGGAATGTGTCACAGGATAGAACCCACCACTTGGTTGGGTTGTTGATGACCTGTGAAAAAGTACTCTACCATAGCCGAGTATGGGTACCATTACATATATAGGAAGAACTAATGAAGGAATATCATTCCTCCATTTGGGAAGTTTATCCTGGAATTAATAATATGTACAGAGACATTTTTTCTTTGTACTAGTGGTCGGGCATGAAGAAGAAGACATCAGGTTTCCTCACTCGTTGCTCCACCTGTCAGTAGGTGAAAGTAGAGCACCAACTAACTATTGGAATTCTATATCCTATATCCATTCCTAAGTGGAAATGGAATGACATCACCATAGATATCATTATAGGATTTTCAATATCTCTTTGAGGCAGCAATGAAGTATTCGTGATTTTTTATAGATTGATCAAAGTAATTGAATTTATACCTATCTGGGAGACCTGTTATATTGATGAGTTAGGAAGGCTATATATCTGATAGATACTGTAACTTGATGGAATAAATCATTCTATTGTCTCTTATTGAGATGCCCCCTTTACTTTCTGGTTCTAGTAAAGGTTTTAGAAATTATTGGGTTCGCAGGTACTCTTGTGTACTCACAATCACCCTAAGATTTATGGGAAGTCTAGGTGGACCATATGAGTTTTATAAGATATGCTATGGGCTTGTATTCCTGATTTTGTAGGTTACTTGAAGAAACATATTACTCATGTTGATTTTACCTATAATAACAGCTTTTAAAGGACAATTCAAATGAATTTTTATGAAGAAACTATATGGTAGAGCATTCCGTTAGCCTTTATGATGGATCAATGTAGGTGAGGCAGCTCTGTTGGGTCCTCATCTTGTTCTGGAGAAATCTGAGCATGTTCAACTAATTTAGAAGTGTGTGACTAGAACTCAGTCTAGACAGAAATATTATATCGATCATTGTTGTAGACTTATCTTGTTTGTGGTGAGGCATCAAGTGTTTCTACATGTTTCACCAAGGTTGGATCACATGAGGATTGATAGATAGGGGAAATAATCCCTAAGATACATCGGTCCATTTGAGAGAGTGGAGGGAGTTGTGCCAGTAGACTACCAGTTAATATTACCTCAGAGATATCATTCCATGAACAACATCATAGATGTATCTCATCATTGATAGTATCATCCAGACCCGTATCATTCATTTGATCCTAATGACATCGAGATTGAAGAAAAATCATCCTTTGAGGAGTGTCTGATCCATATCATCAACCATATCATGAAATTTCTCTATGTTTGGTCAGTTCCAACTGGGAATGGTAGGTTGATGTGTGAGCACAGTGGCTGGAACTTTTCTCAGATTACATTATATTACCCTCTATAGGGTAAATCAGGGATGATTTATCTTAATGATGGGATGTTGCAACTTTCCAACATTAAGTAAGGTACGGAACATTTAAATTTTTTTAGTCCAAATCCTTAAAGTGACTATGACATTCACATGTGTGCCCTGTTGCGGGTCCTAGATAGCTAATAAAATTATTTAAATAATTTCATGGGGTTAATGTAATATATTACATTTCTCCCTAGAATATCATTCTGGTTAAAAATAAATAAAAAAGGATTAAAAAAAGAATAAAAATAATTTTAAGGAAATAAAAAAATGAAAAGGGGATAAAAATTAATAATAAAATAAAATTAGCTACAGAAGAGTAGAAATAATTAAAATATGTTAACCCATTTTATTAATTATTTTCCTTTATCCCTCCCCATTTTTATTATTTTATTTTATTTCATTTTATATATTTTCCTTTTTTTCAATATTTTTACTTTACTTTTTTCCCTCTCCCTTTTTCTTTCTTTCTTTTCCTTTTTGTTCTCTCATTCTCTCATACCTCTACCCTTGGTGTGTTTCTCCCATATAGGGCCCCCTTGGTGCTCCTCCTCCTCCTCTAGTCTCCCTTTAGAAACTCGTCATGACCTTGATTCAAATCCATATCAAACTTCATGTAGTGCACTGTGAAGCTCATGGTAAGTCTAATATCATGCACCATGAACCATAGTATCTATCGACTATTAGTCGTGTCGTCTGTTGTGGGATCTTTTTAGCTTAAATTAGGGTTTTTTCTAAAATAATCTATTTTATTCCATTTTCATTCAATGAAATGGTCAGCATGGATCATAGAACCCACTAAGATTATGAATTAGAGTGTATAAACCCTTCTGCAACAAATTGTTTAATCTTTTAGATTGCACATTATGCCGCTCGTCAGTTCTTACCAATAATATTCAATTTTCCCTATTCTAATTTTAATTAAATTACTTGTCTTGACTATTGGAACCTTATTTGAGATGAAATAGCTTTTTTAATTTTTTGAAACATACTTGTCTACCCCATTGGGTGTGGCTATGTAATTGGTATAAATTACACTAGCCTTAAATAATTTAATTAATAATTTAATGTGTTTCACAACCCATCTTTAGTTGAGTTTTAAATCAAGTAAATTATTTATGAGAAATATGAACCATGAATTTTTGGGTTTTATTGGTTTGTTTATGCCTAATTATTTCCATATTAAAAATTCATACCATTTTATGCTATTATAAAATAGAAAAGTTTATTTTTCCTTCTTTTACTAATAAATAGTTTTGACATTGACTATTTGTCTTAACTGATCAGGATGTATGTGGATCTTTATTGATTAAATCATTTGGGTTCAATTTTAAATGAATACTCTATGATATATGCTTCCTTGAAATATAATAAAATTCATAGCAGTGAGAAAACGTGGGTCCTGTATTAAGGACCACACATGTACCCATCATTCCTGATTGGTTACCACACTATGCACTGGGGAGGCGTTGTCTTAGGATTTACAAGTTGAGGGTCTCCCTAGGTTTTATATATAATAATGAGTGATAATGGTTCCCTAAGGTAAAATCGAGGGCAAACCCATTGGAAAAGTTGATATTCCATGCCTCTGGTTATAACACCCCAAGTTTCTACGGTACGCTTCTCTTTGAATAATGCAATAGCGTGTGTTGTACACAACATCGAGTTCTAACACACCACAACCAATCAAACTAGCCGTTATGAATAGTAATACACACTTTTTGAAATTTTTAAATTTTATTTTTCAAAATGGACTTCATTTTGGGATTTGGAATATCGAAATTAGCCTAGGGTGAATTTTTGGTATTTTTCTGAAAAAAATTCATGTTTTGATGAATAGTGAAACCAGTAAGTGGTAGTTAAAAAATTGAATTTTTCATAAAACTTAGTTTTACCCCTTCTGTGAGTGGAATTTCGAAAATCCAATGAGATGTAAATAATTTTTTATGAATAGTAACTTTTTTACTTTTATTTACCACGATTAAAAGTAAATAGGGTAATTAAGGGTAAAAATGATATTAATATTACCCTAACACATGTCCAAATTCTATTGGAGAAGTGTATCTTGACCAAAAACAACCTTAGGAATAAAATATTATCATTTTGGTCTACTTGGATTAGATTGGGATATTTATTATTATTTAATTCAAAGAAGAGTTAAAAGAGTTAAAATCAAAGTTTATTTACTAAAACATTTTTTATATAGGATTATACATAAGGTAAATTCGATTGTAAATATTCATTAGAAATATAAAATTACTTCCTACATAATAATATTTTATTTATAATTTATAGACAATTAATAATATAATTTATTTATGACACAATGATGATGCAGTAATTACCATAATAGTGAAAAATTAAAATAATTGATATTATAAATACCCAAATAAATATAATTTGAGACCTTTATGAATTAAACTAATTTTCTAGGTTAATATGACTTGTTAGAAATTATTTAATTAACTTTTTTAGAAGTAATCATTCTGTTATGATTTTTAAAAAAATCAATTTTCCAAATAGTGTCAAAATTGACAAAAAAGAGTTTTTAAAACAAATATTATATTATTAATTGATATTCAATTCCTAAAAATCTAAGGTTCATCCAAGAGACTTATATCATGATAGTTGTTTTATTAATGGTCCACTTGGGGGGCCTTTTGAAGGTATATAGTAAGTTTATTAACTATATAATATAAAAAATACAAAGTGACAAGGTAAGTGTCAAACTAATTAACTAAGAGTTAAAACTAAAAGATAATGTTAATATAATGAACCAAACCTGTCTAAATTCTATTGGTTGAGTGGTTTTTGACACATCCCAACCTTAAACTGTAAATAGTTCACTTTGTATCCATTAGAAACCTAATATGAATTTATTATAAAATAATATTTCTAGCTTTTCCAAAGGTGCCCCTCACCCCTCTTATAAAAGGGGACTCCCCCTTCTCATTAATTCACACCTTCAAAGCTTTTTGGTTAGGCCAAACCCTGCCCATATACTCTCTCAGTCTCCCTCAAGACAACCTAGAGGCCTTAGTTTGATCAGAAATCCAACCTAAGGAGCCCTTTTGATCAAATCAAAAGGAAGAACCCGAAGAAGAGGTAATGTTTTCACCATCCTTTTTCAAATTCATTTCTTCTTCAACTTCTTCTTTCTTTGTTATTCCCATTCTAAAATAATGAATCCAGTATCTCCTATATAATTTAATATTATTATAAATATGGTACAACCAAATTCATTATTCTATCCATCCTTTGAATGACATTTCACCATACATGCGTACGTACGGCTTACCGTCTCCACGTCGTGGTGTAATTGTTATTCAATAAAATATTATTTGTATGGGTATAATAATGATGTGTAATTCATGTAAATAATAAATATAACATGATAATGATTCTGTATATATGATATACCATCCAATTATATATTATTTTAATATTAAAAGAATGATATTGTCGCTCGTGTGTACGTACGGACTACCGTCTCCACGAACGCGATGAGATTCATTCCCCATCGTATCCATTAAAATATGATTCTCATTTGATGATTAATAATAGTATCTATAGACTTGATATCATTTTGGATATGAATAAGATACATACTATCCATGAAAAACATGGCTTATGTAACAAAACATATAAAAGAAATCGAGTAAGTTAACACCCGAAACAACGATAATACTAAGATATTATTATCAAATCAATGTTAAAATATCATATATGATATCATATTAATTTATATGATTCTTGTATAATTTAATAATTATTATTTCCCCATTATACATGAGGTTATCCTACCATCAACCAAGGAAAAGTACAAGGTAAGGGTTTATTTCACAATCTCTTCATTATCCGAGGTTTTTTATACGTAATAATCTACAGGGATTTCATTATCATCTACATCCATGTTTCTTAAAAATGTATTTCAAAAACATTTTTTTACTATTTACTAGAATATAGGTTAAATTCATTTATACCCTTGTTTACTTTTATAAGTGGTTTATAAAGGAATCTTTCCGTCATTTTCCAAAGAAGGTCCTTTTTAACCTTTTTGACAGAATTAAGGTAAGAATGTTTTTTTAACTTATACGGCGGGTGCGGCTATTTTCCGCTGTTATAAAATCGTCGAAGCTTCCCTTAGAAGCTTATAAGAATTTTTCAAAGAAAATGTTTTATTTTATAGATATATGACTCTTAAATGATTTCAAGATAGAAAGAGATATTTCTCAAAAAAGAGTTTTGATTTCATCTATGTCAACATCCTTTTATAGATGTTAAGCTTATTTGAAGTTGATTTATTATGATACAAAAATTCTATATTTTATTGAAGGTTTTGTGATATGTTTGACTGTGGATGTGTTATTTTTATACCATTCATGGTTTATGGATGAATTATTTACATTTCATATGCTAGTTTTAATACGAATGTTTATGTTATGTTTAAACATTTTTATATGGGAATGCATTGGACTTAATATGTGATGGGTGGAGCCCGCTATAGCTCCTCGATGCATCGGTAGGTCTCATGAGACAAAATAGTGTCTTGGAACAAGGCCTTGGAAAAATATTATTTGTAGTCTTGGCACGAGGCCTTGGCTATGTGGTTATGATAGTCTGGCATTATGTATTCCATCATTATGAAAGTGGTTATTGATATTGAATGTGATTATTCGATTAGTAGAATATCCATGTGAATAATTAAATGAAAATATTTCATTTTATTTTTTCCATACTATGTTGAAGTTCAAGTTTAAAAGTATTTTATTTTAGTTATACATTTCCTTAAATGTTTATTTTTATTTATGAAAGTTTCCGCTATATTGTTATCCTTACTAGGCATTTGAGCTCACCAATTTTCAATGTTTTCTTTTTCCCAGGATGTCAAGAAGTAAATTATGAATGACCTGTAGGGATAGTATGAGGGAATAAGAGTGTGGACTATGGAGACTATGTTGTTGTATTTTTCATTTTTATGATGTAATGTAAAACTTCATGAATATATCTAGTGTTTCCAAGGCTACTAAACTAATCAGTCTTTTGAGATTTTATTTTCTTGTGATCATGCCAATGTTATGTAATAATGCACCGACTCTGGGTAACTGGGGTATGGGAATTATAGTTGGTATTAGAGAAAATTTAGTACAGACCTTGGAAGCTAGATCTAGATAAACTCTGATTAGAGCACATACATTTAAGATGGACTTTGACGATTAGTATAGAAGAACTTCCTAGAATTTTGGTATTGTAGAGATTTTGTGAGTTTTACGAGCAATACATCCCAATATGGATACGAGCAGGTAGAGGCGGCTCTGGAACAGATGTACCTAGGGGTAAAACCCAAAAACACCGCTTTGAGCTAGACTCGAACGGGAACTGGTGAACGAAAACGGTCCTTGCTGCACTATTGGATACGACACTCCAGGGGGATATGCTTAGGATAACTCTCATTTTAATTACAAATCATTGTGAAGGGTTTATGAGTATATAATTCCTCAAATAAAACATTTTTATGATTATGGATTATATCAATAAATAGTTCAATTTATGTTAACTGTTTTATAAGTATGGAATTATGTATTTTGATTTCTAAACTGATCTAGTTTATGCCATTGTTTAGAAATGGCACCTAGTGGAAGAAAGGGAAATAGTATCAATGCACACACTCCATGTAGGGATTTACTTCTTGATCAAGATAATTATAGTAGAGCTGGTGGTGCAACTGGTGCTGATCAACTAATCACCATACTAGGACAACTCACTCAGGTTATGAATAATAACCTTACCCATATAGAGCACCCTGATACACATCGTAGAGGATCAATGTTAGATCGCTTCATGAGGTAGAAACCATCAACATTTAATGGGAGTAAAAATCCATTAGTAGCTGAGAAATGAATAAGTTCCCTAGAGAAAATATTTCAAGATTTGGGAAGTAGTGAAAGGGTAAAAGTTATCATGGCAGTTTGCTTCCTCACTGGAGATGCTGATCAATGGTGGTCATTGATTCAAAACACGAAGGAAGATGATGAAGTATCAAATATGAAATGGAGGGAGTTCAAAGATCTGTTTTTAGAAAAAAACTTTCCTCGTGACCATCGAGAAGATCTGGAAAGGAAATTTATGAGTATGAGACAAAAGGATTATTAGAATGTCATAAAGTATGAGGCTAACATTACAAGGATAGAAAGGTATGCTGGAGATTATATACGTAACCCATGAAGTAATATTGATCGTTTATTTGATGGGTTAAAACCATTTCTCTGTCGAGCATTGGTCTCACAATCCTTCTCGTCATACGAAGACATTGTCTCATGTGATATCAAGACTGAAAAGGAATTCTCTAAGTCTTATGACTTTAAAGTAAAGCAAGAGAATAAGAGATATGCTGATCAATATGGGAATGGAAATAAGGGGAAGAAGGGAGAATTTGAATATCCAACCTGCAGTAAATGTGGGAAGAAACACCCTGGTAGTTTCTTAAAAGAAATGGGAGTCTGTTACAAGTGTGGTGAAAAAGGCCACCAGGCTCATGATTGTAAGGGGAAGAAGGAAACTACTGATGTCCAATGTTACAATTGCAGGGATATGGGACATTATGTAAATGAATTTCCTAAGCTTTAGGGGAACATACCTCAAGAAAAGTCCAAGGTATCAAGGCCAAGCTTATGCCATCACTACTACTGAGGTAGAAGCTCTGAAAGACGTATTGGTAGGTAACTTAATTGTTTCCTCAAGTTCAGAAAATGCATTAATTGATTTAGTACCATCGAATTGTTTCATTTATTCCCAGTTTTCTAAGAAAATTAGATATTTCCAATTTGATTTAACAAGGGAGTTCTCAGTTAAAACTCCTAAGGGAAGTATCATTGCAACAAAGTTTTGTGAATCAGTCCCCATTAGAGCACACAAATGTTCTCTATCTACTGATCTCATCGGCATACCTATGATTGAGTTTGATATAATCCTCGGTATGGAATGGATTTCTGACCATGATGTGATGATTTATTTTAAGAAGAAGGAGGTTACTATTTTTGATGATGATGATAAGGAAGACCTTATCTTTAGAGAAGAATTTTCACCACCTAATTCTTATCTAGATCCATCCCTAGTAGCTCAACAAAATTCATTTATTAAGGAGGAATAGAATGAAATGACTGGGGGTGAGGAAAGGAATGTTCAAAAATAGGATTTACCTGTTGTGAAAGAATATGTACATGTGTTTCCGGAAGATTTACATGGACATCCTCTAGAACGAGAAGTTGAGTTTTCCATTGATTTAATTCCTGGATCAATGCCTATATTGAAGACCCCTTATAGAATGGCCAGTATATAATTAGTTTATCTAAAGAAACAACTAGAGGAATTGAGTAATAAGGGATTTCTTCGCCCTAGTGTTTCTCCATGGGGATCCCTTTTTCTTTTTGTTAAAAAGAAATATGGATCTATGAGGTTATGTATCGACTACAGGGAGATCAATGCTATAACAATAAAGAAAAAGTATCCCCTACCATGCATCGATGATTTATTTGACCAACTGTATGGAGCTCAATACTTTTCAAATATTGACCTTCGATCTATATACCATCAGTTGTGTGTGAAGAAGGAAGAAATTCTGAAGATAGCATTTCGAACCAGGTACGGGCATTACGAGTTTACAATAATGCCTTTTGGATTGACTAATGCACCCTCTATATTCATTGATCAGATGAATAGGGTTTTTAAGGAATATCTCGATGCATTTGTGGTGGTATTTATTGATGATATCTTGGTATACTCCAAAAGCTACCAAGATCATGAAAATCACCTGCGCATTATCCTAAAGACTTTGAGAAGACATGAATTATATGGGAAGTTTAGCAAGTGTGAATTCTGGCTTCCAGAGATTTATTTTCTTGGCCATATTGTCTCTAAAGATGGAATCTCTTTTGATCCTTCTATGACCAAGTTAATCCATGAATGGCCAGCACCTATGAGTATAACTGAGGTACACAGTTTTATTGGTTTGGCAGGTTATTATCGACGTTTCGTCCAGAATTTTTCCCGATTGGCTAACCCATTAACGAAGCTCACACGAAAAAGGGTTAAATTTGTTTGGGCAAAAGAGTGTGAAGAATGTTTCAATGAAATTAAGAGAAGATTAGTCAATGCTCCTATATTGACTCTACCATCGGGGAATGATGGGTTCATTATTTATAGTGATGCATCGAAGAAAGGACTTGGTTGTGTCCTTATGCAGAATGATAATGTTATTGGCTATGCATCACGATAGTTGAAAGTTCATGAACAAAATGATCCTACTCATGATCTCGAGTTAGAAACTGTGATCTTTGATTTGAAGATATGGAGGAACTACCTCTATGGTGAAAATGTGAGATTTATACTGATCACAAGAGTTTGTTGTATATTTTCTCACAAAAAGAACTCAACATGAGGCAAAGGATATGGCTTGAATTACTCAAGGATTATGATTGCATGATACACTACCACCTAGGGAAGGAAAAAAGGTGGAAGATGCTTTAAGCAGAAAAAATCATGGAGTTTTGAACAATATGAGAATTGAAAGGGATCCAATTTTCATGGATCTAGTGAAGATGGACACGGGAATAACCAGGGAAGGTGAAACATCAATGCTTTTTCAAATGGTTTCCAAACCATCTTTACTAGAAAGGATTAAGAGTTCTCAGACCAATGATGAAGAATTTCAAAAGAAGATTAAAGCTGTGAATGATGGGAGATTGAAAGACTTTGTGTATGAAGAAGGAATTTTAAAATTCGGGAAGAGGATTTGTGTTCCCGATATACCTGATCTAAAAAGGGAATTGCTGGATGATGCTCATAGTTCGAATTTATCTATACACTCTGGGAGCACAAAAATGTATAGAGATTTGAAGGAAAATTTTGGGTGGGACAACATGAAGAGGGAGATTGCTGATTTTGTGTCAAGATGTATGGTTTGTCAACAAGTGAATGCTATAAGGAAACAACCTGGAGGAGTCATGCAACCTATTCCAATACCGGAGTGGAAATGGGACAATATCATGATGGACTTTTTCATGGGACTACCAAAGATCCCTAGAAGGAACGATGCAATATGGGTTATTGGAGATCGTCTTACCAAGTCAGCACATTTTCTTTCTATAAGAGAAGATCTACCACTGGAACGTTTGGCAAGACTATATATTAATGAAGTTGTGAGACTTCATGGAGTACCCCTATCAATTTTTTCTGATCATGATCCCCATTTTACTTCAAGATTCTGGAAAAGTCTTCAAAAAGCCATGGATACTGAACTTCATTTGAGAACTGCCTACCACCCTCAAACAGATGGAAAATGAGAACAAACTATTCAAACCTTAGAAGACATGTTGAGATCCTGCTCACATGACTTTCAGGGTATGTGGGATCAATATTTACCTATGGTAGAATTTTCCTATAACAATAGCTTCTATTCGAGTATTCATAGGGCACCATATGAAGCATTATACAGAAAGAGATGTCGCACACCAACCTGTTTGGATAACATTGGTGAAAGAAAACTTATAGGCCCAGAACTGGTGGAGGAAACGACAGAAAAGGTGAAGGTAATCCTAAACCATATCAAAGCAGCTCAAAGTAGGCAGAAAAGCTATGCCGATAATCGAAGAAAGGATTTGGAATTTCAAGTCGGTGATCATGTTTTCCGGATTGTATCTCCATTGAAGGGAGTCATGCATTTTGGTAAGAAAGGTAAATTGAGTCCCAGGTACATTGGACCTTTCAAAATTCTAGAATGAATTGGGGCTGTAGCTTACCGTTTGGAAATGCTGCCAAGTCTCTCCAAAGTTCACGATGTGTTCCACGTATCACTATTGAGGTAATACATGCCTGACCCAACACATGTACTCACCAATGAGGAATTAGAACTGGTACCCGATCTGTCTAATTGAAAAGATCCTGTCAATATTCTTGATACGAGAGAACAAGTACTGAGAAACCGGACGACTCGTCTGGTAAAAGTCTTATGGAGAAACCATAAGATGGAAGAGGCAACGTGGGAACCCGACAAAATTATGATGAAGAACCACCTGATTCTTTTCAAGCGGTAGTATTCTAGAAATTTCGAGGACATAATTATTTGAAGGAGGGAAGAATGTAACACCCCAAGCTTCTATGGTACGTTTCTCATTGAATAATGCAATAGCGTGTGTTGTACGCTACATCGAGTTCTAACACACCACAACCAATCAAACTAGCCGTTATGAATAGTAATACACACTTTTTAAAATTTATAAATTTTATTTTTCAAAATGGACTTCATTTTTTGATTCGGAATATTGAAATTAACCTAGGGTTAATTTTTGGTATTTTCTGAAAAACATCATTTTTTGATGAATAGTGAAACCACTAAGTGGTAGTTAAAAAAATGAATTTTTCATAAAACTTAATTTTACTAATTCTGTGAGTGGAATTTCAAAAATCCGAGAGACACAGATAATATCAAGGAGTAAAATGTGGTTCAATGAGATGAAAATAATTTTTGGTTAATAGTAACTTTTTACTTTTATTTACCACGGTTAAAATTAAATAGGGTAATTAAGGGTAAAAATGATATTAATATTACCCTAACACATGTCCTAATTCTATTGGACAAGTGTATCTCGACAAAAAAACATTATTAATAAAATATTATCATTTATTTCCACTTGTATTAGATTAGGACATTTATTATTATTTAATTCAACGAAGAGTTAAAAGAGTTAAAATCAAAGTTTATTTACTAAAAAATTTTTAATATAGGGTTATACATAAGGAAAATTAGATTGTAAATATTCATTAGAAAACTATAGAGATTTCCTACATAATGATATTTTATTTATAATTTTTAGATGGTAAATAATTTAATATATTTATCACACAATGATGATGCAGTAATTACCATAATAGTGAAAAAGTAAACTAATTGATATTATAAATAGACAAATAAATATAATATGAGACTTTTTATGAATTAAACTAATTTTATAGGTTAATATGACATGTTAGGAATGATTTAATTAACTTTTTTCTAAGTAATCAATCTGTTATGAGTTTCAAAAAAATCAATTTTCCAAATAGTGTCAAAATTGACATAAAAGATTTTTTAAAACAAATATTATATTATTCAATTCCTAAAAATCTAAGGTTCGGCCAAGAGACTTATATCATGATAGTTGTATCATTAATGGACCACTTTGGGGTCTCTTGGAGGTATATAGTAGGTTTATTAACTATATAATATAAAAATACAAAGTGACATGGTAAGTGTCAAACTAATTAACTAAGAGTTAAAACTAAACGATAAGGTTAATATAATGACCCAAACCTGTCTAAATTATATTGGTTGAGTGGTTTTCAACCCATCCCAACCTTAACCTTTAAATAAAACACTTTGGAGCCATTATAAACTGAATATGAAATTATTATAAAATAATATTTCTAGCTTTTCCAAAGGTTCCACTCACCCCTCTTATAAAAGGGCACTGCCCCTTCTCATTAATTCACACATTCAAAGCCTTTCGGTTCGGCCAAACCTTGCCCAAATACTCTCTAAACATCCTTCGATACAACCTAAAGGCCTTATTTTGATCATAAAGCCAACCTAAGGAGCCTTTTTGATCAAATTAAAAGGAAGAACTCGAAGAAGAGTTAATGTTTTCACCACCCTTTTTCAAATTCATTTCTTCTTCAACTTCTTCTTTATTTGTTATTAAAATTCTATAATAATTAATCTAGTATCTACTATATACTGTAATATTATTATAAATATGGTACAACCATATTCAGTATTCTATCCATCCTTTGAATGACATGTCACCATACGTGCGTACGTACGACTTACCGTCTCCACGTCGTGGTGTAATTGTTATTCAATAAATTATTATTTGGATGGGTATATTAAAGCCGTGTAATTCATGTAAATAATAAATATAACATGATAATTATTCTGTATATATGATATACCATCCAATTATATTTTATTTTAAAATCAGAAGAATGATATTGTAGCTTGTGCGTACGTACGGACTACCGTCTCCACGAACGCGATGAGATTCATTCCCCATCGTATTCATTCAAGTATAATTCTCATTTGATGATTAATAATAGTATCTAAGGACTTGATTTCATTCTATATATGAATAATATACAACCTATCCATGACAAGCATGGCTTACGTAATAAAACATATAAAATAAAACGAGTAAGTTAACACCCGAAACAACGATAATACTATGATATTATTAACAAATCAATGTTAAAAGATCATATATGATATCATATTAATGTATATGATTCTTTTATAATTTAGCAACAATTATTTCACCATTATAAAGGAGGTTAACCTACCCTTAACCAAGGAAAATTACAAGTTAAGGGTTTATTTTGCAATCTCTTCATTATCCGAGGTTGTTTATACGTAATAATCTACTGGAATTTTTTTATCATCCACATCCATGTTTATTAAAAATGTATTTCAAAAACATTTTTTTACTAGTTACTAGAATATGGGTTAAATTAAGTTATACACTTGTTGACTTTTATAAGTGGTTTATAAAGGAATCTTTCCGTCATTTTCCAAACGAGGTCATTTTCAACCTTTTCGATAGAATTAAGGTAAAAATGTTTTTTTAACTTATACGGCGGGTGCGTCTATTTTCCACCATTATAAAATCGTTGAATCTTCCCTTACAAGCTTATAAGAATATTTTCAAACAAAATGTTTTATTTTATATATATATGACTCTTAAATAATTTCAAAATATAAAGAGATAGTTCTCTAAAAAAAGTTTTGATTTCATCTATGTCAACATCTTTTGATGGATTTTAAGATTATTCGAAGTTGATTTATTATGATACAAAACGTCTATATTGTATTGAAGGTTTTGTGATATGTTTGACTATGGATGTGTTATTTTTATACTATTCGTGGTTTATGGATGTAGTATTTACATTTTTTATGCTATATTTAATACCAATGTTTATGTTATGTTTAAACCTTTTCATATGGGAATGCATTGGACTTAATATGTGACGGGTGGAGCCCGCTATAGCTCCTTGATCCATTGGTAGGTCTTATGAGAAAAACTAGTGTCTTAGAACAAGGCCTTGAAAAAATCATATTTGCAGTATTGGAATGATCCCTTGGCTATGTGGTTATGATAGTCTGGCATTATGCATTCCATCATTATGAAAGTGGTTATTGATATTGCATGTGATTATTCGATTAGTAGAATACCCATGTGAATAAGTAAATAGAATTATTTCATTTTATTTTTTCCATACTATGTTTAAGTTCAAGTTTAAAAGGATTTTGTTTTAGTTATACATTGCCTTAAATGTTTATTCTTATTTTTGAAATTTTCCGCTATATTGTTATCTTTACTGGGCATTTGAGCTCACCCATTTTCTATGTTTTATATTTCCCAGGATGTGAAGAAGTAAATTATAAATGACCTGTAGTGATATTATGAGGGTATAAGAGTGTGGACTATGGAGACTATGTTGTTGTAGTTTTCATTTTTATGATGTAATGTAAAACTTTATGAATATATCTAGTTTTTATAAGGCTACTAAACTAATCGGTCTTTCGAGATTTGATTTTCTTGTGATCATGACAATGTTATTTAATAATGCACCGACTCTGGGTAACCGGGGTTGGGGCGTTACACAGGTGATACTCGACCCCTTAGTTGAGATACCCAGGACAAACTCATGATAAAACCATTCCTTGAGTGATACTTCATCTTTTAGAAGATTTCCTTAGATATGCTCAGTGGTATTTGATAAATTGAAGGATACACCATAGTGGTACCTTCGGTAAATGCTCGGAATCCATATCTAAAATTTAATATAATAATAATGATAATTCATAGAAGGTTTAATTTGATGGATCTTTAGGCTCCTTATGAGTTGGGGAAACTTTCTGGTAACCTAAAGCATAATTTTTTTGACACATACATTATACTCAAGCTAAAGCACAAGCTTGGGGGTATGTTCATTTTTATTTTCCTTCAATTTTTATAGCCTATATATATATATATATATCTTATTATAGGTAATTTATTCAGATTCCCCACATAAGGTGAAATAGGGGGTATAGATGGGTTCCATTGAGGACCCAGAAAAAGTTATACTTATATTATTTTATTTATTTTATTTCTTACATTTATCAAATATTGGAACATTGATTATGTTTAAAGAACAAAATGGACTGGTTTAGACACAATTTCTATCTTCCTACTTGGATATTATCTCACACCCTACTCAGGCACTGTCTGGTAACCTAGTAGACTATATGTTCTCAGATATGGATACCGAGAAGTGTGCCACTCCCAATGATTGATTGATTTGATGTTTTGGAAGGATCTTAGTAGAAGAGGACATATCCCTTTCCCAAGATTTTATTGTTTCACTTTGTGTCCTTTTCATTATAGTTTTGATAGAGTTTCTTTATTCCTTCATTCTGTACTTTTATTTTAGTACATACATCATAGCATGACATCACTGTATAGTTGGTTTGATTTATCAGCTTCCACACATTTTATTTATTCAGTCATGACAATTTATTTTTATATAATATAGTTTTATTTATTTATATTCATTCTCTACATGTTATGAATTAATTTTCTTCCACCTTGTATTGCATATTACCTATGAGGTCATAGTCTCCCCACAAACACAATAAAAAGGCCCTCATTACTAGTCGGGAGCCTTTCAAAGTTGGGGAGATGTGCTTGTGGTAATGTGGACAACATAGCTTGAACCACCCTTATAGTGGCTCCCATTATGGGGAATCTATTGTAATGGCCCATTTTGGATTCATTTTTCTTGAGTATAACATTAATATACTTTAATATTTTTAAAAATTCCATGTGTGTAATCTGTTATACTTATAAAAGGCTAGCCATATTCTCTCATATACTCTCTTCAGGAGTCTATGGGATTTTAAAATACCATCTTAAATACCTTAATAAATTCCATAAACCTTATTTAGAGGAACCTATTTGATCATAAAACCATCCTATAATGGCATTAGGTTTAAAAATAAAGAGTTTTCCTGGAGAATAGATAAATTTATTAACCAAGAGTTTTCATTTTATTTCACCTTTAATTACATCAAATAATATTAAAAGATTATAAAATAATAAAAATAGTATCTTATATATTCATATATTTTTATATTAAAATGGAATAAACCGTACCCATCTCCCCTTCCATCTAATGAGAAATTAAATTGTTGTCTATGTGTACGACTAACTACCTTCTCGCGGACCAAGGTATTTATTTTTTCCATTGCCACATCTCATGTTTGATTATAATAATGGATTTAATATTGATATATATAAATATGATATTAGTGTGTTAAATATAATTATTAAAATATATAATATAATTTTTTATTATAATTTAATCCATTGAAAAATGATAACATTTTTTGAGAAAACGTGTGGATTACTACCGCCACCTCCTCAAAGCAAGGTGATTCTTTTTTCATCACTACATCACATAGATGATATATATAAGTTTATTTATAGATATAATTTTATATTTATTGAAGAATCATAATTCTATAACGATAAAATAATACTTACCTTCTTTCTAATATGATTGTCAAAAAATGGAATCATTACCAATGTGTATATATGGTTTTCTATCTCCATGATTGTAACATAGTTTTTTTCATAACCATCATTCATGGTTTTTTTTAAATATACAATTGATGTTTAAAAATAATAATTATTTCAGTATTATTATTCTTGATATTATGGAACAATTAACTTTTTAACCATAGTCATCATACCGAATCTATTTTGAAATTATGTACCAAACATCCTCAAAACACTCCAATTTGACGTAACTGATTTATTAATTAAATAAATAAATAAAATAAATGAAATAATTTATATAATGGTAATTTATTAAAACAATTATAATTTTTTCATGAAACTAAATAGTAAATATATATTTATTAAATATGATTTAATGGAAATGCATGGAATATTTTGACTTGAGGTAATAGATTTCATCTCAATTTATTTTCATTCAGACGTATATTAATATTATGCACATAATTTATTTTATAAAGTGTATATACTACCAATTTTTAACTTTATATCCTTTTTATTTCATAATTCAGGTAATTTTATACTTAACTTTAAATTATTTCATTCAATGGGATTTGACATGAAGGATACCAAGTGCTATGGAGTTTCTGAACCCACTCTACATTCATTGCGTTATAACTCTAATTCATTGACTTTGTTATTATATTATAATGTTTGAATTTAAATATAAATTAATTTATTATTAGTTAAAACTTATTTATGTGTATTTAAATATGTAAAAATATTCACCACATGGATTAATCATCACATAAAAATTCATGATCATTGCAAGGGGTTTCTTCGTATCAATCTCATTTTCTTGAGATATGTTTCATGTTGTGAATTGGGACTTAATTTTACGATTTACAAACTAAAACATGAATGAATTTTGTAACATTAGTTCATGACATTGATGATATTTATATACCAATTTAATATTATTACTTCCAAGGTATTTTTATACAAAATTTTCCAAAGTGGAAAAGATTTTATGTTATAATCTCATTCTTTTATGAGTTTGTTTATATTCAAAGTTCATTTTAAGGAAATTTTATGATAATATTTTTTTGAAACAAATATATTTTATTCTATGTTGTAATGTAATTTGGTTTACATGTTTATTTTCAATTCTCCTCTATTATTTTTTAATAAATCATCAGCACTATTATTTTATATGTGATATTGAAGTTGTCTTTTCTTAGATTGGGAATCTTCATTTTTCATATCCATGTTTTCAAAAACGTTTTCAATAAAGTTATATTATCAAAATAAATAATTTATTGTAGTTATTTTAAATTTTATTTTACCTAATTATATATGGGTTTGAATTTAAATTGCATAATATTTTCAGCAAGGTTTGTTGTTTACTCTCATTACAAATGATTTAAAAGAATATAGATTTTTAACATTTATGATATGAACATATATTCCCATAATCAAGAAAATAATTATTTTATTCTTAAATTATAATCTTCCATGGTTATTTTATATTAAATTATTTTTACTAATATTATGAATATTTTTATAAGCCATTATCAAAAGAATAAGTTATTTTACTTGTTTTTCAAAGAAAAGTTTTAATGTGTTGTTTTAAATGTATTTTTATCTACATCAACATAATTTAATTATTCATATGCTTAACTTGGATTATAATACTATTCTACCATACATATTCATTCTTTATATGGATTGTGATTATTATTTTAAATAAATTATCGTGATACAAATTTCATTTCAATGGGTATGTCAATCTATAATGGAATGAATTATGTTGTTAAAATATTAATGATGAAAATTAAAAATTTCAAATGTTTTATTAATGTAATATAAATAGAATTTATTAATGGTGGAGGTTGATCTTAATAAAACTTATATGACCAATGATCCTGATATAGATCATATGAAGGTTGATCCCAATATTGCTTATATGAACATGTGATCCCGATATAGTTTATATGAAATAGTGAGCCCGATATATCACTCCAATGCATTGGGAAATGTTTATTTTATTTAAAAGAAATTATGAATTTAATCAAGCCAGTTTCTCCTATGGATTTAAATGGGATCCGGTTATTTATAACATGGGCTATGAAGAAAATGTCTTATGATATAAATTTTTTTTCATTATGCTTGTCATAGGTTTTTAATGTTTCCATTGATCAACGTTAATGTCACCTGAGTCATGATTATTTATTCATACAACTCTTTCCATTGTTCGATATTTATCCCATATCACATATTTAATGATATAGGTTTTGATGGGTATGAATTCTTTTATGCTACTCACTATGATTATTTCATCCCACCCTTACACTCATATTATGCTCACTGATGACATTCAATTGTTAATTTTTATATTTTCCCTTATTGATAATTTGATCTCACCCTTCTTATGTTTCCATTTACATAGGTTATAATGAATTATGTAAATGTTTATTTACCTAGAAAGGTTTCTTGTGTGGGTAATTTAATTGGATATGATGAAGGATTAATATGGAAAAAGAAATGATCGGTATAGTGGGAAAACATTCACTTGACATCTTGGGTATTATTTATGTAGGTTTTTATCCTAATTATATAAAACTCTAAAACAAAAAGGTAATTGTCTATTAAAGTGATCCAATATTTTATTTTGATTTTTTTTTGTTTTTGATGGATAAAATTTGTTCATGTTTATTTGTAGGAATCCAAGAAATGAAAAAATGATGTTTTTAGTACTAAATATGGGATTGTGAGTTTAGGGCTGTTATAATTGTTATAAGAGTAGGGTTTATATACCATTGTAGATAATGATGTTTTAATGTGATGTCAACATAACAGTTTCAATACCATCATGTGGTTATAATTTGTTGGTTAATAATATGTTTAAGGCATAGAAACCCCTTTTGATGTTTTATGTGATTGGATTTTGAGGTGATATAAAACTTCTATGGGGTTTAAGAATAATAATATATTTATATTTAAATAAACCTTTGGGTTAGTGTTTAATAAATTATGGTCTATTAGATAGTGCGATATAGATAATATTTATGGTTAAAAAGATTCATTAATAAGTATATATTTTCAAAGATATTTATGGTTAATCTCAGGATTACATTTCAAGTTAGTGTCTAAATTTTATTCATAATATTTGGGTGAATTTTACAATATGATAATATTATTTAGTGATTTATCATGGCGATGAATAATATTTTGGGAGATGATACATAGGTTTGAGGTTTATGTAACCCATAGTTTTAATGTGATTGATTATTAAAATTTTGAGGATGTAAGTAGAAAGGTATGAAATAACATTTTTGGTTAAAATTTTATTTAATATTGAGGTTATTAAGGATATAATTTTTTTACTTATGGAATTTTTTATGTTGAACCTTTGGTGTCAATTTCAAATTTTGTAGATTAAAGTACCATTTCTTCCTATAAATCTTTATATATTTTTAAAACTCTCATAGCTTATGTTAACCATTTCATTTTTGGTTGATATATAAGGATAATAGGAATAACTTTTTTCCTTTTATGGACTATGATATATGTTAGATGTTGATTTTACCACTTCAGGAATTTAAAATTTATCATGAATACTCATAATTTAGAGAAAAAGATGAGATTTTGGTGTAAATTGATTAAAGGAATAAATTATAATTTTCAGGAATATTTCCGTATGTTCTTAGTCTAGATGGAAAATAAATTCATTGAAACTAGTAAATGTAACTTGAAACAATAATTTAATACTATTACATTCATTTTTGATCAACTGTTGGAATTTTTCACACCTTATTGATTTATGGTTTTATGGTTAATGACTTTCTGTTGATCATTCAGTTTCTTATGATCAATGTTCTATGTCATTGTCCATTATTATTTAGACATCAATTTTACACCATGTATATATTTTCACAGCCCACTAATTTTATATTATTTGGAAAATAAATTATATGTTATTTCAAATTAACTTCATACTTCTATTTCCCTCTTTTCAAAACATAGGTTTTATTCACACTTTTTAAGATGTGGGTTTCCAACATAACCATTTTAAAATTTAAAAACCTTTATTTCCAAGATAATTTTCATATTTGAAGGATTAAATTTATTAACATGGACGGGTAATGTAACACCATAATAATTTTTAAAAAAATATCACTTTGTTCGATGGAGTATATAACACATAACATCGAGCTAAAATGAATTGTGAAATATTAATATTTAAATAAGTCTTTTCTAAACTAGGTGTTGAAATTTCAGGATTAATTCATATTGAAATAATTGTTAAATATAAATAAAGGACCTACTGAACACATATTTATTGATTAAAAATTATAAAATAAAAAATAAATAAATTTTTAGAAAAGTTATTTTGTTCTTCAAAAATAATATTTCTTCAAATTTTGTATTTATTTCATTATATGAGTGTATATTACAATAAATTTCTATAAATTTTATAAATATTATTTGATAAAAATGATATAATTTATTAATAATGAATATCAAAATTATTTTAGGTTTTGTTTTTATAATTTTTATGAAAAGATTTTTTTCAAGTGAATAGTAAAAATACTAATTTTATATGAAAACTGTATATCCATTTCAAGCATTTACAAACATTAATTTTTATTAAAAATATTAAATGAATATTTAGTTAAATTTTATTATTATTAATATGAATATGGTATTTGGAAATAATTTTATACATTAATTTGATATAAAAACATTTTTATAAAAAAATGTATCTTTATGAAAAACCCTTTTTCACCACATTTTGTAGGGTTAATTTTGAATAAAATTATATCACCTATTTTAATTTAATTTGATAAAATTTATTCTATATTTTTAATTATAATAATTAATATTAATTAATAAGGATAAATTAATTTTTTGTTATAATGAATAGTGAAAGAAGTAAAAATATGTAAGCACGGTAAAGGTTTAAAAAGGTTTATTAGGGGGTTAAAATAAAGATATAATGGTTAATGATACCTGAAAAAACGTCTAAATTATATTTAATTGACATTTTTAGAACATATATCTTCTAATATTCAGTAATGATCCTTTTTTGAGACATTTTTATTGAATAATATATTAATATGTTTTAATCGTTTGCAAAATTCCATGTGTGTCCTATCACCCAATTATTAATGGACACCCCCTATCATCTTCTCTTATATCCACAATTAAATATACTTTTATGCCAATAAATACCTAAATAAACACTTTAAATACCCCCATGACCCATAGTTCTTTGATTGATCATAGAACCATACTAGAAAGTCTTTAGGTATAATCCTTTATTGGTTGATTGAAAAGAATGTAAAATTATTAACTGACATTTTTAATTTTATTTGTCTCTCTACCTCATTTAAATATTATTAAAACCTGATTAATTGAAAAATATATTATCCTACAAATATTAATATTTTTTTTAATGTAATCACATCTATCCATATCTTATTTAATCAAATGGAAAATGGAACCTTCGTTGTCTGTATGGAGGAATGTCGCTTCACTAACTAATAATATTTGATTTCCATCACCGCATCTCATGGATGATTATAATGATAGATTTAATTTATATATATCATATTAATGAAATAATTATCATTATATGAAGTTAAAATATCATATCCTTTCTTACCATTTAATCCATTGGAAAATGATAATGTTGTTTGAGCATACATATGGATTACGACCACCATTAAGCGATGTGATTATTTTTTCATCACTACGTCACATGGATGTTATATATATGTGTATTTAAATAGAATATTTTATATTAATGATATAATAATAATTATATAAAGATATCAAAATAATTACCTTTTTTCCTTATGATATTTGAAAATAGAAATGTTACCCATGCATATATACGGCTTACTATCTATATGATTATAATGTAGTCCATTTTTCATAAACATATTTCATGGTTAGTTTAAAATGTCTAATTGATGTATAAAAATTATAATTATTTTATTATTATTATTCAAGATATTATGGAAAAAATAACTCTTTGACACTAATCAACATATCAATGTAATTTTGGAATTATGAATCAAACATCCTCAAAACACCGAAGTGGACTAAACCAATTAAGTAATTAAATGTGAATTTAAAATAAATCAAATAAATAATTTAATGATAATGTTTAAAACTATATTATTTTATTGAAAATTTAATTAATTAATATCTATTTATTATATATGAGTTAAAGGAGATACATGACAAATCTAGACTTGAGGTCAAGAATTTCCTTTCAGTTTCACTTCATTAAGAAATAATTTAATGTTATACACCTAAATTATTTTAATGTTTTATATACGACCAATTTTTAATTTTATATCATGAATAACTAATAATTAATTTTATTTTACATTGAAATTCTAATTATTTCATTCAAGGGGATTTGACAAAAAAGTTACTATGTGGTAAAGAGTTTTTTAATTCAATTTCCTTTTATCAGGTTAGAACTCTTCTTCTGTGAAATATTTATGAAATGATTATATGTGAATTGATATATAAAATGATCAATTTTTTATTTCCACTTTTTTTATGGATTTTCATATGTCTAGATAATCATCTCAACAATTAATCATCACTTAAAAAGTCACAAACTCTACAATGGGTTTCTTTGTCTCAATCTCATTTTCTTGAGTCTTGTTTCATGTCGTGCAATATGATTTCCTTGTAAGGTGAAATTACTAACTCATGAATAAAATTTGTTACATTAGTTTATGAAATTAATTATATTTTAATTGTAATATCATATTATTTATTCAAATATATTTTTTTAATTTAAAAAAGTGGTAAAGGTTTTATTTTACAATAACATTTTTTTCGAGATTGTTAATGTTCAAATTTTGTTTGGAGTAAATTGTATGATCCTATTTTTTGAGCCATATATAATTTATTATTATCAGTTATAAATTTTTTATTCATTTTTATTTTCAATTTTACTCCCTTATATATTAAATAAACAATATGAATGTTTTTTGTAATTGAGACAAATATTGTAACATTGTTTAGATTGGAAATCATTCTTTTACATATCTATGTTTTCTAAAATTTATTAAAGATTTTTATTTTTAGACATAAATTATCTCTTAATTTTATTTTTACATTGTATTTTAACTTCTTTTAAAAATATTTAAATATAAATTGCATAACATTTTTCCTATGGGTCATTTTTTACTCTCATTACAAAATAAAAAAAATGTTTATTTTTAATGTTAATGAAATGAATAGATTTTCACTCTATAATTAAAGTAATTTTATTTGAAGATTGCATTATAATTTTTAATTGTTATTTTAAAATATGTTATTTTACCAATATTATGGGCATTATTATTAAATATTATCAAAATAAATGTCTATTTTCCCATATTTTCAATGAAATTACCTATGATTTATTTTAAAGGAATTTTCATCTATATCAACATAATTTAATGATTCCTACACTTCACTAGGATAGTGATTTTATTATAACATCAATATTAGTTCTCTATATGTATTGTGAAGAATTATTTAGATATAATATCATCAAACGCATTTCATTTCATTGAGTCGGTCAATTTATAAAGGAATGAAAGCTATTATTAAAAGATCAATAATGAAAATTGGAGATTCTATGGTACTATGACATTACAGATGATGACAGGTAATCCTGATATAACTTATATGATGGGTGAGCCTGATAAAAATTATTTTAGGGATGATCCCTATTTGACTTATATGAAAAGGTGATCCCAATACATCTTATAAGAATAGGTGAACAAGATATATCACTCCAATACACTGGATAATGTTCCTTATCTTCAAAGTAAATAAGAATGGAGTTAATTAGGGAAGCTTATATGTTTAATTGAACTAAGATCAAATTATTTTTACTTAGTTTATAAAGAAAATTTTCTAAGATATCAAAAAAAAAATTTCTATCTAAGGGTTATAGTGTTTACTTTGATCAAGATTGGCATCACATTTTACAAGATTATTGATTCCTATGAAATAATCCATTATTAGATATTTATACAAATTAACACGTTTAATGTTCTTGGTTCTCATGGGTATAAGTTTATTTATGATATTTACATTGATTATTTCATAATATAATTATGCTTATCTTAATCTCACTAATGAAATTAAATTGTTTATGCTAACGTTTAGCCTTACTGAGTATTGGAGAAAAAACTTTTTTTTGTTTTATTTTCCCCAAGATATAAATAATTAAGTTTTTTTTTTCTAAAAAGTCATCAAGTGTGAATTATTTCATGGAAAATGATAAATACTTAATACAGAATATGAAAATATGGTTATAGTGGAGAAAACACTCAAATAAGGTCACAAGTATTGTTTATGTAAGATTTTAACTAATTATATTAAACTCTAATCTCAAAAGGTCTTTGGGTATATAAGTGATCAAATATTAACTTTTTATGTTGTATGTTTTGGATGGATAAAATTTGCATACATTTATTGGTTTCATGTTAGAATTGTAAAGATGGAAGTTTTGGGAATTTAATTTGAGTGTGTGGATTTGGGGCAGTTAGAAAATTAATTTTTTAATAAAATTATGTAGTATATAGAAATATGATTTTTTTTATAAAGAACGATGCTTTTACAATTTATGTTTCATAATCCTATTTGGTATTAAATATTTAATGAATGATTTTAAATATTTTTATATATAGTTTTGAACATTGTATTACAATAAATATTGAGAAATTATTATTTTATATTAGAAGAAAATAATTACACAATTATTATAAAACAATTTTACCATTTTCATGGTAATTAACTATAACCCTCCTAATCTAATTTTTATTCACAAAAATTAAATGGTTCTTTTTAACTAATTATTTCCAATTGATTAAAATTTTTAAATTCACTTAATGAGAAAAAATGTCAATAAGGGATAAGTTAATTTTAAAGTAGTAATTGTATAATTAATTTAAAAAAATTAGTGAAATGTTTGGTAGAAGCTTTAAAATATAAAATTTAGATTTCCAATTAAAATAAAATATTTTAAAATTTATAATTTTACTTAGAAAATATATAGTATTTTATTATATTTAGTTTTTTGAGTTATATTTTATTCTTATATCCTACTGATGTCACAAAATTGATGGTTTTAGCAAAAAAAGGTTTTTTCACTCTTTTCCAAAAAATCAATATTTTTAGAAAAACCCAAATTTTTCTCAAGTTAACAAACTTATAATTAACTATAAAATGAATTTTATTTTTTAAATACAATTATAATATTCAAAAATAAAAAATTTTAATATACTAATGAATAAATTCTCTTTTAAGTTCATATTGTGTGATAGTCGAAAATATAGTCTTTACCTACAACTATAGGGTCTTAGGTGTTACATTCTACAACAAATTAATACTTTTATCCTCAAAATTGGGGTATATAACAGATATTAGACAAATTTTAATATCTATTCCTCACTACTTATTCAGGATCCTCTATTGTCTCTTCTAGTTTTTGATTTGACTAATAGACTTTTAACAACTGATTTGTTTAATTCTACAACACTTTATATCTAGTTTCATGAATCTAGATAGGTTCTTCATTATAAGAAACTTCAGGATCCAAAACTATTCCCCAATATGTGACCACATGTGTTAGATCTAACATGTATTTCCCTAATAAATGTAACATGAATGATGTTAGATAATTTAGATATATTGTGTGGTACAACCAATCAGTAAGCTACAACTATAATTCTTTCTAGTATTTTAAAATTACCAAGGTACCTAGGGACATACATAACCATTATACCAACTCTTACAACTCTATTCCATGGTGAAATATTCAAGAATACTTGATCCCAAACATTAAATCATATGTCATTTCTTCTATTATAACCATAGATATTTTTAATCCTATGGGATGTTTTAATATGATCTTGAATAGTCTATAAATTAAATTCATCTCTTCTACAAGTTCTAGTCTAACTAGCCCTCTTTCTCTAACTTATTTTCAATAGGTTAGAGTATTAATCCACTTCCCATATAATGGTTTATATGGTTCCATATTTATTTTTCTAATGAAAGTTATTATTGTATGAAAATTCGACCAAATGTTAATACCAATACCACATAATGTGGAAATTAATATAATGTGATCTCTAAATTCCTTTAAATGTATGGATAATTCTATTTGAAAACCCATTCATTTAGGGATAATAGGTTGTTCTAAAATTTATCTATGTGATGATATCCCTTTAATACTCTCCTAGAATTTTTATGTGTATCAAATTTCATGATAAATTCAACCAATAGAGGTACCCCATGAAGTCCTATGGCTTCATTTTTGTAGAGATAGGAAATTCACTCAAGGTGTTGATGTTCTCTTTTCTCAATGAAATGATCATACATAGTAAGATTTTCAATGAAAAAACATATAACATCTTTATTCCTTAGATTATTTAGGATTCTAGTGATAAATCACATTGTAATATTATCCAATTTCCATATATGTTTGGGAATATTGCAACAACTTTAGTTTGTATAGTTTTACCCTTAGAATATTTATATATAAATTTATGGGTTTTCTTCAGAGTTGGAATGATGTTATGGGCATTTCGGAACCACATAATTAATCTAAATAAAATATTAAATATATTAAAGAACATGTTTGAGATATTAATTACTAATGGTTTCACCTTGATCAGGAAGACAAATGGAAAATCAAAGTCCATGTTTGATTTTGGAACATGGGATTTACACTAGGTGTGGCGTAAGTTTGGTCAGAATCAGTTGTTCTATTGAAATGAAGTCATTGGAAGGTTCATTAACTAGACTAAATGATTAAATTATTTTATTTATTAAATAATTAACCTAGAACCATCCTCTATAAATTCATGGTTAAGAAAAATCCCTCGGGTAAGTTGTATAAACCTAGTGTATTAGTGAGTACAAGGATAGAGTCTCCATTTGAATTTATGAAATAAGGATTGGGGAATGAAAATTAATGATCAAGGAGATTCTTCAGATGAATGAAGAAATCAGTGGAATATATGAAGAAATAAATGGGGAATATAATCTTTAACAATGATTGATATGTTGTTGAGGCCGAGACTTATACATTATAGATTCTTATCCTTTTTTTCTTTATTTTTGAGCATGGATTAAATATCTACTAAATTCCTTGAATCTCATTTTCCACATGCCCAAAGAATGCAATCTGTGTTCTTGATCTCGTTTATATGTTTTCATTTCATTAGTCATTTCCCTTTTAGTTTCCATGATTATGATCATTGGTCATATTCACAATGTCCAATGATAATATTAATTTTTTATCACAACTCTCCCATCTTTGTTGTTTGCGTTCTTCATCATGGGATTATGAGGTTTTCAAATTGACATTGCCAGACCAGTTTGAGTGTGATTAAACATCCATATTCACAATGGTTCTGTGAATTAACATGGTATCAATGAATTTTATATCGATCAATGTAAAACTAATGATTGTGGATGATTGATCTATGAACTTGGACCACATTTAAGGATGAGAGGTGTGACTAATCTTGCTCTGGCATTGAGAATAACAAATTATGGCCACCAAAGTATGGGAATTATTTAAAAGATACATTTACATTTGATTTTAAAAAATTGGGTGGTCATGTGATATTTTTTTTTGTATTTGGAAGATATTGAGAATCACATGATGTACAGGAGAGTAGAATTTACTATTTGTGAAAAACCCATATACACATCATGTGTTTCAGATGAACACACAACGTGAAGTTCATTTTCATGTGGTGTATAGGGTTTTAATATGGAGTTAAATATAAAACACTATATGGTTGGACCCACACATTATTTGATACTACCTAGGAAGTCGATTCATATGAGGAGAGAATATGACCAAGACTCTAGGTTACCAGACTGCTGTGTTCTATTGGGAACACATAGTATGGAGGGACTCGGCTAGTCGATCTCGGTTTTGGGTAGGAAAAAACCGGTTCCATGGGGGTTTTACATGTTGTGTAATTTCCATAGAATCTATAACCTTTAATATCACATTCCTTAGGAATTAGATATAGGACCATGAGAAGCCTATTTTGAGTAGTATTCCACAAAGGATACAATGGTATCCTTCATTTTGGTGTCACAGATATGACACAAGGTTAAATGAGTGGGAAGATTATTCCAGAAATTAGTATATAATAATCATGATCTTGTTTGATAAAAGGAGTTAAATCAGGTTCAGTACTCCACTGTGATTGTAGGTCATGGGTTCTCTATATCCGGTATACATATGATACTCCTCCACACTACATATGAGACATATCCTCTTTCTATAGAGTTATTTACCCACATCACCGAGATTTAGTGGGGAGTGGTTCCTCCATTGGATTCAGTGCTCTCTTGGATATGGTAAAAAATAGTGAAGAGGGATCCATCAATTTATATTCTTGTGAGGATACCCATGGTTCTTAGCGTTGAATATTGTGTCTTTAGATCTATATACGAACTCATCATTATAAGCTATTTTTGGAGATTGAGATTCATTTCCTTTTTTAACGGGGGTTTCGGTATAATGATATATTATGTTGTGTTTTAAAGGTGGGTTATCCAAGTGATTTTGTTTATAGTTATTAATTTCATGGGGTTTGGTTTGGGAATTTTGGTAATGATGTTTAAGAATCTCAAGTTTAGCTCTCTTTCCAGTGTAGCTAGGGTGGTTCAGTGACTGTCATATCGATGGACCAAGACTATAAATATCTGCTAGTCAACTCAACATGTTGAGACATCGATTTTAGGGGAAAATAGAAAATGAATCATATGGTATTTTGTATTTTGTTTTCTATGTCATTCTTATTTCTTCACCCCATACATTCACATAAAATTATATTATGTATTTTTAATTTTCAGGACTCCACTAAGAAGACTGCCAGCTTGGATTACAAAATACTACTGTAATGACGACTATTTAAGAGATAAGAACATGATAAAATGAATTATTCATGAGGTGTTCTCTATTGGTGATCATAGATAAGTGATTTCACCTCATATGAAGCATGTAGAACCACACCATGTGGTTCAACCAAATTAGCATCTCCATATCGAGTTGCAGATAGCTCTAGTGGGTTAGGATGTTTATATGAAAGTGATTAGTTCATTTCATGGTTATTAAAAACATTTCCCGTTAATATTTCATAGTGAATATTACCCTTAAGAATAAAAATATTAACTCATGTTAGTGGTCTAAGTGTTTTTTCTTTTATGGGTCTGACCAATGATATGGATGTGATCATAGTCAAACTTCTTCCGGGAGTAATAGTACACTAGTTGTGACTAATAATTTAGAAACACGATGTAGAATAAATGTCATGGATAAAATATGTGTTATTTTACTATGATGATTATTATCCTTTGATCATGCATCTTTTGTAGATCTATGAGCTTCTTGACCTGCATCTATGACATATATCATTTTCTGAGTACACAACAATGTTTACCAACATGATGCAGTACTCTATTTATATAGTGTGAGATGGAAACTTCTAAGAATGAAATTTTGAATAGGTACCCCTTAGATACATCTAGTATTGAATGGTGTCTTTATGAATTCCATCTTCTGCTACAGTTATTGATCGAACCATACTGAAATGATTTTCCTAGAAGAGGGGATTCAGGTAGATAGAGAGGGAGGTGGATGCTATGGGTAAGATTTATATACTACAATTAATAAGAACCAAACATCAAGAACTTAAAATAAAAGTAACTCTCATTCTTGGTATTATAGTTAGGGAACTATAATGCATGGATTGTGTTTGGGGTACAGTTAGCTTAGACCTGGGTGATTCTATGATTATGAAGCATGAGGTCATATGGATCATAATTACCCTACATGATTACCAATAGATGGTGGGAAGATAGTGAAAGTACCACCATTAAAGAGGTTGTGTCTTGATTTGGGATCTCCCAGGCATGATCATGGTTTCCCCTAGAGAGGTGGTGCAGAAGAGGGCAGGGTGAAGGTAGAGCCTCCAAAGGAGGATATGAAACTTGGGAATGACTATATGACCTACGCCCACCGCCACCATATGTTGTCTCACACCAGGAAAAATGGTTTAGAGATAATAGATTTGGTTAGTTATAGGGAATAAAGGGATATGACTAGGCTAAAAATGAGACGACTCAATGTATGGTCTATATATTATCTACTTTAGATCTAGTACTTTTAGACAAAGGTGTATGTCATTCCATAATATCTTAATCCCTTGTGGAAGAGATGTATATTCTTGTAGAAAAATTTCTCTATTAGTTGTGGTTATAGGTTCTTACAGGGGTGATTCTACTATTTGAAACATCCATTAATAGTGTGAGTTGGTTCTCATTGGAGAGTGTTTCTATTAGGATCGTTTTATTATGCTGAAACCACTTATTCTCCCTTGGGTATGGAATATCGATTCATATTTTGTAACCAGAAAGACTATCACCATGTGAGGTTTAAATGAATATATGATGATGGTACAAGGTTATCCTTCATTGATGATAAGGAACTATTTGTAGAATGAAAAGATCTTGGGAGCAGGAAACTGCAACATTTCAACCATCAGTTTGAATGTGTGTTCCATAATGCAATGGGATATTTTCATATTTAATTTTACATGATAGTGGAGGAATATATGAATAACTTTCCAAAATATTTTTTCAGACTAACTTTGAGGAAGTAGATCAACTTTTTTATTGACTTTCACACCGACACCAAAATGATATCTTCTCTAGAATATTCGATTCCCCGTACTATGATATGATGCATAATGGTGTTGTTAAAGGACCCTCATTGAACATCGTTTATCAAACCTACTGTGTACCCATGGGTTCAAATTGTGTTAGGCATTAAAAATTTGGATGGGATCTTGAAGCTATTCATTGATTACTCCAGCCTGAATCATGGGAAAATCAAGAACATAGACCCATTTTCAGGATCGATGTGATAAACCCATGCACCCAAAGAGTACCCCTCTTTAGCTATAAATGAAATTAGTATGATGGTGATAGATCTAGTACCACCACCTGTAGAAACTAATTTTTCTACTAGCATAGAGTGTATAAAAAGGTTACATAAGGGTGAAATTATCCTCTAAGAGATCTTGTGGATGTGAGGGATAAGATAGATATACCCATAAACTCCTACTCAAAAATATATATAATACAAATCCCACAAGTATACTTTATATTTCATACTCTACTAAAACAACATAAAAGGAAAAAAAGTACCAAAAGATAAGGACCAGAATGAACACAAAGCCCAAAATGCTCCTAAAAAAAGCTAGTGACATTCTTCCAAAACTCTAACCTACTCCCACTTACTTGATAAAAGTGTTGGTATATACATTGGGTTATCATGATAGTATACTCCATAGGATCCTCCATGGTTACTCTCATGTAAAAAATAAACAAGTAATGTTGAATCATAAAGAATAACACTGAATCTAGCTTGTAACCAAAACATGTATATTATGTTCTGAGCCTCACCATGGCTATATCTTACCATGTAATGAATACAATGGATCATATATTATAATAATTAAACATAAAGTGAACCCCTATACCATTTTCCCATTGGGTTTTCAATCTTCCCCAACATCATAAATATTCATCCATCTCTTCCAAAATTATGCCAACCCATATACACCAAGGTAAGATATCATAACATGCACCTGATGCATCACATCATCAAATAATCTCATATCACATCTACATATAGTAACCAAGTTATTTCTAGGATCCACTAAAGCTCGTAGGACCTATATCATACATCATGTATGATACTTCAATCCATCGCATCCCATACACCATGTAAGGTACCACAAGTAATTGCAACCTATAAATAGTATACCAATAAAAACCTTTTGGATACCTTAACTGGATACACATGTGCGTAAAATAACCACATTCTATTATATCCCTTTTTGCAAATATATGGGGAAACTAATCACCGTGCATACCAGTACATAACACTACTGAGGTCAGAGAGTGGTTCCAGAGGTGGGTTGTCATCTATCCATCCTCCCACTTGAATATTGGGGAAAACACACTCCTAGAGTCTATTGGATGTCAGTCATCCTAAATTAAATTGGTGGTTTAGAATATGGAATCATGAAATGTAAAAGATATAATATATATCACAACCACACTATAGGACTAACAAAGTTTAAGAATTAACTACAACTAATGTAAATTCGACTCCTATCTAGAACAACTAAGACTATATTTCTTATAAGCACGCATGAATTTTAAAGAAGTACATTAAATTATTAATTTCATTTTAAAATTTCACTATAGATTAATTAATTCATTATTAATTAATTAACCATAAAAAATATAAGGAACACATTAATCATTTAAGCATGCATCTTATTTAATTATTTATCCACCCAACTATCAATTACCATATTTATGCTCTTCACCCTTTTTATATGAAAGAAAAAATTACAAAACAAGCATAAAAAGATTCTATATAACCATATACAAAATATAACCTTATCCAAAAAAGAAAGAATCAAACCATTATAACGAAAGAAAGTATTAACATGTCATTTCCATAAAAATTATTTACTAATTCGGTTGAATATTTATTAGGTTAATTCCATTTCCATACAATCTTCTAAACCATTATGACATTAAAGTTGAACATAAATAAATAGGAGAAGCAACGAATCCACTGCCTCAAAGGCATTAATATACTTCACACATAAATAGATAAATATTGAAAATCCTAATTAGTTATCTTGTGAGAATACCACTTCCATATAAGTGACCTTTCCATAACCATGACAACAACATCAAAACTCTATTATAAAATGGATAGAAACATAAAATCTATGGTAATAATGAAACGAGAGGATAAATATTAGATATACCACAATATAACAAGGGGAAACTAACCTTGGATAACTATGGATCCAATATGGAAACATGTAATCAATACTTCTTGAAGGGATCCAAAAATGCATGATAAGAATGTTGTTCACCATCTTGATATTTATAGAAGAGGCTGTCAGGTTTGAGTCAAGTACAAGGAAATATATTTTTTGTATCTCATTTATATGTGTGAGTTTATGACATGAATGTGTCATTTACATCATAAACAGATCATGATTTATGTTCTGCCAAAAAAATACCACCTCAAACCATAGGATCTGCATTTAATTCACAATATAAATTTCATATTTATAGTGTGATTTGACGAAGATCATATTTTTTGACTATATGTAAAGACATATTTATGATGTAAATATTAATTATACTTCATAAATTCTCATCCCAGGAATTTCCATACATAATTCTAAACCCCCTTTTATGTTTTTAAACTCATTTACACTGTAATAATGTCCATTAATCTATAAATTCTCATCGATTATATATTTTAGAATCAAAACACCTTTATTTCCCCATGAAGACTCCTCCAAGAACCAAAGACTTGGAAAACATGAAAAGGGTCAAAATACATGGATCTGGGAAATTATAACAGATACCTCTACAATAATTCTCATCCTCAAGAATTCAAAACAAATCCTAGAGAGAAAGAATGAGAAAGGACCATTTGAACTACAACCCCTAGAGATACCTCTCAATAATATCGCCATCAATGGAGATCAATGACATCATTAGGGGAACAAGAGAAAAACCATGCAACAAAATGGCAAGACCTTGAATGATATCTTGGGGGAGATGCATCTCTAGTGAGAGAAAAGTCACAAATAACAAGGTATCAATAAAAAACCACTTCATTTACCAGAAAAGGATAAATATCCATAAAAAGTGTTACACCAAGAGATGATATAAATAAAAAATATCTCAGGGTATTGAGAACATATTGGAAACTCATATTACTAGGTACTATTTTCTGTGACACTGTGTCATAATAAGATACAAACCAAAGGAATAGAACACATGCACAACCCCTTCTCCTGGATTCCATTAATCTATAATAGATGCTACACAAAGGTTGCATCATCCTCAACATATATCTCACATGAATTGATGATGATAGATCCATAATAAAGATAAAAAGGAATCTAAATCATGTGAAAAACAATTTTTATCTTACTCTTCTGTGGGGTGAATGGCTATCTGATACACCATGACACCAACATTGGCCGACACCTCAAAAATTAAAACCAACTAGGGAGGAATCATACTCATATGACCATACCTTCAAATCAAATGTCAAGGATTTACCTTTACAAACACATGGGATCCAACACCAAGAATAAAAGGTCTCATCATATACCCAAAATAGGTTTTCTAAAAATCCTACACTACATTCATCGTATCATGAATTACTTCACCCATCTCTATTGTATTATATAATAGATAAGGCTTGAGAATTACTGCCTCTCAAATCCTAGTCTAGCACAATGTAGAATGGAGTCATCATCCATACAAATCCTCAAATGGAACCATACTAATGGTGGAGTTAAATCAATTATTTTATGAAAACTCAACCAAAGTGAGGTGAATCGTCCACAAACCTCCAAAATATAGCACAAAAGAACACAACATGTCTTCATGAGTCATGATTTTCATCTCTTTATATCCATCCATATCAATATGATATGTAATTATATGTTTTAAATATGATCCAAAAGAATGTAGGATATCTATCCACACACTAGATGTAAAACGAGGATCTTAGTTTGATATGATCACCCTCAAGACTCCCTAGAGTGTCACCACCTCCTCCATACACTTCATCGAAAAACCCACAAAAAATGATTCCTTGATCACTATAAAGTGATATGATTTCAGAAAATGATTCACCAAATCACATTAAATATTATAGAATCTCTAAGAATGAGTTAAATGAGTAGAAAAGTATATAAAGATTTCCTTTCACTTATACTATGGAACATATAATGGATAGAGGAAACCACTAGGAGCCTGGTGCTCAAATTACACCTTCTAGAAGACCAAAAATAAAGAAACAAATAGAAAAATGGAATGCTTCAAACCATGGAACAAAAAATGACCTCTCGATGCTTAGTACATAATTATCACACCAAGATGTACCCCTAAGGGTGAGATATTTAACTCTCAAAAAACTATCTCAAACATCCCCAACTGAACATAAATCCTCCCCTAGATCCCCTCTTAGAGTTGCTCATCCTTAGACCAACCATCAGGGGTATCAGTAAAAATAACCCACTCTCTCTAATACTCTTCCTTAGAATCGAACAGCTAGGGAAGATCCACTTGTTGCAACAAATAAGGCTTCACTATTGTCTATAATAAACAACCTATGCCTCTAACGTATACCATATCAAGAATTATCATTAAGGGATCTTCCACCACTCTCTATAAATCTCTATATTCATACATGAAATCACTAAATGACTTTAAGATTAGTATATCATCCACAATATTTCTCTTTCTCACTATATATGAAATATTGAAATAATAACCCTGCAATAATTTCATCAACTAATATTTTGAAAAGATCAAGTAAGTTTCTAGAATATATACCTCATGATCTTATGATCGGTAAAAGAAAAAAACACACTCACTGATAAAAAAATTTCACAAAATATTTAAGGAAAATATAATTACCACAAATTCAATATCATTATGGGAATTGTTACCCTTAGGGATATGTAACTACTATGACCCATAAGAGGTAAATGATCCACACTATTTCAAAAAAAACAACACATACCAAGACATGAAGCATAAGAAAAACATCAAATTGAACTCCATCTACTGGAAAAAAAAGTTTTGGAGTCCTAAATAACTTCTCATTAAGGTACTAAAAATCTTCATGATACTGGATAGTCCTCAATAATGACTGATCCTTTTTTTCATACCTATAATAGGAGTTGTAAGTCGCGAGAAATTGGATACCAACCTACTCTAATAGACTATAAGACCAAGGAAAATCTACAACTCCTTAAATTTCTTTGGGGATCCAAAGAAATAACATCCTATATATTCAAAGGATCCAAAAACTATCCCTTATTGGGAAAAAATCCACTCAAAACAAAATTCACAATCCTTTGAATCTCACTTCATCAAATTCCTAAAATTATAATAATGAATATGAAATCCCAAAATGAAACATATATTATACACATTCTCCTCTTAATATATGGATTACATACAGTTTCTGTGGATGAAAACCACCAAGTGATATCTAGAAACTCTTGGTACACTATGTTAATCATCTCTATTAACATTGATTGATCCTTCTTCACATATAATGACATCAAAACAAACTCATAAGTCCATTTATGATAAAAAATTAGTCTTATAAATATCATCATCCTTTATCTACATATGATGATTCCCTGAACACAAATATATCTTCATGAATGAACTTTCTTTTTTTAGTAGATCAATTAAATAAAAAATATATGAAATATGATAGAGATTCTTCAATTTTACATAGTTCAAGCTATGATAATTGATACAAAAATGAAAAAATCCATCTACATTCTTTATAAAGAAATGTGTACACCCTTAGGTGATACACTCGGCCAAACAAAACCCCTCTTCAATTGATCATTGAGTTATACTCACTATTATCATTACTTAGAAGGAACCATCTTATATGGAGACATCAAAATGAAAGAGATGCATGATTGTAGTTTGATCCAATACTCAATCTCTCATCGAGGGTGTAATTCTAGAACATCTTCTGGAAATACATTTTGGTAAACATATATAACACTATGATACACTGACAGATAAACCTCTGATGAAGTCAATATCAACTCTTCCATCAAATAATATAAGGATAGACAACACCATTAACCCATCAGAGGGTATCTCGTACCAATGAACATTATTGTCTCTCTATCAAAATCATAGAACAAAACCTACGCAATATATAAATACATGATATCCTATAGAATATATTGTCAGTTCATGTCAAGGATAACATTATTAGGATATATCCATTAACATAGGAAGTATCCCTAAGATTAGTGGTTCCCAAGAAGTAGCTCACAGTCTCTACATACTTCATATAAGTTAGAATGATCTCCAACTAGAATAGTAAACACAAAGGGAACTACAATCCTCTAATCATCATGTCCCAAAGGATTGAAAAGTGAATGTTTTATAATAGAGCGAGTACCTCCTAAATCAGACAAATCACGAACCCATGTATAAAATAAGAAAAGTGTTTCTCAAATGATGTATGTATATCTTGAATCAAGAAACACTAGAGCTTTAAGATGACCAAGACCATCTCCACAACCTATCTAACCCTATTGACGACCAAATACATTACCACACTCTACTCTTTGTGGATGGGGATAATCTCAATGATATCACCCACCTTCCCTATCTCCTCTGTACTTGTCCCAATATGGTGTAAACTGTTACTTCTCCTATCATGGATGAAACTATTGCAACAAAGGAACCAAATGTGGAACAGTGGGTAGATTTTTATTGATCAGAAAGGATGGGAAATATCACTATAGATGACCATGACCTCTACTATAAAAACATTTGTATGATCTATTGGAATAGGTCTAATAGATTACACCACTGGTGAAGTTAGATGATGAAGGATTGAACCTACCCTTGGCAGATTGAAATCTCTTATGTCTAGGAAACTAGTAATGATGAACCATATATATTCTTTTTAAGGATTAATAATGAATCACCTCTCATGATGCTCTTGTGCTTTCTAGCATCATCTTAATTATTTATTCTCTTTCCACCACATCAAGAAAAGTTGAAAACATGAATGGGGTGACCTAGATTTGGAACTATAGAAGAAAATCCCCATTGAAATGACTCAACATGGCATCTCTATTTAACTAAAAGACTAATGAATATCACAGAATGGTCAAAAAATGGATTCTAAAACCCCACATGATTGAAGACCCTTTCTGAACTGTAAGAAGCTCATATCAACTAGATGCTTTCTTGGTCAATTAAATAAACTCTCCTCGATACTATTCTATAAATATCTACCATGATATTGATAACTCTTCATGATGACCATGGAACAAGATCCACCACTTCCTTGCTACCCCATGAAGCAGCATCACAAAAAGAGAAACCCATTGATCCTTATAAGAACATATTGAACTAAAATATATCTAGTCATCCTCTAACAATTATTCTATGGATGAATCTAGAATAGATCCCTCATACTTCTATAAAATCTGGAATGAAAACTCTTTGAGTTTACTCCTCCATGTTTCATCATCACCAACCTCTCTGATGTGGTCATCTTCTAGAACATTCTACTAAACATCTTCCAGGAGAACCAGAAAAGTTTGTAAACTAGGATCCATGAATGCAAATAGAAAAAAATAGTTCTCATAAAAATATATTATAGAATACATAACATAACATTAATTATTTACTTTATTGTCATATTTATGTTTTAACATATCCCAAGGTCTATCAATTTTAAAAACATACACACAGATGAATAATCTATTATCCTTTCATTGGTCTCTACTCTTCAACTAACATCACTTCACTTAGTAGGCTTAGTAAATTTAAAGGTACATGCATCAGATCATAGGGGACCTTAAATACATGTGTCTCTTCTAGACTCTCGTGTTAACATCTCTTTCTAAACATAGATGAAACCATTTCCCTAAGAAACCATTTCATCTCATATATACCTAACAGAAAACTCCATCATATCCCTCAATATAAACATTTGATACCATGATGTCATGAACCCCCCAAAGTGTTCCCCTCATAGGACTATAATAAGATAAGTTTGATGGTGAATTCCTGATTCCCACCTCCATTAGGCTCCTAATTGGCGACTAGCACCAAGGGTATAGTAAGCGTACATATGTGAGAAATTAACCTCTATGAGAACATGAAAAAGAGAGAGATAATATAGATAAAACAATAAAAACTAATTTAGACATACATATATATATATAATAAATCCCAGGTACATACATGTAATTTTTTACAATAATCAAAAATAAGAAAGAAAACTACAATTAGAAAAAGATAAACATGGTGACAACCAAGAATCCCCAAAAACTCTTGATAAACCATGAGATTGTAATATATAGACCAATCTATAATCTTATCATACTGACATGAAAAAATTAAATATATATGAATGGGGTGATCATAATAGTAAACTCGTAAGGATCTTCACTATATACTCTTGTGAAAGATATAATGACAAAATTCTAAAGCAATATGAATAATAGGGAAACTAACTCATCACCTAAATAGGTGTACTAAGATATCAGACTCACCAGGGACATATTTTACTATGTAACACATACAATAGATCATATATAACTTAAATGGAACATCAAGGATACTCCAATCCCACTTCCCAACTAGTTTTCCACTCTGTCCAAACGTCACACATCCTGAACTTTTTCCTCCAAAATAATCCAGCATGCACACATATATGCTATGTAGTCCAACATACACCTCATGCATCACATCATCACATAATCCCATATTGCATCTCCATATTGTAACCAAGTATTTTTAAGAGAAACCATATCCTATATGAAGTGAATAATACATTGGATATTATACCCCAATCCATTGTAATCCACACACCATGTAAGGTACCTCAATCTATCACAACATATAGACATCGTACCTATAATGACCATTTTGATACTACAAATGGAGATATATTTGTTTGAAATGACCATAAGACATCACATAATTCTACACAGATATATGGTAGACCTAACAGCAATGCATTCCGGCACATAAAACATCAAATAGAATAGCATCATGATAGATGGGGCATTTTTTCATCCATCCTCCCATGAGGATATTAGGGAGAACACACTCCCAGTGTCTAATGGGTGTCAGTCATCCAGACCCACATGGGTGGGTAGAATATCAAATCAAAATTCACAAGATATAATATATCTCCCAAACACATTATGTTAATAACCAAGTAATTGAATCAATAATAGAAAACATTACTCAGACTCCCAAATTACACATCTAAGAGTATATTTACAGTAACCACAAAAGAATTGTGAAAAGTTACATTATATTACTACTTTTACTTCTTATAGTTATCTTTAGGTTAATAAATTAATGATCATTAATTTATTATCTACATTATAAGAAACACTGGATTCATTTTAGCACGCCTCCTATTTAAATTATTATCCAACCGATTAACATTTAACAGATTTATTATCATTACTATTTCCCATGAAATTATAAACTCTAAACCAATCGAAACAACGTTATATAGAAGAATTGAATGGATATAACATTATCTTCAAAATCAAGAAGAAATCTATTATAAATGGAGAAATCAATAACATTATATTTTCAAACTAATTATTTATTAATCGTATTAAAATTTTATTATGTTAATTCCATTTTCATGCGAAGGGATAAACTATACAAACGTTACAATTTCATGTAAATAAACAGAATATGAAATGAAACCACTACTACAAAGGTGTTAACATTATTCACATGATAATAGATCAACATTAAGGATCTCGATCACCTCTCCTACAAGAATATTTCATCCCTCTAAAGGCATCATGAGACAACCATGCCAACAAAATAAAAAATCTATTAGAACCTGAAGAAGAACCAATATCAACTGGGAATTAATAAACAAAAAAGAAAAATATTTTAGAAAAAAATGAATAAGGGATAACTAAATATGGATCTTTACAGATAAAATAATCGTGTTAGGAATCAATAACCTGTGATGGGATCCCAAAACTCATAACAAGATTGTTGTTGGCCGCCTGAAGATTGGGAGTAGAGGCAAGAGGGTTTTAGTTAAGCTGAGGAAATTTTATGCATTATTTCACATTTTAGGCATGATTATAAAATATGAATGGGTGATTTTCATCATAAATATCATACATTTAATTTTTCTCATGAAAAAATCATTTCAAACCACAAAACCTTCCTTTAATTCTTGACCTAGATTTATTATTTATGAGTTGAGTTTTTCACGACCATATTATCCAAGTGAATGTAATGGAATATTTACGACATAAATATTAATAGTACATAATAAATAATGTCCCTATAAATCACCCCACACAATCCTAAAATCCCATATTTATTCTATAAAACTCATTTAAACTACAAACCCCTCTTTTACACCATAATTTCTCCATACTTCAACCCATTAGTAGTGAGACACTGATTCATCCCCACTAAGCCTCCTCCAAGCATCACGAGCTTCAAAAACATGAAACAAGTTAGAATACATGGATATTAACCCTTATAATTGATGTACTATTAGAATTATTGAAATGAGAAAGAAATTTATCAAAGATATATCTCAGGAATGACTACCATGAGTTGATAGATAATGAGAATGATATTCCGAAGTTATAATTTTTATGATACTACTGACATCAAAATATTTATTTTTATTCCTTTTTGATTAATGAATTCCTCCACTATGTTCATATAAATTATGAACCAATTCTTCTAGCCATTCACGGATCAGTTCATAGTTTCCTTCATTGAAAACATTCTCATTTATATTGTGTCTAAGGAAGGAAATATAGATCATTTGATTATGGTCATATAATTATTCTAGGAGCTCCAATTATGTGGTAAAATATTGATTTTTAGGTTTTGGATTCCATAGGATCAATTTCTAGGGCATGTTATCTATTAGAATGGTGTAGTAGTTGAATTGGAAAATATTAATGTAGTGATTTATTAGAAACCACCAATGAGTGTGTCATAGGTTCAAAGTTCCTTATATTTATATGGGTATTATTTGAGGTTTTTGGGAAAAAATTACATGATTTTATCCCATTTTAAATCATTATCTTAGAAACAGTAACCATTTTCCTAGTCTGAGCAGTGTTAGAGATCCATTTGGGAGCTAAGGAATAGGTTTACCATATCTCTTATGTTGAGCCTACTAGAGGAGAGTGTATAGTATATTGTGTTTTAAGATTTGTTTATAGATAGGGTTAAATATGTCTTAATATAGTTGAATATAGTGATTTATTATAGTTTGAGGTAGTGGAGACCCCATGAGAATAACTATGTGACCCGTGAATTCGAATGGGAAGTGGTGGTCTTCAACTTGAATATGTGGATGAATTATCTTCTCGCTGGGTATTTTATTTTTTATTCATACCACAAGACTCTCAAATAAATCATTACCTAGAGGGAATGTAACTTGAGACATAGAAATGTTTTAGAGTTTATATGGGACTATGACATGAATATAGTCTATACTCCAGGGAATATAAATGTGGTGAAATATACCTTTAGTAGAAAATATTATTTTTCTTTGGCGGATGAGGATTCAAAACAGTTGTCCTCTCTACGACTCACTTTGGTGGAGGAGAGAGGGAAAATGTACCTTTAATCGATGTAGGTGACTATAACTATTATTTAGTGTTTAATAGAGGCTTAGTTATGTGATTACAACTATGAAGTTATACTTGATCATATGTCATTAGGAGATGTACCAAATAATTATTTTGCATGTGGGGATCAAATCATCCTTTTATATTGTTGAAATGTAGTTCTATATTCATTACAATAGGAGGTTTTTATGGAGTTTCATATCTCCTACTTCATGGTACATATGAGAGTGGTAAAGATGTAAAAATATCTTCTGCAACATTTTTGGTGGGTTGGAATGAGGACTTTTTCTATGTTTGTGACTTGATGCCTCATATTTAAGTAGTAAAAGACCAAGTATATAGTTCTGGTAAGGTCTAAATCAACCTCATGAGATTCCAAAATATAAGTGGTGTTGAATATTAATTTATTTTATAATGGATATTCCATATAATTTGATAGGAAGTGATTTTATTTAGATGATTATTGAATTACATACCAAGTTGGCACATATCCTTTCCAATCAATAGGATAGTTTGATTGATAGTTTGGGGAATCTATACGGGAAAAATATTTTATAGCTTCTTGGGGTACCCATGATGATCATCTTAGACTGTGATTCTTGATTCATGTCATGGTTGTAGTAGGATTTTGATGATGTATTTTAGTCCCTATTGTGGATGAGAATAACCTTTAACCTCAATACAGATAGAAAAAATAAGTGAACCATTCATTTCATAAGGTATATGATGAGAGAAAATGTGTTGGAATTTAGTTAGAGTTGAGAGGATAACTTTTCATTGGTGGAGTTCTCCTACAATGACAGTCATCACTCCAATATATACATGTCACCATTTTTTTCACTGTATAAGATACCCTTCAGGTAACCCTTTTTCTAGTTTTAGATTTGAGAGAAAAAACTTGTAGCGATATAATTTTTAACGGTGACAATAGAGATTGTTTAGGTGATCAGTGAGAATATGAGGATATCTTAGAGTCAGTAGCTATTTTAGGTGGATTAACATCACAAGAACTCTAGATTTTGAGTAGGGGGAATTTCTTCTTGAGAGTCTCCACAGAACCTATATTTAAATTATTTATTCAGGGTAAAAAAATACCCATGAGGTTCATTGGGATGTTCTAGAGTTTTTATTTGGATGGGGAGGTTGCATACTTCTTAGACTTACCCCAACAATTATATCAAGTTTATGAAGTCTTCCATGTGTCATAGTTAAGGGGATACGTGCCTGACCTATCACACATTATTGATTGGGGTGAGATGGATATTGAGGATGGGGCCACATTCTCATAGTATCAAATTGATATTGAGGATTGATAGGAAGTGATCCTATATTTCCATAACTTTCTTATGGTTTCAGTGGATTGGTAGTAGAAAACCCTACCAGGAGAGCTCTTAGGAGCATGAAATCCTAGTGTTGGCTTAATATCGTTACCTTTTTTTGTATCTTGATCTTTTTAGGGTTAAATTCAATGATTTTGAGGAGAATTTAACAAATTTTGTTTTTATTTTTTGACTATTTTAAAATTTTATATAAATTTATGGGTTTTTTTAGAGTCGGAGTAGTGTTGTGGGTCTTACAAGGCCATGAAATTAATATACTAAAAATATTAAATATATTAAATCATGTGGAACAAAACTATGAATTAATGGGTTTTTGTTAATTGGAACCTGAATTCAAAATCATAGACCATGACTAATTTAGAATATGGTGTTTACTATTATCACAACATAATTTTGGTGAGTGTTAGATGTTCTGTTGAGGTTCAATTATTGGAAGGTGAGTTAAATAAATAAATTATTAATTTATATAATTTTTCAAATAATTAACGAACCCCCTCCTCTATAAATATATAGTTCTAAAAAATACCTAGAGCCATCTATATAAGCATGGGATATTAGAGAGAAGTATAGAGTCACTGTTGGTGTTGATAAACATGTGATCATGGATTGCCGACAAACGATGAAGGTGATTTATGAGATGAATGAATAACACAACAAAATATTCAACAATATCACTATATAATTTTTTCATCATCAATGATCAATCAATTTATGAGGTAAATATTGATATGTTTTGGATTCCCACACGTGTGTTATTGATTTTTGAGAATGTATTGAATATCTATTTTATTCCATGAATCATATTTTCCACTTGAACCCAGAATTTAATTTTTGTTATTGATTCTATTTATTTATTTCGATGTTTCATTTTGTTTTTCATTTTTATTTCCATTATTATGATCATTTTATATATTGAAAAAACTCAAAAATATTTTTAATTTATTATTGTTCCTCTACAAATTATATTATTCATGTTTATATGTCTTTTCCAATGGGGTCAGTGATTCAACATTTATAGGCTATTTGAGTACAATAACACCTCTGAATTCATGAAAGTTATGAATAAACATTGAGATCAATTTTTTAAAAAAAAATCAAGGAGGAAAAATGACCATTAATAATGGATTCATGGATTAGTTCCCCATTTTATGATGGGAGGCATGTCTGATCATTATTTAGAATCAGGAATATTTATTTATAGAAACTGCAGTCTGGGAATTGATAAATGGATATTTTCCCTTCAATTTTGGAATATATACTAAGACCATAATGAAATTTTTTTGGATTCTATGGATTTTGTGAATCGTATGATGACTAGGAGACCATACGTTATAGTATTGTAGAAAAACATACTAAAAAATGTGTGTTTCATATGAACACCGTCCATGTTATAAATTTTTATGTGATGGATAGGGTTTTAATATTGAGTTAAATATCACAAAACATGTGCTCGGATTCGTATTCCATATGATACTATGTGGGTGGCCATGACATGTATTAGGTGAACATTACCATGAAAGTGAGTGACTGGACCTGCTATGTACTAGTGGGAACACACTGTATATAGGGAATTGAGTAGACAAGCAATGTCTATGGTAGGGAATGCCTAGGTTCTTAGGAGGTTCCACAAAATGTGTTCCTAATTTACAAATCATGTACATCCCCTATAATCTTATACCATTCATGTATCCTTCTTCAGGATATGGATTTTTTCTTATAAGTAACCCAATCTATGTATAATTATTTATAGGATTTAATTATGTTACTTTATTAGACTCATATATATGATGTGAGGTGATGTGAGGAAGATTCTTCTTTAAACAATTTTTAGTTGATAGCAGTGATCGTGTTTAATCATCAGAGTGGTGCTATGGTTGGTACTCCCATACACTATAAGGTGTGGGTCCTCGATTACCTATATAAGGGTAGATTCACTATTGTACCACACTATAGATGTTGTGATTCCATTATCTATGGAGTGTTACATCCATGAAATCAAGATCTGATGACTGGTGGTTCACATACCGGAGTTAGTGCTATTTTGTCTATGTTACATAGTAGTGAGGAGAGGTCCCTCCATCTTGATTATTATGAGGTTTCACATGTTACATGTAATTGAATATCGGGCATTTGAAGCTATAGTTAGATTCATCATTCTTATCCAGCTCTAGAGATTGTGATTCCTCTTTTTTTCAACTGAATATTCATTATGAGAATATCTGATGTTGGTATTCATTTACCTGTAACTTATGGGTTGATCCAACTATTTTATTCTATTTCCTTACTATTGGTTTTTAGGGAATCCAACAGAGTATGTTTATTCTTTCCCCTAAATGGTATTTACCCACATGTGTCATGTATTATTAAAATGATGGAATGATTGACAATGACTTTGGTGGACCTTGTATTGACGGAGTATAGATATACTTGAGGTTCATACCATGTTTTTTGCTCAAAATAAAAATATTATGAGCTGGTATCTGTTTTTCATAACCATTTTTTGGTCATGAAATGGTTGGGATATCATTTATCTCTTATTGGGATTGTATTTGGCCTTTTGTAGTTATGTATTATCTTACATCATAGTGATTCTTTTCCTAGAGGTTGATGCATGCATTTTTTTTACTCTCTAGAGGTTTTGATTTTATTATATATCTTCACAATTCTATAGAGCAGGGTGTGTGATTATGTAGAGGTATACTAGGATAAGGCTTCCCATTTTAGTGACATTCCTTCTCGATGATTTTTCCTATCCCCTAACCAGTTGGAGGTGGGATTATTGTGAAAATCTTGGATTACTATTACCCTAGTCAGTGACCCAATGGGTTGGGTTATTATAAAGTGGTAGAACGACTCTTTTAGGATGTTTTCTTTCAGACATAACATTTTAGAATACTATGTATCTATACAAATAGTCTAAAATCCCCACTTCATAATATCCCATTGGAAGTATCATCTTAAACCCATTTAAATATTTGTGCTACTAGGGTGTATAAAAAATATGATATTTACACTTCATCTAGTAGTTCCCTCCTCAACTCTGGTATGGATGGATCACATTAACTCTCCCCAAACAATAACACTTAAACTCTATTGATTATGTCTAATTATTTCCCATCATATAATTCTTGAATATCCCTACGTAACTTCTCATTGTCTTATGAGGATTTATCTATATTTTCTATTAAATATGTTTCAAAAATTTATTATAAAATGTATGATTCATCCCCTTACATAAAAAACATCATATCCATATTTACCAGATCCTGATATAAAGGATCCTTGTTAATCCTCATCATGACCAGAACTCCATGGCCCCACATAATCAATGCATCAAGCACCATTTTTTTCATTCTAAGGGTGGTAGTGTATTGTGGAATCCTATTCCTTGAGTCATTCAAATCAACGTCATTACCTCAAGTTGAGATCCCTATGACAGATGATATACATCATAACTATTGTTTTCCATGTATATATATATATATCATATATTTAACCATATAAGTAATGTCTCTACATTTTCAAAGAAATTTTTATGGATTCCATATCAGGGTTATGATATAGATAGTTTTATTCATGGATTATCAATTTCATTGATGAAATGGGAATCAACCTATCATTAGGCATAATAAAACGACCAAGTCCTTTCTTAGATGCATCACTATTTTTTAAAAACCATTGCTTACATAATGATGGACTTAATATAGGTAAAATAACTGATATCCTCTTTACTTATTAATAAATATTCTTACCTTCCCTTGACCATGTGAATTAAACCCAATTATGTGCCAAAGTGGTTAACAGGTCATAAAACATGGATAAATCATGAAAAACCCATCGATAATAAAATGATAAATCCAGGAAACATCTGTTCTTAGTTATTTTTTTCAGCATAGTATATTATCTTACTACCTTTTTCATTTAAGGCTCAATATATATTCCATCACTAGAGAAAATATTTCACAGAAAATAACATTCATTGATCCAAAAAATCTCAATTACTTTATTTTCAATATAACACTTATTTATGAGGGTCAGTACAATTATTTTCTTTTGAATCTATTACTATTAATAGATCTTTGAATATATCAAGATATCCATAATGAGTAACATTAAAAACATACCCTAAATATCCATAAATACTAAATTCATTATATCCATAAATATATATGGCGAATTTCTATTTCTAAAAGGCATTACCATAATCTCATAATGTCCATACTTGTTCGCAATGCTATCTTCTACATATCAATAATTTTCACTCTTAGTTTATGATGACCAAATTGAATAATAATATTTTATAATAATTGGCATCCTTGATGATTAAAAAATAAGTTTTTAATGCATATTAAGTGGTTGTTATTCTTTATAGAAATAGAATTTATCTCCCTATAGTTGATTAATAGTCACATACAGATTTCATTTTTTCATAAATAAAAATGGTGTTCCCCATGGTTAACCCATAGGGAATATAAATCCCTTATCACACTACTCCAATAATTGATTCTTCATAAATCCAAATCCACTGGATCCAATATATATTTATTTTTAGATATATTTCTTGCATCAAAAATTAGTTTAATATAGAACTCAACATCAAGCTATGGTGGATGACTGGGTAATTCCTTTGTAAAAAAAATGAATTTTTTTACCATGGGTAAAACCTATATTATTTGGATATATTATCCATATATCATTATTTATCATCATTATTCCTATAATTTTATTAAGAGTAGATACTTGGGGAGCATCTAGACCTTATTTAGATGATAATGTATCCCCTATAATGAAATGATATTCCACCTCACATTCATGGATCACAATCTCCTTTCCTTAATAATAAAAACTTTCATTATACTTTTAGATCAAATAAATAATGAGGATCATATCAATTCTAGTGATAGTTATAATAATCAATTTTTTCATATAGGGTATGCCCAAGAATCTTAATTGTAACTACCTAAAACATCTTTGTTTTAAAAATATTTTTACCTGGTGTATTAATTGATAACTCATTTAATAGGGTTCTAGGAAAATATTTTAAAATTTTAGAAATCATGGATTATAGGAATGTGTATGAAAATATAGAATCACACAAAATGTTATCTAGAAATTAGGATATGATAAATGTACCATCCACCACATCATTAGCAACTACGAATTTAGTTGTGGTAACAAAATAATCTTGGTATTGTTCCTTTGGCCTTCTATGTAGTAGATTTACTTTATGCTTGGGGAATTGGATTACATAATTTCCATTATCCTTATTGGTAAGTCATTGAAAATCAATCACTTAATATTTTCATTTTAATTTGTGAGCTTAATGGAATTTTTTCCTCACTGGTAAAAAATATGGTTTCCTTCCTTAAAGGCCCATGTAATTTCTACCCATAATTATCACATGTAGGAAGCCACAACATTCCTTTCTCCCCATTTAACATATTATTCCTTCCAATATACTGAGTCAAAGTCTTATTCTCATGATGTCACTTGAATACATAAGTATTAGAGAACACCTTTTTTATGTTAATGGTGTCTTAGATCATATACTCATATGATGAAAAGGTCTAAGATACCAACACCCTTCGAGGGATTGGGTTTAATAGATCATTAAAAAAATAAATAGGTAGTCTCATACCCAATAAAACTTTCCTTCTATTTTTATCTATGATTGAAGAACTATCTTACCATTTGTACATTTTTGTCACATAGAATTTTTTTTCATAGAATATATCCTTAAAAGTTCCTTATTCAATGCACTTTAACTAATTTTATATTTATTAGATTGATTTAGTTATAACCATATGACAAAATTTCCCTCTCATATTATATACCTCTATGATGAGTTTTTCCATTTCACTAATTTGTAAGGAAAGAAAGATCTTCACTAGGGACTTGATTAGTTGTTCATCTACCAAGATATTAATAGTTCAAATAAATGTTTTATTTTTACATCATATTTAGTGGTTGAACATCGTTCAACCATGTTTTGGATCAACAGGTAAATATATGAGGGTGAAAATATTGATCATATTCAATGTCAAATTTTCAAATATAGTTATGAATCAATTAACCTAAAATCTCAATTTATTAAATTATTCTGGGGGAACATCCCTTTATTCACTATCGTTATTGATATGGTTCCCATTCCAACTGTTAGATTCTATCTTTATATAACATAGTAAATTTAATTATCTTGTTGTATTTAATAGTAAAATACAATTCCTATTAATTTTTCTAGAGTGTTCATAAGAAATATTAAGGACATTTCATAGTACTTTTGAAATATAACTAGGTTTCTTTAAATCTGGAAATCAATTTTCCTAAAAATAGTGTATGATACGAAATATAATATCCAAAAATCTAGAAACCTATATCCAATAGTTATATTATATTATTAGTATGGAATACAAGAGTTAAAATATGATACAACAATATAAAAGTATCAGAATACAAGATACATATATACATTACATTTGAAATCATATGATACAAAATTAACATATTGGGAAAACATTATTATCCCTTTTATCATATCCTTGAAAGTTATACATAGTTCTTTTTAGGATTCATGGGGAAAGAAAAACAATAAGGGTGATCTCAGATGATCAGTAAAGAGTAGAATATAATAAAAGATACAATAATATAAATATAGAATAAGTTTTATTGTAGGAATAAATAATCAACTTGAAATAACAATAAACTAAAAATTAGAGAAATATATACTCATGGAAATTAATGAAAACATGGATACTAATAATCATTGACCTTATACTAATGGAATACATAATTTTGAACATTAATTCATGTTTTCAGGGCCGTGTACCAATGTATTATACTAATATGGGGAGATCTATATAGAAAACCCCAAGTAGTTTTGTATCAAAATACATATAGATTCATTAGAGGGATATATAATTCCAATCCCCACCCATCATCTGATTAAGTACAATAAATTATCCATAATATTCGATGATTCATTTTGTACCATTACCTAAGGATCCTTTGGGTGAATAAACACATTTTGGTCTATATAATGAGAAATATATAAAAATAATTCATCCTCATTTAGTATAATAATGTGTATATTTATTATTACACCCCATAATAAACTTATAAGTTTTAGGGTATTTTGAAAAGTAATATGAAGTTACTTAATTAAATATCTTCAGTGGTGAGTGTAATTTCAATATTATGGGTTATCCATTCAATATATTAATTGGGATCAATAGTTTTCATTGGTTGGAGACTAATGAAATGGTACAAAAATACCTTCATCATGGTTCATAAAGATAATTTGAATACTTAAATCATATCTCCTGTGAGTGTCTAGCTAGTTGTGCAGTCTAAGGCCCACTTATCACGCATCAGAGTAATGATTGAGTTAATGTTCAACCATACCTTTTTGAGATGACTACACCATAGTTCATCAGTTCCCCAAACATATCTACATTCCATAATCCATATTGGGAATTATTTTCTGGTAAATGACACACTCTTTAACATTACAAAAATTTAGAAAGGTTTTTACACCTTGAAAACGATAGAATTTTTTAATGATTTTGGTAACTCTTGAATAAAAATAATATGAAGGAAGGATAATGAATCTTGAAAATAATTTAAATTTCATTATAAATGTGGAAAAAAATTCCATGGATATTAATTCACCACAAAAAAATATAGGTAGTGAATATAAAACGTATGTCAAAGAATTAAAATTGAGATGATAAAACCAACTTATGGATTATGTGGTGATTCAATAAAAAAACAATTGAAAGATATGGATTAAAATTGATTTTAAAATCCCACTAATAAATTAATTTTAGGGAATAATATCTCAGCTATGTAGTGTAAGAACAATATGATTAAAATTATGTGTATAACACAAAACATGAATTAGAGAGATGAATTTCATATGACAAAACCCTTACCTTTTGACTGGACATTAATGAATGCACATTAACCTAATATATTAGTAACATACCTATCTAAATGACATAATTAATAACCATACTCATATCCATTTTCAATTATAATCTTCATATATAGCCATTCTTCATATCAATTCTAGTTAGTTTACATATTTTCTTATATCAAGTGTTTATGGTATTACCATTTGTATTAGTTTCTTACATGTAATGATGTTCTTTATTTTTGTATTTCATTTAATAATTCTTGAATAATATAAGGTAAATTAATAGAAAAATATTATTAAATTATAATGATATAACCTCGTTCCATTAGTGTTTTAGTTGTGTGAATGTTGAATCAGTGATATTTTCTTTTGGTGATTTTAGAAATCAAAGATCACAGTTCAATAATAACTTAAATACTTAACACAACAAATATAGAACCATTAAAATGTTATCAATTTCTTATTCACTTGTAGAAAAATTAGTTTTTAAGTTCCCATATTCTTCTATTTTGGATTTTTTTTAAATTTTAAGAAGGTTTTTAAACTGAATTAATGGATGATTATGATTATAAATGTGATTTACTTTTTACATAATATCATTATTATATGATAATAGTGGTAATATTTAGATAATTTTATGTACTTGAGTCATATTTAATGATGGATTAATAAATAATTAAAAAAACTTTGTGAAAATGAGAAATGTTACTTTGGGTATGAGACAATATGCACAACACATTGTTAATTGTTTTAAGACATCGATTCATGGAGGTTGTAGTTTGCAGACAGACATATAATAATGAAAATTTTTTATTAATGGATTAAGATAAATAAATAATTATTATTCCATTCAGATAACAAAATACCTATATAAAAATTTCATTGATTTCATATTTTAGTATTACTGTAATTGTTTAGGAGGATGATGATTAAGAAGGAAGATTATGGGAAATGTAATATTTACATCATGAGCATATTTTTTCCCATAGAAATATCCTTGTAAATGGATACCTCAAGATAAAAAATGGGGAATAAATGAATAGAAATTTTGGGGTGGTTTCCTGGAGGAATATAATGGAATAGTTTCATGATGAAATTTTGAGGGATATGTGTGTTATGAAGTGGAGGAATTAAGTCCCTTATAAGTGTGAATAAAAGGGATTTTTTTTGAATAATAGTTACTTTTAAATGATGTCATTACACTTTTAATAGTTCAATGACTCCAAAACTTATAAATAATGATGTTTTGAGTGTCTGTGGGTATATAAATTGTCAAAAAATTATTTACATGCATGTTTTAAACATGTATTTGGTTATTTTCAATTATATTATTACATTATTACATTTTAGTTTTTACCATGGTAATAAGTTTTTATTTAATTATTTTATATTTTATAATAAATATAAGGTAACCCAAATTACCAAATTAGGGTGTCCTGAAAATTAATATATTTTTTATATAATACAATTAAATATGAAATATGTCAAAAATAACTTCAAATTAAATCATATAATATATATAAAACAATTATTTGTAAAAAAATGATGTTTCCACAATTAAGTGTTCAAAATCAAATTTATTATTGATTAAAAAATGAATGAATTTAAATATATATTTTTTTTTAATAAGTATTTTATGCTCACTATTTATTATTGATAAATATATTTTGAAATATAAAATTTAAACAATAATAATAAAACAATTCTTTAGGAAATATAGTTTTACCATTATTTTAGTTATTAACATTAATCCACATAACACTTTTTTGATGCCTAAAAATAAAATAGAAATTGTACATAATTAAGACCTAATAATCCCAAATTTTAAATCCTTTTAATAATATTAAATTCTTAAAAGTGATATGCTGATTTTAAAGTATTAAATGTATAATGCATTAAAATAATTAATGGAGAAATTTTACATAATAATTAAAATATCAAATATAGGTCAATAAATTAAACAAAATATTTTTTAATTTCTTATTTTGATTGTAATAAAAATATATTTTTTCAATATAAATGATTTTTCTAAGTTTTAGTTTATGCGTATATTAGAGAGATGTCATAAAAGCTTCAATTTTAGCAAAATAAATTTGTATATGAGTTATTCACCTAAAAAAATAGTCTTTTTGGAAAAAAAATAAAATTTCTTCTGAAGAAAATATATTTGAAAAAAATTCAATAATTACGTTTATTTTGTTAAATTTAAATGCTTAAATTCATTAATTAAAAATTTAAATATACTCAGGTATAATGTTTAATTAGAGTGTGCATTTCATGATTGTAAAAAAATGGTGTTTTCCTGCTACCGTAGGGTCTCAAGTATTGCAAGGAATTACTAAAAATGAAATATTAATCGTTTAATTTATTCTTCTTATTTTGATTCTATACAATAAATAATAATGGAATAACTATGAAAATAATTTTAAAAACAACTAATCAATTGATTGTTACATTTTGATAATTTCACTTTTGGTTTTTAGAATTTCAAAAAGGGGAAATGATTATTAATATAATGACTTACCAAGACAAAAATTTTAAAATAGATTATGACCATTAATGAGAAGAAGAAATTTTTTATATGATATGAATTTTCCATGAATGAAATTTGATAATTATTAAGTCACCTTTCCTTTGAGTAAAATATAACATGGTCAATTTTTCATAAAGGTAATATACCTTACCATGGAGAATAATTGATCAGTAATTTTATTTGGAAATTTTAAGTGAGATTATGACCTATAAAATAAGGAATAACATAGTGATTCAATAAGACGTAGTTATAATTTTGTTTCAAATTTCATGAAAATTCATGAAAATTTGAATATTAAATTTGAAGGAGATAATGTGAAAATCATCCTACAAATTATTTCAAATATCCTGGATGAAGAACAATGCTTTTAAATCGATATTTGATTTTCATAAATAGTTTAATAAACTAGATTTATCTTTATAGATAGTATATGATATTCATTTGTATTTTTATGAAATATAACTAGATAAAATTTTTGATGAAAAATATGAGTTATTGATTGAAATATTTTCAATAGAACATTCTATTTTCATTTAACAAGGTCAAGGAGGAGTTAATTATTAAAATAATAAAAATAATGTTTAATGAATATCAAAACTAATGTTTTTATAGATTTTTTAATGAATATTCAAAGTAATATTTTAGATGATTTTATTCTTAGTAGATCCAATTAATTATAATTTTGAATTTAATTAATAAAAATAAAACATATTGTTTTGACAATTTCCATGAGGAAGAAACCAAGGGGAAATTTTTTATATCCAAATAAATTAACGTTTATAATAATTCTATGATTTAAATAGTTTTATTTAAGAAGCTATAATATATTTAAATTATTTTTATTATACTTTCCATAAAACTTGAGGAAGAACATCCATTGGTGAATTGATATCTTGAATGAGAAATGATATATAATTTTTTAATTTTTTTCTCAAATATTCATTATAAATTTAAGATATTTATATATTTTATCAATGTAATTTATTTATATTTAATTGATGATAATTTCCTATAATTTTTAATTATCCGTTAATGATATTATTGGGTCATATTAGTGACCTAAGATATACTAGTTCCAATAATTTCAGAGGCACTCACCTTAGGGGATTCATTTTGAAATTCTATATACTCATTATTTGTACTATGTATTTGTATATATAAGGATAGTATTGTTAATTGAGGATATTTTACCTAAAATAAGTATTAGAGGTTGATTTTTAAATATTTTTTGAGAAAAAAATGAAACACTAATTCAACTCCTTATTAATATTGAATCCAACCCTTATTGGGAAACCAAAATTGGTATTAGGGTTTTTAGTTTCCTACATTATTTGATCTGTTAATGATAGATCAATAGATTATGTTGATATTTTATATTTAACTACAACTAATTATTGTAGATAAATATGGTTTTATTTTTTTCAAAAGGTTATTTTAGAAGTTTTTATTATACTACGTAGTATTAGGTTTTAGATACTCGAGATAAGTGGGAACATTGGTACCTTGAAATACAATATGGAACATAGGGACCAAAGTGTTTAATGTGAAAATTAGGTGGGACACAAAATTTTATAGTTGGGATGTGGGGTTATTTATGAGGGTGAGGATTGTGAAATTGATAGGCAAGATATAGGTGTTATATTTAGTAAGGTTCATGAACCAAAAGAAATCATGATAATGGGAGAAAATGGAAAATAGTAGTCGTACATGAACATAGAATCATGAAAATAAAGAGTTATCACTATGAGGGTAGGTAAGGACTCTATAAAACCATTCCCCCCCATAATTGGGGAATACAACCCAATAATGGTAGGGTTTGAACCCTTTCTATAAGGATTCCAAGTAGACACCACTATAAGTGTGTAACTAGTGTATTGAAAAATATATACTATATTAATTAATTGAATAACATAATGATTCCACAATCAAATTAAAAAACAATCATTTATCAAGAAATTTGATGATTATCTATTTATTAACTATGGGAAATTATTTTATTTTATTTTTTACCACCATGATTACCCCTATTTATAATAGGTCACCTATGACTCCAATAACGAATAAGAATATTGAGAATGATGTTAATGAAATAAATATATATTTTTTATGTGGGGATTTTTTTTTAAAATTAATGTGTATCATGATAACTAAAAAATACCGGATTAAGAGAAGAAAATTTAAGAATACTATAATTAAAATAAAAATATTATGATAAAAATTCAATATTTCTAGAAAAATGAATGATGAAAAAATTTATGATTTACTCACCAAAATCAATTAAATTTATAAAAATATTAGTGGATTTTATGAGAACCTAGATGAATTCACTATGGTAAAGAAGGTACACAAACTTATTCATAATATGTTTTATTTTAATGTCTCATCATTTTTGGATAACGAAATAAAACAAATAACACATTATAATCTTCACAATATACCCATTTCATATGAGAGGAGAAAAATTAATTTATTCAATAATAAAATTAAAGATTAAAATTAAAGTTACATTAAAGTCTTTAAGGAGTTTAAGTTGAAGGAAAATTTAAAACTATCATCTAAAAACATTGAGGATGAACATAAATATAAATCTATAGAAGAAATCTTGTCTTCAATTTCAATTAATTTCAAAAGATGAATGGGGAAATACACTAGTAAATTGCTATTAAAATTATTTATTTATGTTTTGACTGTCATTTGTCTATTTAGTTTTCAAAAAATAGGATAGTTGAAAATACATTACATGACCAAGAAGTAAATCCATCTAGAATGAGGAAAAATGAAATATAATATTAAAATGGTTGAGAAAACTTTTAGTGAAAATAAAAAATAATAAATAAATAAATAAAAGGCTCATGAGAAATGATGAATAAAATAAATATTTAATGATACCGGTGAGTCAAAATTAAATAATCCACAAAAATACAAAATAATTTCATCGATTATGTTGAAAAATAATAAAAATCTTATTGCATTGAAAAAATATGGTGAAAAATATATCGTGTGAAGTTTGGGATAGAATTTTTTGTTGAGAAAAATTTCATGCTCAAAAATGAGATCAATATGCTAAAATAAGAGGATTGAAATATAATGGGAGGATAACATGAATTTATTAAAAAATAATTCAATTATATCAATGATATCCATATTAATTTTTTGAATTTGAGAGGACTTGGGGGTGAGCCTCTCCCCCAAAATCCACCCACCTTGTAGGGTCGGTTGGTCTCTTCTGGGCGGGAAAAATGAGGTGCGTCCAAATCACTAATGGATCGCATGATAGACCATCACTGTCAGACAGTCAACCTCCGAGACACTCTGCCATCTCGGCTGGCAACAGCTCTTTCCTGGCTTGGGGCTCTCTCCGGAGTGACCCCTTCGTGGGGAGGGGGGTTCCCTTGTGTGGAGGGTTCGAAAAGGCCACACAAGGGAATTCCCTTTTTTCAAAAAAAAATTCTATAGTAAGGTATGGATTGTGTTTTACTAATGACTTATCTAGTTTATAGAATCTAAAGTTGGTAAAATGTATTCCATAAAAAATTCAATATTGAAAAGTTATGGTAATATAGAAACAAATTTTTACATTTAAATCTAGAAATAATTATATCCTCAAACACATTTTAGTGAAAAAGTTTTTTATCCAAAAAATAATAACATCCTATATCTATAAAGAACATAATCTAGAATTTAAATTCCATTTTCAATTAATATTTTTGTTATTATAGATTATATGGACCTAAAATCTATGTCTATTAGAATAAAATCTCATTTTAAATAAGATAACGAACACATATATAAGGGGTTCAAATTATAAATAATTATAAAATTATTTAGGTGATGAGATTTATTAGAGAGAATGAAAAATAGAATATGTATACTCCAAATAAATTTTTATTCTAGGATGATATATATTGAACTTGCGACCAATTTTGGTATAATTTTTTAGTTTTTTTACAATACTCATATAACATTTTTTATAAGAATTTAATGTAAAAATAATGGTCCCATTAAGATAAAAATTAATGTTTTTGTTGAAATGTGAAGAGACATGCATGTTGAGGATAACATTTCAAATATTTTTATGGATTTTTTTGTTAAATGTTGTTATAATTCATACTAAATTATTTACTAATATATATTCCAACATGAATAAAAATGATTTTTTATTAAAAGAAACCCATATATGAAATATTTTATAATTTTCAACAGTCAGCATTTTATCTAAATAAAGAATCAAAATACAGAAATATTATTGAATAAGTTGAAAAATGTATTTTTTATGCGTCATAATGACTGGTGGAGGAAATCAGTACTACAATAAGTGGTTATAAAAATGATTAACTAATATGATATAAAAAATTGAAAAATTTCTAATTTTTAGAGTATTATATAATTATGATAATGAAAATTTGGTAGATGTTGACATGCATTGTTTTGAAATTGATCACAAAGTAGAATTTGAGGAAAAATTAATTAATATATATGTTTATTAAATATACAATAGTCAATAATATGTGAATTTTGGAGGCTCAAAATGAATACATAAAAGTTATAAAACATGTTTAGATGGATAACATTATTAGTGACAAAGATGTTCCCATTTAAAAGGATAATATTTAATTTCATTGATCAAACAACATTTATTTCAAAAATTATGCAATAATTTATTGATTAATTTATTAATAATAAATAATAAATAACTTCTATAAATGTGGAGTTAGATCATATTTGATAAAATATTACTTAGGATCTAGATGAAAGATTTATAGAGAAGAATTTATTTTCAATCAAGTGTGTGTTTTGAAAAAAATAAATGATAAAGGGGATATTGAAATAAAAAAAGATGCACTTGTGTGAAAAGGATATTTTGATGTATAGTAAAGTGATCTTGAGGAAAACTTTTCCTCTATTACTAGGATTGTTGTTATTTTTAATAGTTTTATTGTATAATAAATATATAATATAATAAATGGATTTCAAATCAATATGTTTGAATAGTAAATAGAAATGAATGGTATTTATTAACTAACTGGAATGAAATATATTATAAAGTGAAAACACAAAAATGTGAACAAGTGGATGAAATCCCAGTCTATGATGAACCAATTAAAAAATTATTGGTACTCAAATCTAGAATATCTCTCAGTGGAGATTACTTTCATAAAATAAGAAGTGTAAAGTAATCCTTATGTAATATAGACAAACACATGTACTCTTACTGCTACGATTTTGGTTGATGTTATCATTTGTACAGTAGTTATTAAGTGTATCTATGAAATTTTTACTAAATATATGAAAAATAATTTATAAATAATCAGGGGAAATGATGTGAAAATATTTTTGGAATCATTGACTATACAAACTAAGAGATAAATATTTCTATCCTAAAAGTAATATAGCAAAAAATTTCAAAAAAATATTTTAATGTAGTACTCTAGAGAGTCATATACAACATTAAAAGTGAGTGTAAAATTAAGTAAATATGACAATGTTAAATTTTAAATCATAATCTTTCATGACCCACCCCCACTAGAACCCCTCCCATGATAGTAGTGAAGAAAAATGTAACCCCTGAATCCTACCAAGAATATGAAATTGGATGGTGACTAGGAGTGAGAGTATCTATCGCCCAAATGGAAGGTATTTCCCTCATAACTCTATGGAAAATACCTAGAAATCACCAATAAGTTCAATATATAAATATATAAAAAACCAATGGATTTTATACTGAATCTATAATAACATGTTAGTGAATATAATGCAATTAAGGAAAATTAAAGAATGTACTACTATAAATCCACATAATTAACCCAAACATCATCAACCCCAATATTTATAAAAATATTCTGCAAAACTACTCAAGAAAAGAGTACATGGGTGACCACAAAAGAATACTCTAGAGGATCATACTTCTAAACACTTCAACATACTTGTAAAATTAAAAAATTTGAAGCATAATTACATGAGGGAAACAAATAAATAGAGTGTGAAAACCAAGGATATGGATAAAGAAAATAAGATTATTCAAAAGAAACTATTTTATTACATTGTCTCATAGTCATCACCATTAACAGTATCACCTAAAATCATTAAATTATATCAATAATGCCGTAGTACAAATAAATAAGTGTTCTATTTGATTTTTAGAATCATATAATAAAAAATAGAATGGTCTGAAAAATATATCATCACTCTTTATTCAATCATAATTGATTCACCATATCATCAACCTAGAATAATCAAATCATCATAACCCCAACCACATCACAATCACCACTGCATCACTAAATCTACAACCAAATAACAATAAACACCACATAACCAAATACACAAACACATCACAAATCTCACCATGTCACAACAACAAAAACTACATCTCAACCACCGACACATCCCCAAATCATCATCTCATAGACTCATGTTATAACTGAGAGCCATCACAACCTAAATACATGAAATAACCTTAAGCCATCACAAACTATGTAAATGTGTATATTTCGAAACCTTGAGGCATAAAAGCCCATAAATAGATGTATGGGTATTAACCTTGAATTATTATAGCTCATATATGTTATAAATATATATACTTTGCCTTATTACATTATAGCATGTACATATTATTACGACTATATATCATAATGGTAATACATTATAACGTAATATATATATATATATATATGTGTGTGTGTGTGTGTGTGTGTGATAACGTTTATCCAATACAACTCTTATATATATTCACTATGACCTAATACATTATATGCCACTCAAGTATACACATAACTGAAATCTATTACATCCTATATGTATAATATTTTGAGGCCAAACAAACACACAAGAAAATAAGAAATCAATTATTCAAGAAAACAATCAATAAAATACATATAAAAAATAAAAAATAATGAAATATCATAAGCTATCAGAACCAAATAACATTAATACAATAGATAATATAATAACAACATCAATTAATTATCCAATGATCATTAATATAGAAAAACATAGTATGTATAAACAATCATAGCCACATCTTTTTTACCACTAACTTTTAATTATTTATACCTTAATAATTAATTCAATCCCTTGTATCTAGATCCATTCTTAAGGATATAATTATATTTAACTCATCCTCATATAACTATAGCTATTTAATTAATCCACTCACCTCACTATAAATCGTAAAATAATTTCACAACATCATAACATTATAATAATTTCATTAATTATTTAGTTGATTTAAAAAAACCAAAAAATTAAAAATAACAACGACGAAACCAGGACATAAACTAATAACCTGCACACAAAATTATAAGTACAACACTAACCAAATACAAATAGAAACCCAATACCTCATATACAAATTCTAAAATATAAATAAATCATCTCATCACTTATATCACTTGGAATCACCATACCATAACAATAACAAACCACCATGAACTCTTAATGACCTTACACTCCTTAACATAAAATGAAACTAATGAAATCACCCCACTTTTAACCCCCTAACATCTCAGTATCCAACCAAAAAAAAATTATCATTCTAAGAAAGGAAAAATACATTCATGGAAGTAGGTACTCTTAATATATTAAAAAAATATTATGAACTAATATCCATGGAATAAGAGGGTTCTATAACATTTCCTTAGAGCAGTATGCCCACTGATCATGTAATGATCCTTTCTAGGGAAAAGTAGTGGGCCGTATAAGATTTTTACTATTTCTTTTAACCATATATGTTACCATAGCCATGACAAGGAATATCTTAGTAGGTATAAAAAATTATTTTTCTCCGATCTCCCTTTTTATTTTTTCAATATTAGATGATTTGGGCCTTTTTCTTTTTCAAACACTCAAAATTGTTCCTCACTTATAAAAAATCGATGATTAGTGAGTGGGGACTCAAATTTTTCCTAGGATTATTTTTATGGGTTTTTACCAATGAAATTTCATGTATCTTTTTTTAAATTTACACTCTTACAAAATGGAACAATAAGGGATGATATTCAGGCATATATGATTTGGACTATAAAGTTAATGGGGTTTAAGGTTATGAAACATCAATTAAAATTTATTGCAGCTTATATTAGTACAAATTTAACCAATAATGAAGGGTGGGGTTTCATGCATAGTATAGAGAAAAAATTGACCTTACATGAATTTATTAACCTTATACTAGCATAATTGACCTATGAAAGGAAAGGTTCAGTTTGATTAATGTTATAAGAGTCATACCAATGTAAGGATTTATTTCTGTTTCATAGATCTTATTCAAATAAGGGGAAATTTATATATCAATAAGGGAAAGATAAACTAGGAAATAAGAAGTAATGGCCAATGGTAGTATAGAACCCCTTAATGAGAGTTATAAGTAGTATAATTCCTTATTTCACTAGATGATGTAGTGTTGTTAACCCAAATGGGTTTTTGAGATCTAGAAGAATTTTAATATCCTTGAATAAGGTATTGTAACAACATAAAGTATAACATGGAATATTTTAATCATGAAATAATGAATTGAAACAATAATAATAATGATTAATGCTTATAACATTCAAATGAGATGTTATTTGGAAATGATACTAAGGGTGCATGGGGTTAGAGGATTTTCTCCCTTGAATAAAAATTTTCCATTCATTGGTCAAATGGGGGATAGATACCAAGAAAATATTCCATTACAAATAAAAGGGGTCCTTTTAGAATAATATTCACTCATTTCTAATAGCCATGACATGTTTTTTATGATTACATTACCTAACGAATGAGTTGCAGTAAATTAAAAGAGGATATTGAGAAGGTTTTTGACACATTAGTATAAAACTATACATGGAGGGCTATTATAGAATGTCTAGAGGGAATATAAGTAGATGATGTTTTGTGAATGGGTATAACATAGGTGATCCATGCATCAATTCATATCCAAAATTAATAGTAATCAAGACACATGTAGTTTTTGAAATAAAATATATATGATCATAATGTAGTGTCAAATAAATATCAACAGATGAGAATAACGAAATCCATATGATAGTAGAAAGGATCCACTAGGAATACAATTCATTGCTAGATCCAATATGTGTGATATATATATATATATATATATATATATATATAATTTATACTAAAACTACATGAATAACACCAAATGTAGTTTTCATGTAATGATATGGAAATTCACATCCTTGAAAGGGTTAATAGAGAAAAACCTAAAATTAATTTGGAGTACCATGTTCTAGAATAGTGTAGGAAAATTTGATGGAAGTGGTAATCATAGTTGGGTCCATGATTGGATAACAAGACATATTTATGTATCCTGGAATTATAAAATTCCTGGAACACATACTTCATAAAAATTAATTTCATTGATCTGGGGAATTATTATTGTAGAGCACGATCAGTGTTCCATAGTTTTATCCATGATAACAAATCTAGGTTTTATTATTTGAAGTCCCAATGTGTGGTCAATATAGAAATACTAATATTAAGATAATGAACTTACAATATGAGAGAGTAGATTAATTTGAAATTTTTGTTGGATTCTGAGATAGGTGATCCAAACATTGCTATGTATCCTATGATAATACGAATCAAGCTAGAAATTGTTTTAAGAAAAAATATCTATATAGATGTGGCTCATACATATAGAAAAATGATATTTCTTCATTCTAAAGTTATATTTTTGTGTTATACCCAACATGAATGAGTCAGATACAGAGAACTAGTATTAATGTTGAATGAATTTTCTACTCGACCAGAAATAAGAAATCTTGGGATCAATACATACCCTATAATAATATACATCAATACATTCATAGTTCTTATAAAGTTGGGGAATTTTGATCCTACCATTCATTTATTGATCAGTAGAATCTCATTAAAATACCCTTTAATTGATCAATATTCCATGCATAGATGACAGGTTTTATAGAATGAACCAATAAATGTAGTTGAAATTTTATATATGGTAAAACATATATTATATCATATAAGGTCATGTGGATATGACCTTATGTTTTAAAGGATAAATTCATTCAGTGATGATATAAGAAAAAATAAATTTGGACATATCTAGTTCATATATAATAAAATATAGTATAAAATAGACAAGTTTCATCCTAGTGATATTTCATTATAGGAAAACTATACTTGAACTTGTGAAGTCCAAGACACCTAGATTCCATCGGAGTTTGATGGAAATAAAATTTTCATTTTGGTTAGAGATAGGGGATCTATACATTAAAATTAATATTTAAATAATAGAAATCTTTTCACATATAGTTATTTAGTATAGGAAAAAAATGTAGTCTTAGTATAGGCTTATGGATGGGGAGACCACACACTAGGAACCCTTTTATAGATTAGTCTCTAATGTAAAAAATAAAGTCATACAAATGGACCAATTTAAACTATTTATCAATTAGGAAGTGTAGACTATATGTCATTTAGTTTTATTTCATGAATCATGGACTTGGGAGCCAAATATTTTATGATCATACTATGAAGACCTATTCCAATAAGTTAAAATTCATGATACATTGACTATCATGTGGAGCTATAAAACATATTTCATGTGAAGCCTTTCATTTATGTAAGGCATGGTAGGAACTAAATATATTGTGATCATAGAGTAAAAATCATATTAATAGACCCATAATATAACATATGGTAATTATAATTTCTTCTTAATCTTTTCAGGATTATTTCTAAGTGTCATCAATGCCAGAAATTCATATATAAATTCTATTTTAATGAATTAGAATAGGTTTACCTTCTTATTGAACACTTGGGTGACTGAATGCTGATGGAATTCAATGATGTATTGTTTTTAAAAACTCTTTCCATAATTATATTCTAATTAATCATCCATATTTAGGAGTATTAATCTTAAAAAAATTGATCATAAATGGAAATGTGAAGTGAGGGAATATACAGTTCATTGGGAAAGATATCGTATGACCCTTAAACTACTAATTACGGGGTATGTTATGTATAAATATAGTTTGTGGTGTGATAAAACCAAAAATCATGTAAAATTTTAACTAGATAATAATTCATGTCTTTATCCACTATATTTTATATGATAATATATAGAGTTTTATTAAAGGAATCCATATATAAATTTTCCACTCCATGATAGTGAGAAGAGTGGTAAAACCAAATATTGTACTTCTAATATAAATTATTTATATTAGAGGCACAAAAATTGGTGTTATTTTAAGATATAATTTTATGAGATACATTTAATCTGGTAATGATATTAAAATTTATGAATTTTATGACAAAATTATTCAATACATTCTTATTGGGAACCACTTTTGTTACTTTTATGAAGAAATAGGAAAATGTAAGAATGAACAACCCCTATCTAATTATTCATGGAGGGCATGAACCCATTCCATCTATAGTCATATAACAAATGTTCCAGAATATATAATATCATGAAAATATTATAGGTGTTTATGAATAAAATTTTGATGATTTCTATATGCATGGAAATTCATTATGAATTACATATAGTCTTGTATCATCGATGACTAGAAGTATCCAATTATATTAATTTGGTGTAAGATCATGTATTCAAACTGGTGAGAATAATTTTCACCATATTGGAAATATTTCATAATGATTAGGGTTCACTATTTAAATGAACCTAAATAGACTTCATTAAATCCACATTTGAAGAGGAACTTCAATTGATTTGGATAGTAATAAATGAATAATTCTTCCACCCGAAGATAGATCTGCTCCCTCCTTGGTCAATCCCTTGGAAGAACCCTACTTTTATGATAATCTATTAGAGTATATATCCTGACATCTAGGGAATCAATTCATGAGGTTCAATGATCAAATAAATCTAGAGTGGAATTAACTTCATTGATTTATTATATTAAATTTTTGATGAATGGAGAGATCTCCATGTGATGAGAAATAAGGATTGTTATTTTTCCTGGTTTGTGTTTTATAAGGATATTGATACAATTTCTACTATATAAAATTGGTCATTCTAAAAACACATGATGTGTGATTGTGTTTACTTTTTTGGTAATTTATCCATCAAAACATATAAAAAATCAATCTAGGAGATATATTCTTCCATAATTATGTCACAATCACAATTGAATTTATTTACTACTAACTTTGAATTACTCACAATGTTTAATTGAGAAACTAGTACATTAATGGATAATTCAATGACTATAATGAGGGATTATTATTATTCCTTGTTATTTATATATACATATGGTGTTAAGAAAGAATAATGAAAAACTATTTTTCTTGGTAAATAAAAAAATCCTTATTCTGATCATGTTGAGCTTCAGGTTATTTATACTTTTACTTGTTGGTATCTTATAAGTACTATCAAGGTAAATATACCATACATGAAATTTTTTATGGATGTAAAATACATATTTATCAATATGATTCATGTATAAAGATGATTACTTTTGGGAAATATTCCCAATAATAAATTATATTATTTCCTTCCCCAGGATCACCTTCTAAAAAATTGAATGTAAAATTATTATAGAAAACCCTCTCGTTGTGATAGGAACCAAGTTACCATCATATAACTAGGGATATTGTTTAGAATTCCAACATGATGGACTAGGTAAACCTCCCATTCTGTTCTTTTTGATATTGAAATATCAGGTCTCATCTTTAAACATTATCATGATGATATAATATAATATTTCTTCCTTTACCACAATATTAATATGATCAATGAGGGACCAAAGTGATTACTTTAGGTTTCTATGTAAGGCGGGGTTTCCCTTATTGGTGGAAATGACATGTGAGGGAGAAAAATGTAATGCTTGAGTTTATCAAAGTCCTAATTTAGATATTCAACTCATTAGATTGTGACCCTCTTATTTATAATAAGTTTTAAGGGAAAATTTATATAGAGATATTAGCTATGAATCACCTTATATTGGTGATATATCCAAATATTTTTCTTGAATCCTTAAGGTTTTGAGAATATGGCATGTTAAGTATCAACATAGTCTTATAGGGGTTAACATAAATGCCATGATGGATTACCATGAAGCCAAACAATTTTATTAATGTTACCCAAAAATAGAATTTAGTGAGTTCATTTTCAAGCTATTTTCTTCACTACTTGTTCAAAAATGCCTCAAGATTAAAAAGTTGATCTCAATAATGTTGAGATTTTACCAGTAGATCATCTATATAGAATTATATGGTCTTCCTTTGAAATTATTTGAAACTATGAATCATGGTATGTTGGTATGTAATGCTAGTATTCTCCAGGATGTATAGAATTACTTGGTAACATTATACCGCTTAGGTTTCTCAAAAGTTACTGGACTCTTCATCCTTAAGATATATTTAGATCTTTTTATAAGAGGAATCCCTATTTATGAAGGAGTGGATCAAAAATACTATTACTTCATCAATAAGGAACTCTATGATTGGGGATGAAAAATTATCCTTAGAATAATATTTCTTTAGGTAAGTTAATTCAATGAAATCCCTGATTTCCCCATTCCATTTATAGATAAGGGAAGGGTTGGTAATCTATATTGGGTACTAGACCTCCCTAATGTGGTCAAATTTTATCATCCTGATGCTTCATCATATGACCCAAAGGTTTTTTCTAGTTAATTGTTTACTCATAGGGGTCATGGTATATCAAGATTGAGGATTCTGGACACTATTCCCAAGTGATGTCCAAATCCTTATTTTGATCCAAGGATGCATAAGTATGTTTAGTTGTGTATTTTAGTTAGTTTTAAATACTTTATTTATGTAGTAATTATTTGATTATATGATCTTTTTTCTGACAATGTCTCAAATATAACTATTGGATAAGGGGTGACATTCGATAGAGTTATTATTCAGAACCATAGATGATTTAAGATCATATTACCATTGATTTTCAACATCATATGTTTTTTATTAGATTATAAATAAATAAATAAATGTCATTTTTAAATTTATTTAATGATTAAAATTACATTATTAATTCATTGTAGTGTTTATGTTATCCCATCATTGGAAACATTATACCAACTATATGGGGTTTCTCAAAGATTTGTATACCTGAGTGTTGTAATTATTTTTTGAAAAAATTTAGACAGAGATCCATGAAAAAATATGGAGGAGAATTTTTTGATTATTCATGTTGCATCTATCAATCTGATTAAATTTCATATATTTTTTAGGAAGGATACTGATCATACTATATGAGAGATAGTTTTCATTGGAGAACATGATTAGGATGGAGAAATTGAGGGATATAGGGGGTTTTACATAGATCTGGTAGTCATATATTTCGTACTCATCGATGAAATATGGTAAGTAATTTTATTTAATAATTTATATATAATTTGAATGAAAAGTAATTAATTTTTATTCATATAGGTAGTTGAAAATCACAATGTCAAGGATTTTGATGTTTTAAGAGTATATACATTGATCCTTTCACTAGGGTGATTATTAGTAGCTGAAAATGTCATATTGTGGTCAGTATAATTTATTTTTTACATTAGAATTAATAGTAATATTTATTTTAACTATTTTAATTTCAAGTAGATTTTGAAGGACTCATATGATGTTGTGACTTCCCACACACAGGATGAGAGTCTCATTGAGACTATGGGATAGGATTCCTATTTTTCATGGATTTGATGAGGTGTCTTGGATGTAGGAAACATAGTATGATATTGATATAGATCAAGTGGTTGGTATTATTTCTTGATTGATGTCTATTAGTTATTATGGCACAACTACATGGTCCCTATCTGGATTGATGGGAGCACTATCGAATCATCCTCATCATTTTCAGAGTATGAAGAGAAGATGTGAGCTCAGAATAATGTTATATAGAGCATATGCAGAGAGAATGAGGAGCTATATCAATCCCAATAATAGTAGGAGGAGTAACGAGGTTTATATATGTAGAATCAACCATTGTAGATGATAGAATACATGAGACGACTTGCATGAGGTATAGGGATGTAGTTCCTTCTACCCATTCCACCATACAATCCACCAACTCCACTTTGATTAAAATATTTTTTTGATAAAAATTATAGTATGTGGCTCATGAACATATTGTATATAATATGGTTATTAATTTATATTTCTACAGTTTTATATATTTTTTGTTTTTAAAATTTGTTTGATGTTTTTTTTAATTATTAAAATTTTTTTACATTTGGTTTTTCTATTTTTTCTAGGTGTTTGTAATGGAATAAATATTCCATAAAAAATAATCATTTAACACATAAAATGAATTTCATCATAAATATTAATTACTCGATATGAGTTGGAAAATAATTTGTGACATACACATGGCCCATCACAATTTTTTTCAATCATCTGTCATAAAAAATATAATTTTTATGCCATTTTTAGCCACAGATCAATTTTTATGGGATCCCATCACATTTGACTATTTGTGATGGGATCCAATCAAAATTAACACTTAAATAATAACTAAATTTTCCATTTTTTTTATTTTAGTTTTCTATTATTTGAATGAATATTATGTCGGAATTACATAATAATTTTTTTAACATTTAAATCATTAAATATTTTTTAAAAATACCATGATAAAAAAATTATTTCCTATATCAATTAATAATTATAATATAAACATTACAACATTTTATCCTTATGAAGAAAATATTAGAAATATTAAATTTTAGAGTGTGACATTTTGTTTTTATTCTTTTATTAAGGTAAAAGAATGGTCAATATCAAACAATAATGGCACCGAGTGTTCATATTTTTGAGACTTGGATGGAAATAGAAGATTGAAATTAATCCAATAGGATAAATGAAAGTCTTCTGTAAATTTTAAGGATTTGTCCTTGTGTTTTAACCATATTTTACCCATTTTACTCTTACAGAGATGAAAAATATGCACCATCGTTCCTACTGATAATGAAAAAAAATAAAAAGGGTATATTTACAAAATATAAACCACATTATTCAAAATGTCATATACATTTTATCAAATTCAATTAATCAAAGTGGACGAAATTAATTTATGATAAAATTTCAAAATGCAATGAAAACAACTTTTTAGAAAAAATGCTTTCTTATGTACAAAAATGAACTTAAACCAAAATCATGAATTAATTTGATTTAAATGTAATTGATTGTATAATTTCTAACTAATAGATAATTTTTTAATGTATAACTAAATTTAATGAATTATTTGAAATTCTAATTTAAAAAAATTAGTTTTACAAAAATGGTAATTTTTAACTATTCATTGAAATATAAATTTTTTTAGATAAATACCATAGCTATGACCTAAATTAATATTGACATGATTAATTAAAAAATTATATAATTTTCATATAATAAGATTTTAATAAGCTATTTTGGTTTGTTCAACCTCGGTGTATTGTTTGAAGAATGATATTAAAAAAAATTTAAGAGAAATATATCATAATGTTTTTTGTTTTTACATGATACCCCCTCATAGTAATTCCACCCATGAAATTCTATCACTATAATACAATAAAATAATGATACTTCTACCTAAACGCATCGTTAGGTTACAATTTATATTCCTTAATTTTTTTGATTTCACCTCAAATCATTGACCATATGAGTTGTCTTGTTTCATAGTTCTTTATCTCTACAATCCAGAAACTTCAAAATTTAATTCTCATAAGACAAATATAGATCCTATAGAATATCCATTAATTTCAATACATGTGAAGGAATAAGTATGTAATTCCTAATGTGATATTAATATAACACATTTTGTTTTTAGGATATATTTTGTGGAAGGGCCAAATGATAAGATTCCATCCCGATACGAACAAGGACTTCAAAGGGACCGATATATCTAGGGATCAACTTTCCCTTTATTAAAAATATCCCAACAATATACCAAGGAGGTATTAATAGTAATATTTTTTTACCAAAATTGAACTCTAAATCTCATTCATGATTTTCAGAATATTTTTTTTCGACAATGAGTCGACCTTATAGGTTGTTGATTAGATAAAACATTCTCTTCCATTTCCTCAACTATATCAGGTCCCAATGTATTTATTTCTAAAACACCATACCAACATGTTGGAGTTACACACATCCTTATATAAGGGGATTTATAAGGATCCATTTGAATTCTTTAGATAAATCTATTACGGTAAGAAAATTATAACAAAGGTATTGATCCCAAAAAACATTCAAATCTATAGACCATGTTATTAACATGTCTTGTAGTGTTCGATTAGTCCATGAAACTAAACATTTATGTATGGATTATATTAAATAGTAAAACAAAACATTTTATCAAGGTATTTATGATGGATTCTCCAAAACGTTGAGTTAAACCTCATATCCAAATTAGATGTGATTTAGAGTGACATTAGATCCTATATCACATAAGCATTAATGTATAATTGGGTAATCTAATTAAGAGATAAATCTTATATAATTGTGATAAAATGAACTAATTTAATAAGGTGATCAATTGAAAACCAAATTTCATTATTGCCTATAGATAGTTTGGGGAGTTCAATGATGAAATCCATGGTTATTTTATTCCATTTAAATTCTTTTTTGGGTAATGGTTATAACACCCCTTAGAATTATATCTCTTGGCATTAAATTTATAACAAACAAGAATTGGAATAGAAACTTTGAAACATCATTTTCATGTTATCCCACTAGAATTATTTTTTCACATCTCAATAAATCATATTACTTACTGAAAAAATAGAGACTGATAAATTTTGAGATTCATCCAACAAATATTTCTTCATGTCTGGAAATTACATAACACATACTTGGTTTTTAAAGATTATCATTCTAGAATGATCATTATTGAGATTAGAAACATTCCCCTCCTTAGTTTTAAATTACACATCTTCCTTCTTTTCTTTATTAATCCTCTAGTGGATGGATGGATGAACACTCATATAAAAAAAATTCTTTCCCCATTACTAATTATTTGAAGATCTTACTTTTGTAAATCAATAAATATTGGATGACTTTGAATCATTATTATCAATAATATAGCATGATATTTCTAACTAGGAGCATAATCCACCTATTCACCTTCTTATGGTGGTATTGTGTTGATCATTCGTAATCATTGATCAAATCCAACCATCTTCTCTAGATAATATTTAATTATTTATACATAAATATGAACTTTAGGATATTATGATCAATATATATATATATAATACCTTATACCATACAGACAATTCCTCTTTATCTTCAATGAGAAAATCCTACTTTTAGCTCCAAATCATGTGTCTGGGAATTCTACACATAAATTTCAAATTGGAGTGTGGATTATAAAATCACCATACAATTCTTCAGGAGGATACATCCTATTTCCATATTTGAGGAATAATTATATCAAACCCCCAATCCACTATAGGGTACTATAATAATATGTGCACTGACCATCCTATTTTTAATTCTTTGAAATTTTTCTCACATTCATCTATTCAATATAACTAAAGCCCCGTATGAGTGAACTTTTTGAGTTAGTTAGACAGTCATTAGAAATATCTCAGAATGATTCACTAGTATCCATATAACCCATGAAGAGTATGGATCTTGATTACCACGGTTTGTTAAGTACATTTCATAATTACATTAATTTTTGAAGGATCCCTCAATATTCCCTCCCATGAGATTATATGACCGATGAATGAAACTTTCTAAAGCTAAAATTAACACTTTGTGAAATTGGAATAGATATTTCCCTTCATATGATTCTTCAAAAAAATTGTTTTAAATTCTCTTCATTACTCTTTGAATATGAAAGAATATCATCTATAGAGACTACCACAAAATGATCAAGGTAATCTAAAAAAAATATTCAGTAAATCCATATAGATAGATGGAGTGTTGGTAGGTCCAAATGATAAAATAATAAATTTATAATTTCCATACCTCATATTGAAGGCTATATTTCTTATAACCTCCTTATTAACCCTTGTATGACAATATCATATAAAATATCAATATTTTAATTTCATTGAGATTTATATAATTGATCAAAAAGAACATCAATATAGGGTAGAGGATACTTGTTCTTAATAGTTTTTTTTATGTTCCTAACAATCCATGAAAAAAACATTTACCCATATTTTATCTTAAAAAAGAATGATTGAACACCATGGTAGAGCACTGGAATGAATGAATCCCTTACTTATATTCTCATTTATTTTAAATTTTAATTCCTACAACTTAATAAAGTCCAATATATATAGAGCATTTGAAAAAGTTATAGTACCAGATATGAGGTCAATGGAAAACTTAACTTCATGATTTGGGGGATGACTGGGTAACTCTTCAATAATGATATAAAAAACTAATGTACAATAGGGATATGATAAATGTGGATTCTATCCAAATCCATCTGAGATAAATATCCACCATGAATATGTAGTAAAACCCATATAATATAATTAAATCCTATCGGGAGTTCAGTTTTATCCTCTCCCCAAAAGACTAGCGTAGATTTATTCAAAATATATAATTTAACTTCAATTTATCAACAATTGATATGGAATCCGTGATGAGACAGCTAATACATGAAAAAAATCACATTAAATTCAATTAGATAAATAATAATAAAATTTTTAGGAAGTAAATTACCATAATATTTTATTAGAGAGTAGATATAGAGTTGAGATATGATCATCCTACCATTAAATGTTTTCACTACAAAATCAAAATATAATCATTGAGGTGGTGATGAGATAACATTATAACATTATTTATATATTAAAGACTGGGTATAACCAAAATCAAATAAATTGTATACACTTATGAAGTGTATGATAAGTTCACCTTTCACTGCATCACTGGAAACTTAAACATTATCTATAATAATTATATATGTTTTGTCTTCTCCCATTAATTTTTTTGTAGTAATTTCCCATTATTCTTGGGGTTTTTGTTTGAATAATTCCCAATATATTTAATGTTGAAGCACTAGATATCATTGGTTTCTGTATTTTACTTACATTCATTAGGTGGATTAACTATATCATCACACTTGTAACAAACTCCCATTCCATTTAAAAATTTTCAAGGATGTTTTTCCATAATTTTTTCAAGATGGAAAATTCTTCATTCTGTTATTATTATTTGATGTTTTCTCCATTTCGTGGTTCTAAACTGGCCTCTTTTTCTGTTATTTTATCTTTAATATATAGGATCTATAAAATTCTTTCTTTATCTTAATATAACTATAACCTATAAAATCATAATATAAAAACATTTTTTAAAATAGTGCAATTCAAAGACTTGTCTTAATCCCATAATAGAAGTGGTCAATATTGCCTTCTAGATTACATATGTAGTCTAAAGCATGCATGGGTAATCAAGTAAAGTTATCCTCATACACTATAGTACAGTATTCTTCCATCTACATTAATTTAAGGAACTTCCTATCCATTTTAGCTTATAGTACTTGGGGAAAGTATTTCTCAATTAATATTGGATTAAAATTATCTATTATAGGATTTTTAATTATTTAATCTCTTTAGTGTTCTAAATCAATGACCACCATTGATAAATATCACCTTTCAAAAAATACTTGGCAATAATAACCTTTTCACTTTCATTACATCTGAATGTATGAAATATATTTTCGAGACACATAATTCATTTCGTTGATACAAATGAATTGGTATTTCCATTAAATTTTGGAGGTTTCTATCACATAAAGAGATAAAATATATGTGAATAATGATGTCGAATAACATGTTTATCTATATAGACAATTTTATTTATCATAACTTGATTTTTACTCCCTAATATGGCCAAGACCATCTTACTTCCAGCAACAGTTTTCTGTGATTGCTCAGTTGGGAAAACCTAACATTGTCCATCGGTGTTTATTCACATTACTCAATTAGGGTCCATCATTAAATTATGTTAAACGTTGAGTTATCAAAAAATATCATAAATATTGATACATAAAACATCCCTCTAAAAGTTACTGTTCTAAAACATGATAATGGATGAACATAATTCTCATTTTAGATATGTTCATTTAAAATATAGTTCCCAACATTTATACTAAATATTATATAATACCTACTATAGAAACCCTAAATCCAGTAACATAGAGATGGTTTTTACAATATTATATTGACATAACATAAAAGGGATCAGATCACCATGGATCAATCGAGTTAGAAGTATATAATATCTACATACAAACATGATTCCCATATTACATTGGAAATACATAATGTATAGAGTAGGATATATTATTTAATCACATATATTTTTCTTAATATACATATTTATATAATGGGGAAAGGAAAATAAATAACTAATTATCTTAGATTCCCCATAATCTTTACAAATAGTATAATCTATAATGAATAACTAATGAATAATTAACAAGGTAAGGTTAATAACATAAAAGAACATTCCATTTAATCCATAACATGAGCATGAACTGAATCCATGATAATATCAATACTTTTATCTCATGGATTATAATAAATGAATTATTAATTAAGTAAATACATAATATTGGATTTCATTATCTCACACATCATGATATATTTACCATCAAGGCCTTGTTCCAAGATAGTTTTATTGATGGGTAGGTATATACCAAAAACCCATTTAATATATTAGGAAAACTTGTTTTCCCCCTCATACATATCAATGCATTGAAAAAATATATATAATTTTGGGCTCCACCCATCATTTCATGTACAATTAATTCTATATATAATAAATGATAAATTTAATTCATAAATAATATTCCTTATCAAAAATATATTTGTAAGTAATATAAATATTTCATTAGTCAATAAAATAACATTCATTGTAAAAAAATTTATATAGAAGTCATATACGGTTTAGTAAATAACCATATCCATGATACAATGAATATGGATATTTAATAGAAATGTAATTGTACAATGAAATATGATCATAATAAACTGAATGTTCTAATAAAATGTTAATGACCAAAACATTTATAAGAGATAAAAGATGATATTCGATTCGTTATAAATACCGGTCTTTTGTGAAATATTGTCTTTTTGAAAATATAAGTGAAATATTAAAATAATTATTCCTTAAAATAGTTTTTGTGTAAATTAGTTTAAAACATGTAGAAGAATATAAAAACACATAAAATAGATTTGTGTTGGGAAATTTTTTTAACATAGTATACATTAAAAAAAGTCCATTTTGAATTTTAATAAAGAATTTTGAAAGAAAAACTTCAAAAATTTAAAACTTTTAGATATGTCAAGGATATCATAAAATACCCTTAATCCATAATTTGAGTAAATAAACTGGAATTTTGTAAAACAATTTATAAAAATGTGGACACGGAAGAAAAATATAATCGATCAAAATTAGAATTAAGAACATCAGTTATTTTAAATATATATTTTCTTGATTCAAGTGAAAATAATATTGGTAAATTTGGAAGAAAATATATAAAATCCATTAATATTAATAGTATAATAAAATTAATGGACTTTTTGAAGGTTAGATTATAAAATTACTTAATGAAAATAATGAAAATCCCCAAAAAAGGGGATTGAAAACTAAATCCTCGCCTCTTTTGTATATTTTAGATTTTTAATTCTTGAAAGTGTACACTTTAATTAAAACATTAATAATTATGAATAGATTTATATTCATGTTTCCAACAAATTGATATTGGTGATAGAACAGACACCCTGCCTTTAACATGGTCGTTGGGTCCCAGTGCACCAGGTACCAACAGTGGCCCCGTAGAAACGTGTTCCCCACCCTAGGGCCCACCCAAATTCTCGAACGGGTCATCTGAATAGTTACAGTTCCAACAGGCCAACACATTTCCTTTCCAGTGTTATTTTGTCCTCACTCACACACAGCCAGTGAAACTTTCCAGAAGGTCGCTTATCTTAATCACTACTCTAGGGCAAGCACACTGAACTGTGGAGTTATGATTGAGTACGCTCTTGAAAATAAAGGTTCTTCATGTTGACATGAGTTATATCATTTAGTAATTTCACCCTTTATCATTCAGGGGTGTTAAAATTTTCAATATATCAAATTGGAAATATATATTCCTCTACAAATTAAATAGATGTATATTGCCAAATATAACCCAATGGAGTGGAAATTGATATGAAATCCCATACATAGGGTTCAAATTTCACCATTTTTGTTTTAAATATTGGTTATAATAAATTTAGATTAATTATACATAAGAAAAAATAAATATAAATTTGTATGATCCATTTATATTGTCTTGTCACTTGTTTGTTAACAATATTTTATGACTAACAATGTTTTGGGTGTTAAATCCTTTATTTTCCATGAGATTTTTTGTTTTTTATATCTAGTACAAGTAGTTATATTATGGTTCCATTATATATAAATTGTTAATATTGAAAAAAGAAATATATTAATTATATATGTATATTCTGATTCATTCACAAATGGTATAGATAAAGAAATGAATTACAAAGTTCATGGAGATGGTATGTTGTATGTACGCATAACCACTATTTTTACCTTTTGATGGATGGAATGAATGAAAGGTAAATAATAATTGAAAATCAAAAAATTATTATTATATCAAATCTATTCTGTAAATTTATCTATATTACTATCCATGTAACCAAAAATGAAAAATGGACTACATCGCTTCATAGAGGTGGTAGTCCACAGGCGTGAATGAGTGACATTATCATTTTCCAATGGATTTGAATGTAAGAAGGTATATGTGATATTATAATTTTAGAAGCATAATTATGAAATAAATATTATTTATATTCATTAGTTTCATATTTATAAATATCCAAATAAATTGGTGATGAAAACTGAATTAAACTACTACATGGATATGGTAATCCCTATGTACACACGAGCTATGTTTGCACTTTTAGTAGGATAGAAAAGAGATGAAAAATGGTTGTACAAAAATAATAGTAACATATAAGTATATTTATTATACTATAGTTATCATGACATCATGGATATAAAATATTTATAGGAATTATGAGAAGAAATAAATTTTTAAGATTCAGTAAAGGCGATTACCTATTCTTCGAAAGTGACCCTTTGTATCTCCCTTTAAGGGACCTAGGGTCGGTCTTTTAGGAAGAACATTGGCTCTAAACATGGATATGGATGTTAAATAAATTCTTTTGGGTTTTTCTTGAGATATGTGGCTCTAGGAAGTTTATATAATAAAGGAATGATGGTTCATTTTTATAGTGATTGAAATGCTACAAATGGAATTAGTAAAATTGGTTAAATATAATAAACTCATATTCATGTGCATGTGGCACCATGTAGACATAAATATGAAGTTAATAAGTTAGTTGGTTGAAATATATTTGGAAAATAACATTTTTATAGTTTATGTGGAATTTTAAAACTTATCTTTTGGTTCAACCCTGTTGTTAAATAAGTTTATCCTTAACCGTAGTAATGAATTTTTCAGTCTTCACAGGTTATAATTTTACTTATAAGGTAAAAAATTTAACATAAATTTAAAAATGAAGGAATTTTCAGCCATATTTTACCCAAAATATCATATTTTAATATTTCTATGAATTTTTAATAATATAAAAAAATATTTTTTCCATAAAATATTATTAATGTCATTTTTTGACACTATTCAATGAATCTGACTTCAAACACATCATGAAAAGAAATTTAATTATAATATAATTATTTCACAAATAAATTATATGTTATATATATTTATAAAATTCACAGAACAAAAAAATCCACCCATATTGTGTTACTTTTAATATTTTTTAAAATCATATATAATATTTTTATATTAATTGAATAAATATTGTGTCAGAATTTTATAAGAATTTAAGAAAATTATTCAATCCATGAAAATAAAAAATAAATTATCAGGATAAAAAACTAATTCAACTTTCAAAAATCATTTAAATTTAAGTAAAACCTCATTTTTTCCTCATAAACAAATATTATAGATATCAAGTTCAAGAGTATCGCATTTTGTTTTTATTATTTTCTTAAAGTAAAATGAATGTCAATATAAAATAAAAATCGAATGATGTTATAATAATATATAGAAATTTATGTACATGGATAAAATAAATTCAACTAACAGGATAAAGGCAAGATTTATAAAAAATTTAAATCCTCATCACCAGGTTTTGACTATGATTGTCCCATTTTACCCATATTGAGGTGAAAAATATCCATCGAGATTACCATTTATAGTGATCAGAAATAAAACTATCATATTTAAAAAATTTAAACCTCCTGATTGAAAATATAAAATCAATTTTATCAAATTCAATTCACATAAGTTACAAAAAATAATTTCACAGAAAAATTAAAACACAATGAAAACCAGTTTTCTAGAAAAATGTGTTTTAAGTACAAAAATGAATGTATACCAAAATAAGGTAAAAGGATGATACAAATTTAATTCATTAGAATATTAATAAATAAATTATATTTATATTAATTTATTATTAAATTAAAATTTTTATTGTTCATTTTCAATTAAAATAAATCAATGTTTTAAGAAAGGATATTTTTTCACTATTCATTAAAAAATCAATCTTTTTTAAAAAATCCAAAAATTTCAAACTATGATAATATTAGCATAAACTTTTAAAAATTTATATAATTTTAACATTATAATATTTTAATAGGATTTAACAACACATTTAATCTTAGTGTTTCGTGTAAAATAATCTATTATAGAAACTTATTTAAACTGAAATATATCATAAAATTTTGTGTTGTTACACTCTGGTCCATAGAATGAAATTTAAATCCTTTATTCTGAAGGAAACCATTTAAAAAATTAAATAACACATCATGGTAAATTTCAAATTTTTCAAGAAATTTTTCAATAATCTTCTCATCATAAATGTTTATGAATCTCATCCTCATATTTTATTATATATTATAAAAAATATGCTTCTATTAAAATTATATTACTATTATATGACTCTAAAATTTTAATCGTTCATATTTATAACACGTTCTTGTTTATGTATATTCAATCAAATATATTAATGATGTTATTCCAACATCATAATTTTCATCATAAATAAATATAAAGATATTAACACTAGTAATATAAGATATCAAATAGTAATATATTTTTATTAATATGAATATCTAATTATAGCACAAAAATTAATGGTAATTATAAATTAACCTGAATTTATCTAAAAATACATAAAACAAACACATCAGGGATTATATTCCCATGAACTATACCAATACCTCCCATAAAATGAAATTGAGAATATATAAATCATTGAACCGAATTATTCGACCATCTTTACATGTTTAGTAATGATGAACTTGGTATCTAATAATGATGGTATACACCACCATTACAAGGAAATTATGAAATAATCCTTATTACCAACATCTGATGATGAAAATAAATATTAAATAACAAATTTATGTGAAACTATGATTGTAAATGAATAGTATAAAAAGTTAATATGAGTGAATATTTTTTTTAAATAAGGGATTAAAATAGTTACTTTTATTATATAAGGGGTTATATAGTATTCAGGGATGTCATGAGTAAATATAAGGATTTATTTTCAAATCTCACATAGAAATTGATATTGTTTTTTGACATCGCTTTAGAAAATTTTGTAACTCCCTGACCCCAGTTATCTAGAGACTGTTCATTATTACACAACATTGGCATGATCACAAGAATGATCAAGTCTTGAAAGACAGATTATTTTAGAAGCTTTGACAAAACTAAATACATTCATAATTCTAACATTAAATTGTAAGGTAAAAAAATACAACATCTTGTCTTCATATCCCCTCATACTATCCCTGCAGGTCATTCATAAATTATTTCTTCACATCCTGGGAAAAATAAAACATTTAAAGGGGTGAGCTCAGATGCTCAGTAAGGATAACAATATAGTGAAAGCTTTCATAGATAAGAATAAACATTTAAGGAAATGTATAACTAAAACAAAATCCTTTTTAAACTTTCACTTTAGCATAATATGGAAAAGATAAAATGAAATAATTTCATTTACTTATTCACATGGATATTCTACTAGTCGAATAATCACATGAAATATCAATAACCACTTTCATAATGAACGAATGCATAATGCTGAAATTTAATTTCTATGTCAAGGCCTTGTGCCAAGTCCTAATGGATAACTGTAACCAGAACCCAACCTAGAGAGCCTCTATAAGTGGACTCCATTATGAAGAGCCTCTCTAACCGGACTCCAACCTGGAGTTCCTTTAATAACCAGACACCAACCCGGAGTACCTCTAATAACCGGACACCAACCCGGAGTGCCTCTAATAACTGGACACCATCCCAGAGTGCCTCTAATAACCGGACACCAACCCAGAGGGTCTGCTATCACCAAACCCCAACCCGGAGGGATTACTTTTACCGGTCCCCAACCCGGAATATACTAGTCCAACACATTCATCTAAAGAATAGGATGAAATATAACATAAACATTCGTATTAAAACTAGTATACGAAATTACAAAAAATTAATCATTAACCATTAATTGAATAAAAATAACTCATTCATAGTCAAACATATTACAAAACCTTAAATAAAAAATGTAAGATTTGTATCATAATAAATCAACTTCAAACAAGTGTAAAATTTATCAAAGGATGTTGACATAGATGAAATCAAAACTATTTGCGAGAAATATCTCTTTTTTTGAAATCATTTAATAGTCACATAATTATAAAATAAAACATTTACTTTGAAAATATTATTATAAGCTTTTAAGGGAAGCTTCAAATATTTTATAATGGTGTAAAATAGCCGCACCTGCTGTATAAGTAAAAGAAATACATTCTTACCTTAATTCTGTCGAAAAGGTTAAAACAGACCTTGTTTGGAAAACAACGGAAAGATTCCTTTATAAACTTCTTATATAAATTCAAAAAGGGTATAAATTACTTTAACCCATATTCAGTAAAATATTAAGATTTTGCTGTAATACATTTTTAAGAAACATGGATGTGGATGATAAAAAGGTCCCAGTAGATAATTATGTATAAACAACCTTGGATAATGAAGAGATTGTGAAATAAACCCTTACCAATTTGGTAACTTATGAAAGGTACACCCCATGAAATAGGTTGCATACAATTAATATGTAAATACACATAAATTAAAGTGTATTACACAATGAATACAATTATGGGCAGTACATACACCACAAAAAAGGTAATAGTGGCAATATGGTACGAATATCACGGGAATAAGGAGTGAGATGAAACCCCATTACCTTGTACTTTTCCATGGTTGAAGTTAGGTTAAACTCATTTTTAATGGTGAAATAATTGTTATTAAATTATACAAGAATCATATACATTAATATGATATCATATATGATCTTTTAACATTGATTTGTTAATAATATCATAGTATTATCATTGTTTCAGGTGTTAACGAATTCATTTTCCATTATATATTTTGTTAAAAAAGTAGTTTTTATTATGGATAGGTTGTATATTATTAATATCCAGAATGATATCAATTCCATAAACATTATTTTTAATCATCAAATTAGAATTATTATTGCATGGATACGATGGGGAAGAATCTCATCGCGTTCGTGGAGACGGTAGTCCGTACGTACGCACAAGCGACAATATCACTCTTTTGATATTAAAATAATCTATAATTTGAAATTATATCATATATAAAGAATAATTATCATGTTATATTTATTATTTACATGAATTAAGAATCATTATTATTCCCATCCAAATAATCGTGTTTTGAATAACAATTACACCACGATGTGGAGACGGTAAGTCGTACGTACACATGTATGGTGACATGTCATTCGAAGGATGGATAAAATACTGAATATGGTTGTACCGTATTTTTAATAACTTCACAGTATATATATTATACTGGAGTTATTATTTTAGAAAGTAAATAACAAAGAAAGAAGAATTTGAAGAAGAAAGGAACCTGAAAAAGGGTGGTGAAAACATTACCTCTTCTTCGGGTTCTTCCTTTTGATTTGATCAAAAGGGAATCATAGGTTGGATTTCTGATAAAAATAATGCCTCTAGGATGAAGGGATTAAAGTTGAGAGAATATTTGGGCAGTGTTTGGCTGATCCAAAAAGCTTTGAAGGTGTGAAGAATTAGTTAGAAGTGGTGTCCTTTTATAAGGGGGAGGTGGGGCTCTTTAGAAAAAACATAAAGTATTATTTTATAATAAATTCATATTTGGTTTATAATGGCTCCAAAGTGTATTATTAAAATCCTAAGGTTGGGATGGGTCAAAATACTTTCATACAATAGATTTTAGACAGTTTTGGGTCATTATATTAACCTTATCTTTTAGTTTTAACTCTTGGTTTATTAGTTTGACACTTGCCATGTCACTTTGTATTTTTATATTATATTGTTAATAAAATTACTATATGCCTTCAAGAGACCCCCAAAGTAGTCAATTAATTATACACCTATCATGATACCAGTCCTTTGTCCGAAACATAGATTTTTAAGAATTTAATTTCAATTAATAATATAATATTTGTTTTAAAAACACTTTTACGTCAATTTTGACACTATTTGGTATATGATTTTTGTCAAAATCATAACAGCTTTATTACTTAGAAATAAGTTAATTAAATCAATTATAACATGTAATATTGACCTATAAAATTCGTGGATATTAATTAAAGTCTCAAATTATATTTATTTTGGTATTTATAATATCAATTATTTTAATATTTGACTAATAAGGTAATTACTGCATCATCATTGTGTCATAAATAAATTAAATTATTTAATGTCTAAAAATTATAAATAAAATACCATTATGTAGGAAATATATTTTTCTTTCTAATGAATATTAATAGTCTAAAATATAACATATATAACTCTATGTAAAAGTTGTTTTTCTAAAAGATATAGGCTTATGTCATTTTTGTATTTACATTAACTTAATTAATATAAAGTGTCATTATCACTTAAAAGTGGATCCATGCGGTCCCAAAATCGACCCAAAGATTCCCATGGTCGGAAATGTATCAACCAATTGGGTTAATACACGTTTTAGGGTAATTTATTATTACTAAAATATTATTTGTTTACCCTTATTTACCAGATTTACCCTTTAACCATGGTAAATACAATATTTACCGAAGTAATTATTCAAAATGTCTAAAACTAAAAGCTAACTATTTACAAAATTTGGACATCCTGATTCCAAATATGGAGTCCATTTTTCCATAATCAAAACACAGAAGTGGCGGAAATTAATTTAAAATTAATTCTCGCTGTAAAAAAAAAGCGTGTTTTTAAGAGATAATAACTATCAAAATATTGACACTTTTTTATTTCCAGTTTAAATGTGAAATTATATCCAATGACCAAAATTGTATTAAATGGAAAAAATATATTCTAAATATACTTTAAAACCACCCAAATTCATAATTTATCACTATTAATTATTTAGATTAAATAAGTTGTTTTTAATAAAAATTTAGTAATTTTCACTATTCATCAAAATATAAAAGTTATCCGAAAATTACCAAAATTTCGTCCCAGGATATTTTTTATATTCCAAATACAAAAATGAAGTCCATTTTGAATGATAAAATTTATAAAATCTTAAAAAGTGGGTATTAATATTCATAATGGCTACTTTGATTGGTCGCGGCGTGTTAGAATCTCGAGTTTGCGTACAACACACATTACTATATTATTCAAAGAGAAGCGTAATGTAGAAGTTTGGGGTGTTACATTCTCCCCTACTTCAAATAATTACATCCTCGCAATTGAAAATTGTTCTTTGAAAATAAAAGGTTGAAAATATAGAATACCTTTGTGGAAAACCCATATCGGAAATAGGGTTAATAAAATTTAGTTTTAATAAGAGGGAAAGGGAAATGAGAATTTCACCACAAAATTAGGGTTTCGAATAGGAGAACATTGGTGGAAATTATAGACACATAATTAGAGGGAAAACGTAAATATTTATAGGGAGTGATTTGGGTCATCAATCACAAACAAGTATAGAATTGAGGTCCTCAAAGAGATCAATCTATGATGATTTAAAATATCATCAGTTCAACAAAATAGAAGTTATTAGGATCACACATTTTTGGTCTTAATATCCCTTCCCTAAACTTCAAGAATTAATTTCTTCATAGAATAAGATAAATATATATATATACATCTTGACAAGTAGAGTTTCCATCCTTCAACTAATTTCTACCACAAACTCATCTTTCACTCAAAAAGATAATAGAACTCAAAAATATTATATTTATCCTAATAGTATAAGGTTACAATCATTAACACATACCATTATAATGAAAAAATATTTTGTAATAACTTGGGACTTCCTGTAGGTTAGTGGTAGGTAATAAAAGCATGTCGCACTATGGTTGTCGGTTCGATTCCTGCAGCGTTGTCCGACGCGATGGGTTATCGCCCAACCTACAGGTTGTCCTTTTCCTAAAACTATAGATTCATAATATTCCAATAATAATCATGATAAATGTTTTAACCTTGAATAATACTTTCCAAAGTTCAACTTAATCCATTCCAAAACATTATAGTTATCCAAAGTACCTCTCTCCAGACTCTCTGTAAAATCTATCTAAATTCCAAAATCAATCGCAACGTCAGATTCTCCAAACAGAGTAAAGTTTCTATTATTGTCACATACTGAAAATATGATTAACTTATTCATATTAAACCCTTAACGAAAAAAGGTATTGTAGTACAATACTTATATATATCCTGTTATCGTCATAACCAGAATATAATCCTCGAGTCCAAAAACACAAATACATTAATTATTCCTCTTCAACTGTAGTAACAACATAAGCTTGGCCTTGATCCCTTGGCCTTTTCTGAGGTAAGTTTCTGTGACGCTTAGGATATTCATTCGCATAATTCTCCATTTCTTTACAATTGTATCATTCAATATTGACAGCCTCCTTCTTTTATTTTCAATCACGAGTCTGGTGACCTTTTTCTCAACATTTGTAACAAACTCTCATTCCTTTTAGGCAAGTACCGGGGTGTTTCTTCCCACAATTTTCACATAATGGAAAACTACTCTCTCATTTTTTCCATTTATTTGTCTCTTGCTCCATCGTTCTCTTATTATCTTGCTTTAATTTATTGTCATAAGATTTAGATAATTCCTTTTCTTTCTTGATATCATATGAGAATATATTTTCGTATGTTGAGAAATATTGTGCGACTAATGCTCGATGAAGAAATGGTTTTAACAAATCAAATAAACGATCAATATTACTTCTTGGGTTGCATATATAATCTCTAGCATACCGTGATAACCTTGTAACGTTAGCCTCATGCTTTGCGACATTCTCTTCCTCCTTTTGTCTCAGACTCAGAAATTGCCTTTCCATATCTGCTCGATGGTCATGAGGAAAGTATTTTTCTAAAAACACATCTTTGAACTCCCTTCATTCCATATTTTAAAATTCATCATCTTCCTTCATGTTTTGAATCAATGACCACCATTGATCAGCATCTCTAGTGAGGCGGTAAACTGCCATGATAACTTTTTCCCTTTCACTACTCCCCAAAGCCCGAAATATTTTCTCTAGGGAACTTATCCATTTCTCAGCTACCAATGGATTTGTACTCCCATTGAATGTTGGTGGTTTTTGCCTCATGAAGCGATCTAACATTGAACCTCCACGTTGTGGATTAAGGTGCTCCATATGCGTAAGGTTATTATTCATAACCTGAGTGAGTTGTCCCAGTATGGTGATAAGTTGATCAGCACCAGTTGCATCACCAGCTCCACTATAATTATCTTGAGTAGGTGAGAAATCCCTACATGGAGTGCATGCATTGATATGGTTTCCATTTCTTCCACTAGGATCCATTTCTAAATAGTGGCATAAACTAGATCAGTTTATGAATCAAAATACATAATTCTATACTTGTAAAACACTTAACAGAAATTGAACTATTTATGGATATAATACATTATCATAAAAATAATTTCATTGAGGAAATATATACTTATAAACCCTTCACAATGGTTTGTAAGGAAAATAAGATTTATACTAAGAATATCCCCCGGGAGTGTCGTAACCAAGAGTGCAGCAAGGCACGTTGTCGTGCACCAGTTCTCGTTCAAGTCTATCTCAAATAAGTGTTTTCATATTTTACCCCTAGGTACATCTGTGCCAGAGCTGCCTCTACCTGCCCGTATCCAGACATGGATTTATTGCTCAAAAAACTCACAAAATCTCTACAATACCAAAATTCTAGGAAGTTCTTCTATACTAATCCTCAAAGTTCATCTTAGGTCTATGTGCTCTAATCAGAGTTTATCTAAATATAGCTTCCAAGGTTTGTACTAAGCTTCCTCTGATACCAACTATAAAGCTCTGACCCCAGTTATCCAGAGTCAGTGCATTATTACATAACATTGGCATGATCACAAGAAAGATCAAGTCTCGAAATACTGATTAGTTTAGTATCCTTATAAACACTAGATACATTCATAAGCCTTAAATTACATCGTAAGGTAAAAAACCTACAACAACATCTTGTCTTCATATCCCCTCATACTATCCCTGCAGGTCATTCATAAATTAATTCTTCACATCCTAGGATAAATAAAACATTGAAAGGGGTGAGCTCAAATGCTCAGTAAGGATAACAATATAGCGGAAGCTTTCATAGATAAGCATAAAAATTTAAGGCAATGTATAACTAAAACAAAAGCCTTTTTAAACTTGAACTTCAGAATAATATGGCAAAGATAAAATTAAATAATTCCATTTACTTATTCACATGAATATTCTACTAGTCGAATAATCACATGCAATATCAATAACCACTTTCATAATGAAGGAATTCATAATGCCGAACTTTAATTTCTATGTAAAAGCTTCGTTCCAAGACCTAAGGGATAACTGTAACCGGAACCAAACCCGGAGAGCCTCTATAACTGGACTCCATCTAGGAGAGCCTCTGTAACTGGACTCCAACTTGGAGTGCCTCTAATAACTGGACACCAACCCAGAGTGCCTCTAATAACGGGACACCAACCGGGAGTGCCTCTAATAACCGGACACCAACCCGGAGTGCCTCTAATAACCGGACACCAACCCGGAGGGTCTGCTGTAACTAGACCCCAACCTGGAGGGCTTACTTTTACCAGTCCCCAACCCAGAACATACTAGTCCAACACATTCATCCTAATAATAGGATGAAATATAATACAAACATTTGTATTAAAACTAGCATACGAAATGCCAAAACATTAATCATAAACCATTAATGGCATAAAAATAACTCATCCATATTCAAACATATCACAAAACCTTAAATACAATATGGAATATTTGTATCATAATAAATCAACTTCAAAAAAGTTTAAAATTTATCAAAGGATGTTGACATAGATGAAATGAATACTATTTGAGAGAAATATCTCTTTTTTTGAAAACATTTAAAAGTCACATAATTATAAAAGAAAACATTTACTTTGAAAATATTCTTATAAGATTTTAAGGTAATCTTAAAATATTTTATAATGGAGGAAAATATCCACACCCGTTTTATAAGTTAAAAAAATACATTCTTACCTTAATTCTGCTGAAAAGGTTAAAAATGACCTTATTTGGAAACCGATGAAAATATTCCTTTATAAACTTCTTATAAAAAGTCAAACAAGGGTATAAATGACTTTAACCCATATTATGTAAAATATTAAGAATGTTTTTAAATACATTTCTAAGAAACATGGATGTGGATGATAAAGAGGTCCTGGTAGATAATTACGTATAAACATCCTCAGATAATGAAGAGATTGTGAAATAAAACCTTACCAATTTGGTAAATTACGAAACATACACCCCATGAAAGAGGTATCATACAATGAATATGTAAATACATATAAATTAAAGTGTATTACACAAATAATACAATTATGGGTAGTACATACACCACACAAAAGGTAATAGTGGCAATATGGTACGAATCTCACGGGAATAAGGAATGAGATGAAAACCCTTTACCTTGTACTTTTTCTTGGTTGAGGGTAGTTTAAAACTCTTGTATAATGGTGAAATAATTTTTATTAAATTATACATGGATCATATACATTAATATGATATCATATATGATCTTTTAATATTTATTTGTTAATAATATCTTAGTATTATCATTATTTCAGGTGTTAATGAATTCGTTTTCCTTTATATATTTTGTTACATAAGTCGTGTTTGTTATGGATAGGTTGTATCTTATTCATATTCAGAATTATATCAAGTCCTTAAAAGTTATTTTTAATCCTCAAATGAGATTTATAATTGCATGGATATGATGGAGAATGAATCTCATCACGTTCGTGGAGACGGTAGTTCGTACGTACGCACGAGCGACAATATCACTTTTTTGATATTAAAATAATATATAATTGGAAATTATATCATATATACATAATCATTATCATGTTATATTTATTATTTACATGAATTAAACATCATTATTATACCCATCCAAATAATAATGTTTTAAATAACAATTACACCACTACGTGGAGACGGTAAGCCGCACGTACGCTCGTATGGTGACATGTCATTCAAAAGATGGATAAAATACTGAATATGGTTGTATAATATTTATAATAACATCACAGTATATATAAGATACTGGAGTTTTTATTTTAGAAAGGAAATAACAAAGAAATAATAAGTTTAATAAGAAAGGAACTTGAAAAAGGGTGGTAAAAACATTACCTCTTCTTTGGGTTCTTCCTTTTGATTAGATCAAAAGGGCTCCTTAGGTTGAATTTATGATCAAAATAAGGCCTCTAGGTTGAAGGGAGGGAAGTTGAGAGAATATTTGGGCAGGGTTTGGCTAAGCCAAACTGATTTTAAGGTGGGAAGAATTTGTTATAAGTGGTGTCCTTTTATAAGGGGGAGGAGGGGCTCTTTAGGAAAAATTTAAAGTATTATTTTATAATAAATTCATATTCGGTTCCTAATGGCTCCAAATTGGATTATTCAAAGACTAAGGTAGGTATTTGTCTAAATCATTTCAAAAAATAGATTTTAGATAGGTTTGGATCATTATATTAACCATATCTTTTAGTTTTAACTCTTGGTTAATTAGTTTGACACTAACCATGTCACTTTTTATTTTTATATTATATAGTTAATAAACATACTATATACCTATAAACGTCCCCCTAAGTGGTCCATTAATGATACAAATATCATTATAAAAGTCCTATGGCCGAAACATATATTTTTAAGAATTTAATATCAATTCATAATATAATATTTGTTTTAAAACTATTTTATGGAAATTTTGACACTATTTGGTATTTGATTTTTGTAAAACTCATAACAACATGATTACATCGAAAAAAGTAAATTAAATAAATACTAACATGTCATATTAACCTGTAAAACTCTTGGAATTCATTAAAAGTATGAAATTATATTTATTTGGGTATTTATAATATCAATTATTTTAATATTTCACTAATAAGGTAATTACTCAATCATAATTGTGTCATAAATAACTTAAATTATTTAATGTCTAAAAATTATAAATAAAATACCATTATGTAGGAAATATTTTTATATTTCTAATAAATATTTATAGTCTAAAATATAACATATATAACCCAATATAAAAATTAATTTTCTAAAAGATATAGGCTTATGTCATTTTTGTATTTACTTAAACTTAATTAATATAAATTGTCATTATCACTTACAAGTGGATCCATGGGGTCCCAAAATCGACCCAAAGATTACCAAGGTCAGAAATATATCAACAAATAGGGTTAAGACATGTCTTAGGGTAATTTATTATTATTATAATGTTATTTTTTATCCTTATTTACCGGATTTACCTTTTAACCATGGTAAATAAAATCTTTACCTAAGTAATTATTCAAAATGAATAAAAATAAAAGTTACCTATTTAAACAATTTGGAAATCATGACTCCAAATATGGAGTCCATTTTTCCAAATTCAAAACACAAAAGTGGTAGAAATTAATTTAAAATTAATTCCCGCTGTCAAAACAAAAAGCGTTTTTTAAGAGATAATAACTATCAAATGATTGACACTTGTTTATGTCTAGTTTAAATGTGAAATTATTTCCAATGACCAACATTGTATTAAATGGTAAAAACTATATTCTAAATATAATTCAAACACACTAAAATTCATAATTTATTACTTTTAATTATTTCGATTAAAAAAGTTGTTTTTAATAAAAATTTACTAATTTTCACTATTCATTAAAAAATAAAAGTTATCCGAAATGTACCAAAATTTCATCCCTGGATAATTTTGATATTCCAAATCCAAAAATGAAGTCCATTTTGAAAGATAAAATGTATAAAATTTCAAAACGTGGGCATTACTATTCATAATAGCTACTTTGATTGGTTGTGACGTGTTAGAATCTCGAAGTTCCATACAACACACGCTACTGTATTATTAAAGAGAAGTGTACTGTGGAAGCTTGGGGTGTTACAAATTTAATTATATTTCCATCTAAACCCCCATATATTTTCTTATACTCTAGTTATTTTTATGTTTTACAAGTATTCATTCCATTTTACATTCCTTTGATTCATAATTTAATGAATGGTTTCTTATAATTGGAGCCAACTTTATCTCTTGATTTCAATTCAGAGTCTTTATCATTCATGTTTACATTTTTTTGTTTTATAAATGTTATTATATATACCTATATTATATATTAATTCCATATCCTATAATCCTCGACTATCATTAAAAAATAATGAATGGAATCACTTTTTAAAATTTTCTACACAGGTCATTTTCTGTTGTTTTTTACTTTCATTACAAAGGAGAAGAAAAAATATTTTTTAACACCTTTCACATGAACATATGTTTCCTAAATATTAATTAGATTTATTTAAAAATCATTATTTCCATTTTCTCATTTTTTAAAAATTAATTTCTAGACAATTTTATTTTATAAATTTCTTTATTTTAATATAAAAGTTTGAAAAAATTTAAATTATATTTCTACTTAAATTAAAAATAAATTTTATTATAATCTAGTAAAATATTTTTCATATATGTGAAAAGACATAGAATTGTTTTATTTTCATTAGATATATTATATAATGATATAATCCACATTTGATCTATAGATCTATTATGTTTATATTTTTTGGATATCATTAATAAACATGTTTATTTATCAAAAGTTAACCAAAATATAATGAAATCATTAATGTTTTCATTTTTATGCTTTATCATTAAATTAATGTTTGGAATGTTATATCCCTCTGATATATTTGTTAAGGTTTTTTATCCCATTATATTGGGATGGGACTAGGGTGTTTATCATAATTTCCAAAGGATATAAGGTGTGGGTTATTATCCAAGGTTCAAAAGGTCATATGTCATAAGTGGTTAGCCCAAGCCCAAAACATTATAGGGAATTAGTGGTTAACCAATTTATAAAATGTTATAGGGAGTGGGTGGTTAACTTATGTTTAATAGATTATAGGGTTTTATTGGTTATCCCAAGCCCAAAAGGTTGTAAGGAATGAGTTATTATCCTAATTCCAAAAGGATATAAGGTGTGGGTGGTTATCCCAAATCCATATGTTTATAGAGAATATGTGGTTATCCCAATTAAAAAAAGGATATGAGGCATGTGGGGTAAGCCCAAGTCCACTATCTTATGGGTAGGTGGTTTTCTTATTCCATTATGTGAGGAATGTCTTTGTGGTTAACCTGGACATATGTTATGATTTATATGCTTATGTTTATTCCATAATTTTTAATTATGAAACATGCTTATGTAATTATCTTATCACTCATGATGATAGACTCATTTTTCAAAACTCATATGATCCACTTTTTATTTTATTCCAAAATACACATTCCATGAATATTTTTTGGATATAATTTTTATTGGGTATGATTTTCTTATATTATATTCATATAATATAATTATGTTCTTATACCCACATGTTCATCTTATGCTCAATTATTATCATTGGTTATTAGGTCTTATTTTAACACATACATAGAAAATGAGAACACTTATTTCTTATTATTCCATTACCTAGGATATTCCGAAGAGTAAAACATATAATATATTTAGGAGGGTATCTAGTGTGTTGATACTATAGAAAAATGTTCACAGTGCTATAAAATTAGTTTTTTATATGTGTAATATCCAAATATATTGAACATATTGTTTTTTTGTTACTTATACTGAGACGTAATGAATATGTTTCTATAATTTTGTAATATGTAAGTATGGTATGCTTAGTTCATCACAAATGTTTTACTTTTAAATTTCTAAAACTATGACCAATGATGTTTCATTTTATTTTATACATCCAATACCAATGTTATTCCTTTTCTGGTAATTAAATAAATAAAAATATTGTTCTTTTTATAGCCATAAAACAAGGAACATGTTTTTTATATAGTTTATATTCATTTTACTAGGAACAATTCAAAGCAATTTAAAGTCATTATAACTAGACTAATAGTTGAAATTGATAAAAATATGGTTGGTTTGGGACTTATTCATGAGAGGAACTTTCTTTTTTATAATGTATATTTGTAACTAAACAAAGTTTAGTAAGGATAGGGCTTGTATCATGTATAAGGACCATGGTATTCATGATACCTTAATTAGGAACATTGGTTTGTTAATAAGTGAAAACATAGTTGGGAATTACACCAAGTAGGAGGTGCACATATGTTGGTTCACCTCCTAAATACTGGTAACTATTCTTATAAGAAATAAAATACTTGAGTGTGGCTTGATCAAGGGAAGAAATATTGGAAATTACACTAAATTTGAAGAATGTTCATATCTATTACTTATTGATTGAACGCAAGGAGGTTGACTAGATACTTGAAAGATATTAGGGTAGGTATATAGATACTAGGAAGAGTGTTATATGAAAGAAAGGATGTTACTTACTCCATATGTAAAGGAACCCTCATTATCAAGGTAATACATGATAGTTAATATCCAAATGTCCCCATGGGTTGGGGATAAAAAATGGGAGAACTATTTTGTGATGTACCTAATTAAAATTACCAAAGGAAAACATGATTGAAATGGGGAACATGAAAATTCAGGGTGAACCGAGCATTTAAATTTTATGGATTTTAATTAGTCCTTGAATTAATTATAATTTAATGATTTTGACCTAGGTAAAGGGACACCCAAAAGTTCATTTGAGTTATAGAATCTGTAAAGACCTGTAATTTTATAAATGGAATTTACCATGTCATAATTATGTAATAAAACACATAAATCACTTAGATACCATAATAAAAAATGTATTATCATAAATTAATAATGATACATTTGTTATAAAATAAACCAATAATAATTCAAAATATTATTGGGGATAATAAATAGATAATAAGATAACAAGAATAAGAGAATTTGGATCTACTCGATCTACTTGACTAACCAAACTCTTGTACAAATTTGTAGAAATATAAAATAATATTGATAATATAATTTTCATTTTGAATATGATAATATATAACCTTTATAAAGAGTATATGTGAATGAATAATGAATTGAATATGTGGTATTTTTTGAAATTAAGGAACCTATATTATCGTTATAAATATTAAAGTTGGAGTATAAATATGATCATGAGGAACAATAATATGGTTGTCATAATAGAAACCACAACTATGAAATTATAAAATAAAATTTAGGTATCTTATCAATAAAAAAGGAAATATTTATATCATGGTGTAAGTAAATAAATGTTTTAAATATGAAAAATTTGGTGTTTGTATTTTTTAAAAAGTTAAATATATATTTACAATTTTATAATCAATGAAATGATTTAAAAGAAAATTTACTTTTAAAAAATAGATTAAATAATTAATATTATGTTTTATTATAATTATAAGATTATTTTTTGCAACCTGAATTAATTTTTTAAACTTTAAACAAAATAAATTATAATATTAAAATCGATATTTTTTAAATAAATGATGATTTTATTTAAAATTAAAATTTCTATTATTTATAAAATTATTTTCCAAAAATGGATTTTATTTTTGAAATTATCATTTTGAAAAACAAATGTGGGAATTATTGGGATTTTTCTAAAATAGTTTAATTTTTTGTGAAAAGTGAAATATGGTGATTTATGAGATTTAACATTATATGAAAAATACATGAATTTTTGAGTAATAAATAATTTAAGAACACATTGGTTAAAACTATCCTAAACCATTTACTATATTTAGTCATATAAATCAACTCTATTGGTATTCTTGAGCCAAAATAATTCACTGATAAATTTAATAATCGAAAACACCCCTCTCCCCCTATAAATACCACCACTCACCACTCCTTAGCCTCACACACTGTAAGACTTTTATATTGTCAATATTCTTCCCAACTACATTATAAAATATATTCTAAACTTGGAAGAGCTTATGGTTTCATTAATAGACTATTTCATGTTCCTTAAGGGGTCTTTTGTAGAGGTGATATTCAGTAGGTGACTTTCTCAAACAATATCTTTCAATTTCATTACCATTTCTACTTTCTCCAAGAAACATTCATCCATAATATAATAATAAATATAATATCATGTATATAATTTAATTTTATATATATAATTTAATACCCATTTTCACCTCTTTTCTCGTGTCCTCTTATTCAAAGAAACAAAACCGTTGTCCAACTTATGGCGGTCAACCATCTCCATGGATAATGATTTTTCATTTTACATTTACACCTTCAAGGATGGATGAAAAAACATTATTACAGTTAAATAATATTTTAATATGTATATTATAACTTATTTGATTCTCTGGAACTAAACTATTAATATAATATTCAATAAAATGAAACTAGTTTGTAATGGTTGGAAAAACTGCAAAAAAAATTGAACAATTATCACTAACATTTTATCAAAATAATCATACTCATACCCAAAAAAATAATATATGGGGCCATTAAAAAATATATAAGTGAATTAATACTATATAATTTCACTTCTGGTGAATTATTCCCATTTGATAAGAACTTCAATAATTTTACACAGTTGAACCGACCAAGAAAACATGAAACAAATGCTCCTAGAATGACAAAATTAATATTTAAAACTCATTGAAATTATCATAAATGAACATAATATAATTATAATAAATAAATTAAATATATAATATGTCATTAATTAAGTAATTAATAATCTAATTTGATTATTTAGGACATCAACCGATTGTTCATAATGAATTCTCAAATATGGTAAGGGCTCATTCCTAACCTCCATATTTTCATTATGTTATGTTCTCTCTCAATATTCCTCAGTTTATCAATTCATTATTATTATATAATTATCCTATATTATATATATTTATATATGTGTTTGTGTCAAACATATATAAAATGTTTATTTAAACTCTATTTTATATGGATATACTTGTATTAATGACTATTTTCTTAATTCCTTTTGAAACTCTGATTAAAGGGAAATTTTCTATTTTCTTTTCCTATTTTAATTTAACACTCAATGAATTTTTTTTGGACTTATATTATTTATAAAAAATCAATATTATTTAAAAAAACACCTTATTTCACTTCTAGTTTTATTTAAATTATTATTCTATTACCTAGTTAAAAAGACTCTTTACCTCTTATATTAACCCCCCTCCCTTAAGAGTCACATTTCAATGGTTAAAAAAACACACTATTTAAATGTTATAACTTTAGTTTTATATCATTTATAATTATATATGATTATTTTTTCCTTTATGAATGTCCATGTATTATTTAAATATCTTATTTAATAGATATAAATATGATACACCCATTTTTTATGCATAATGAAAAGATTACAATACCTATTTCATTCTATGGGGAACTCTTTTTTTTATTCCTTATGTTTGATTTGTTATTGTGGAATTCATATTCATGGACATGTTATGATGGGTGCACCCAAATAGCACTCTAATTTATTGGTTAATGTTTTGTCTCCTGATACATCATGAATGGGATTTGGGAGTAAAGCTAATAAATTATGGGAATTTCTCCACCATGTGATATTGTCTTTGGAATTAACCTTGACTCATGTTTATGTCATGTTATATATTTTTTCCACATTACAATATTTCCCTGTTCATATTATTATATGTTATATATGTTATGATTCTATATGTTTATTCATGATCTAAGACTTTTATGTTATAATTTTATTCCTTCTAACCCTTTTTTATTTTCATTATTCCCATGGTTAATACCTTAATGGGATTTTTAGATCATCATTTTTTCAATGTATTCTCTTGGTTATCCTGTATAGTTATTATTGATAAAAGGGAGTTTAGATCTCATTACAGAGATTAATAAAATTATTTTTTATTTTGGTTTAATGTTTTCTAATTATGTACCTATTCTTCCAATAAAGCATGAATTTTTGGGCCTTGGTTTGTATTTCATGGATAATTATGCATAAAATCAGGTAATAGTATTTGAATGCGGCTAGGTTCTATATAGTTGGTATCAGTGTAGAGTCTAGTTATTTTGGAGATTTTGACTAAACAAATGTTGTAATAACCCTAGGTATAATTTTATCACTATGAATAACCTATGTTGAAACACAAGGATCCATAAGTTAGGATATAAATTTCATTTACATGTTATTCCATCCATGTTTATGGATTACATTTTATTTTATCATTAGATAAGTATTTAAGTAGATTAATTGTATTTTTTTCTTTTTGTTCAGTTAATATAGGAAAGTAGTAGAACCCATATAAACATCAAATTTGATAGGAAATGTGATGATTTATCTAATGAAATTCCAAATCTGATGGGAATGGTGGATCTGAACTACATGATAGAACTATCTCAACTAGATCATACTGTGAATAATAACTTCAATCGTTTGTAATTCCATCTTCGTAATAATGAGTAAGTTGTAGTTGAATCCATTATGTGAAAGGACCACCTATCATTAGCAGACCTTTAGATCCCCTCATCATTGGAAAATGTATTAACTCCATCGAGATGATATTATATGTTCTCCAATGCTTATATTAAGAGAAATTTATATTGGTGGCCTATTATTTTGATTTGAAAGCTAATCAGTGGTGGAAAATGATCAAAAATACAACATCTAAGGAGGAAGTTGATTCCTTATATTGTGAAGGATACAATAAAATATATTTTCTATAAATAATTTCCCTAAACTCCCCTACTTAAGATAGAGAGTGAGATTAATATAATGAATTAAATTGAAGATGAATATGTTAGGGTATAAGAAGAAAAATTTAGAAGGCTTGAACAATAGGAATCTGACATTGTCATGAACACTAAAAGTTGGGTGGATTGAATATATATTTTATAAAAGTCAAGTCTATGAAATTAGTTGGTAATTTGAAACATTGAAAGGTATGATTAGATTTTATGATGTTCCCTAATGTTTTAGTTAGATATTAGTGTCTCTAAGTAGTCTTATGATATTAGAGATAAAAAGTGAAAATGGAGTTTAATATGGGGGGTTAATAGATGAATCCCATGATGGAAAAAATCAACATCCCACATTTCAAAAGTGTGTGAAGATTCATCCTGGGAACTATCAAAAATAAACTATGGTATTCTTCAAATGTGGAAGAGAGAGGCATGAAGCTAATTTTTTGAAAAGTGTTTTGAATAATCTCACAAATGTGGAAAAAGAAAGGAAGGTTCATATCAATACTCAGCTTGTAGTTCATTGTTTTAGCTATAATGAATATGGGAATTATGCAAGCCAATTCCCTAATACAAGGGTTTTTGGAGCCAATAAATGATAAAAAAACTCCAAGGTAGAATGGAAGGGAATATTCTATCACTCTCATAAGGTGGATCCTAAAAATGTTGTGGTGATATGTATGCTAGTTATTTATTCAAGAAAATAGAATGTACTATTTGATTTTGGTTCAACACAGTCTTTCATATATTTCAAGTTTAGAAAAATTATTCAAACACCACCTAAAAATATGAATATTTAGTTATCTGTGAGAACATATAATAGGAATATTATTGAATCTAAAGTAAATAACTCCACCATGGTTAATGCTTGTGGATTTAGCCTACTAGAAAATGTTGTCTTAATTTCTTGGGTAAAGTTTGATGCTATATTGGGAACGAAATTGATATATTTATACAAATACAACATGAATTTTTTGGAAAGGGAGATCACTCTTCACATATGAAGGAATCCCCCACATATATACAAGTTTACAGTGGAGGATGAACCACCTTTAGAATGGTTTTCTAAATTGTGGAAATTATTTCCTTATAACCAAGAATATCAAGATCAAATGATTGAGATAAATGGAAGGATCATGCTCAAATACATTAGCATTGTGAGGGACTGTAATGATGTCTTCCTTGAATAATTTACTAGCATTCCTCCTATTTTAGAGGTTTAGTTCTCAATGGATTGTATAATTTTATCTTTTCCCATATCAAAGACTCCTTATAGGATGATCACCATTGAGTTTGAGGAACTGAATAAGTTGTTACAAAAGAATCTATAAAAGGGTTTTATACACCCAGGTTCTTCATCTTGGGTTTGACTCTCTTCCTCAAGATGAAGGTTTGATCAATGAACCTCTATATTGATTATCGTGAGGTCAAAAAATCATGATAAAGGAAAAGTATCCACTACCACATATAGATGAACTGTTCAATAAAGGATGTGGGGCCAAGTATTTCTCTAAGTTGGCCCTTTAGTTGGGATATCAATAAATTAAAGGTGAGGAAGGAAATATTCCCAAGGCTACCTTTCAAAAATGGTATGGACACTATGATTTCATAGTGATTCCCTTGAGACTAAATAATTCTCTAGGATGATTTTTGGACTTAATGAACAGAGTATTCGGCGATTAACTTCAAAAATTTACTTTTGTATTTAATTTTGATATTCTGATATATTCCATGAACAAGGAGGAACATGAGGGGTTTTTTAATACTATGCTAAATGTGTTTATAATGGAATGACTATATGAAAATTATAGTAAATGTAATTTTGGATGGAGGAATTATCATTCATGGGGAATGTTATCACCAAAGAAGGAATATATATGGGCCCTTCTAGAAAAAATGAAATTGAGGAGTGGACTAGAACATTATCTGTAATAGAGATCCATAGTTTCTTCATTATTTTTTAGTATTACCAATTATTTTAAAGAGATTATTGGGATTTTTAAACCAACTATCCTTGATGAATCAGAAGGGACTCAAATATTTCTAGGTCAGTTAATGTAAGGATTGCTTCAAAGAGTTGAAAAATAGGATTATCACTGCACCAATACTTAAATTAATGACAATTGGGGAACTCAATATGGTATATTATGATTCATAAAAGAACATTTTAGGGTATGTGGATATGAAAAATGATAATGCAGTTGCCTATGCCTCAAGGAAGCTAGATGTTCATGAGAAGAAATATCCCACGCATGATCTATAAAGAGCATAATATGTGCTAGTGAATATGGTTAGAGCTAATCAAGGACTATGATTTCTCAATCCAATATCATCATGATAAATAAAATAATGTATAATATGATCTAATTAGAAAGGGTCCTATAACTTTTTCAATGATAATAATTGAAAAGGATCCAATATTCTTATTCTTTGAAAGGATAGACAAGGAAATCATAAACGAAGTTACATCATCATTCCTTTCACATATTATTTCTCAACCATCCCATTAGATAAGATAAATTAATCTCAAAGAGATGATGTGTAAATTTTGAAAAAGGTAGAAGCTATATCCTCAGAGTAAAAAATAAACGAGGAAGGATTTTTTTGATTTTTTCTTGATTAAGTGTACCACCCAATCGAGAGATAAAGAAAGAGCTTATAAATGATACACACTAATCAACCTTATATATTCACCCAGGGATATCAAAGATGCATTATGATATCTAAGATAATTATTGGTTGGAAAATATGAAGAAGGAGATAATTGAATATACATCAGAGATTCTAGTATGTTAGAAAGTGAAGGCTAGAATGAAAAAATATAAGGGGATGATTCAACCATTACCCATACCAACATGGAAATGGGAAAACATCCCTAAATAATTTTTTATTGTGAATAAAAATACATCCATAGGAAATAATAATAAATGAGTCGTTGTGGATCATCTTACAAATACATGTAACTTAATTGTGATTTGATAGTATTTCTCACTCAACAAACTTTCGTAGATATACATCAGAGAAGTGGTGAGGCAGTATCGAGTACCATTGTCAATTATATCTAATCATGAACTCTAATTTTCCACCCAATTATAGAAAATTCCCCAACATTCTCTAAATATGTAGTTGAAATTTAGTTTTTATTATCACCCCCAAACTGATGCAAAAATCTATTCAGACTATTTAAACACTGGAAGACATGTTGAGAGCGTGCTCAATGGAATTCAAAGGAAGATGGGATCAATATCTTCCACTGGTCGAGTTCTCTTACAAAAATAGTTTCCAATAAATCATCCAAATAGCCTCTTATGATGCCCTTTATAAAAAAATATGTAGAACACCTATATGATGGGATGATGTTGATGAACATGTGCTACTATGGCCTGAAATGGTCAAGGAAATGGATGAAAATTTTAAGAAAATATAATTGCATATCTAGGCTACCCAATACCGAAAAAAGAGATATGAAGATAATCATCGATGGTACATATAGTGTGGGGTTGTAGGCATGTTAATTATATACATATCTCTATGTAAGAGAGTCATGATATTTGGGAAGAAAGGAAAGTTATGTCCTTGGTATATTATCACCTTCTAGATTCTTCATAGTGTTAAAATAGCGGCCTATTGATTAGAACTTCTACCAACCATGTCTCAATTACATAATATATTCCATGTACCCCTCTTAAGAAAGTACAAACCAGATCAGTCACATATACTAAACTCAGAGGTGGTATAGATGGAAAATTAACTTTCTTATAAGGAACAACCTATAGTGATTTTTGACCATTAAGACAAGGTTTTATGAAACAATAAATCTCACCTAGTCTAGGTACTAAGGAAAAACCATATGTATAAAGACATGAAATGAGAGATGGGGGATTTGAATAATGAGAAATATACTCACATTTTTTTACCTTACTATGTAAAATGAAATTTCAGGTGTCAAATTTCATAAGTGGGGAAGAATGTAAGGACCCAAAATTGTATCAATGGAAATCCCATTCTTATAATTTTTTTAATAAAACATGTCTATGACATAAATAACATAATAAAAAAATCTATTCTCATAATTGAATAATTACAAATTAGTCAGTAAATAAACCAATAATAATTCCAAATAGTATAATGAGACAAAACAAATGGAAGTTAAGATAATAAAAATGTAAAATTTGGATCCGCTCGATCTACTAGAATAACCACACCCATGGAAAAGGATGAAGAAATAAAACATTAAGTTAGTAATATAATATAGATTTTAAATATAAAAATATATATCATTTTGATAAATTAGATGAGTATGTAGAAGGAATGAAATAAGTGATATTTATAGAAATTATGGAGCCTATATAAATATTAAAAAATATGACAACTTTGATAGTAATATGACCGTTAGGAATAATAATCTATCTATTAGAATAGTAACCTCATCCATGAATTTATAAAATAAAATTCAGGTATATTATTAGTAAAATATCATATATTTATATCATTTTGTAAGTATATAAATGTTTAAAAAATGATATATTAGGTGTTGGTATTTTTGTAAAACATAAATTTTTATTTACAATTTTATAAGGATTTGAAAAAATCTATATTTTTTCACATAAGTGATGATTTTATTTAAAAGATAAATTTCTCATGTTTAGAAAATTATTCTCATAAGAAGGATTATATTTTTAAAATCTACAAATTTAAAAATCATTAAGTTTATATTTTGGGATTTTTATAAAATAGTTGATTTTTTATGAATAGTGGAATACAATAATTCACCATATTTAACATCATAAGCCAAACACGTGAATTTTTGAGTCATGGATGATGTAATAAATCACTATTTTAAAATTTCATACACCATTAACTATATCTAGTAATATTAATCAACACTATTGATAGTCCTAATACAAAATAATAATGTAATTAACATAATAGTAATAAACACCACTCCCCAATAAATACCACCCCTCACCACCCATTCTACTCACACCTTATAATCCATGTATCTTATCGATATTCTACCCAATTGACTTACCAAGATTCTTCCCCACATCCCATAAATTCTGGTATCAACAAAAGACAAATTCCAAATTCCTAAAGTGGTCATTCAGGGAGGGGATAATCAAGAGGTAACTTTCTTAAGACATTTATTTTAATTTAATTTCTTATTCTACCTTATCCTCACCTCCTTCATCCATCAAATAATAATAACTCTATTACCATATATATATTAGAAATTTAAATTTCTACAAGAATAAATTCTTTCCCCCTCTTTTCAATCTCCTCTTATTCAATGAAATGGAATCATTGTCGAAAATTTTGTGGTATACCATCTCTGTCGAAAATGATTTTTTTATTTTCATTTCTGCCTTCAAGGATTGTAATAAAACCATTATTTTGGTTAAATAAAATCATAATATTTATATTAAAAATTAACTCATGTTATGAAACTAATATATAAACTTACTATTTAAAAAATCAAAACTAGTCCATAATGGCTAGAATAGGTGACAAAAATAAACTAAACAATTATCATTAATGTTTTATCAAATGAATCATAATTATTCAAGAAAATAAATTATATATGGGACCATTTATAAATTTTCAATGGAATTAATACTATATAATTTCAATTCTGTATAATTATTTCTATTTTTTAAGAACATCAATAATTTTACACAAGTCAACTGACCAGAAAACCATGATGTAAATGCTTCCAGAATGACGAAATTGTTCTTTATAACTCAATTAAATTGTCATAAATGAACATAATAAAATTATAATAAATTAAATACATATATAATAGGTCTTGAATTAATTAGTAAATCTTATTTGATTATCGAGGAAATTAGGTGCATGTTCATAACACATTCATACATAAGATAAGAAAACTTTTAGAACCTCGTTATTTCCTTTATCTCACATTTTCTCTCTATTTTCCTCAATTTACAACATCATTATTCTTATATAATTATTTTATATTTTGTGTTTATGTTTCAAAAATATGTATAATGTTGATTTAATAACTATTTTATGGGGATATATATGTATTAATGGTTTCGTTATGAATTCCTTTTGATAATATGATTAAAGGGGAGTTGTCTACTTTCATTGCCTCTTTTAAAGTAAAACTGAATGAATATTTTTAAAACATAAATGAATTTAAAAAAGTCCACTTATATTTTAGAAAAAAACATTAATTCACTTATGATTTTTTGTAAATAATTATTATATTCCCCTTAAAAAGGCTATTTACCTCTTTTTCTAAAACCCTTCTTAAGAGAAATACTTCTCAGGTTAGTTAACCACTATTTTTTACATGTTTTCACTTTATTTGTACAAAATTTATGAGGATATATTTGTAGTTTTTACTTTATTAATGTAAATGAATGATTTAAATCTATTATTTTATAGATATTAGTATGAAACACACTTTGGTTATGCCGTATGGCATGATTATGATACCCATTTCATTCCATGGGTAACTCTTACGTTGATTACTTATGCTTGATTTTTTATTGTGGAACACATATTCATGAACACGTTATGAAGGATTTGACTAAATAACAGTCTAATTAATTGGGTAAATATTAGTCTAATGAGGCATCATGAATGAGATTATGGAGTAAACCTAATCTATTTGGGAACTTTGTCCACCATGTGATATAGTCTTCGTATTTATCCTTGACTCAAGTTTATTTCATGTTATATGATTCAGCCACATTCCAATATTTCCATGATCATATGATTCCATGTTCTATATTATATGCTTTAATATGTTTATTCATGTTCCATACCTGTTATGTTGTCATGTTATGACTTTTACCACATGTGATATGATTTATTCCCAAGTTTATTCCCTTACAGGGCATTTTAGATCATCCATTTTTTCTATGTATTACCCATGTTATCTTGTGAATTTATAGGATATAAAAGGTATTTAGAGGCTCGTTATGGATATTAATAAAATTATTTTTTATTATAGTTTCATTTTTTAATTATATACATAGTCTTCCAAATAATATGGACTTTTCAATCCTTGGGTTCTATTTTATTGAAATATATGCGTAAAATATTTTAATAAATTTTGAAAATGTTGTATTGATATATATTCAACCCATGAGACTGACTTGGTTGAAGGTGTAAAATAAATACATTTGGGATAAGGACTCAACTAGTGTGAGATACTTGGGCAAAGGAGGGGCCATTGAGGTTATCATGATATCAAAAAATGTGTCCCTCAAAAAGTTGAAAAACAATGGTTGAATATTTTGTGGTGATGTACCATTATAAATAGTTCATTATATACCATAGTAAGTAAGTATTCCACATAGTATTTGGGGTTGTATTCTAGTGAATGTTTTTTACTAATTTTATGATTAGGTGATGATAGAAACCACATAATATTTATGTGACGTTGAATGCTCTATAACAAAATTACAAGGGGGTCCTTTGAAAAAAAGCTTATGTGGGTGGACCAATGAATAATATATGTAGGGGATGAATCACCACAAATATTTTTTTATGTGTGACTTCCTTATTTCCCAATGTTGGATTAGAGATCTAACTCAAATAAATATTCAAAACCTTGACCAAAGAACGACTAATGAATGATTCTATTTTTATAAGGAATCCTACCATGGAAAATTAATCACCCTATAAATTTGTTACATGGGCTATATTTATAAGAAACTAAGGTTACCTTGTCCCCATAATATATGTAATCATAAATTCAATGGAATTTCAAAGCTATAGAAGAATTTCATTATGCCACTGAAAATGATTTTGGACTGTAGGGACTTTACAAGGCTATAAAAGCGATCTTCCTCTCCACTAAATATGAATATTGATTCTAAGTATTTGATGAAATTGTATATTAGTGTCCCATCACAACCTGAAAATTATTCCCAAATACAAGGATTAAACAAGTCAAAAAGAAGTACCACCACACCATCATAAATTACTTGTCCACTATAAAAGATTTTCTTGTCCCTAAAGGGAGTCTATGCTGCCTTCAAAAATTTTGATCCCTTAGTGTAATGTTTACATGGTTTTTATATTTTCTTAATATAATTAAATCCAATTTATGATAAAATTAATCTAAACTCAAAAATAGGAATATTATTTTCATATTGTTTTTTGGCTCCATGGCCCATCAAATTGAATCATGTTAAATGAACTATACACTATTTATTAGTAAAAAATATAGTTGGTTTTTTTTATGGTTAAAAAACATCTATAAAACCCTCAATAATAGGATTTTTTGTCTTTAAAAACTATTCATCATAATTATTTGAAATACAAAGCCTACTCTAGATAGAAGTTTCTCGCTACCATGTTACCAAATTCGATTTTATTAGAGTAATATTAATTCTTTGATGAGTGGGTAATCAAATGATAACTAGATATCCTATTTTATTCTTCTTCATGAATTTATATTCTTTTTTCCTCAAAATTGAACTATTACATCTAATTGAGGACTATATACAAGATTACAAGGAAAATTTAATCGCACATATTTTTTTACCAATAGAATTATTTCTTTTAGAATAACAAAAATAACCAAATATAAGGGCGTGAAAAGGGGTTTGATCCCTTTTTTTAGAGAATAGAAGTTTTTCACCTTTTGATTTTTTATAAAGTCATCATAAAAACATTCAAATAATATAATATAAGTAAAATAAATATATCACAAAACACGTGTTTTTTAATTAGTTCATAAATTTGGGAAACATATAAGGACCAAAAACATAACATGGTTCTAGTGCAGTGATAATCCCTAAAATATAATATTTTATAATTATAATATTTTCAGAACTATTCTATCACAAAAAATCATTTATGAATACCATATTTAAAATATTTTGTTTTCTAAAAATAATGTTAATTTTTTTCCAAAGTTTTTGGATGTTGCACGATCTTGAGGTAGTAAATGGGATTTTATTATCCAGTTATAACTACATTAGTATATATGCATACTTACAATGTATTATTTTAAAAACATCCCAAAATTAGTATCTTTTTTCTTTAAAATTAAAAGGATATGTATTATAATTTGTGTATAGCTTTCCTTATTTTTTAAAATTGGTTTTCCACATTTTCTAAAAATGTTCAAAATAATTTAAATTGATATGAAGTTGTTTTTTATTATAAAAGGGAATTTTATAATTATTATTATTTATACTAATATTAGAGTATTTTGAAATATTTTTTTATGTGTGAATAAAATTTTAATTTAAAAGAGAATTTATTATAGTAGTTATGTGTATTGTTCATTATCATTATCATCATTAACATCATAATCGTTTATAGTTATGATATATATTTTATTTTAAAAATGTGGAAGTGTGATTATTTGAGAGATTAATCCATTTAATGTGTGTGTGAGAGAGTTATTTGTATTGGGGAAAAACATGTGATAAAGTCTCATCCAATACACTTTTATTATTTTTATTATCCTTTTACATCTATAAAAATTCAATATTGAAGATAAAATCATCTAAGTAGATCCTCTCTTCTTCCTCCCTTATTTTCTCTGATTCATCTTCCCTATGAATTCCTTATATACTGTAAAAATATTAATTTCTAGGGGTTTTTTTATAGAGGTTTAATAATGGTGGTAAAATCCTTAATTTCAGTGACTTAATTTTCAATAATAAGATAAATATTCTAATGAATAATGTTATATACACTGTATAAGTTCATAGCATTTCCAATTCTCTACCAAGTGAGTATTTCAACACTTATTATTGATTGTGTTATTTAATTTATTTAAATAAATTTTTTCCATTGAATAGTTTTGATTTATTAGGACTCTTTGATGGATTCTATAGTGTTAATGATTATTTTTTGGTCATATTTAGCAATATTAGGAGGTATTAGGGTGTTCCCCTTATCCATTATCTGATATAATCCGTTTTTATTTTAATTTTCATTTACCTTTATATAAAAAAATACATTCTTTATTATTTTTAATTTATTTAAAAAAATATATAATTTTTTAAGAAATCAAAATAATTTTTTTGGTGGTTTTATTTTATACATGTTATGAGAATTTTTATTACTTTTTTAAGTGGCTTTTAAATATGATATATTTTTTTATTGTAAATATTTATATGACTTTTTTAATTTTTCAAATAGTAAAAAATATATTTTTGAAATTATATGATTATTATTAAATTTTTAAAAATTTAAATCACTTATATTTTATTTTAATGGTTTTTTCATGGATGATCCAAAGTAGTTTGGTAAAAAAATCATGTTTTTATATAAATTTTTATTATTTTAATTTATATATTTATATGAATTCTTGATGAAAAATAATGGAAACACTTTAATGTATTCTATGTCTATTTGGGATATGAAAGATTTTATCTTCTATTCATGGATATTTATCTAATGGGTAGTTTGATTGGGGTTAAATTAGAGTTTTAATACCATGATATGATTATTTTATAGTAATAACTTTTTTGAATTATTTGGGTATCCATGAGAGAGATATAGGGATGATTTATATAATAGTTATTATCAAAATTTGACTGTAAGGCCTAGTTATGATTTTTATATGGATCTTGGAAGGTCCTTTACCAGGATAAATTTATACAAGTTGGGATTTCATATAATCATGTCAAAAACTAGTGAGATGGATTTTTTGAGTCAAGTCTTAGATAGGTTCTTTATATCCTAGAGGTGTTGTATTATTAAAAAGTTATTGATTACTAGTTTTTATTTTATAAATGATGTTGAAATGGGTTTTAATTTATCTCTTTATGAAATTTAAAAATATTTTGAAATTTATTTATTTTAAAGGAAAATTGAAAACCCATTTATTTTACATATAATGTTCTTATTCAATGAAAATACATGTTTTGATAATTATTTTCCATCTCATATGATTATTTTAATTTTTATATGGAATTTTTATAATACCAATATATTAGTTCCTCATGGGTATTTCTATATACACACCCAATACATATACACTTTTTTTAAAATAAAGACATATCTTTATACTTTGAATTTTATGTGAACAGATGATATTTTTAGTGGTTTTTTTATTTGGTGGGATGTGTTACCTTTTTTATTTGGGGTATTAATTAAATAGTATTCTATGGAGTGATTCTTAATTTTATTTATTAATTTATTGCAAAGACTTAAACAATGAATATAAAACTAACATGGTTTATTAATGACTTATCCAAAATAATTTTAGAGGATATCTAAAATAATTTTGGATATTATTTTGTTTGGTATTATATGTCCGGTAATATAAGGTAAATATACATAAATTATAGGATTCTTTAGTTAAATTAATTGAATAAAAGGTATATGTTCCCCATGATGATGTGTTTAAGTCTCTGGTATGGAAAAATATAAATCACTAACACACTCTAAATGATTAAATTTTATTGGATCAAAACACTATTTAATCAAAAGGTCACAATAACTTCATAGTCACCACTCACTAAATCGTATGGGGTGAAAAAAATTGGATTACATTCCTTGATCAAAATATAATAAAATTAATAGTAAAAATAAAACCATATTTTTGTTTTAATTTATCTCCAACTCTTCAATAATTATTCTTGATATAAACAATGAAGTCTTCAACTATTGTTTTAACTGTTTTTAATGATCTTTCCAATACCAATATATAAAATATATTTATATCTATATTCATTATCCCAATATTTGACACCCATTTATCAGCAGTTGGATGCATATAAAAATGTTATAAAAAATCCATGACCTAGCGTGAATGGATTAGACTGATTAACCAAAACAAATTAATGTGATATTAAATGAAATCTTAATTATATATATTCAATACCATAATATCAAAAATCACCCCACTGTTGTGTTTTTATTTTACCCATATCGTTAAAAATTGTGGATTGTGTGCAGAATTTTTAGAGTCATGGATAGTTTACATATATTATATTTAAAACTAAAATGGTGTATTACTTGTCCACCATAATTTTTTTCTTCATTACAAATATATTAGCTTAAACATGTCTTATAGGAAAATGTACTTTTTAAAATAATTATTATGAAATACCCTGGTTACCAAAACATTTTATAATAAAAATTATGTAATTAGACATTTATTTAGTTTACTAAATAATACTAATATCTAGGTAATTTCTATTTCATTCATAATATTTTCTAAAAAGATATTCATTTATTCCACCTTTAAAATAGAGTTTGAATCATGGAATGGATATCAATACATCTTAATCCAGTGGACATTATTATATACTCAAAACAATAACATTTAACAATGGATTGTCAAGTAAAATCCTCCTCTAATTTCATTAATCACTATGATGATTTATCCAAAATACTGTTCATTACTAAAATTCTAGAATTTGACCAAAAATACTTGTATATAAATTAAATTAATGAGACAAATTATTTTAAAAAAAATGGAAAATGGCTCAAATAAATCAAAAATTCTAAACCATGGAATTATATTAATTCAAATAATTTTTTGACTTCATGTTTAGCGTATTTTCTAGTTCATTATAGACTTTTTTGTCTCAATCCATAGTTCTTTTTGTCTTATTTCCATATTCATTTACATGACATACCAAACCATTTTCATTAAAAATAATCATATATGTTATTATTATAATATGATATTACATTATATAAACCATATTTTCATTGTATTTTTGATCAAATACAAGAATCAACATCAATAAATATGATGTTTTCAACAAATAAAGAAGGTATACTTGTATGGATGTGATTAATATTCTCAAAAACACTAAAATTAATAAATTATACTAACTAAAAAATGATAAAATATAGAATAGAGTTCACATGATTGAATTTATAACTTGTTTAATACATAATAATAACACTTAAATTAAAAATCATATAATAGAAAAAAAATTTCATTAATAAGAAAAAGATAATATAAAAAACATGAGATTATCCTTCATTAGGAAACAATAATAAAAATTTATGGAAATATTTCTATGTTCATACTTTATAATCATTGTGAACACAAAGAATAATTATACGATATATGTTTTTTATATAATAACTAGTATATATGTAAATAAGTTACCGTGAAATATTCTGTATAACTATATTGATTAATACATACCATGTATATAATGACACTCATGTTTTCTCTCATCCCTGAATAACACTTGAAACAACAAAGACATTATAAAGGATATTTCTTTCTAAATAAATGTGTGTTATATATTATATTATTATAGACATAAAAAACCAACAACATTTTATTCCATTATGGATATCAATACATCAGTCAATAATTAAATCCATGAAAATAGATGATATTATAATGGGATATAAATAGAATATTGAAAAACAAGAATGGGAAATTTTTTATCATCCTAATTTTCTAGAATAATCACCCCAATGAAAAACAATATGAAAAATAAAAACAATATTAGTAAAAAATATATTTTTTAGAAAAATAAAATATAGAAACATTAGAAGAATTATAGTGAGTCATTTATAAAGTAATGGAGAGGTTTTTATAGGAAAAAATTTGACAGTTGGAATAGTAACAGAGCCGTTAAGAATAGTAATATGACCATTTGAATAGTAAGTTACCTAATAAAATAACTTAGTTTAATATAATATTTTTTTTACATTAAATAAATTTATTGAATAATAATATTTGAGTACCTAAAAATTTATATAAAAATTACAGTAATAGTTTTGTAATTTTTCAAAAGTATTTTTTTTAAAGAATTATTTTTTTGTTAAAAATTAAAAATTCCTTTGTAAGAATAATATTTTAGTAAAATTAAATAACATTTTTAAATAATTAGGTTGAAATTTTATAAGGGTTACATTTTTTTAATTTTTTGAAATACTTCAATTTTTAAGTGAATAGTTCAAATATCGTTTTTACAAAACAAAAGTATTTTAACTATATCATCCAAGATGTAAATATGGAATAAAAATTATATAAAATATTTCTCAACCAAAAACTCATTTAATTAGTTATATTAATTATTTGGAATACAAAAAACATAAACACTTAACCTAAAAGCAATTTTACAATGTCAAAAATGATAATGTATTCTATTAAATTGACAGTGTGTTAATTATTCACTTTCCTTTTTAATAAACTAATTAATTATATTTTGGAAAGCCATAGAATACCTCAAATAATTTAATTTTATCCCAATAATAATTAATGTTTCAATAAAATAACTATTATAATTCTTATTATGAGAATTACATTTTATTCGTTATTTTAACTCGTAAATACTATGCTCCTCAAGTATATATACCCCCCACTCCCTCCCCTTAGAAAAACAATTTCCATATCACTTACCAAAGAAAGAAACATCGAAAATTCCCTTCATTAATCCCTATTATACTAATTTGGTAAATTTTAATGTCACTCAACTCCAATCATTCAAGGTGTTTAGTTCCATTGAAATGAAGCAACATTGAGAAGTGGATATGGTTTCATAAAACTTTTATTCTCATTCATCACTTTTCATCCTCATTTTATTTATTATTTTCATACCCCAACATTATAAAAAATATTAATTATTACGTTATAATTATATTAAGGATGTTAACCTTCTATAATGATTATATTTATTATATATTTATATGTTATAATTCATTTCCAATTCTTTTGAAAATCCGTTGTTAAGGGTTTACTAACCACCAATAATGACATTTTTGAGTATTTTCCTACCACCTCCTTCATTCATGGTCATTATAAACTATATATAGTATATAAATTTATAATTACAAGTATTTTTAGCTTCTTTAATTAATTTGAATAATTTATAAATGACTTTGAACATGCATAATTAATTTGAAAGAGGATGGGATAACTTAAGGAAAATATGAAATCAAAACAATTCACATTCAAGAAAGATTATTAAAAAATTAAAACCAATACTGATAATGGATAAAAAGAGATATAAATGATTATAATTTGATTTTGGTTTTTTTTTATCAAAAGACATAAGTTTATTATACATGTGGTGTAAAATAGACAAAACATAAAGTTATTTGAGGTAAATGGATTCTCAAACCCAAAACATACTTTTTAGGTTATTACCTCTTCAACATTATTTTCAATATGTATATTTATTTAATGTCCTTAAAATATCATTTCACTAATGTTTCCCTTATTTTTCTTGGAAACATGTTTAATCCTAGTGTAAATGATTTATAATCAAATTTAAAATATTTTTCATGAAGACATTAGTTTCTGAAAAATCTTATATATTCCTCATGATTTATTTTTTTCCACTCAATAATGATGATTTTTATTCTATAATATGATTTCTATTAATCATTTGGGAACCAAAAAGGTTATCTATAAAATTATGATTTATGTAACATTTTTTAAACCCATTAATTTACATGGATTTATTTCATAACTATGATTTTTATATGTCTCTTTTCCCTATAGAATATAAGATTATAATTATTTTCTAATGTGAAAGGTGGATATAAAATAATATATCCCTCAAATTAATTTGGAAATGTGATATATCTCAATATATTATGAGTATTATTTTTGAAAATTAAGTTATTTTTGTTCACAATTATGATGTTATGATTTATACACATATGTTATGTGTGAACATGATGCTAAAATTGATCAAAACAATGTGTGGTATTTGGCCACTATTTTATTATGTTTCATTATTATTCATAATCCACATTCTATTAAACTTTTGTAGATAAATCCATTATTATTTTGGGGATGACCTATTGTTTACAATATGATGATGATAATTATGATCAACCATTTTCTAAAATATTTCATGTATAATGTTCCATCCCTTTTATTACTCCCATTATTAGGAATTTAGTTCACCCTTTATTTGATGAATATCCTCATGTGGATACACATACAGAGAAGAATTTGGAAAAAATAGGATTTATGTGATGAATAAATTAAATAATGTTTTATAATTTCTATATTGTAATGTTGTACGATCCAAATTTGTTCTAGATGCTAAAACTTTTGATCTAAATTTTTATTATTATTGTTATTATGTATTTTATTTCAAAATTATGTAATAATAATGTATGAAAATATTGGGTTATAATATGTGGTTTTAGAATCTTTATTTAGTTAATATGGAATTTAGGACTTGAAAACAAGGGTAAAACCCCTAGGGATAAGTCTACGTAAAAGAAAACATTCTAAATTATGGTAGAGTAAAGATTGCATGTCTCAAAGTAATAAAATGATTTTCTAGATACTAAAAGTGAATATGTTTCTGGTATAGATGAACTTGTGGTTAATAACTCTGAAATGGGCTAGTTGGGTATTGACTTGGTTTTTTCCCTTGACATGCGTAATGGACTGTACTATAAAACTTTTTTGATACTCTTATGGGATATGGTCTGTTAGAATAGAAATTTATTTATATTCCATTATTAAGGATGTATATATAATATAATTATTAACCTAAAATTTATAATTATATTTCATTATGTGGTCCTAGAATCATCATTTCATAAATAAATTGAACATAGTAATTTCATATGTGATTAATTTATAACTGATTTTGACATGATTATAGATTGTTTATTGATTATATGTTAACTTGTATTTTGAAAAAACATTTTCTATTTTTAGAAAATGGTGGGAACCCAGAGAAACTATGACAAAAACAAATGTGAAGGGAAATGAAATGATTATTCAAATTATATTCCCAGTGTAATAGGATTTGGAGTTTATGAAATTATGGAGGTATATACCTAGTTGTCTCAGGCTATGGATAATAACCCAAACCATATTGAACATTTTCCTTCTGTGAAGAAGGATAAAATAACAATATATTCATTTATATGATAATAAAAACTAATGTTTAGTATGTTTTTTTTATATTTTTCAAGTAACGGTGGGTTAACATAATATAAACTAACTTCTCTATACTCACTATTCTAAGAAGAAAAAAGTTACTTTAGACATATATCATTTAGATGTATAAGATGATCAATGGTTGGACTAGATATATAATGTGAATATTAAATATGAAATAGAATAATTGATGTGGGAATAATTTATGAATATATTTCTTAATAATTATTTCCCATAAGCTCTTTGAAAAATGATAGAGAGCATATTTATAGACCCTAATGTATAGAATAGTGAATTCTTCATGGATTATGAGAAAAACTTCACAAGTATTTCATGATAAGCCCCAAGTTTTGTTGTTAAAACTGATAGAAAATAGATAGATTCACTATTAATTTAAAACCACTAATCCAAAATGCTATAGATATCCAAGATAATAAGAGTTTTGAATAAGTATTTTGTTGTTCTCCAAAATTAGATACAGAGTTTGTAAGCTGGTCCAATGGATATGAAGATAAGTAGATAAGAATGAAATTTCAAAATATGTGTTCTAATTATATATGATTATTGAAGATCAAACCACCCATATGTCAGATTCTCAAAAGAAACATCATATATATTCCCTAGAATGGTGGAGGAAATGCATTATGTCTGGGATAAAAGGCTCCAAAGAGCATGAATATCATACATACAGTAATATGTTTTCCATTGTGATGGATGAATCCTGATGCACAACCCATGGTTCAATGGTTTAAGTCTATAAAGAAAGGGAACTATGAAAAAAATGTTATAAACTCAAGGATTCTAAGGAAATCAGTTTTAAAAACTAGAAAATTTCAGGGAGAAATGGAAAGGTTATTCCATCACCACTGTGATATTGGAGCATTAAATAGAAGTTATATAAGTTACACTTCCCAGTCACCAAAGAATGAATTTTTTTTATTTGATTATGGATCTATTCATTCATTTATATCAATCATGTTTTCCCTAATTAATTAATCACACCCCTAAAACCATGAAATATTTATATCAGTAAAAACACCTAGTGATGGAATTATTGAAAACCATGTATTAGACTCCTCTAATATTATATTATATGGGAATATTATTATAGTGACTCTCATAATCCTTACCTTAGTGTAATTTAATGTTATACTAGTTATGGATTGAATCTCACTCCATATTTCTAATATCAAATATGAAGGAAAAGATATCGACTTCCACATCCTAAACCATCCCATGAAATTATAAAATTTCATGGAATATCATGAATATATTATAGAAAATCCCTTATTATTATGTGTGATGATACCCTGTGAAGAATTATATTATTCTTAAATGGGTAACTCAATGGAAAGTATCAACAATAATATTATAACCATTGTAAGGGAAAATATTGATGTATTTCTCGAAGAGTTTCCTAACCTTTCCTAAGATTGTGAGTTAGATATGTAAATCTTACACGAGGACACTATTATATAAAACATCCCCTATAGTATGTCCCTAATGGAACTAGAGGAGTCGAAGAATTAACTAAAATAGATTTTAGGAAGCGATTTTACATGACCTAGTGAATCACCTTGGGGTGCATCAGTGATCTTTTCCAAGAAGAAGTATCAGTCAGTGTGGATGTGAATCAACTTCTTAGTAGTAAACAAGAACCTAATAAATGAATAATTTCCACTACTAAGGATTTATGATTTATTAAATCAATATTTAGGGACTCAAAAATTATAAATGGTTGATATTTATTTTGGATATCCTCATCTAAAGGTGAATAGAGAATATATTCATAATATATCCATCCATTTAATATATGTACTCTATGAGTTCATAGTGATGCCATTCTATCATAAAAATTACCCTTCAATCCTCATTTAATTGTGGAATATAAATATTATAGACAACATTGATCAATATATTGAATTAATTATATATTATATTCTCATATAATCCAAGCATAAGGTGGAACAAGAAGAGAATCTATATATTGTATGAGAAACATTAACAACAGAAGAGATATGTTCTATGTTCAAAAAGTGATACTTATGGATGTAGTAAGTCATGTTTTTTGAGCACGTGATCACAGTTAAGGGAATTTATGTGGTCCCTTAAAATGTATAGGTAATTAAATAATGGCCCAGACCTAGTTGTGTAACATAAATCCATAGTTTTTTTTTATTATCTGGGTACAACTGCTAGTTTTTGAGTCACTTATCATGAGTATCTATCCCACTAACTATGTCACCACAGAAAGAAGTAAAGTTATTTCAGATATAAGAATGTGAGGAAATATTTCAAACGGTTAAGAAGAGGCTAATCTACAGTATCCAATTATATCTTTTCAAGTCTTTCATGACCGTTGTTTTTATGTAAGGACTGAGGATGTATTTTTTCAATTTAATGGATTCCAAGTATAAATGATTCAATGGTTTTGAGGGTTATTTTTGGTTACGGGTAGACATTGTTTCCTCTTATGTGTTTTTCTGGATAAACTAGAAATGCACTATCTTCAATACATATTCCAAAAATAAAATGTAATCATAATGTGAATAGTCTTCTTGGTATAATCTGTGAAAATATTTAGTTAAATGAATAACTTTTATGTTGTAAAAATTTTAAATGATGTGAAAGGGTTAGGATCAGTATTTTTAACCATAGCTGATGCATTTATTTCCATATACACCACTCAAGATATTCAGGTCATGGATAAATAATTCAAGATGCTAATTCATCATTAACATCTTGTTTTTATGTGTTGAATCCAAAAATTTATTTCATTCATTGTGCTCCATATTCTCTCCAACACCTAGGGATACCCCAGGTGATTTTTGGGAAATTCATTCCCATCCATAGATATTAGTTTAGAATTTGGTCTCCACAGATTTCCCTTGCTATGGCTTCCTCCTTCGCTCTACTATCCTTATTTGATAGTGGTATAATATCATTATATCCAATTGAATTGGAGTTTGATCTTAATAATTTTTGATCTAGTATTTCTTGTGGATCACCTTTTCCTTCATTTGATGTTGGTTTTTTCCATTGTGGGTATTAATTTGATCTTGTGATTAGGGGTACAAGGTTAAATATGATTGTTCCCAGTGATTGAAACATTAAATTTCTATATTATTTTGAAATGAATTTTTAATTGACTCAAAAACATAGATTTATAATATTTTTATGGGTTATTTTAAATGGAATGGAAATTGATAAATCCCCCCCCCCCCATTTCAATGATATTAACATTGTGGTATGGTTTTTTGATGGACGGATTCAGTTCAAAAAATGATTTGATTGATTGATTTGAGAAACTGAATTTATTGATTACTAAATCTTAATAAATTTTATAAAATTGAATTATGATTTGAAAAAGCATGAATTGATGGAAACTTATGATTTGTTTTTAGGATGGGAAACACGTGTTAATTACTGGAATTGTGAAAATATATTTTGAAATGATTTAAAAGAATTTATTTTCAAATGATTAATTGACCGATTGATTAATGAACAGGAGATCCTAGGTAGTTAGTGGGTAATTAGGTTAATAATTCAGTATATTACCCCCATAAAATTGATTTATGATTATAACACTAACATATAATTATTGCAGCATAATTTCCCTGAAGGAAAGTTGATTCTTGATGGAATATTCCAAGGGACATGTGAACACATTGATCCATGATCTCTAATTAAGTTGTGCGAGGATCATATTTCTAGAAACTAATGTATCACATGGCTTATTAAATGGTGTTATGAAATGTTCATATTTGTTTATTAATTTCCATCTATTATTGAACTATTTTATTCGTTCCAATATCTTTTTATAAATGTTTTATATAAAATTTCATTTAATACTGATTTTTCTAAAGTATGTAAATTCTATTCCATGCCTTTTTTATTTAAATTGAAACCATTATTGGTTTTATTTTTATAGAAATGAATATGGAACACTTGGTGAATACCTAATGGGATTTATAGCTCAAAAAATACCTTTTCTATGGGGAATTTTTATATTATATCATTCCATTCTGGTAAAAGGGAAAGGGTTACTTGGATGTGGTGTATGTTCTTGATCCTTGGTACACGAAGTTATGGAGGTGATTGGTAGAGATATGATATACCTCTTACATGAGATAAGTATGATCTTTTACCTTGTATGATGTTTTGTGTTTTTATTATTTGAAATTCAGTATTTTTTTTGTTTTATTTTAGTAATTTATCCTTTCTTAGTGTTTATCATACCATCATATACCGTTTATATTTTTTAATAATGTGGAAAAATTTTCCCTCTTGATTTTGATATGATTTTAGGTGCTGGTTTCCAATCCATGGAGACTGGGAATCCCCTTCTAGCCAAATGATGACCAGCATGGGGGATCAATGTATTAGGGTATCCTGGTTGGTTATTGATTAAGTGGTATCAAATGTGTTGGTTATGAATATTTCCTTAAAGATGGTATGTAGTTGGGTTATACTGGTAGGCATGAGGTACGATTGATGGGTCTTATGAGTTACTTATGAGTGAGTTCATAGCTATATGTCATGATAACAAGCCTTAATTTATGATGGAAATTTGGTTACATTATATTTGACAAATAGTTTGATCTTATTTATTGACTTTTCATTTATTTTCATTTGAGTATGTTAAAATCCCATGAACAAATTCTGTTGGATGGAATAGATATTCCAATATGTCTTTTAGGGGTTGTTGAACAATGTATAATTACTCATTATTTTAGTTTTTTATTGGTTTTTTGATGAATCATTCCTCAGATGATATGTTTTAATATTCCATTGGAGGAAGTTTCTAGTGAAAGAAAGAATGAAAATCCAGTAGTGGATTTGAATCATATTGATATAGTGGTGTGTACTATAAAACCATTAGGATTAGTAGCTACATTCATTCTCATTAAGGCTCTAGTATTGGAACCTAGAAGCTATGAATATAAAGATCATTCTTAATAGGTTCTTCATCATAAAACATATTATTTATTAGTTTTAAATGTTCCTAAAGATCATGATGATTGGTTGAAAAAAACTGATCTTATTTTTGAGTTCTTGGAAATGAAAGATTCAATTAAAGTGAAATGTGTCACCATAAAGCTAAGGGACCTAGATGGAGATTGTGGTATTTAATGGTGATGATGACATATCATTGTGTCATGGAGTGTAATGAATTTAAATTACATTTAATTTATTGGTCATATCTAGAGTCTATGCTTTTGGAAAAGGATATGAAGTTTCTCAACCTCCAGTCGGGTGTAAAGGCTATAACACAGTATGAGAAATATTTTACAGATCTCTTGTAATTTCTATATAAGGTTGTAAGAAATAAAAATATGTGGGATTGTTAGCTATAGATGGGTCTCTAACCTAAAATCCAATAAATTTTTTCCACACTAAATATCACTTCTTATACTAGTGTTCTTGATTGAGCATTGATGGTTGATCATGATATAGATAGTATGTCAGGGTTGAATAGAGTTCCTCTTTTCTAAGGGGAAGTTCTATTAGTTGTATTAATGTAAATAGAATTCATGATGAGTATCATGGTGGTTGTAGATATAATGCATCATCCATAGCTCATGATGTTCCTATAAGAGGCTCTTGTACTTTCTTTGAGTGTGGAGAGGTTGGCTATTCAAAATGGGATTATACTGTGGCACAAAAAATCTATAATTCATGTAGTCTTCAAGACACCTACATAAGTTTTACCGCGTAATTTATTCTCTACATAGTGGAATAGGTTCATCCACACTAAAATGTTCTATATTTTAGTTATATGATTCATGATATTATTGTTGAGAAATTGTTGTTTTCAACAATACATAATTTTATTATTAATTAGGGGGAGATTGTTGAGAACAATACTCTATCTCTTTATGATGATTTTGATGCTAAAAAATATACTTATTTTTTATTATAATGATTTTACTTGAAATATATTTTAGGAATTTAATATTCATCATATTCTTATTTCTGGAAGAAATATTTAAGTATTTGAACAGTGAGAATTTATTGCTAAAGTATTCAGAAATCGTCTTTAGCGTGTTCTGGAAACACTGTTCATACCATACGTTGAGAAGCATAGTGTAAGGATGGAATGTGGTGAGATATCAAAAATGTATGGTAAAACAACCATACATTATCAGCAAAGTACGTTTTGGAAGGAACTTTACATTTTGGAAGGAACCTTACATTTGGAAGAAACCCTACGTTTGGAAAGAACTTTATGTTCAGGTTATCATAAATGTATGGAAGAAGATCAATATATAAGTATGGAATGATAATATTGTATCTTAAAATTATGTTTTATCAACCTACATTTGTAAACAACCATACATTTGTGTTCTAAGGATTAAAGTATGGTTCATCAACCTTACTTTTATGAACAACTGTATGTTTAATTGAAAATTATGGATCATAAATGTTAAGTTCTGAAGATGAGAAAAGTATGGATTATATAGATTACATTTGAAGATCAACCTTACGTTTGAAGATTAACCTTACGTTTGATGATCAACCTTGCGTTTGAATATCAACCTTACATTGTGATCCTTATGTTCAGACAATGTATGATACACAGTTCAATCTTACGTTTGATGTCAGATGTTTAAATTATGACTTTATTAAAGCAACGCTATTTATGAAGATTATCAGGCTGATTTCATGAAAGATTAAAAGACCAAATTTAATGCGAGCCTTTAACTGATTCAAATCCGTTTATTTTTGGTTCAAAGGATCAATACAATAGGAGATTTTTATGCGGAATTTTCATAGAAGTTACGACTGCTCTGTTATTCAAACTTTTGAATATTGCGGTTCAAAAGGTGACTTTTATGGATCTAAATTAAAAAGGAGAATGTTCGTCTTTATTCTATATATACATGTATTATGTTTTTTTACATAAAGAGAGGAAAATTATTGAAATGTAGATCTGCTGTTACGAAGTGTGAAAAAGATCTGTTTTCTAAAGAAGAAGAAACACAATGGAAGATTTACTAATCTACATTAAATATCTTTTTATGAATCAACTACTGTTAAAGTTCTGAATGATATTTCATGATATACTGCAACTGGATCAGATTTGAACTTCTTTTACCTGAATATAATCAATTTTGAAGATGATGATCCATCTATTATCAATTTCATTCTGTTTAAAGTATGAAGAACAACTGGGAAATAATTTTCAAAGAAAAGAATACTCATTTATCTTTAGTGATTAGATTCTTGTACAAAGATATGTATTCGGTTCGGTGTTTGAACCAGAAGGTTCTGTTTATCCTTAAGATTTTAAAGGTATCAACTCCATGTAATCAGTTGTGGAATGATCTATTGATAATAGGGCCAGTTAGAGAAAATCACCAAGCTCGTGGAGTAGAGCATTGGTGGAGTGGACTAGGGGCCTTCTGTTCCCCGAACCACTATACATCATGATTGTAGTGATATTTATTTTACGCTGCTAAATATTTTATATAAAGATAAAAGAATAGATCATGACTATGAGAAGAAATTTAAAAAGACAAAATTCACCCCCTCTTGTGTATATCTAGTATAACCTGATCCAACAATTGGTATATGAGGGTGGAGATTTTTTCAAAGCTATAACAAGCTGAAAGTCATCGGTTTATACAGAATACAATGGCTGATACATGAGAGGGTATGCCAATGATTCGAGTGCTTTACTTTAACATTTAAAATTATGGATGTTGGAAATCAAGAATGATCATTTATTTAAAAGACCTTGGCTACATAGTCCACTTAATGATACTGACTCCTTATAAAATACCAGAGAAACCTGAAACATGGAGTACAACTATAGAATCAGAGTGTGAAATGAATTTGAAGGGTATGAATGCAATAATATGTGTTCAATGACAAGACAAGTTCAATAGAGTATCTCAATGCCCAACAACTTATTAAATGTGGAAAACAATTGTAGTTGCTTATGAAGGAACTCACAATGTCATAAAAATAAGGTATGCTACTTCAAAAATGAAATTAGATACATTAAGGATGTTTGAAGGAGAAAGAATAACCCAAATGAAGGGAATATTGATAGAGATAGTCAACAATATAACTGCATTGGGAGATCCAATCAAACAAGATGATCAAGCCTTGAATGTACTGAGAGTACTGCCAACTCGATGGAATGGAATTTTTGCTGCTATCAGAAATCAATGTGTGTCAATGATTTAACAGTGAGGGAGTTAATTAGAACTATCACGATGTATGAAACTGAAATGAAGGATGAAGAAAATGAACATAATATTCTAATAAAAATAGAAGACACTGCCTTAAAAGTGTCATCATAAAGTACAAAAAAGCTAAAGAAAAAAGAAATAAAGGTGAAATCAGAATGCTCTGATTCATCTAATTCATATGAGGAACTGGCTCAACTGGCCAAATAATTCAGTAAGTTTTATAGAAAGAAGAATGGCTTCAAAAAGTCTTTTAAAAAGGATGAAAATGAAGTTAGATGTTATGAGTGCAAGAAGATGGGTCATATCAGACCTGACTGTCCTCAATTAAAGGAAGATAAGAAAAATAAATTCTTCAAGAGAAATGATTATGAGTAGAAAGAGAAGATGGCAATGAAAGATACATGGAGTGTATCTGAAGACTCCATCAGCTCATCAATGACTGATTCATAAAAGGAGGAATCTAATTTGAAATCAAATATATGCTTTATTGTAGAAAATTATGAGGTACAAACCAATTATTCTTCTCAATCTAATTCTGAATCAAGCAATACAAATGATAAACTTGCGGACTACTACAACATTCTTGGAAAAATATGATTCCTTATTTAAAAAACACAAGTCTTTAAAGAATATTCATAATGTTTTTTTAGGAGAAAGAGACCCTCTACTAAAATAACATCAATAATTACTAGAAAAATAAAATTTGATAGATAAAAACACTACAGATCATGAAGCTAAAATAAAATCACTGCAAACTAAAGTAGAAACATATAAAAGTGCAGCTCTTATTTTTAAAAAAGGAGAAAATACACTAAATTAAATTCTTGGAAAGAATGCAATTAAAAAAGGAAGATATGGAATAGGCAATAAAGGTCAGAATCCTAAATTGTATAAGAATTACTTTCTGTCAAGTAATAGAAAAGTAATATGTAACTCTTGTGGTGAAAAAATACATCTGTCTAAGAATTATTACTAAAGGCAACCCTAGATAATTGGAATAAATAAAGCCTTTGTCTCAAAAAAATTATATGATTCTTTTGATTTTAGAAAAACAAAGAAAGTTTGGATTCCCAGATCTTTTCTGTCTAACACAACTAGAAACAATAGAATATGGGTACCAAAATAGTCTGTTTAAATGCCTTTGAAGGAAGCAGGTCATGGGAGAAAAAAGACCATATGGTATATGGACAGTGGCTACTCCAAGAATATGAGTGGAAACTCATCAATTTTCTGAACTCTAACTCAAAAGGATAGTGGTCTAGTCCCATTTTGTGACAATTCCAAAGGAAATATAATTGGAATTGGAATTGTTAGAGATCTAAAAACTGTCTCAATCAATAAAGTACTTTGTATACAAGGATTGAAACACAACCTGATAAGTATCTCTCAACTCTATGATGATGGGTATATCATTGATTTTTCTAACAACTGACGTTCCATTTTCAAAGATAAATTGATTAAATTTTGAGTACCTTGAACTGATAATGTGTATACCATGGATTTAAATTCCTTGTGTAAACAACAAGTAAACTGCTTAACTTCTAAGATAAATGAATCCTAGATCTAGAATAAGAGACTTGGAAATTGCAATATATATCTTTTACATAAGTTATCTAAGAAACAATTAGTTTCTGATTTGCCTAATCTCAAGTTTGAGAGTGATAGACTTCGTGAGGGATGTCAACATGGAAAGAAGAAAAAATCATCTTTCAAATCTGTTAAAAAAATTTGTTCATCTAATCCTTTAGAACTTATACACATGGATTTTTTTGGACCTTCAGGGGTAGAATTCTTGGAAGGTAAATTATATGTATATGTTTTAGTTGTTTTCTATTCTATATTTACTTAGATTTTATTTCTAAAATATAAAAATGAAGATTTTAAAATATTGTAATGTTTTTGAATATATGTTATAAATGAAAAAGGTATTAATATAATTTCATTAAGAAGTGATCATAGTGGAGAATTTGAGAATATGGAATTTAATTCTTTTTTCTCAAATATGGGTATTAAACACACCTTCTCTACACCAAGAACACCTCAACAAAATGGAATTGGTTTAAGAAGAAATTGGGCTATTTAAGAAATGGCTAGAACTATGCTAAATGAATACAGTCTTCCTACCTATTTTTTGGCATAAGCTATAAGTACAGCCTTCTATATAATTAATAGAGTTTTAATTAGACAAATTTTGAAAATGACACCCTATGAACTCTGGAATAATAAAAACCTAAAGTAAATTAATTTAATGTTTTTGGATGCAAGGTTTACAACTTGAACACTAAGCACAATCTTGGTAAGTTTGATCCAAAATATGATGAAGGAATTTTCATAGGATATTCTGCAACTTTCAAAGATTATAAAGTCTTGAATAAAAATTCTTGGACTGTTGAAGAATCAGTTTATGTGAAATTTGATGAATCTGATCCCTTTGAGAAAAGGACAGATCAAATAGATGAAATTTATTCTAATGATAACATGATACTTAAGAACCTGAAAGATTATTTTGAAAAATATATAAATGAAATTCAGTCCAGTCCAAAAGAACATGATACTGAAGAACCTATAAGTGTACTACCTAGAAAGTCAAGAACTCTAAATAATCACCCTTTAGAAACTATAATAGGAGACTTACACACAAGACTAAAAACTAGAAGGAAGATATGAAATCTTGTTGAGTTTTCTGCCTTTCTATCCCAATTAGAACCCAAAACTATAGAAGAAGCCTTAGTTGATGAAAGTTGGATGATAACAATACACGAAGAACTTAACCAGTTCAAAAGAAATGGTGTTTGGAATTTAGTTGAAAGACCTCAAAACTACTCAGTTATAGGATTGAAATGGGTATTTAGAAATAAACAATATGATCAAGGAATAATAACTAGGAATAAAGCAATACTAGTAGCTAAAAGATATAATCAGGAAGAAGGTATAGATTATGATGAGACCTTTGCACCTGTAGCTAGATTAGAATCCATTAGAGACATTTTATCCTATGCATCTAATATGAACATTACTTTATTTCAGATGGATATTAAGTCTGCCTTTTTAAATGGTTATTTATTAGAGGAAGTTTATGTGGAGCCACCTCCAGGTTTTGAAAATTCACAAAAACAAAATTCTATTTTTAGACATACTAAAGCTCTTATGGTCTTAAACATGCACCAAGATCTTGGTATGAATGATTAAGTTATTATCTTAGGAAAAATGATTTTACTGTTGGAATGGCAGATCTAACATTTTTTAATAAAACTAGAAACTCTAATATTTCTTTAGATCAAATTTATATTTATGATGAAATTTTTGGATCAAAAAAACAAAACACTTTTTCATGAGTTTTGAAATTTAATGCAAAAATAATTTGAAATGAGTATGATGGGAGAATTAAAATTTTTTATGACATTAAATTTATCAAAAATATTTCAGAAATGTTTTAAATCAAACCAAATACAATACTGATTTACTAAATAAATTTGGAATTGAAAACATTAAGACATATACAACACCTATGTGTACTAATATAAAACTTTATTTGGATGAAACAGGGAAATCAGTTGACAATAAGGTATATAGAGGTATGATTAGTAGTTTATTATATCTTACTCATATAAGGCTAGATATAATGTATTCAGTATGTTTTTATGCAATATTTCAATCAAATACTGAAGAATCCCATTTAACTATTGTTAAAAGAATTTTTAGATATTTTAAAGGAACTGTTTTTCAATCTCTTCTCTATCAAAAAACGTCTGATTTTAATTTAATTTCATATTCATATGTAGAATTTGGGAGTTGTATAATAGATCGAAAAATAACCTCAGGAACTTGTCACTTTTTAGGAAAATCCTTAGTATCATGGTCCAGTAAAAAACAACACTCAGTTTCCCTGTCAATAGCTGAGGTAGAATATGTATCTCATGGCAGTGGTTGTGCACATGTTTTGTGGATAAAAAACACTCTTATGAATTTTTTACTATGTATTAAAAATACACCTATTTTATGTGGTAATACAAGTTCTATAGATATTTCCAAAAATCCTATTAATCATTCTTGGACTAAGTATATTGATATCAGGCATCATTTTATAAGATATCATGTTCATAAAAAGGAAATATTCTTAGAATTTGTAAGTACTAAAGTTCAATTAGCTGGTATTATTACTAAACAACTTCCAACTGCAAGGTTTGATTTTTCTTAAGGGGGGGGGGGTTAGGTTTATTTAATTTTAAGTAATTTTTTTTACATTTTATTTTTTTTATTTAAAATAGTTTAGTTATTTGTTTTTCTAGTAGTTAAATTGTATTTATTTATTTATTTTTATTTTTATTTTCTACAAGCAATTTTAATTTGTTTTAAAATATATGCAGTTATTAGTATGTATGTAATGGCACGAAAATCATGGATGTCAAAAACTTTTTCAAATTTTAAACCCCTTAATTTTCTCAAAACCCTTCAAAACCTCAAAAACACTTACCACTCTTCTCTCCCACACCTAAACTTTCGAAATCATAGTCTGTTTCGAACCATCAAAGATTTACGAAAATAATGACCATGACCAGTAGAACCGATGATCGAGAGACCATACTGCCAAGAGGTAGCGCTCGGCCAGGAGAAAGCTTTTGCAAGGAAAAGTCATAGATCTGGAATGGCTCTATCAGACGAACCCAATGCTAAAGTAAGACCTAGCATTTGAAAACTTAGAACAGGTGCTTAATGGAGATTATACAGAGTTTCTATATGAGGTAACTCTTTTTCATTTCTTTATGTCGGTAATGTTTAGTCTGGGAACTGATGAGGATTGAATTGTTGCTAATTTTGAGCATCAAGATTTTTGAATCTCATCTGTGGAAATCGAAAAAATTCTAAACCGCCCTCTTGAGGGATTTCATCATTTTGATTTAAATAATATCAGTGATTATATGAATATGTTAGAAGATATTATGTTCTTTTTGATTGGAACTACATCTACAAATAAGATTTTTGTGAAGGATTTAGAACCAGATAAGGAGATATTAGTTAAATATGTGAAAACTAGTATTGCAACTAGGATGTCTGAAATGGAAAAGATTCTTTATCCAAATATGTATTTAATGTTTTTTATGTTGAGTGATATCAAATTGAACTTTTCGAGATACAAGGTGAGGTATCCTAGTTACTGTTGTCAACTAGAGGCAAGAATGAATTTTTAGCCTTTTGGAAGGATTGTCTCAAAAATTCTATTTGAGACAAATATGATAAGATTGGTGGATGCTCGTGTGAGATTCCACCATATTAATATCTTCAATGATGGTACATTGAGAAAAATTGGATATTTATGGAGCACTATCAAAGGCATTCTGCTACTTGTTTAAGCTAAATAAGATGAAGAAAGTGCGCAGGCCCAACCATCCAAATCAGAAGAAGGAGTAGCTAAATATAGAACTAGTGTAGTTCCATGGAGGATACAGTTTGAAGTAGTTGATCCATCAGCTAATGAGGGAAGTCAAGAAGGACTTAAAAGGTCAAGACATCGAGTGACTCAATCTGGTGAAAAGACTACTCAAGCACTCTAAGATGAAACTGAACCTATTCTGAGCTACAGATTCATTAGATACTCTACAGTACAAGACACTACTCAACCAATAGTTTCTCATATTGAGGTGACTACTCAAGTGGAACAAAAAAGTGTGCCTCAATCTTTTGAAAATCCCATATAAGTTGAAGTGGATCAATTGGAATCTTCTAAAACTAAACCACCTACTGAGAATAGTCTAGAAGAATTATCTCAAGATGACCCTGTCTTAGAGAATCCCGTGATAGGGGAAGAACATGTAGATGATGCTCATGAGGAGAAACCTCCAGCACCTGAAAACCAAGAAGAGAATTCTTATGAGATTCATACTGAGGTATTGAATGAGAATCTTTATGTGGATGAGTCTGGGAAAGGCTCAGAAGAAAATTATGTGGAGAAACCAAAACAGGGAAGGAATGAAGACAAATCAGATGTTGAATCCTTACCAATAGTGTTGTTGCATCAGAATGAATCTGAAATAGAGAATCAAGCACAAGGTGCCTCTAATTCTGATACTGATCATGTAGAAGATTTCATCAGAAAGTTTAATAAAGTTCAAGCTGAAAATGACTCTTTGCGATGTGAATTTGAAAGGGAGTAGAAATAGTTTCAGAACGTGAAAAAAAGTACTGTTTCTAAAAAATAAGTTGAACATTTTATGATGGAAATGTTAAATAAAGTTTTAGAGTTGAAATAATATATGGTTATGAAGACATATGTGATGGAATTTAGATCTTTCATGGAAAAACAATTTGCATCTGTCAGAACCAGTAAAGCCAGCACATGAGGTCCTTCAACTGATTTAATCAGGAGATTTCAGGCTATTACAGTGGTCATGGAAAATATGAGTCAAATATTGTAGGACTTACAATGCAACAGTGCTCTTCTTTATCAGTTCTGTTAGATAATCATAAGTCTCTAGTTGACCAGTTAACTTCTAGTGAACCAGGAATTGGGGCTGTGCTGAATCAGTTCACAGAAATGTTGACTCTTTTTATGGAGAAGGCAGAAAGCCTTCATGAGTTTTTCCGAGTGAATCTGATTGAAGATATTTATTTGACTCAGGAAAGAAGAGATCTAATTATCCAGTTGAGAGATAGATTGATGATAAGGTTGGGGTAAAATTAGCGTAGATCAAGGAAATAGTTCAGTGGAGATAAACTCTAACTCACACCCTTACATACCCTTGATTCTTATTGTCTTTAATTACTGTACATTTAAATCTATTTTCAATGAAATATATTCACATATCATTTTCAAGTGTTTTAACTTGTTTTAATATAATGTCTATAATATAAAATCCAGTAATCCAGATTCACATATTGATAAACTATTAATAATAACATTTAATTAAGTTTAATGCTACATTAAAATGTGTTATATTCCTTCTTTTATCATACTTTTTTATATCAAAAAGGGGGGGAGAAATTATGATAACACAACATCACAACATTTTATTTTAATATATTTTCATTTATTTAAAGGGGAAGAAATGTTAAGTATTATCTTTAACTATTAAAGGGGATAAATTAAGTGAAAACTTTTTTAGATAATTTTGTTCAAATTAAATATTGTTTTTATCTTTTCAAACTTCTAAATTAAATGAAATCAATTTTGTATGTTAATTTCATGGGTTATTTCATGGGTTTTGTGATCATCAAAAAGGGGAAGATTGTTGAGAAAGTTTTACTTTAAAAAATACATAATTTTATTATTAATAAGGAGGAGATTGTTGAGAACAATACTCAATATCTTTAGGATGATTTTGATGCTCACAAATATCCTAATTTGTTATTTTAATAATTTTACTTGAATTATATTTCATGAATTTAATATTTATTATATTCATATTTCTGGATGAAATATTTAAGTATTTGAACAACGAGAATTAATTTCTAATGTATTCATAAATCATTTTTAGCATGTTCTAGAAACATTGTTCATACGCTACGTTGAGAAGCATAGCATAAGGATGGAATGTGGTGAGATATCGGAAAAGTATGGTTAAACAACCATACGTTATAGGGAAAGTATGTTTTAGAAGGAACCTTATATTTGGAAGGAACCTTACGTTTGGATGAACCTCTACGTTTGGAAGGAACCTTATTTTTGGTTTATCATCTAATTAATGAAGAATATCATTATGTAAGTTTGGAGTGATAAGATTGTATCTTAAAAGTATGGTTCACCAACCTTAATTTTGTAAACAACCATACGTTTGAGTGCTAAATATAAAATTATGGTTTATCAACCTTGATTTTATGAACAACTGAATGTTTAATCGAAAAGCATGGATCATGAATGTTACGTTCTGAAGCTGAGAAAACTATGGATTATATAGCTTACATTTGATGATAAACCTTACATTTAAAGATAAACCTTACATTTAAAGGTCAAACATACCAACCTTACGTTTGAAGATTAAACTTGCGTTGTGATCCTTACATTCAGAGAATGTATGATATACAGTTCAATCCACTATTTGACGTCAGATGTTTATATTACGAATTTATTAAAGCAACGGTATTTATGCAGATTATTTGGCTGATTTCAAGCCAGATTAAAATCCTGAATTTAAAGTGAGTCTTTGACTGACTCAAAGACATTTATTTGTGATTCAAAGAATCAATACAAGAGGAGATTTATATGTTGAATTTTTAGGGAAGTTACGACTTATCTATTATTCAAACTTTTGAATATTGTGGTTCTAAAGTTTAATTTTATGGATCTAAATTTAAAAGTAGAATGCCCGTCTTTATTCTATATATACTTATATTATTTTGTTTTATAGAGAGAGAGGTGAATAACTGGAAAATAGATCCTCTAATACGAAGAGAAAAAAATATTTGTTTTCTGATGAAGAAGAAGCATGACTGATGATTTACTGATCTATATCGAATATATTTTTTTTGAATCAACTACTGTTAAATTTGAGAACGAAATTTCATGTTCTACTACAAATGGATCATCTCAAAACTTCTTTTACCCGAAGATCATAATTTATAAATATGATGATCCATCTAATGTCAATTGCATTCTATTTCAATTGTGAAGAAAAAATGGGAAATTATTTTCATCAAAAAAAATATTCTATTATCTTGAGTGATCAGCTTCTCGTACTAAGCTGTGTATTTCATTCTGTGTTTGAACCAGAAGGATCTGTTTAGCCTTAAGATTGTAAAGGTATCAACTGCATGTACTATGTTGTGGAAAGATCTATTGATAAGAGGACTAGTTAGTGAAAATCACCAAGGTCGTGGAGTAGAGCATTGGTGGAGTGGCCTAGTGGCCTTCTGTTCCCCGAAACACTATACATCATGTGTCCTATGCTATTTATTTTCCGCTGAAAAATCATGGATATAAAGATAAAAGGACAGATCATGACTATGCAAAGAAATTGTAAAATACACAATTCACCAATATCTTTTTTATATATAGTATAACCTGATTCAGCAATTAAGGGTTCCATGTATAAGAATCCATAACAAATCTTCTTAGCATAGTGGAACAGTCTCCATGGGAAGCTGATGCGGGTCCAATGAATGTGAGAGTTACCATCACTATAGATTTATATTTGGTGAATTATTTATATGAAACATGTGCATCTTAGTCATTTATATTAACCAGCACTGTGAATTTTTTTATTCATCACATGGAGAGTATTGTCTTTTTGCATGGATATTACTATGCCCCTTTGAGTAAAGAGAGGGAAGGTTATTTGATGTCATGATTATGTTTTCTCTTCTTCAAAATTTGAGGATAGCTAGAATATTTTAGATCTCAGTATGAAATCAATTTATGTAACTTTTGAGATAGAGTATATGTTTTATCACAAATTCCAAATTGACTGTTATCTTCAATAGGTATCCTGTACTTTTTCTAATGGAGTGTGTTGTGTCATTCAAGGCAAATAGGACTTATCTTCAATAGGTATCCCCCTGACACACCCTGGGTCCACACTGGGTGGTAGGACCAAGTACCCCTATTATGAGTTCGGGCCAGTAGGGCTAGGTGGAAGACCTTGATTCCCTTAGTCCCAACTTAGACCCCAATAAGCTAACAAAATTTAATAAAGGAAAAATGGTGAGATTTTTTTTGCCTAGGGTTTATTATTTTCCTTCATAGAAAGTTATCATGGATTTATGATCGTGTATAGATTGATTAATTGGTTGTTCCTGGGTTTTGTAAAATAATAATGATGATTTATTTCATTTCTATGGAAGTAGAAAGGGTTTTAGTTTTTTGAGTCTTAGTTTTATGGGAAATACTATTTGGGTGATTGGACCTATTAAATAGTTTTTTAGGAGATTCTTTTATCTTGAAAATGATGAAGTGTGATAGGAGATCATGGAATAAATCATTGAAAAAGTGGGGTACTTGATTTTGAATTTGAGTTCTAAGGGTTCTCTTGGATTAATGAGACTGACGTGTCATGTAGCATGGTTATATTGGTCTTGTGATGGATGACTTGTGAGATAATGATTTGGGTTTTTAATTGGTTGGTATAGGATATTACACCCATTTTCTAGGTGATATAGTAATTGTACATGTCTTTGACATATGATACCATTAAAATCATAAATCTATTAGTGGTCATGTGTTATGTGAGGCTGGATGGTTTCAAATACTTGAAATGTGAATAGTTTATTGGGATTTGTGATAAAATGTGAAAAAGTATATCCATGGTAAATGAAGCATGAAGAATGTATTAGGTGCTATGGAATGATTGATGTGGGTAAATAATTTTCAGGTATTGACATGATGGAACATTGCTCAGGGAGAGATATATACACCTATCGATGGAATATTTGTGTATTCTATGTTTAGAGAAGATCATTCCCAATATACTGACATCATCATGAGTTTGATGTGATTTAATTATCTATTTATTGAGCTATATAAATGTATTTTCTATTTTAATGAACGTATTCCTTGGAACATTCCATGAAAGAGAGGTATAAGGTAGATCATGTGGTGGGAGTTCACTTTTGGCTATTTGGGAGTGGGATGTTAGTCAGTAGTGGGTAACCGAGATGTGAAAAGGTTCATGTGAACTTCGGAACAGTTGATATATAGTCATTTTACATTCATATGTCATTGGATAAATGGAACTGGGTACTGCTAGACTTCTTGGTAAATGATAGGTACAGTTTCGAATAAAGACTTTGGTGGAATGCATGTGTGGGTGTTAAGCCTGAGTTAGTTTGTGATGATCCAAGGGTATCAGATCATAAATGAACTAGTGTTTATCTTGTGACATATAAATAGAATTGAATGGGGAATGTTTTTTCCATGACATAAGACTAGAAGTCGAGTATTAGCTTCAGGTAGTGTGCTCAGAATGATATCCTTGTACCTCGGGACAAAGACATTTTAGATATAATTTGGGTGACATGTCAGCTGCCAAATAAGAGGTTTTCAAGAATAGTCATATAGAGTTTTTTTGGACATATTTTTCTTGAATAGTTGTATGAAATTGGTGAAAACCCACCTTATTCACACCATTGGGAGGAGACATGAGTATTTTAAAGTCCGGACGAGTAATTTTAAGGTAAAAATGCAATAGTTGTGTTAAAAATGAATGATTGGGATCCAACAATCTAGATCACTACGAAAATAATGAGCAGTGTTCTCATGGGTGACAGGGAGTAGTGAATGAGAAGCATTCCAAAAGTGTCATTACGATGCTAGGGGCATGTTTTTATGAAATTATGACAGCGAAATCATCTTGTCTTGAAATTGATCATTAAAAGAAATAAACTATGGTTAGGATCGCTATAAATGGTTGATAGGATGGAAAATGACATGATGATAAATGGTCTTTGATAGGATCAAGTTGGCACTATCTTGATGTTTTGATAATGGTTACAAACACTGGATCAGGTATTAGCAGTTTAAGTGTTGTGTGATTAAAGATTAGCTGAAATAATGTAGGCTATTCAAAAATGAAATTCTATTGTTTAAATAGAGTTTACTACCCTAGTAGGTTGGGTTGATCATTTATATTTCTACCTATAATTATCATGGTTGATAAGAACTAATGTTTGGGGGTTGTAATATTTCGTGATTTTGTTATTGTAAATTTCATAATTAAATTGAATTTCTAATTAATGGATGGGTCAATTATTGATCAGATATTCTGAATAGAAATTTGATGGTTGAGATGCCTGTAAATAATATTTTATGATGTGTTTTGAGGTTCAGAATGTGTTGCAAAGGTTTTGGGATTATTCTGTGCCTTTAGGGAATGAACAAAAACTTTTAGAAAAGTGTATCCTAGGGTGCATGGTTAATTCATAGTTAGTTCTAACCATGTGTCCCGGTTTCTATAGGAACATGGTTGGGTAAAACCTAGTGAAAATCTAATGATTACCAGGTGAGTGTCTAAAATAAACAGCATGCATGATGCAAGGTTGGAACACATTTTATTAAACCTTATGCTATGCTCGTGCATGGTGTATGGTGTTTAGGCAACGCTCAACGAACTGTTAGTTCATGGTTTGGGAAACCATGTGGCCAAACCATGGGTCTTATTAAAAGGGTGTAGTTACCCTTCCATCACCAAAAATCCTTAATAGGTCGCCACAATGTTTTCTTCTCTTTTCCACCCTTGTGCAATCTATCCCACTTATCATATGCTTCTCTTCTTTAAACCCTGTAACATGGGTGTTCTTGGTGGCCTTCCATGGTGATTTTAGGTTTGATTTCACCCCCAGTAAGCTCCTTGAGTCCCTTCCTTTATTCATTATAATTATTTTATTTCTCTAGTTATGGTTTTTATTCCTAATTTCTATGGAACTTGGTGGAATTGGATTCCAATTTTAGGGATTTATCTTTACCAAGTAAGTGTATTTCCTAGTAGGCCATCTGCACTTCATTTAGGAATGTTGCATGGGTGATTTTTCTAGTCTTTGAAGATTAAATTATTTTTTTGGACAATTGTCTTAATGTTGCATCAATGGTTTTAATCTCGGTTGTAGGATGGTGATTTTATAGGAGTTATTTGTAACTTTTAGTGTTGGTCGGAGTGGATACTAGGGAGGGGGTGAATTGAGTTCCAATTAAAAATTTATGTTCAAAACATTCTGTTAAAATCCCCCAATTAAAAACTATGTTAAAATGTAGTGAGTTTGTAAAGCTGTAAGGGTTGAATTGGGTTCTCAAAATATTGATTAGGTCTCAGTTAATTTAATCAAAAGATTAAATTATCTTTTGAAACTAACCTACTGATTTACAGTAGTTACAAACACTTTCTAGATTAACTATCAAAGTAACATTAAAACAATTTTATATTTAAAATTAATTAGCAGCGGAATATACAATATAAAATATATTTTAGACTTAATCTAAGATGAACAGCAGATATAACCAAGAGGTTCAGTCTCAAGACGAGACTTAGTCCTCTCAAATAATTTATATAAATTTTTATTCACACCCTGGATCAGGGTAAACAACAATACAAATACTGTCCAGGTACTAATACCTCTACCGCAGTTCTTTGTGGGAAAAAAACAATAGCACACTGGTAGTCTAGGTCCTACTTGACCTCTACCACTATCCATAGTGGGATACAAGAGATTTATAGATTGTTTGTGTGAGGATTTAGAAATCCTCTAGTTTAGCACAAGAGATAGTGCGAGTATAGAATATACAGAGTACACACACTACTCAAAAGGTAAATAAAAGAATAACTGAGAGAGTAGATATGAGTTTAAAATTCTCTAGTGATTGGAAGGGCGGCTCTGGACTTCTTTGATTAATCAAGAGTACTTCTGAGTCCTTCTAGGATTTTTGTCTGAAAAATAGAGGGTAGTTTACTTCAGGTTCAATTTGATCAACTTGAGTGCCAGAAGACATCATTGTAGATCTTCACTCCTTGTCTTGAGCTTAGCTTCTGTTCTCTTCTCATATGAATGGCCTTGTGTATGCCCAGTGTTCTTCCAGTATGGATGTAGCCTTTCTTTTCTGTGTGTATGTGCCACTTTTCAGCACTCTTCAACACTCTTCAACATTCTTCATCACTCTTCAACACTCTTCATCACTCTTCAACACTCTTCAACACTCTTTAGAACTCTTCAGCACACCTTTTTCCCAGCCTTTTTCCTTCCCTTTATAGATTTGAGCTCTGGTAATAGGAATGATTAACTTTTTACAAGTACGAGGTATGGTTCCCCGACATGCCAAAAACTATCATTAAATAACATTAATTTCATTAAAATCATCAAATATGACCATTGCTAAATAAAAAAATAGAAATATAGTTTAGGGAAATAGTGACTGGTTTTCAATCGGCAGCTCCTTATAACAGTGAGCTTGTAGCAATAACTCCTCTATATCAGTAGTTGTTACTGCTTGTAACAGTAGCACCTTGTATCAGTCAGTGGCTCATTGTATCAATGAACTTCTATCGGGAGACTTGAGTAACGGTGAGTTTCTTTATATCAGTGAACTTCATAGCGTTATAATTACTTATACCGGTAAACTTAATCTAACGGTAGCTCTAGTGTAATGTTGGATCTTATTGGTAGACTTTGTATCGGTACCGTGTGCATACCGGTAGCTGCATTCTGTGCCAGTGATTAGGTGCATACCGGTGGACATATGCACACTGGTAAACTTGTTCTATCGGTAGCTCTGCTTCTATCGGTAGCTATCTGTATCGGTGGACTTCATACCAGTAGCTCTGTGTATCGATGACCTTTTCTTATCGGTGACCATCTCTATCAGTAGACTAAGTACCGGTAGGTCTGTATCAATTGATTTGATCATATCAGTGACTTAACACTTTCTATGCAAAACATATACAGATTTAGTTAGAATTATTTCAAAGTATGATTAAACCTAGATAAACATATTCTAATTATTATTTTGATATTCAAAATAAATATATATATATATAGAATTATAAGCACACATAAAGATTATCAAAACATATTAAAGCATGACTGGGATTAACAAAATAGGTGAGGTCAACAATCTATTCATTTATGATAATCAGATATCATGGTATTATAAACCAATAAAATCAATAATGTATTAGTTGATATAGCATGAACATAATTGTATCAGAGGTAAATATAAAAACAAATGTAATAGAGTTACAAACCAAAAGTTTCATAGGTAATATAAAATAGAAAGGTAGCATAGAAAAATAAAAAATAAATGTATCAAAGATAAGATAGCAATGGTACATATTAAGCTCATATTGCTCACTTTGTGTACAATAGATGTACCCTTATATATCAAAGGCAGAGTTATAGCATGAAGTTTATGTGATCATATTATTACCTTTTATACTCTCCCTTTTATATACATATTTTCCCTTTTATATTCTCCCTTTTATATACAAATTCTCCCCCTTTGTGATTAGAAAAAATGATGGGTGAAAAGAATGTATTAGAGTAAATGAGAAATAGAGAAAAGAAAACAAGACCATAGATATATGTCGTGGGGCAAAAGGCACAAGTGAAATACAAAAGTAATACAAATAAAATAAAAATTATTCCCATCAATGGTCCTAGCCAGCAATCAATCCACCTCCTAAATGTCCACGTGGGATTTTCCTTTCAGATCCGAGGTAGACTCAGACTGTGTGGAGTCAGGTGGAGGCTTAGGAACACGAGAAATGATCAGAGGAGGCTGAGCTACTGAAACTGTTCCTGACCTGTACTGTGTATCTCATTGAGTGATCATAGGAGTAAGGCTATTGATGGCTTGGACTGGAGTCATCTGAGCAGGAGAACTAGTAGAGGAAGATTTAGGTAAAGGTATATGGACAATCACTGGCCGAGCGTAAACATTTAAGAAAGGAAACTATATATTTCTGAAATCCATAATGATTCCACCTCCCCTCTCCATTGTAGACAAAAATTCATCCTTATTTTCCAAAAATTTATTCAAGGCTGGAGTTAGCTCCCAGATTTTTCTTACTTGTTTTCGGAATGCATGATTGACTGGTGGTAGCTTCATGTTTTCTAACATAAGCATGAAATTATTATTGAGATGATGCTTGGTGTAAACCCTTTTGAAATAATAATCGACTTTGTCCTTGACTTCCTTTTGAGAAGTAGTAGCCTCCCTCATAAAACTCTGAACTATTTGTCCAATATCCGTAGTGGTAGACACCAGTTGACTTAGGGAAGATGAGTCCACAGATCCCCGGTTGAAGTTGAACCAATCTCCTCCTTCATCAAAGCTCTAATATGATCCAAATATATTGAAGGTTTGGAAGCAAGAGATCCAATAGAAAAAGCCACAGTTTCCCTGAAACTCTTAGTTAGGCCACTGATAAGATTCTTTATAAGAGAATCCTGAGTACTGACATGATTCTCCACTAAATTCTTAAAGCCCACAAAAACTGAAACCATCTGGCTCAGAACACTTTTTACATATGCAAAATCCTTATCTGCTTGTGATTTAGAACTCATATACGATTCCAGAGAGACAACTGATTGCTTTATGAATTCAACATCCTCTTCCATGCTAGAAATCTTATTCTGGAAAGATATCATTCCATCCACCATCTCAGCCACAGAGGTTGACACACAACACCCAAGAGAGAGTTCAAAAGATCTTTCCAAGAATCTCAGCTCCTCAATAAAAAAATTCTTTAACTCAGCAATAGAAGATTTAAAAAACTATTTCATTTAATCCTTCAAAGATTCAAAATCATCCTTGGTGATTATATTTTCAAAAAAAACAACAAGAGCTCTTTCAGATACTATACTGGCCACAGAGTCATCCATAACAATCTGAATAGATGACACCAGTGAAGATTCCATTCTCCTTACTTCTTCCACAAAACTGGCTTTAAGATCAGACTTTAACTTATCCAGATCATGTTTTCTTACCACATATTCAGGTAATAACTCATACAGAATGTCATAATTGACTTTTGGTCTCTGAAGGGATGCCTCATTATCATAATCAGGGTAATATAATCCACAAACTACAAAACTTGGGTCTTCTGCCCTGTCTTTAATATCATTGTCCACTGAAACACTTCCAAATCTGGTTGGATGATCCCCCTCAACTGGTACATTATCCTGTATAGAAATAGCACCCTCAGCTGCTTGGTCTTCCCCATCAAAATCCTCCACAACCATCTCTAATTCTGCAATAAGAGGAGGCTCCTCAAGAATAGGTACAGGTCTATCAACTTCATCAAATTCCTCAGCCAACAATGAGTGTCCAGTCAGTGGACTAAGGCTCAAGGTGATAGAAATAGATGTGACATTTTCATAAACTTCTTCTCCATTCTCTTGAGCATCCCCTTCCTAATCTGATCTCTGCTAAATTTCCTTTTCTTATGATACAATTTCAGGAGTTGGGCTAGGAGGCCTGTTTGGATATCGTCCATCTACTGTAGAGGAATCATCCTCTTCTGAATCATTACTATACTCTAGCCCCTCTTCATCAGGTCCTAGACCTGGATCCCTAACATCCTTAGGCCTAGAAGGATGATCCACAGGATTAAACTTATCATATAACTTCTTATCATTAGTAACCCACTCTCTTTTCCATGGATTCCAATTAATCTTCATGTACTTACATACTGTGCTTGTGATACAGAAGTTGTTACTTACCACCACTGTCTCATCCTGAGACTCAGCTACTCCTTTTACTTTGATCATCACTGAGATCAACTTGGAAAAGAATAAGGCATTGGTTTTTGACTTTGGCCTGGTCATATCCTCAATCTGAACCATTATCAGCCTGCACAAATTTACCTTAACAACATGTCTTAACAGATGCATCACGTAAATATCCTAGTATTTGAGATTTGAAAAATCCCCTCTCATTGGAATTAAAACATTTTGAATGAACTTAAACTGCAACCGGTTCTCTCCATTCATTTATGCAAACACTAATTTTATAGTAGTGCCATCTCCTGTTAGCTCTTCCAAAGCAGTTTCATACTTACAGATATTACTGGTAGGAGGTACTGATTTCGAGAAATATCCAAAAACACCTTCATGTGGAACCTTCAGGCATTCAAACCACTGAATAGAAGAAAAATCTATCTCCTTTCCATTCACAAGAGATACTATCCTACTCTCAAATTCTGATTTCTCAAAACGAACATACTCATAGAAATATTTTACCAGCTTCGGATAGTAGGGGCCATTGTTGTTCGAGAAGCATTCTAACCATTTCTGATCTTCCAGAACTTCTAGAACTAATGATTTACCTGACATTATCCCTTCTGTGTGCAGCTCCGTTTTTGCTACTATCTCCCTTTGAACAAGATGTGGATTTGTGGGTTTCTTCACTTCACTTCCACTGCTAGACTCACCATTGATTCTCTTAGCACTCAATTCATCTTCCTTTCCACTTATTGAAGGCCTCTTTACTCTTGCCATTGAATCGCGAGGCTTAGGGTTCAATGGTTTGAGAGCAAAGGTTTAAATGTAAGGGGGTCGAGGTGGATCAAGAGAGGTTGAGACTTGTGTTTTATCATTTAGAAATCATAAAGAAAATAAATAAAACATAATAAACATAATGTAAACGATATAGATTCTGGTGGCTAATGATTAAAAACATTGAAAATAGTGTGACCCAATAGTAATACGTACTGGTGAGAATTCCTAACAGTGATGTTTATCTAATAGTTTGGTCCACTAATGGTGAGGTCCATACTGGTGAGGTATAACAGTGAGGTCCATATAGGTGAGGTATAATAGTGATGCTTCTAACGGTGAGGTTTCTAACGGTGAGGTTTTTAAAGGTGAGGTTTCTAACGGTGAGGTTTCTAACAATGATCTATCATTCCTAACTCATGTATATTGTATCATAACCTATCCAAACATAAAGTCTTGGTAAAAATGTCAGCTAATTGATGTTTAGTACCTATAAATTCAAGAGTAATATCACCTATTTGGTAATGATCTCTTAAAAAGTGGTGCCTTATATCAATGTGTTTGTTCCTAGAGTGAGATACATGGTTATTTGAATTGTTAATTGCACTAGTGTTATCGTAGTTAATAGATAAGTGTCAGATTTGATATCCATAGTCCAACAAAGTATGTTTCATCCACTAAATTTGTTCACAACAACTACTAGTAGCTATATAATCTACTTCAGTAGTAGAAAATGCAACAGAATTATGCTTCTTACTACACCACGATACTAAGGATTTTCCCAATAAATGACATATTCCAGATGTGCTTTTTCTATCTAACTTGCAACCAGAAAATTCATCATCTTAATAACTCATTACGTCAAAAGATTTTCCATTTGGATAAAACAATCCTAAGTTAGAAATGTGTTTAACATATTTGAACATTCTTTTAAAAGCAAGAAAATGGGATTATTTTGGATTTTATTGAAATCTTGCACACATACACACACTAAAAATAATATCTGGTCAACTAGTAGTAAGGTAAAGTATACTTGAAACCATTCCTCTGTAATTGGTTTGATCAACTGGTTTCCTAGATTCATCAATGTCTAGCTTGCAAGTGGTACTCATGGGTGTATCAATTTACTTAATACTATCTAAATCAAAACTTTTTAAAAGATACTTTGTATATTTACTTTGATTTAAAATAATAGAATTTTCATTTTAAAAAACTTGAAATCCAAGAAAATATTTGAGTTCTCCCATTAAACTCATTTCAAATTCATTTTTCACACTCTTTGAAAAATTAGTACATAAAGAATGTTTAGAAGATCCAACAATAATATCATCTATGTATAGACCCAAAGATTGACATACATGGACATTACATTACTTTAGCGGAATACTTAATACATAAAAAAAATAGACACACAAGGACCGTAATAGTTTAGTGTCTTTGGAAACATGGAACGTAATCTTCTAATCGTGGTGAAAGATCTTCAACATATCCCATAAAGATCTTCCCATTTTTTTCTTACATAAAACCTTTCTTTATATCCTGGGGAAAAGAAAACATAAAAAAGGGTGAGCTCAAATTCTCAGTAAGGGTAATCATGGATAAAATAAAACATACCATATACATTTGAACTTAAAAACATGAACATATTGTTTAAACATCAAAAGCATGAAAAATGACATAAAACATGGATGTACGTAAGGGATTGATCATAAAGAAACATTAAGAATGATAAAATAGCATGGGAATAAAACATGTAATTGTGGCATCCATTAAGCACATGTAATGATTTCCATAGTAGCCAAGGCATTGCTGCCAAGACCATCATAGTGGTCAAAGTCTCATTCTGAATCGAGTTCACTCCTCGTTTCAGTCCTGTAACACTGAACCAGATTAACTTACCATTCCAGCCATTTCTATCTCATGAGATATAAAATCTTTACCCAATGCATTGGAGGGAGATATAGGTCCCACCCATCTCATAATGAAATCATTATTACTTGTGGCACAAAATGAACTTACATCATTCATAATAACCCATCAAATGAAATGGATTTCATAAACATCATCCCATCATCACATAATCCATATAAAAGAAATGGATATCAATTCATAATGAGAAAAGTGAAACCATGTAAATTATAGAGACTTTATACTTGAAACATACACATATGAAATAATGTCATCTTAGATGTAAAATGGTTTTGATAAAACACTTGAAATGAATTCTTGAGGAAAATATCCTTTCTTTTTCAAAATAAATTTCTTTTCACAAATCGTCATGAAATTTTAAAAGAAAAAGATTTTTTTAAAATATGCATGAAATATTTTGGAGGAAGATTCATGAAAATATGGCTTTATAAAACCGTAAAAATCCTTTCATTTCGTATACGTTAAAAAAACATTCTTCTCGTACTTTTGCCGGAAAAGTCAAAAAAGTACCTCGTAACGTAAAAAAAAATAAAGATTCCTTACATACCGTGTAGTAAAAGTCAAAAATGGGTAAAAAGGGCATTAAACATACATGAAACCATTTTTAGAAAACATGGGCTTGGATGATAAAGATAACCCCAGTAAATACTTACAAATAAACAATCTCAGATAAAAATGAGATTGATAAATTATCCCTTACCTTAGGTCTGATATGCTTCGTACGTATCTGAACCTCCTGTATGATGATTTAAATAATGTTATTGACTTATTACAGAATCATATTAATTGTTATGATATCATATATGGTTCACTTATGACGTTATATTACCCGTTCTTTTTCAAATTCCATGTTAAAGAGTGTTTTGGGTAAAATCATTTCATTTGTCGTCCGTGTTTTGACGTGTAATTATTTGTATGATTACTTAGATCATGATTACTGACATCCATAATGTACAACATTATTTGTATATAATATATATTCAGAATATACATATATGTAATAGATTGATAAATGGAACGAAATACACCGTTCATGGAGACGGTAGGCCGTACGTATGCATGAACGTTGTTTTCGTTTCCTCATTGAATTGAATGGAATTAATTGGATGAAATACATACATACATATATATATATATACATAAATCTAGTATCATTATTATGTCATATATTTCATGATTACTTGTTATATATACTTTATAAGCATTTATGAATGGTTAATCATTGAGAATGAATCTCATCGCGTCGTGGAGACGGTATTCCCTACATACGCACGAGCGATGATATCGTTCCCATGATCGTGGAATTTTATTGGAGTGTATCTATACTATTACAGAATCATTATAACTTTACAATAATCATATATAGTTATTATTTACACCATTATACCCATCCAAGTACGGTGGTGGTGGAAAATATATTACACCACGGCGTGGAGACGGTATTCCGTACGTACGCACGCGCGGTGATTTCATTTTCCGTAGGATGGATAGATGGTGAAATAGGGTTTTTTCATACTTATAATAACATATCAGTATATTATTGATACTGATGTTATTACTTCATAATGAAAAAACCTAAGAAGAAGAAGTGGAAGAAGATATAAAGGTGAAAGAATCGGTAACAGAAATTACCCCTTCTTTGAAGCGCCTCTTTGAGACCTCCACTTAGGGCACTATAATTGGTCTTTGAAGAATACCAGGACCTCTAGGATGTTTATAGGGAAGTGGAGAAGAGAATTGGGCAGGGGTTGTCTGAGATTGAAGGCTAAAAGTTGTGTGTGTACGAGAGGGAGGAGGTGCCCTTTTATTTGGGAGGAGAGGGGCACCTTAGGAATTCTTAAAAATATTAATTTATAATAAATCTAAACCCACTTAAAAACATCCAAAAATGACTCGTATTTGAATATTAGATGATATAGGGTTGTAATCTCATCAACAAATCAAATTTAGACTTGTTTGGATCTTATTTTAAACCTTATCATTTTGATTTATCCTTATTTAATCTATTTATGTTTATTTGTGGTAATAAAATTCTAAATTTTAAATTATAAAAATAATTACTTATTTGTTGTTAATTTTCCATAATTGTTTACTTTATAAAATTATAGACCATATAAATTTAAATTTATAATTTTTTAATATTTTTGTGATTTTTAAACAATTTTATAATATGTTATTTTTATAAAATAACAATAGTGTCAATTTTGACACTATTCATTTATTTGAATTTAAATAAAATATATATAGAAGATATGTTCAAACTAAAATCTTTAATAGATTCATAAAATGTCATATGTATATAGAAAATTTGTTTAGTACATTAAATAGTTCATATAATATTTATTTTATTATTTTTAAAACCATTTATTTGGTTTATCTCTTAATAAAATAAATACTACAACATTTTTGTATAATTATTTTATATACATATTTGTTGCATAAAAATTAAAAAGAAAATCCTATGATGAAGATAACCCTATTACCTTTCACAATAATACTTCTAATAGAATTTATCATCTTAAAATATAAATATTTAAATTGTTATATTTATTAAATTATGAAGGTGACAACTTTGGCATCATTTAAGATAAAATAATATAAGTGTCATAATCGCTTTTATAAGGCTCCAAATGGTCCAATATTCGACCATTGGATTATTATGGTTTACATTTACATGAAAAATAAGTTTTTGTCAGGGTTTTATGCATTTTATGGTCACTATTAGTTTAATAAAAACTATATTCTTGATTTTTCACTAGATAAACAATTTCTGCATCACTATTGTGTCATAATTAATGATAATTATTTAATCCCTAACAATTATAAATAAATTCATATGATGTAGATAATTTTATTATATTTATGGAGACTACTCATGTTAGATGTTTCATGAAGTTTATCACTAAATTAAAATTAATATACTTATAAGATTAAAGAGAGTGACATGTTGTCACTTTCTTTGGTTTTAATAATAATTAAGTTATTTTCATGGGAAAAAGTCCATTAAATGAATCTAATCCGACCCTTAGGTGATATGGGTATACTCTTAGCCATCCAATAGAATTTTTACATGTGTTAGGGTAATTTTACAATATTATATTTACCCTTAATTACCCGATTTACCTTTAACTATGGTAAATAAAATTTACCGTAGTTACTATTCATAATTCCCAAAAATAAAAAGTAGCTTATTGACATAATTTGGACCCACAGATTCCAAATATGGAATCCATTTTTCCAAATTCAATACACAAAAGTTTCAGAAATTAAATTAAATTTAATCCCGTTGTCGAAAGAAAACGGGTGTTTTCTTTAAAATATTACAAAAGATTGAATTGATTTAACCTATGAATTTAATGTAAAATCAATGCTAATGACATACATTATATTAAATGGTAAAAATATATTCTATTTATACTTTAAAAAAATTCAATATTATAATTTAACCATATAAATTATTGCGATGAAAGAAGTTGTTTTAAATTAAAATGTAGCGTGTTTTTACTATTCATCAAAATATGAAAGTTACCAGAATAATATGAAAAATTTATCCAAAGTAAATTTTTATTTCTTGATTCCAAAGAAGAATTTTATTTTGTCAAATTGAACTTAGAACAATGTCAAAAACTAGATTTAAAGTGGGTGGACCATCAAAAGGCGGCAAAACTGCATTTTTTGAAAAATACTTATTTTACCCGAAAAATTTATTTTGTTCTTATACCATGTTCTAGAAAATGTGTAAGATGAATAATAATGTTATAAAATTAAAATTTTAGTTAATACTATTCATAACGTCTAGTTCATAATAATAATATAATAATATATCATTGTTTAGTAAAACTCGGTATTGCGTACAACACACGCTCTCGAGAAAGGTCGTGATTGCGTGTAATGCAAGCCAAGTTAGGGTTGCTTGTTGTGCAAGAATCATTCGTTGTTTCATATAACGGAATCCAACCATATTTATACATTGAATATATATATATATACTCAATTTTGCGTAGAATAACTATTATCAAAATTGTGTGTAGCATGATCCAAGAATAGTGTTGCGTATACTGCAAGTTAATATGGTGTTGCGTATATCACAAGGTAATCTTGGTGTAGCATAAAACATAAGACATTAATGAAATTAAAAGAATATTTTTCATAAAATCTCGGGTTGTTACATTCTACCCCCCTTAAAATCAGTTTCGACCTCGAAATTCGTCGGGGTTATAAATGGTTTACTACTCGAAAGTTTGTTTAATAGAAACCCACATTGTAAAATGGAATACCAAAACATGGATTTAAAAACTAAATTATGAAATTTAATGGTTACCCAAATTAACTCATCACTGGGTTTCCACGTAGGGAACATAGGTGAAAATATGGATATGGAAGAAAAATCTGACCATCAAGTTCTGATGGACAGTGGTAGAGAACATGGCTATGAAAAATCCAACAATCACAAAGCTATTGATTTGTGATGATCTATGGTACCATCTAGTTCATCGGATATAAGGGAACTAGGAAAACATTTTTGGTTTTCAAGATCATTTCCCTAAAGTTGATGAATTAAAAGAAATACTTACATGATTTTGGTACAATCTCACTGTTGCTCGTGAATTGAACAATTTACACTTCATACCTTAATGAAATGAAGTTGAATTTGTTATTCGTGATGTGTTAGCAAATCATGTGATAGAATGATGGGTCATTCCATATTTTTCAAACAAAAGGTTGGAAAAAGTTATAAGTCCATCTTATGGTTAGATTAATCATATATGGTTCCAAAAATGAACTTATACTTCATATATCATACCGCTTAATAAAATAAAACTAGTTTCTACTAACCAGGGACTTCCTGTAGGCCAGTGGTAGGTGATAAAGGCCCGTTGCACTTCGGTTGTGGGTTCGATTCCCACAGCCTTGTCCGACGCGATGGGTTGTCGCCCGTCCTGCAGATTGTCCTTTTTCTAAAACTACATTACTATAACATCCGATAAATAATATCGAAAAAAAACTTCTATCCTTAAACAATACTAACTTATGTCCAACATAATCCATTCCAATCTTTAGGCTTATCCATAATACTGCAGTCCACTCTCATATTATAGTGAAAACGATTACCAGAGATTTCATATAACAAGCATGTTAATTCCATCATTGATCCCCATATATCATAAGATGTGTATTGTTGGTCACATTCCAAACATTTGAAGGCCTTAATCATGTATTATCTTGAAAAATGAATACCCATTGAATCTTAGTGAAAACATGAATGATGTCAAAAGATAACTCTTTCCACATACCAAAATCTAAAAATTCGATATACTCAAACCATGATATAACCTTCTCCTTATATCAGTCATGAGCTCAGGAATACTGTCAAACATTTCATTTTCTTCTTATCCCTTCATTATGTGCATATCATCTTTTTTCCAAAAATATCTCAATCACCATCCATGGTTACCGGTACCATAAAATTATTGAAAACCACAATAGACCAATACATAGATATTCTAATATACCATAAAAGTACCTCAATAACATTATTCTTGAATACCAATATAGAAACACTTCAAACCATCATCTTCAATGATTTTCCTGGAAGATTTCCTTACATAATTTAGAAGTAACTTTTTAGGTCAGGTCATTGAGTTGGGTAATGCCCATGTTCTCCACAAATAAGACATTGAACTCCATAACAGTCTATCACTCTATGTCCCTTTTCTCCACACATATAACATTTATCCCTTCATTTGAGGTATTCCTCGAGGTTCTTCTTCCCTTCTTTAGAAATCTCAATCTTCCTTTCTTTATGCTCCTCAACATGCGAACATGCATAAAAGTCTATCTTCCTCTTATTTGATGAATTAGGAATACCACTAAATTTCACCTTGTTAATCATATATCGCGATGACTGATTTGGAATAATCACAATATCTTTCTCTCTAGGCATTAAGCAATTTTTTTGCTCATAGTCACAAATTTTTCCATTGAATTCAATGCTAACCGAATTCTTTCTGGTTCCCTCCATTGACTAAAACACAAAAATAATTCTGTGAGAGGAAAAAATAATACAAGGAAAATAACATAATCAAGGGGGAGAACCTTTAACATCTAACATCCTAGGTTTAATTCTAATATCGTTACCATAATTCTAGGACTATAAACTATACTTATTCTTAACCTTAGGGACATCCCTAGACATACCTTAGAAATATCTCTAGGGATCTCACTAAAGTTATCGCATCGTAGTTTCCAAAGGTTGACTAAACCTTTCCTCTGATACCAACTGTAAGGACCCAAAGCTTGACGTACATGGAAATTACATTACTTTAGTGGAATACTTAATATATAACAATAATAGACACACAAGGATCGTAATAGTTTAGTGTCTTTGGAAACTTGGAACGTAATCTTCTAATCATGGTGAAAGATCTTCAACATCTCCCATAAAGATCTTCCCCTTTTTTTCTTACCTAAAACCTTTCTTTATATCCTGGGGAAAAGAAAACATAAAAAGGGTGATCTCAAATGATCAGTAAGGTTAAGCATGGATAAAATAAAACATACCATATACATTTGAACTTAAAAACATGAACATAATGTCTAAACATCAAAAGCTTGAAAATGACATAAAACATGGAAGTACGTAAGGCATTGATCATAAAGAAACATTAAGAATGATAAAATAGAATGGGAATAAAACATGTAATTGTGGAATCCATTAAGCACATGTAATGATTTCCATAGTTTCCAAGGCATTGCTGCCAAGACCATCTTAGTGGACAAAGTCTCATTCTGAATCGAGTTCACTCCTCGTTTTAGTCCTGTAACACTGAACCGGATTAACTTACCGTTCCAGCCATGTCTATATCCTGAGATATAAAATATTTACCCAATGCATTGGAGGGATATATAGGTCCCACCCATCTCATAATGAAATCATTCTTACTTGTGCCACAAAATAAACTTACATCATTCATAATAACCCAAAAAATTAAATGGGTTTCATAAATATCATCCCATCATCACATAATCCATATAAAAGAAATGGTTATCATTTCATAATGATAAAAGTGAAACCATGTAAATCATATAGACTTTATACTTGAAACATACACATATGAAATAATTTCATATTATATGGAAAATGGCTTTGATAAAACACTTGAAATGAATTCTTGAGGAAAATATCCTTTCTTTTTCAAAATCAATTTCTTTTCACAAAACGTCATGATATTTTAAAAAAAAGATTTTGTTTAAAATAGTCATGAATTCTTTTTGAGGAAGCTTCATGAAAATATGGCTTTATAAAACCATAAAAATCCTTTCATGCCGAATACGTTAAAAAACATTCTTCTCGTACTTTTGCCGGAAAAGTCAAAAAAGTACCTCGTAACGTAAAAAAAATATTCCTTACATACCGTGTAGTAAAAGTCAAAAATGGGTAAAAAGGACATTAAACATACATGAAACCATTTTTAGAAAACATGGGCTTGGATGATAAAGATAACCCCAGTAAATACTTACAAATAAACAATCTCAGATAAAAATGAGATTGATAAATTATCCCTTACCTTAGGTCTGATATGCTTCGTACGTATCTGAACCTCCTGTATGATGATTTAAATAATGTTATTGACTTATTACAGAATCATATTAATTGTTATGATATCATATATGGTTCACTTATGACTTTATATTACCCGTTCTTTTTCAAATTCCATGTTAAAGAGTTTTTTGGGTAAAATCGTTTCATTTGTCGTCCGTGTTTTGACGTGTAATTATTCGTATGATTACTTAGATCATGATTACTGAAATCCATAATGTACAACATGATTTGTATATAATATATATTCAGAATATACATATATGTAATAGATTGATAAATGGAACGAAATACACCGTTCATGGAGACGGTAGGCCGTACGTATGCATGAACGTTGTTTTCGTTTCCCCATTGAATTGAATGGAATTAATTGGATGACATATATATATATATACATAAATCCAGTATCATTATTATGTCATATATTTCATGATTACTTGTTATATATACTTTATAATCATTTATGAATGGTTAATCATTGAGAATGAATCTCATCGCGTCATGGAGACGGTATTCCTACATACGCACGAGCGATGATATCGTTCCCATGATCGTGGAATTTTATTGGAGTGTATGTATACTATTACAGAATCATTATCACATTACAATATTCATATATAGTTATTATTTACAAAATTATACCCATCCAATTAAGGTGGTGGTGGAAAATAGATTACACCACGGCGTGGAGACGGTATTCCGTACGTACGCACGCACGGTGATTTTGTTTTCCGTAGGATGGATAGATGGTGAAATAGGGTTGTTTAATACTTATAATAACATATAAGTATAAGAGTGATACTTATTTTATTACTTCATAATGAAACAACCTCAGAATAAGAAGTTGAAGAATAAATAAAGGTGAAAGAATCGGTAACGGAAATTACCTCTTCTTTGAAGCTCCTCTTTGAGACCTCCACTTAGGACACTAAAATTGGTCTTTCAAGAATACCAGGACCTCTAGGATGTTTCTAGGGAAGTGGAGAAGAGAATTGGGTAGGTTTTGGCCGAGCTTGAAGGCTCAAAGTGGTGTGTGGTAGAGAGGGAGGAGGTTCCCTTTTATAAGGGAGGAGAGGGGCACCTTTGGAATTCTTAAAAATATTAATTTGTAATAAATATAACCCCACTTAAAAACCTCCCAAAATGACTCATATTCGAATATTATATGAGATAGGGTTGTAATCTCATCAAAAAATTAAATTTAGACATGTTTGGATCTTATTTTAAACCTTATCATTTTAATTTATCCTTATTTAATCTATTTAAAATTATTTGTGGTAATAAAATTTTAAATTTTAACTTATAGTAAATAATTACTTATTTGTTGTGAATTTTCGATAATTGTTTACTTTATAACATTATAGACAATATAAATTTAAATTTATAATTTTTTAATATTTTTGTGATTTTTAATCATTTTTATAATATGTTATTTTTATAAAATAACAATAGTGTCAATTTTGACACTATTCATTTATTTGAATTTATATAAAATATATACAGAAGATATGTTCGAACTAAAATCTTTAATAGATTCATAAAATGTAATATGTCTATATAAAATTTGTGTAGCACATTAAATAGTTCATATAATATTTATTTTATTATTTTTAAAACCATTTATTTGGTTTATCTCTTAGTAAAATAAATACTACAACATTTTTTTATAATTATTTAATATACTTATTTGTTGCATAAAAATTAAAAATATAATCCTATTATGAAGATAAATCTATTAACTTTTAAAATAATAAATCTACTAGAATTTATCATCTTAAAATCAAAATATTTAAATTTTTATATTTATTAAATTATGAAGGTGACAACTTTGGCATCATTTAAGATAAAATAATATAAGTGTCATAATCGCTTTTATAAGGCTCCAAATGGCCTAATATTCTACCATTGGATTATTATGGTTTACATTTACATGAAAAATAAGTTTTGGTCAGGGTGTTATGCATTTTATGGTCACTATTAGTTTAATAAAAACTATATTCTTGATTTTTCACTAGATAAACAATTTCTGCATCACTATTGTGTCATAATTAATGATAATTATTTAATCTCTAAAAATTATAAATAAATTCATATGATGTAGATAATTTTATTATATTTATGGATACTACTCATGTTCAATGTTTCATGAATTTTATCACTAAATTAAAATTAATATACTTATAAGATTTAAGAGAGTGACATGTTGTCACTTTCTTTGGTTTTAATAATAATTAAGTTATTTTCCTTGGAAAAAGTCCATTAAATAAATCTAATCCGACCCTTAGGTGATATGGGTATACTTTTATCCATCCAATATAATTTTGACATGTGTTAGGGTAATTTTATAATATTATATTTACCCTTAATTACCTGATTTACCTTTAACTATGGTAAATAAAATTTACCGTAGTTACTATTCATAATTCCCAAAAATAAAAAGTAGCTTATTAACATAATTTGGACCCACTGATTCGAAATATGGAATCCATTTTTCCAAATTCAATACACAAAAGTTTCAGAAATTAAATTAAAATTAATCCCGTTGTCGAAAGAAAATGGGTTTTTTCTTTAAAACATTGCAAAAGATTGAATTGATTTAACCTACGAATTTAATGTAAAATCAATGATAATGACATAAATTATATTAAATGGTAAAAATATATTCTATTTATACTTTAAAACCATTCTATATTATAATTTAACCATATAAATTATTGCGATGAAAAAAGTTCTTTTTAATTAAAATATAGCGTGTTTTTACTATTTATCAAAATATGAAAGTTACCAGAATAATATGAAAAAATTATCAAAAGTAAATTTTTATTTCATTATTCCAAATAAGAATATTATTTTGTCAAATTGAACTTATAAACATGTCAAAAACTAGATTTAAAGTGGGTGCGCCATCAAAAGGCGGCAAAACTGCATTTTTTGAAAAATACTTATTTTACCCAAAAAATTTATTTTGTTCTTATACCATGTTCTAGAAAATGTGTAAGATGAATAATAATGTTATAAAATTCAAAATTTAGTTAATACTATTCATAACTTCTAGTTCATAATAATATTATAATAATATATCGTTGTTTAGTAAAACCCGGTATTGCGTACAACACAAGCTATCGAGGAAGATCGTGATTGCGTGTAATGCAAGCCAAGTCAGGGTTGCATGTTGTGCAAGAATCCTTCATTGTTTCGTATAACGGAATCCAACCATATTTATACATTGAATATATATATATATAGTCAATATTTCGTAGAATAACTATTATCAAAATTGTGTGTAGCACGATCCAAGAATAGTGTTGCATATACTGCAAGCTAATACGGTGTTGCGTATAGCGCAAGGTAATCTTGGTGTAGCATACAACACAAGAAATTAATGAAATTAAAAGAATATTTTTCATAAAATCTCTGGTTGTTACAATCTACATAGATTTGTACTATCAAAACATCTTTAGAAATTATATTATTAAAGGAGTTGGGTCAGCAATCCCTTTAGTAAAACCTTTTCAGATAAGAAAATTGCTAAGTCTATCATACCAAGCTCTTGGAGCTTCTTTTAAACCATATAAAGCTTTAGAGAGCTTGAAAACTCGATTTGGAAAATGGGGATTAGTAAATCCAGGTGGTTGTTCGAAAAAAACATCTTTAACTATAAAACCATTTAGAAAAGCACATTTAACATCCATTTGATATAACTTGAAATTCAGATGAGCATCATAGGCATGTAGAATCTTAATAGCTTCTAATCTAGCATCAGGTGCAAAGGTTTCCTCATATTCTATTCCTTCCTCTTGATTATATCCTTTTTCAACTAACCTATCTTTGTTTCTAACTATATTTCCAGACTTATCATCTTTATTTCTAAAAACCCATTTAGTGCCTATGGTTAAAGTGTCCTTAAGTCTGTTAACTAATTCCTAGACTTTGTTTCCTTCAAATTGATTTAATTCTTCTTGCACATCCATTACCCAAAATTCATCATTGATTTCATCATTAACATTTTAAGGTTCTAACTGTGAAAGAATGGCTTGATGTTCAACCTAATTTCTTAGAGAAGATCTAGTCTGTGTCCCTCTATCAAGATTACCAAAAACAGCATATAGAGGATGATTCTTTAGAATCCTAGTTGATCTAGTAAAGGTGGGTCTAGAAATTTCCGGCTCTTCTCTAGATTCCAGCTCTACAGAAGCAGGTTCTGGAAAGTCTCTAGAACTAGATGTCATTACAACAGGTTCATTGATTTTATCATTAATGTTCAAAACAAAAAAAAAATCTTCTTCAAGATTTTCAAGAGAAGACTTAGGTTCATGGGGATCAGTTTCATCAAACATGATGTGAACATATTCTTCCACACATTTGGTTCTTTTGTTAAAAAATATATAGGCTTTTATAGTAATTGAATAACCTATGAAAATTCTTTTATCAATCTTGGATGCAAACTTGTCACTATTATCTTTTTTATAGAGAATAAAGACAATGAAACCAAAAACATTAAAGTAATTAACCTTAGGTTTTCTATGGTTCCATAACTCATAAGGGGTTTTTTGAGAACAGGTCTAATCAGAACTCTATTAATAATAAAACATGTTGTATTTACAACTTCATCCTAAAAGTAAACAGGAATTTCGTACTCATTACGCGTAGTTCTTGCAATTTCTTAAAGGGTTCTATTTCTTCTTTCTACTACACGATTCTGTTGAGGTTTCCTAGGGGCAGAAAAGTTGTGACTATAGCCATTATGTGAGCAGTAAGATTCAAACTCATTATTTTCAAACTCAGGACCATGATCACTTCTCAGGGTCTTAATCTTAAGTCCACTATGGTCCTCTACAGACTTGGAGTATTTAATAAAGTACGAACAAGCTTCACTCTTGTGAGCTAAGAAGTATACCCAAGTGTATCTATAGAAGTCATCTACTAAGACATAGACATAGTACTTCCCATTTAAACTAGAAACTCTAGAAGGTCGAAACAAATCCATGTGAACCAACTCGAGAGGTTGATAAGTTGAAACCTATTTCTTTGATTTAAAAGAAACTTTATGTTGCTTTCCCTTTTGACAGGGATTACAAACATTGTCTGTTGGGAATTTTAGTTGAGGTAGGTCTCTAACTAAGTTCTTCCTAGTCATTTTTATAAGTGAATGAATGTTTCAGTGTCCTAATATTATGTTCCACAGCCAAGACTCATTATGAAAATCATTTGTGAAAGTAATGTTTTGTTTAGCTAAATAATTTAAATCAACTGCATACACATTTTCATTTCTCAAAGCAGAAAATACTAAAACATTTTTAGAATTAAAAACATTACAAGAAAATATTTTCAAATTTAACAATGAAACCATCATCACACAACTGATAAATACTTAACATATTATATTTAGGTCCTTCAATAAATAAAACATTAGGAATTAAAACTAAATCAGTGTTACTATAATGGCCTAAACTGATGATTTTTCCTTTAGAGTTATCACCAAATGTGACATGGCCTCCATCAACTTTGATTAAACTCTTGAAGCATGAGTAATCTTCAAACATATTCCTTGAACATCCACTATCCAAGTACCATACCTTCTTATGAGAACTATTTAATCAAGTCCCCTACAAAACAGGTTTAAATGGAAAATGATTTTGGTACCCAAGTTTTCTTGGGTCCAGACAGGTTCTCAATCAAAGCTTTAGGTACCCAGATTTGTCTTATGGGTCTCAAATAATTTACATAATCGATAGATTTTTAAAGATAAACTTTATTTGATCTATAAACATTTGAATAACTAGTTGATGCATATAAATTCCCAGAACTAGAACTAGCTGCATTCTGTCCAGATTTAGGAATAAATCCAGTTTTAGTAATCTGTCTCTTTCCAAGCTGATAGCCTATTCCAGTGGTGTATTTTGGTGCCACTTGTTTTCCTAAAATTTGAGTAAAAGTATTATTTCCATTAGTGAATTTTTCTAATTACTTCCTTAATTTATCATTAGACAATTTTAGTTCAGTATTTTCATTATGGAATTGAGCATTGTTTTCCCTTTCTATATCAAGTGCAGATTTAACAAAGCTGGTCAAAGCGTGATGTTTCTTCAAAGTCTTATACTTGTCCTTCACTTCATTACCTGTCTCTTCAAACATATTACAGTATTCAAATAACTCTTCACCAGACATATTTTCAAATTCAGAATTAAAATCTACTCTATAATAATATAAATTTAAAGCAAGAGTATCCAATGTTACCATAGAAGTGTTTGTCATGAAAAAACATATTAGCTATTTGAGATTTTTCATCCTGAGAGGAATCAGAATCACTTGAACTTTCTTCTGAAGCACTCTAGGTTTCCTTCATGGCTTTCTTATATTTTTTGTCCTTATAGTCGTGTTTCTTCTTGAACTTTATCATTGGGAAGTCTGTCTTCACATGTCCTTTACTTTTGCATTCATATAATACTATCTCATCATACTTATTGTTTTTCTTCCAATCCTTCTTCAAATGACCTTTGTTGTCATATTTTTTTTATAATTTGGTTTTCTGAAGAATTTCTTCTTCCTATATAACTTCTTGAATCTCATGGCTATTTGAGCCATCTCTTCATCACTATCAGAATATGAACCTTCACTTGTTGAGCTTTCAGTAGGTATGTGACCTTTCTCTTTAACCTTTCTCTTTGAGGAAGAAGATTTAATTGTTACCGACTTTCTATTTGGTTCATCATCTTCTTCCTTGTATACTTTCAGCTCTTCTTCATACATCATAATATTACCAATTAATTCCATAACAGTTAGTGAACTTATATCACATGATTTACTTATTGAAACAGATGTGCCTCTCCACCTTTCTAGAAGACATCTTAGTATTCTCATAATCTGCTCCTTTGCAGGAACTGCTTTTCCAAGTGATCTCATAGTGTTGACAATCTCATTGAACCTAAGATACATGTCAAAAATAAGTTCATCAGGCGTCATTTTAAAATTATCATACTTAATAGCATATGTATTTAGTCTCATTTCTTAAACATTGGTTGTTCCCTCGTGAGAAACACCCAAAATATCCCAAATTTCATAAGCAGTTTTCCAAGCAGATATGTGATTAAATTCTTCATCTCCTAAAGCACAATACAGGGAATTCATTGCTTTACAATTACTATTTTAAGAAGTTTTAGTAGGTTCATCCCAAGTAGTTTTTTCTGTTTCTGGAATCTTATACTGAGTCTCTATAGAATTCGAGATGTCAAATCCCATACTATCTAAATAAATTTTCATTTTATGTTTCTATTGAGCATAATTTGTACCATTAAAGAACGGTGGCCTGTTGGTAGCATCACCTTATAGTCTATTATCCATAACAAGATTTTAGAAAATATATTTAAAGAGATAAAATGTAGAAGTAACAGAAATTTAATATCTTTATGATACAACTAAAATCACAGTTGAAAAGAAGAGTATTAAGAAACCCTTTATAAATAACAAAGAATCCTCTAATACCAAATGTTGGTCAGAGTGGATACTCAAGAGGGGGTGAATTGAGTTCCAAATAAAATTTTTTGTTAAAAACATTCTATTAAAATCCCCCAATTAAAAACTAAGTTAAACTGTAGTGAATTTGTAAAGCCGTAAGGGTTCGATTAGGTTCTCAAAATATTGATTAGGTCTCAGTTAATTTAATCAAAAGATTAAATTATCTTTTGAAACTAACCTACTGATTTACAATAGTTACAAAACTTTCTAGATTAACTATCAAAGTAACTTTAAAACAATTTTATATTTCAATGTAATTAGCAGCGGAATATAAAATATATAATATATTTTAGACTTAATGTAAGACGCATAACAGATATAACCAAGAGGTTCAGTCTCAAGATAAGACTTAGTACTCTCAAATAATTTATATAAATTTGGAACCACACCCTGGATCGGGGTAAACAACAGTACAAAGACTGTCCAGGTACTAAGACCTTTACCACAGTTCTTCATGGGAAAACAAAACAACAGCACACTGGTTGTCCAAGTCCTACAAGACCTCTACCAATATCCACAGTGAGATACAAGAGAGTTATAGATTGTTTGTGTGAGGATTTATAAATCCTCTTGTTTAGAACATGATACAATGTGAGTATAGAATATACAGAGTACACACACTGCTCAAAATTTAAATAAAAGAATCACTGAGAGAGTAGATATGAGTTTAGAATGCTCTAGTGATTTGAAGTGCAGATCTGGGATCCATTAATTAATCAGGAGTTCTTCTGAGTCCTTCTCTTATTTTTTTATGAAAAAGAGAGGGTCGTTTACTTCAGGTTCAGTTTGATCTACATGAGTGCAGGAAGAGATCATTGTAGATCTTCACTCCTTGTCTTGAGTTCATCTTGTGTTATCTTCTCGTATGAATGGACTTGTGTATGTATAGTGTTTGTAACATCCCAAGTAAGTAATGAATAATAGATATTTTTATCTATGTCTATTAATGAATTAGATAGTTTTTTAGAGGCTTAAAATGAAAATAAATCCAATCTTAAGCATGGAATACAGTAATATTTTTAAAAGATTGTTTTACTGCCTTTTGATGGAAACCCATTTTTAAATCCATCTTTTGACAATTTTATAAGCTTTTTTTGTCAAAATAAACTTATTATTTATTATTGGGACATCAAAATTTACTTTGTGTGAATTTTTGGTATTTTTCCGATAAAGTTCATTTTTTAATGAATAGTGAAAATGTTGTATTTTAATTCAAAACCTCTTTTTAATATAATTTATTTATATGATTAGATTATCTTTTGAGTTGGTTTTGAAGTGAAATTAGAATATATTTTTACCAGTTAATCCAATGGTGGTCATTGGAATCAATTTCACTTTGAAATTGGACTTAAACTGGTGTCAATCTTTTGATACTTATTGTTTCATAAAAACACGCTATTTGTCATGACAGCGGGAATTAATTATTAAATTAATTAATGTAACTTATATGATTTTAATTTTTTAAAATAGACATCATTTTTGAATTCAGAATATCAAATATAGCTTAGGGTGAATTTTTGGTATTTTTCTGAAAAACTTCAATTTTTGATGAATAGTGAAACCACTAAGTGGTACTTATAAAAACCGATTTTTCGTTTAAATGAAATTTTACTACTTCTGTGTTTTGAATTTTAAAAATCCGACATACATGGTTGTCATTAAGAAGTAAAATGTGGTTCAATGAGATTAAAATAATTTTTTGGTGAATAGTAACTCTTAAGTTCTTAATCACGATTAGAGGTAATTAGTGTAGTTTAAGGTAAAAATAATGCTTTAATAAAATGAGATGAGCTTGACAAATGTCCTACCCTCATTGGATGTGTCATGGACGACCAAGAAAATCCATGGGTCAACTTGGGGACCCCATGAATCCACTTTGGTTGGGAAATGACATAAATAACTTTTTATTTAATGTAAAAGTAAAAATGACACAAACATGATATGTTTTACTAAAACCATTTTTACATGGGGTTATCAAGATCGGATTTTTGATTATAAATAGTCATTTGAAATCTAAAAAGTTTTCCTACATCATAGTATTTTTTTATAATTTTTAGACTTTAAATAAATTAAATTATTTATGACATCATGATGATGCAGCAATGACCTCATTATTTAACAATTTAAATAAAATGGAATGATAATGTAAAATATAAGACCTACACATGTCCAAAACCTATTCGATGGGTGGATTTCGAACCCTTATCACCTTATCCTCGAAACACATCAATTTGGGACCTCTTAAATCCGAATACCATTTTAAAATAAAGTGACTTTTCTTTACCTTCCAAGAGTGTCCTTCCTCTCCTCTTATAAAAGGCCCACACCTCTACCTCCTTACCCACACTCCCAAAGCCTTTGGCTCGGCCAACCCCTGCCCATTTTCGCTCTCCACATCCCTCTCTTACTCCGTAAAGCCTCACTTTGGGCAGAAGTCTTCCCAAGGAAGCCTTTGAGCTCAAATCTAAGAGAGTTACCCGATTTTAAGGACATTAAAGAACAATCGAGTCAAGTCGGACCCGAGGTATGGGACTTCGTCTCAATCTCCATTCATTGAGGCATATTTTGTTTTATACACAAACTTCTTTAATACGGTGTATAAACCCCTTTTACTTTTGCGTTTATCCAAAATTAATCTTTTTTATATGAAGCGTTTTACTAAACGACAAAAGGGAATGTTTTTGTCGTACGTATGCGGTGACAACGACTTCTCCGCCGCCGTGACCATTATTTGGGTTTTGGCTTCCTCTACACGCCATGCTTTTTTTTAAAAGAAAAATAAATACTATGTTTTACTTTTCTTTTATTTTGGTATTGAAAATGGTTTTCATAATGTTTTTATATCAATGTGTTGTATTGATATCTTGTGATTGAAAGGTGGAAATGTTATGTTTCCTTTATGCATGTTTTATGTGATACGATTATGTTGAGGTTATCGGGCATTATTATGAAGATGGGTGGTTTCGTGATAAACTAAGGGCGGGTGAGCCCGATATAGCACTCCAATTCATTGGGTAACGCGAAGGAGTGTAACGTTAAGGTTTCTCCGAAGAGATTTAGGGAATATACTGTGATGGGTATTCCAAACGTAACTAAGAGGGTTACTCCCTACGTAAGAATGTTATGAATGCTTCAAGTTACCTCTAGGTCTTATGATTTCTAAGATTTATTCATGATTTGATGAGGTATGTTGAAGTGCTTATGTTTTATGGGTAAAGTATGTTTTCATTTTTATGTATATATATACCCATGTTTCCTTTCCATATTTTTATATCCCTTACTGAGCTTTTTATGCTCATTCCAAGTTTTTTGAAATGTTTTTCACAGGTCAAGGGAATGGTACATGATATGATGATAGTGTCAAGGAATTTTCAAGAAAGAATCCATGTTTTATTTTAAATATGTTTCCATTGATGGGAAAGAAGAATACTATCTTTATGTAACCAATTTGTTTATATGTGGAATGTAATGCAAGTTTTATGATCTAATTCTCTAAAACTCTAAACCCGAAAATATCCTCAATGTGTAATCTTGTAATAACTCAAGATTAAGTAAGGTTTAAGGTTGGGGCCTTATATTTGGTATCAGAGGTCGGTTTAGATAACTTTAGGAGTTATAATTCTATTAAATGATTATCCAAAAATATTTTTTTATGGTCAAATTTAAGTGATATAGTATTTGAAGATTACCATGTTGCTTCATCTAAGAAATGTTTGTTCAGAATGGTTTTCCGCAGAGGAAACTGGGAAGCAGTGCTAGGAAGGCATGCAAAAGGAAATAACCTTCTGAATCAGCATCCTAAGATGGTCGGAATTGGAACTGAACGGTTTGTTGCAGTAATGGCGCAGTTGACTCAAGCGATAAATGGCGGTGGTATCCATACACGAGATCATCCAGATCAACCGCAGAGGAACATGTCAGTGGTGGAACATTTCATGAGGCAACATCCCCCATCATTCAGAGGATCATCTGACCCTGTGCTAGCTGAAGGGTTGATTAATGCACTGGAGAATATTTTTGATGTCATGGGGTGTTCAGAAAATCAAAAGGTTATTCTTTCTATTTATCATTTGGAGGGTGATGTAGATCAGTGGTGGTAGATGGTTAAAAATATCAGGGACGCTGATGAGATTGATACTCTCGACTAGGATGAATTCAAAGGTATGTTTCTTGAGAAGTATTTTCTTGAGGCTGTTCGACTTAGTATGGAAAATCAATTCTTGGAATTGAGGCAAGAGGAAGACTCAGTGGGTGCCTATGAAGAAAGGTTCACTCGATTGGCAAGGTATGATCCAAATTTTATCTGAGACCTTGATAGTAAAATCAATCGTTTTTACTCAGGATTAAAGCCAAAATATCGAAGGGCATTAGATTCACGTGAGTTTAAAAGTTATGAAAAGCTTGTTCGATGAGCTGAGAAGGTGGAAATGGAGTTTGCCGATGATCAAGTGTTCTATAACAACCAACAGAAGATGAGACCGAGGTGGTAGGATAAAGGTAAGAATTCTTCAAAAAAGTCTGACGGTAAGAAAACTAAGTTTCCAGTTTGTGATAAATGTGGGAAAAGGCATGCTGGGGAATGTCTTCTGAATTCTGGAAAGTGCTACTGATGTGGTAAGATGGGACATAAGGCTCGTGATTGCACTAGAAAAGATCAGGGTGATGGTAAGACCAAATTTTATTTACAGTTAGTGAAATGTTATAAGTGCAATGAGATGGGTCACTATGCAAATGAGTGTCCGACAAAGAGCTTGAGTGATGGGAAGCAGTTAGACTACAAGTAGAAAGAGGTGGTGAAATCCTTTGCAACTACTTCAGCAGATTTCGGGCCATAAAATGAAGCTGTGTCAGGTACATTGTTTGTTTTTTCAGATTATTCCAGTGTGTTGTTTGATTCAGGGACTACACATTCTTTCATCTCTGAAACCTTTTCTAGTAAAATGGGAATACCATCTCAAGAAATGACTCCTAAACTTTTGGTAAAAACACCTGGGGGGAAATGTTGAGGCAAAAAGAATTTATAAGAATCTTCCTATCCTTATATTTGGAAAGAACCTACTTTCAAACCTTATTGTTCTACCTCTAGTAGAGTTTGATTTTATCCTGGGTATGGATTGGCTCTCTATTTACCATGCTAAGATTGACTGTAGAGCTAAAGAAGTTTCTTTTCAGAAAGACTTTCAGTTTGTGTACAAGAATGAACCCTTACTGGTGATAACTTATCAAGAGGCCAAGAAACTTGTAAAAGATGGAAATGAATGTTACCTTGCACACATCGTTGAAAATAAAGGAACAGTTCAGATTAATGATGTGCCAGTGGTAAATGAGTATCCTGATGTTTTTCCTGATGAGTTTCCTAGAATAATACGAGATCGGGAAGTTGAGTTTACTGTTGACTTAGTTCCTGATGCTAAGACAATTTCAAAACCCCCTTATAAAATGGCTCAAATTGAACTTTTAGAGTTAAAGGAGAAATTGCAAGATTTATTAGAGAAAGGTTTCATTCGACCTAGCACATCACCATGGGGTGCTCCTATTTTATTTGTTAAAAAGAAAGATGGTTCAATGAGACTTTCCATTGATTATAGAGCCTTAAATAACATCACTATTAAGAACAAATATCCTTTGCCTCATATCGATGATTTGTTTGATCAGCTCCAGGGAGCTCAGTATTTTTAAAATATTGACTTGAGATCAGGGTACCATCAGCTGAAGGTAAAGGAAGAAGATGTTCCGAAGACCGTGTTCCGTACAGGATATGTCCATTATGAATTTGTAGTACTGCCTTTTGGGATAACCAATTCACCTGCTGTATTCATGGACTTAATGAATAGAATTTTCCATGAGTTCTTGGATAAGTTTGTGGTGGTTTTCATTGATGATATTTTGGTGTTTTCTAAAAGTAAAGAGGAGCATGAAAGACATTTAAGGGTTATCTTGCAAACCTTAAAAGAAAAGAAACTGTATGGAAAATTCATAAAGTGTGATTTTTGGTTGCAACAAATTTCTTTCCTTGGTCATATTGTTTCTAAAGATGGGATAACTGTTGATCCTACAAAAACAAAGGTTGTTGAAGAATGGCCAAGACCCACAAATGTAACTGAGATTCGTAGCTTCCTTGGTTTGGCAGGCTATTACCGAAGGTTTGTTAGAAATTTTTCATGGTTATCTAGTCCAATGACTAAGGTAACTCGGAAGGGTGTTAAGTTTATCTGGACAAAAGAATGTGATGAATGTTTTCAGGAATTGAAAAGAAGATTGGTGAATGCTCCAGTTTTGGAACTACCTTCTAGGAATGGTGAGTTTGTTATATACAGTGATGCTTCATTGAAAGGACTTGGTTTCTTCCTAATGCAGAATGATCAGGTAATTGCTTATGCTTCACGACAGTTGAAAACTCATGAGGTAAATTACCCTACACATGATTTGGAATTTGCTGCTGTTTTTTTCACTTTAAAAATTTGGAGGCATCATTTGTATGGAGTAAGAGTGAAATATATACTGATCACAAAAGTTTAAAGTATATATTCAGTCAGAAATAGTTAAACATGATATAGAAGAGATGGCTGGAATTAATCAAGGACTATGATTGTACAATTCATTACCATCCGGGAAAAGCAAATAAAGTGGTTGATGCTTTGAGTTGAAAAAGTAATGCTTCATTAGCAATGTTGCGTTTGGAACGTGATCCTTTGGTTAAGGATTTGATGAACTTTGGCATAGAAGTTGTTGGTGGAGGAAGTTCTTCTGTTTTGTTTCAGGTATCAGTGAGATCATCTCTATCAGATAGAATCAAGCAAGCATAGAATCAAGACAGTGAGTTGCAGAAAAATGTAGAGATGGTTCAGAAAGGTAAGTTGCCTGAATTCATCATTGATAATGATTGCGTTTTGATATTTGGGAAGAGATTGTGTGTGCCTTGTGATTCACAGTTGAAGAGAGAGTTGTTATGTGAAGCTCATAGTTCTCCGTTTTCAGTTCATCCTGGCAGTACTAAGATGTACAGAGATCTGCAGGAGTATTACTGGTGGGATGGAATGAAAAGAGATATTGCTGATTTTACGGTGAAGTGTTTGACATGTCAACAGGTTAAAGAAGAGAGGCAGTTACCGAAAGGGATGCTTCAGCCTTTACCAGTGCCAGAGTGGAAATGGGAGAATATATCCATGGACTTTGTTGTGGGATTACCGAAGACATCTCAAGGTAATAATGCAGTCTGGGTTATTGTTGATCGCTTGACTAAATCTTCTCATTTCCTTGCTATACGAGATACTTTTTCCCTATATCAACTTTCTCGTTTGTATCTTAAAGAGATAGTCAGGTTACATGGAGTTCCCCTCTCCATTGTATCTGATCGTGATCTCAGGTTCACTTCTAACTTTTGGAAAGGCTTTCAGAAGTTGTTGGGTACTGAATTAAATTTTATTCCAGCTTTTCATCCTCAATCAGATGGGCAGTCAGAATGAACAATTCAGACATTGGAAGATATGCTACGTTCTTTCTCTATGGATTATCAGGGAAGTTGGGACCAACATCTTTCTTTGGTTGATTTTTCATATAATAACATTTTTCATTCCAGTATACAGATGGAACCATTTCAGGCATTATATGGGAAGCGGTGTCGAACTCTAGCTTTCTGGGATGAAGTGGGTGAAAGGAAGTTGATGGGACCATAATTGGTAGAAGAGATGGTAGAAAAAGTTCAGCTGATTCAGAAGCACATGATAACAGCTCAGAGCGGGCAGAAGAGTTATACGGATAACCAGAGGAAGGATCTATCTTTCGAGGTAGGTTATCATGTTTTTCTCAAGGTTTCTCCTTGGAAAAGTGTGATGAGATTTGGTAAGAAAGGAAAGCTAAGTCTAAGGTTTATTGGACCATATGAAATTATAGAGAGAGTTGGATCAGTTGCATACCGGGTGGCTTTACCTCCGAGTTTATCTCAGGTACACAATGTTTTTCACATTTCGATGTTGAGAAAGTATATGCCAGATCCATCTCATGTTTTGAGTCCAGAGGTAGTTCAACTGGAAGAGAACCTATCTTATGAGGAACAACCGGTCCCGATTCTTGACCACAGGGAGCAAGTGTTACGGAATAATGTGATTAATCAGGTAAAGGTTTTGAGGAAAAATCACCTGATGGAAGAGGCAACATGGGAATCTGAAAATGCAATGAGGGATAAGTACCCCCATTTATTTGATAAGTAAATAAATTGTGGGGACGCAATTTTCTAAAGGTGGGAAGGATGTAACATCCCATGTAAGTAATGAATAATAGATATTTTTATCTATGTCTATTAATTAATTAGATGGTCTTTTAGAGGCTTAAAATGAAAATAAATCAAATCTTAAGCATGGAATACACTAATATTTTTAAAAGATTGTTTTACTGCCTTTTGATGGAAAACCCTTTTTAAATATATCTTTTGATAATTTTATAAGCTATGTTTGTCAAAATAAACTTATTTTTTATTATTGGGAAATCAAAATTTACTTTGTGTGAATTTTTGGTATCTTTCCGATAAAGTTCATTTTTTTAATGAATAGTGAAAATGTTGTATTTTAATTCAAAACATATTTTTAATCTAATTTATTTATATGATTATATTATCTTTTGAATTGGTTTTGAAGTGAAATTATAATATATTTTTACCATTTAATCCAATGGTGGTCATTGGAATCAATTTCACTTTGAAATTGGACTTAAATTGGTGTCAATCTTTTGATACTTATTGTTTCATAAAAACACGATATTTATCATGACAGCGGGAATTAATTATTAAATTAATTAATGTAACTTATATGATTTGAATTTTTTAAAATAGACATCATTTTTGAATTCGGAATATCATATATATCATAGGGTGAATTTTTGGTATTTTTATGAAAAACTTCAATTTTTGATGAATAGTGAAACCACTAAGTGGTACTTATAAAAACTGATTTTTCGTTTAAATGAAATTTTACCACTTCTGTGTTTTTAATTTCAAAAATCCGACATACATGGTTTTCATTAAGAAGTAAAATGTGGTTCAATGAGATTAAAATAATTTTTTGGTGAATAGAAACTCTTATGTTCTTAATCGCGATTAGAGGTAATTAAGGTAGTTTAAGGTAAAAATAACGCTTTAATAAAATGACATGAGCTTGAAACATGTCCTACCCTCATTGGATGTGTCATGGTCGACCAAGAAAATCCATGGGTTAACATGGGGACCCCATGGATCCACTTTGGTTGGGAAATGACATAAATAACTTTTTATTTAATGTAAAAGTAAAAATGACACAAACATGAGATGTTTTACTAAAAATATTTTTACATGGGGTTATAAAGATCAGATTTTTGATTATAAATAGTCATTGGAAAGATAAAAATATTTTCTACATCATAGTATTTTTTTTATAATTTTTAAACTTTAAATAAATTAAATTATTTATGACATCATGATGATGTAGTGATGACCTCATTATTTAACGATTTAAATAAAATGGAATGATAATGTAAACTCTAAGACCTACACATGGCCAAAACCTATTGGATGGGTGGATTTCGAACCCTTATCACCTTATCCTCGAAACACATCAATTTGGGACCTCTTAAATCCGAATACCATTTTAAAATAAAGTGAATTTTCTTTACCTTCCAAGAGTGCCCCTCCTCTCCTCTTATAGAAGGCCCCCACCTCTACCTCCTTACCCACACTCCCAAAGCCTTTGGCTCGGCCAACCCCTGCCCATTTTGGCTCTCCAAATCCCTATCTTACTCCTTAAAGCCTCACTTTGGGCAGAATTCTTCCCAAGGAAGCCTTTGAGCTCAAATGTAAGAGAGTTACCTGATTTTAAGGACATTAAAGCACGATCGAGTCAAGTCGGACCCAAGGTATGGGACTTCGTCTCAATCTCCTTTCATTGAGGCATATTTTGTTTTATACACAACCTTCTTTTATACGGTGTATAAACCCCTTTTACTTTTACATTTATCCAAAAGAAATATTTTTTATACGAAGCGTTTTACTAAACGACAAAAGGGAATGTTTTTGTCGTACGTATGCGGCGACAACGACTTCTCCGCCGCCGTGACCATTATTTGAGTTTCGGCTTCCTCTACAAGCCATACATTTTTTTAAAAGAAAAATAAATACCATGTTTTAATTTTCTTTTATTTTGGTATTGAAAATGGTTTTCATAATGTTTTTATATCAATGTGTTGTATGGATATCTTGTGATTGAAAGGTGGAAATGTTATGTTTCCTTTATGCATGTTTTATGTGATACGATTATGTTGAGGTTCTTGGGAATTATTATGAAGACGGGTGGTTCCGTGATAAACTAAGGTCAGGTGAGCCTGATATAGATCTCCAATGCATTGGGTAATGCGAAGGAGTGTAACTTTAAGGTTTCTCCGAAGAGATTTAGGGAATATACTATGATGGGTATTGCAAACGTAACCAAGAGGGTTACTCCCTACGTAAGAATGTTATGAATGCCTCAAGTTACCTTTATGTCTTATGATTTCTATGATTTATTCATGATTTGATGAGGTATGTTGAAGTGCTTATGTTTTATGGGTAAAGTATGATTTCATTCTTATGTATATATGTACCCATGTTTCCTTTCCATATTTTTATATCCCTTACTGAGCTTTTTATGTTCATCCCATGTTTTTTTAAATGTTTTTCATAGGTCAAGGGAAAGGTACTTGATATGATGATAGTGTCAAGGAATTGTCAAGAATGAATCCATGTTTTATTTTAAATATGTTTCCATTGATGGGAAATAAGAATACTATCTTTATGTAACCAATTTGTTTATATGTGGAATGTAATGAATGTTTTATGATCTAATTCTATAAAAATCTAAACCCGAAAAGATCCTCAATGTGTAATCTTGTAATAACTCATGCTTAAGTAAGGTTTAAGGTTGGGACCTTATAGTGTTCTTCCAGTATTGATTTAGCCTTTCTTTTCTGTGTGTATGCACCACTGTTCAGCACTCTTCATCACTCTTCATCACTCTTCAGCACTCTTCAGCACAACTTTTGGCCCGGCCTTTTTCCTTCCATTTATAGATTTCATCTCTGGTAATGGGAATGATTACCCTTTTACAAGTACGAGGTACGGTTCCCTGACATTCCAACAACTATAACTAAATAACATTAATTGCATTAAAATAATCAAATATGACAGTTGATAAAGAAACAAATATAAATATAGTTTCGGGAAATAGTGACTGGTTTTCAATCGGTAGCTACATATAACAGTGATGTTGTAGAGATATCTCCTGTTGTTACTCCTTCTAACGGTAGCTCCTTGTATTATTCAGTGGCTCATTGTATCACTGAACTTCTATCGGTAGACTTGAGTAGCGGTGAGCTTCTTTATATTGGTGAAATTCATAGCAGTAGACTTTCTTATACCGGTAAACTTACTCTAAAGGTTGCTCGGGTGTAACGGTGGCTCATATCGTTAGACTTTGTATCGGTAGAGTGTGCATATCAGTAACTCAGTTCTGTACCAGTGATTAAGTGCATACCGGTGGACTTATGCATACCAGTAGACTTGTTCTATCGGTGGCTCTGATTCTATCGGTAGTTGTCTGTATCGGTGGACTTCATACAGGTAGCTGTGTGTATCAGTGACCTTTTCTTATCAGTGACCATATATATCGGTAGACTAAGTACAGGTAGGTCTGTATAAGTAGATTTGATCATATCATTGACTTAACACTTTCTATGCAAAACATATCCAGATTGAATTAGAATTATGTCAAAGTATGATTAAACATAGATAAAAATTGATTGGCATATTCCAATGATTATTTTTATATTCATCATATATATATATATAATTATAAGCACTCTTCAAGATTATCAAAACATATTAAAGCATTATTGGTATTATCAAAACAGGTGAGTTCAATAGTTAGGTTTTCGGTTTGGTGTGACTTGATCGACCAACAAGGTTTTGGGAATTATTACTAGGTTAATAAAAGTGTTTCATTGTTTATATTTTTTGGCATTAGTTAATTAATTAAATTATGATTATAATTAAGTAATATCTAGTGGTTATGTTGTGATATAGTACTTCCAATGTCTCTGATGAGTTTGGACAATCCTTGGTAGTAGTTTTAGTCCTTGGAAAATTAAATGGAATTCAACCTAAAAGATAAGTGTTTTTTCATACCTTCCCCATGGTATCGATGCATGTTTCTGGTTGTATGTGTATGCCTGGGATTTACCCTTAGTGAGATGCCTTCTATTTAATTAAATCTAGTGAACACTTCAATAAATTAATTGTAAAAAAATTAGTGGATGAATGCTAGGGGTAACTAAGAACCCTTCCAGACTAGTTTCATGACATTGTGCCTTGAGAGACTGAGTAGACTGTTGGCCTATTAGGAGGATATAATTTAATTAGTATGGTATTCCATCGTTTTACAGTCCTAGTGGGTAGACCATAGGCATACTAGAACTAGGTTGGATATTTATACCATTTGAAAGAAATATTGGTACCAAGATTGGGTCATTACCCATCAACTAAATGCTTCCTTAGTAAAAATTCCATATATAACTGTCAGGGAAATGCTACCCTTATTATGATGTAATGTTATGACAAAATCTGGTGCAAAGGGTGTTTACCTGAGACTGTGAATATATCCCAGATGAACCGAAGTGGTATGTATCTGCTCCTATAATATTTTGAGGGTCCCAGGGGGGATGCATCTATATCAATTTTGACCGTGTAGATCCTGTCTAGGATAATTCTCAATGTATCAACATAGGGGAATCAATGGATGTCCTAAAAGTTTACCAACCATGAGTTAGTATATTATGGGTTTGGATAGATATGGCAGTGGGTGACACTAAGATCCAATTTCAAACATGTCATCCCAAGAGACTATGACAATAGTGATGGTTTTAGGCATGTTAACAACCTCACTCTTTTATTTATACATTCACTTTGTTACTATTGATATATCAATGATTATAGATGTAATTATGGGAGCTCATACAAAGTGTACTTATAAAATACGATGCTTTGATGGGTATGTCGAAAAGTGCTTCTTAGGATTTTTCTTATGACCCTTTTGATTGACTATAACATTATATCAGTTCCAAGATGAACAACATGGGATCCAGCCAATGAGACTTATGTGAATGATTATTACTATAACTGGAAGTCCCATTTTTCATTGGGATTATTCCATGATGAGGGATTATAGAGGATGTTTATGAGGATATTCAGAACTACTCAAGAGATACTCGTAGGGATTTCTGATTATATCCTCATGTGACAGATGATATGTTCTTAGAAAATAGGGTGGATGCAACATTACTAAATTACACAGAATTGATTATGAATGGGGATGTTGATTCAATATTGAATTGATCTTGGGTTATTACCTCTTTTTAGGAGAGTATTCCATATAGATCGCATAAGGGGTCATCCACACTAGGGTTTATCTAAGTTCCAATTTCGTGACTGCCTATAGACCATGGAATAAGGCTTTGATTCCATACTAGATTTATATGGAATAAGTGGCATGAAATTCATCTCAGTTTCATAGTAAATGTATTTCCATATATTACTTGGAATCATTCATTGTGGTGAATGGAGGTGGGTAATGATGATCCTAGGGATATGACATGTATCACCCTATAGTGATGTATCTTTGTTAAAGACATTTATTGAAATGGAAGAAGCATGTGAGGTTAATCGGGATCATGGAACCAATGATTGATTGTGGATTTATTGTTTTATTTTAATTATAGTTGTTTCTTGAGTAGGATGACTACATTCTATGAGCACGCCCTCATGACAGAAAACCATGCCACGACTTGTTGTTTAGTGTTCTAAGATGCCTATGATTATTAATTTTGATAACACAATGAGTAACTCACATATATATACACTAAATTTTAATATCTATGTATGGTACTGAATTGGTGTTTCCCTGGAGAGTTTTTAACTCAAAACCTACTCAAACTTCCATTGCATTTGGTTACTCAAGTAGTTCTCTACATAGTTGCAGGAACTAGATGACATGAGGCATAAGACCGATTGAGTAGGATGGCTCAGATATTTATATTAAGATTAGGTATTCGGTTCATCTCAGAGTTAGTAGTATATCCTTTAACTTTTTCTTTACTTACTCTATTATTGGTTATGTGATTGGCTCAGATAGTGATTAGTGTTTTATGTATGATATGGTTAATGAGGCCTCTATGACATTCCATTCATTTATTATAGCCTGGATTACATTTATTACTTTTGTACGCTGATTGGTTACTATAATGGATGATGTTTCGTTATTTATATTATTTTATTACTCCAATATGAGGGAATAGTATCCTCAAGAACACACCATAGGGCCTTGATACTAGTTGCAACTCTCTATAATGCGAGGAGGTGAGTATTAGGTCTAGTCACTAACCATACTAGCGGCTATTTATAGAGTGAGTCATGTCGGGATGTGATAGAAAACCTTTATTATATGAGGGGCACACTTGAGTACTTGTTACTAGCTAATCTGGTTATTGATTATGGAATGGGCTATGTCAATACATGATTCCATCAGATAGACCAATTATAGAGAAACATTTCCCATCAATTGTTGTTAGCCAGATGAAATGCAGAAATGATCAAATTAGGAGGTTGAAGAGGCAGCAGTCAATTTGTTAGATGTTTTATTGGTCGAAGGATAATGGATAGATATTTTATATAAATTGTATTAGAAATATAGTATGACGGAGTTAGAGGGAAAATGGTGGATCGAAAATATTCATTTTACACAAAAGGCATCATAATGAATTTACCAATTAGACACTTGATGAATTATTCAAGATAAACCTATAGAACATACAACCAAAAACTGAAGATTGTTTTTTCCTAGTATTGGAAATTTAAATGAAGAAGGTTTGTGTGAATGATGAGATTTTTTAAAGAAGTTATAGTAGTATAGTGATAACATACTAAATAATATTTCTGATGGGTTTTAACGGTTGTTAAAAAATCATTATGGCATCTTACATCTATGTAGGGAGAACATTCACTGTTGTTGTATTATAGTATAACATAAGTGTGATGATATTCTTTACATGATGTAACAACATACAAAAGTTTTTTTCTAATGGATTTTATGGTATTTGATTATTTCCAAACCATCTGAATGGCTAGCTACTCTTATTGGGTATTGAAACATGTAGACTCTTGTGTTCTAATGGTTGTGTTTGTGTGGTTTTTTAAACAGTTTAATAACTCTTTTAGAAGAGGGAAATGTTTTTTCATAATTAAGAAAACCTATAATGAAAAAAATCATTAATTCACCCTATCTCTCTCTTAGTGATAACATAAATCATGATTTAACCTTTCTAGTGGTATCAGAATGACGGTTCCCTAAATTGATGCTTTCATGAAATTTGAATAGATTTGAAGTTTTCCCGGATGTTCAAAATTCAATGAATAGTAAGGGGATTACTATTTTTATGCACTACTACAAAACATGCCTTTAACAGCACTAGAAATAGCCTTTATCAGCACTAGAAAAGAACTGACAACATGAGCGATGTTAAAATCCCATGACATTTATCAGTACTAAAAAACGATGATAAAGGGGTCATTTATCAGGGATAATAGAAGCACTAATAAATGTGGCCTTTATTAGTTCTTTAAAAAGATTTGATAAAAAACACATTTATCAATGATTATTAAAGAACCTGTAAAAGAATCCTTTATCAGCACTGTAGAAGCAATGATAAAGTTAACCATTATCACCTCTTTTAGAAGAACTGATAAATGCATTTTTTATCAGTATTTTTCAAAGTGCTGATAAAAGGCCATAATATATTATGTTGTAACATCACACTACAACACCACTATAGTGTGCTATTACAACACACCGTAGCACCTGATGCACCAAAAACATACCATATATATCAACTAAAACAAGTCCCAATACAAAATTTAAATGAAATGAAATTTACAACACATATACCTGGAAAAAAAATTTATTAAAGGCATTTCAAACATTTAGTTATATAATTATATACATTCAAATAGTTATATACATTCAAAAATAATGATAACTCTCAATGTTACCATGACTTTCATTGACTTTCTTTCACTACACCGAAATTTGTATTTAGCGGCAGTTTAAACCGCCGTAAAAATCATATGTCGGGAAATAATTAGAGGCTGTTTTTTAAAACTGTTCAAGAATGATTTTGCAGTGGTTTAAACCATCATTAATCTTTTTTAATTTTTCTTTAATTTTTTAAAATTATATTTGTTTTTTATTTATTATTTATTTATTTTTTCGTTATTTATTTATTAATTTATTTATTTTCGTAATTTATTTATTTATTTACTTTTTCATAATTTATTTATTTTTGTAATTTATTTTTTTTTTGTAATTTATTTATTTATTTATTTTTACCATGCTCATGCTTATCTCCAAGAAAAAGTCTATGTCCATGCACATGTCCAGGCCATATATAGGAATTCTCCATTAGGTAAGATTTAAACCACTTACCTCTTACTAATTCTCTAAAGACTTAAACACTCGAGTACACTCTTCATGTGGTCAATAAATCGAATATAATAAACTTATATACATATATTGGAATAAAAAATAATACATAATAAATAGCTACATACTAAATAATTATTAATCAATTATTATTAATAAATAATAACTAATTCGTAATTAATAATTAATAATTAATAATTAATAAATTGAATATAAATGAATAATAAATATAGAAATATTTGATATGGAAATCAATGGAAAATAAAAAATAGTAAATTAAAAACAATAAATAATAAATAGTAAATAATAAATAGTAAATAGTAAACAGTTAATATTTACTTGTAAATACTAAATACTAAATATATAATATATATAATATATAATATATAATACATAATACATAATATATAATATATAATGCATAATATATCATATATCATATATAATAGATAATAGATAATATATAAGAGATAATATATAATATATAACATATAATATATAATATATAATACATAATATCTAATATCTAATACATAATATATTATATATTATATATAATACATAACATATAACAAATAAATTATAATTAATAATATAGAATACATAATATAAAATATATAATATGCAATGCATAATTCATAATACATAATATATAACATATAATGTATAATGTATAATATATAATATATAATATTTAACATATAATATAAAGGTAATATATAAATAATAAATTAATTAAAAATTAATTTAATATAGGATATGTAAAGAGGAAATTAATAAATAATAGATAAATAAATAATAAATAATAAATAACAAATAATAAATAGTAATTAGTAATTAGTAATTAGTAAAAAATAAATAATAAGTAATAAGTAATTAATAATTAATAATAAGTAATTATAAATAATTGATCATTTAAAATTAATAATTAATAATTAATAATTAATATTTTAATGTTCATAAATAATTAATAAGTTATTAAGATATTATTAGTAAAAAATAATAATTAATTAATTAATTATTATTATTGAATAAATAAATAAATGAATAATAAACTGATAAAAAAATAATATTTTTTAAACTAAAAATGAATTAATAAATACTTAATACCAAATAATAAATAATAAATAATAAATAATAAATAATATATATTAAATAATAAACAATAAATAATAAATAACAAATAAATTATTAATTATTAATTAGTTAATAAATAATGAATAAAAAATAAATAAAAAATAAAAAAATAATAAATGAATAATAAACTAATAATTAATGAATAATTAATAATTAATTAATAAATTAAAAATGATTAATAATTAGTGTTTACATAATAACTAATAAATAAATATATTTATATTTATATTTAATACTGAATAAAAATAAATAAATATATCAATTAATAAATTGATAAATAAATAAACAAATAGTAGATAAATTAATAATTAATTAATTTATTAATTACTATTTAATTAATTAATATAAAAATATTAATTAAATAAATAACAAGTAAATAAAAAAATAAAAAAATAATTAATTATATAAATCATAAAACGTTCAGAACCTCTAAAAGGCCAAAAAACACTTAAATGATCAAAAAAATATGATCTGAGACATGTTTTTCTATGGCACAACCAGTCAATTCAAAGAAAATGAAATGAACATCAATATGATATGTTGTACATGCTAAACAAGCACCTGGATTAAAGGTTATAACCATTTGAATTTTTAAGTAATCGAGGTTTGCAAGTAAAACCTATGTTTCCGAGGTCTTCTAGGTCTTTCTATCAGAATAAAAAACAGTAAATTATTTTAAAAGATGGAACCACACCTAAATGGCATAGATCTCATTGCATGCTTCAATTTTATATGTGGTAGGGCCCAAATGGACACCCAGATTAAAAGTTATGATCGTTTTAAGTTTGAGTTCGATTTTTGAAATTTGAAATTTGAATATATTTTTTTGTTTCATTATCTCATGATTAAAATCTCACATGGTTTATGATCATTTGATAAGCTTTAATTTTACTGGTTTTGGAGCTGAAATGGACTCTCAGATCAGAAGTTACGGTCATTTGATTTCTAAGTCTATTTTTCAACTTATTGAAGATTTTTTTTTCAGTTTAAAAATATTATTATCTAATAATTTTAAATATTTACTAATTGAAACATTATAAAAAACAAAAATTATAAATAATAAACTATATTTTATTATAAATAAAGAAAAAATTAATAAAAAAATAAATAATTGATAAAAAAAGTTTCTTCGATTTTGTGGCGGTTTTGAAGATATCGCCAATATTTTGTGGCGTTTTTTATAAAACCACAACTAAAAAAATTAAAATTTTCATTTTGAAAAAATTTTAAAGCATTTATAAAAAATATTTTAAAAATATATAGTGTTGAGTTTTTCAAAGCGTTTCTTAAAATCTCCACTAAATTTTTTATCGTAAAAATTTTATTTGCGGTTTTGAAAACCACTGCGAAAAAACAGCTTCTAAAACACTGTTTTCATGTAGTATTTATTGAACTGCCCACACTTATGAGAAGATTCAAAAAAACCACATCATCTTGAATAAAACAATCCACATTTATAAGAAAATAATTATTATGCATCTAATACCAAGAATAAATAAAGTAAACATAAATATGAAATAATAAATTAATTATATAGACAATAATTTTACTATGGAAACATCAAGATTACCTCTGTGATTGATAGGAGACCGCATCATTGCTCTTTCTTCAAAGGTAGTGGAGGTAACTTGAAATAATGTGATAAATGCACCACTATAGGGGTGAAATGTTTTTAAGGAAGAAGAAGCATAAAAGTTGGATAGAGCACCCCAACTCGAAAAAAAGAACCCACCTATATAAGAAACCAATTATTATGTGAGTAACACTAAAAATAAATATATTAAACATAAATATGAAAAAATAAATTACTTCTATGGAAAATTATATTACTATATAAACATCAATATTTCCTCTGTGATTGAGGAGAGGCAGCATCATATCTCTTCTTGCAAAGGCAGTAGAGGTAACTTGAAAAAAAGTGATAAATGCACCGCTGTATGGGTGAAAATATTTTAATAGAGAAGAATCCTGAAAGTTGGACAAAGCACCCCAAATGGAAAAAAAGAATCCACTTGTATAATAAAATAATGATTATGTGAGCAATACTAAAAATAAAATAATTAAACATAAATATGAAACTATACATTAATTATATGGACAATAATTTTACTGTGAAAACATCATGATTAGTTATGGGATTAAGAAGATGCAGTGTTGTTGGTCTTCTTGCAATGGAATTTGAGGTAACATGAAAGAAAGTGATAAATGCACCACTCCATGGGTGAAAATATTTCAAGGGAGAAGAAGCATGAATGTTTTAAAGAGAACCCCAACTCGAACAAAAGAATCCACCTATATAAGAAAACAATTATTGTGTGAGTAATGCTAAAAACAAATAAATTAAACATAAAAATAAAACAATACGAAAGTCTCAATATATTATTTAAAGAAAATACCTCTTTAAGACTGAGTAGATGAAGACCCATTACATAGCCTAAAGGCCCAAGGCCAAGTGGATTGAATACAAGGCTTGAAAGTACATTTTTTGGCCCAAAGCACCCCTCGATAAACAGTGCTACTACAGTACATGCACTGCTACAATACCCGCTATAGTACCACCACCGCTATAGTACATTCTACTATGCCTCTGCCGCTATAGTGTCGCCGCTGCTAGAGTTCCACTACTGCTACAATACTGCTATAGTTCCCAGTAATTCATCCCTATCTAGATTTGATCCTGGGTATTTTGGATGCCAAGCAAGAGCCAATACCACTTGGGTACAGGCTCATTGGCGTAAATATGAAACAACACATTAATTATATAGAAAATGATATTATTGTGAAAATATAAAAGATTCCCTAACATATCACATTCAAATTACCCAGTTACCCAGGATTCCCTTTTATTTTTGTTCAATCAAGTTTCACATTCACATGTCACTGACACAACTCATTTACATAAAAAAGACATGCCTAACAGAGTACATAATGTGTGCCACTACTTGCACACCCAAATAACATTTGAAATCATACGCATACCAAGTAATTTAAAAAACATGTCTCACACCTATTATTTATGTTAAGAATTCATTTAAGAAGTTTTCTAAAATAAAACCTGGAGGTACTGCAATTCATTATAGAAAAAACACACCCGTCTTCACATGAAAATGTAACTTTCAAAATCAAATGCACTACACAATCACATCAAATATAATTTGCAACACTTATATAATTCAATATGGAAAAGTATGTCAATTTCCTTTAAGAACATAATTTTAAACCTATCCACATTTATGCGCCTTTGAAAATATGATTTTCACATTTCAAACAACCCATAAAACCCTTCCACAAAACACCACACTAAAACACACACACACACACACACACAACGTAGCCATTTTCCATTACAAATCCCAAACCAAACACAATGAAAAAAACCTTCAAAAACAAATTTCGTAACACTAAAACAATTTAATAAACCATTTCCACATCTAAAATTTCATTTATAAAAACAATTCTTCATTATTTAAACACTTCACAAGTCATACTCAAAAGCACACAATAAGGCTAACATGCCCACAATTATCCATTTCCCATTAAAATTTTTTTTTCAACACATGTGCACCTTAAGAACCTATAAAAACACATTTCTCACAACTCAAAAAATTAATTGAACATTTCCACTGATTTTTGAATATATGGCCTATATAGAAACATAACGATTTCTCTCTAGAAAATTTATTTTCTCCACAAATTCATTTCAAAGCATTTCCAAAACATGTTCACACCACCAAAATAAAATATAGATCCTGAAAGAATTAACCAAGTGGGAAAATTAAATAAACTAAAATTTTATTGCATGTAACCACCTACCTTGGGTGCTTAAATTTCCCTAAAGTGATGTGAAATCCCATCTGCATCACAACTGAAATAAAAAACCAGATGTCGAACGAGATGTTCATGAAACTGGAGCATTGACAATAGTCGAGCAGGGTGATTTGAGCTTCAATTCACTGAGGAAGAGGGATGAAAATGGGTGGCTTCTATGGAAATCTTCTAATATCCTAAGGAGTTCTCAAATGGTTAGGTTTTTTAAAATAGATCAGGAAACTTTTATCATATCTTACAAATAAGTTCTGATAAAGATCACTTTTCTCAGTACGATGAAAGCAATGATAAAGATTATTTTGTCAGCACTTATTACTTAAGCATTGATAAAAGATTTATAATTATAATTATAAATGAAAAAATTGTGAATATTTGTATACACTTAATATATATATATAAATATAAATATAGTAACCATATTCATTTTTAAATATATTTATTATAATTTTATAATTATTTATTTATAATTTTAGAAATATTTTTACAATATGATATTCATATCATTATATATATTAATATAATTATTTTTTTAAAATTATACATATATATATAATAAATATATAAAAATAAATATAGTCAATATATTCAGTATTTATGAAATTTTATTATAAATTTAATAATTATTTAAATATATATTTTTATTTTTATTTATAATTATATAAATAATTTTATGAAAAATATTTATATATATATAATTATAAATATATAATTGTATTTATATAGTAAATGTACATTTATAAATATTTTTATTTATAACTAATTTTTTAAATATATTTTTTTTACATTATTAATGAATATCTCGTTTTAAGTGCATGCATCTATGTTAAAAATCAGTGAAACCGAACTAATTAAGACTAAGTACACCTTCAAAATATTTAAAATATCGATAATTTTTGTGTCTGTGAATAATATATAAAAATGCATTAATTAAGTTTATGTAAAATTAATATAACACACATTTTATCTATGTTAAATTGTAAAATCGAAAGAAAATTTAATTATATGTCGAGTAATATGAAATTATAGTTAATATTTTTAATACAAATTAATTTTTAATTATAAATTATTATTCAATAAACATATTTCTATTTAATGTAATGCTCAAAAATATTCTGTAATATATAAATCATATGTATATACATTAATATATATCTACATATTTAATATATACTATTCAATAACATTGTTAACCATAATTTCCTAATTAATAAAATATTTAATAATTAACAAATTATAATCAATCTATTCATTTTTATCAATAATTATTTTATTAATAAAATTTTTAATATTTTTTTAATAAACAAATTTTTTATTTATTTCATTATTTCATTTTATTTATATAAATATTAATCAGCACTAAAAAAATCACTGACAAAGGATACTCTTTATGAGCACTAAAATTAAATCGCTAGTAAAGGATACCCTATATTAGCGCTAAAAATAATGCCTTGATAAAGGATATTATTTATGAGCGCTAAAAACTATGCACTAATAAATAATATCATTACCACTGATAAAAATAAATCACTGATAAAGGATTCCTTTATTTGTGAAAAAAATTACACGCTGATAAAAGTTTAAATTTATTAGCGCTTTATTTATTGATGATAAATATTCCATTTATCAGTGTTTTTTATAGCACTGATAAATACAAATGTTGTTAAAGGCATGTTTTGTTGAAGTGATGTTTATAAATTTCACATTTGGTAATATAAAATGTTACTTTATCTTATTTTCATTGGATATGATTTTCTTGAGGCTTCTATAAATGGTTTCCCACATAGTGGTGAGGGAGTTCCTCTAACACCCACTGATAAGAAGAATTTGGAGAATGATAAGCTATCCAAAAACACTATAATCGATCAACTCTCCAAAAAAAACATTTTCTTTGATTTAAATGATATGGAATATATAAAATTTTCATGGATAATTTGAAGAATATCCATGAAAGAAATACTATATAAAATCAAGATAAATTATAAATTTGGAGAGTTAAGTATGAAGATATTAAGTTAGGTGATAAAAAATCTATCAGGGATTTCAATATAAAGGTGAATAACATTAAACACACTATAATATGTCTTGGTAAAAAGTTATAATATACAAATATTATTGAAAAGATATTAAGAATTATTCATGATAAATTTAATGAAAAATATTTATCCTTAAAATATTGTTATCTTGAAACTCTTTCCCTAGATTTTATGCAATGCACTATCATTACTTATTAAATGAGAAGATAAATTGTTATTGAGATCTAAAAAAAAGATGGAAGACATATTTCTTTTAGATCTTCCAATAAAGGAAGGTCTAGTAAATATATCAATGAATAAGTTTGTGGATATAACTCCAATGGTTGGGTTTGTGAATATTTTTATGAATTTATGTCTTTTTGTTAAAGGTGAAAAGAGGTATAAGAAAATACAAAGAAAATTTACCATTAAAATGATTTGACTATAGAGTAATCTAAATTTTTGGTTTATATTGTCATTGATGAAAAGAAGAAGAATAAAGTGATAAATATGATAAAAAACCAAGAATATCCCTCATGAAAAAGGTAGAAAAATCCCAATCCTATTGTAAGGAAAAGTATAATAAGTTCTCTAAATCCAAATGGGGAGATTTTTTTCTAAGAATGGGGAATATGTTGATAGTGAAGAAGCGAATTTTATCTTCAGTGATGATACTACTAAAAATTCCTTCTTGAAAAGGTGATTAATGAAATATTAAATATTAAGGAAACAACTAGTTTATAATATGAGGAATAGGGTGATACTCTGATAGATTTTATACTCAAGAGAGTGTTGAAGTAATGTCTTATTAATATGGTAAGAGTTGAAAGAGATAACAAGAAGTATAAGAAATTAAATGTTTAAACAAAAAATAAACAATATTTTCTTAAAGGAATATCCTTCTTTATTTAATACATTGATTTTATGAAGATAAATATAGATGAATAGTGGAATCTCCACATCAACCTTGGTGAGATAATAAAATTGAATGAGGAATAAATATATATATATTTTTAAAAATGATAAAACTAAGAATGGAGGAGAAAATTTAAAAACAAGCTATATAATTTTCTAAAAGTTACAATAGTTTTAAACCTGATAATGATAAGAAAAATTTATCCACAAATTTTTATAATAATAATGATGATTCTTAGAAGGAAAATGAAGTTAAGAAGACCTTGTACGTAGATAAAATTAGTGGAGTTCAAAAACCATAAGTTTTTAAGGTTTCAATGTATTATCAAAAAGATACTATTATAGTAAATTCTATTAAGGCTAAGAATAAATATATTTTTATGAATAAAATATTTGGAGGTAACCCAAAAATTGGTGTGAAACAAAAAAAACCAAAATATAAGGTCAGAATATTAATAAAATTAGGTACTCAACTATGAACAATATTCATGTTATAAAAGGTAAATATCCTTTCTATTGTAACTACTTATATAATGATGATTTGAGAATATGAAAAATATGTTTTGGATTAATCATCAATGTTATTGTGAATCTAGGAGAAACTAGAGTTAAGGTTTGAGGGGGAGTCAACACACTCAAAAGGACAGCGTACGAAAGTTATTCTGAATATTGAAAATAGATTCTGACCATTGGGAGATATTTTTGAATGATTTCATCTACACGGAAATCATGTTAAAGGATGTGTTTTCATATTATCGACACAATAATTCTTTTATGAAATTTCATAAAATCTATAATATCACAATGAAAAAGGAAAGGATAATTAATCAGTTGTTTAAGCTACTCCCAAGGATACAAAAGGAGAATGGACATGGATAATTAATAGTGGTAGTTCTTCAGAAATGATATGGGACTTGATGTTGTGGAAGAATGTGAATTTTTTTAAAAAGGTGAAGTCACTTTTCAAAAATATTTTTTACTCAGAATCAAAGGTATTGGATCTCCAATTATTATAGAAGAAATGTCAAAATTAAAAAGGTCTTTGTTTTTTGAATGGATAAAACATAGTTTCTAAAGTGTATTATAATTTATTTGAAGTTATAAAAGTTTTTTTTAGAAAATATGTTTTTTAATAGAATAAATTATGGAATCATTTTGACAAGAGAAAAATAAACAATGTGGAACTTGTTTCAAGTTGTTGATTCTAAAAGATCACGCTATATGATCATGATGGAAGAAAATTTTCTATAGTATAAAAGGTTAGAGAAAATGTGTCATAGAAATACGATCAATCTAATTACGAGATAATGTATTCTAGATCTTCCTATCACAAAAATAATATGAAGTTGATTTTGTTACATTCTATAAAAATAGTTGATTGAAAACTCAGTTCATAATATTGTTGGGATATATTAAACTCATCCCATGTATTCGATACATTATAATATTTATTAGTCTATAATTAAATAATAAAAAAGGTAGATATGTATATTTTTAATTTTAATAATGAATTTAATTTGATTACATGAATTATTTTTTTGAAATATAGATGAGAGGTTATAAAAGTGTTTAAGAGTTTCATGAGATGTTTATTAAAATAATGTGTATATTATATAAATAATATTCAAAATAATAATGATAGAGAATAAACATGTGGGATTTTTAGATATCATCTTAAAAATCATGGAATGTTTTATGAGTTTGTTTCAGCATACACCCCAAAATAAAAATTTTTTAAATAAAAAATATACGTTTTATGGAGATAACACTAACGATGTTGATAGAACATGATAACTCGCAATATTTTTTCAGGAAATATATTAGAGAAGGATTTTATGTTCGGAATCAATGTTTCTAGAGTATAAACAATTTTATTAATCCCTATGTGATGTATTATATTGTAAACCCATTTTCAAATACCTAATGATTTTTTTTAATTCCTTATACTATAAAAGTCAATGGTGAGAGTATTTGTATGTTTAATTTGAGAGATGTTGATGAAATATTTTAGGGATACCCTCTTAGTAGAAAACCATATAGATGTGATAATAAAGAGACATGAAATATTGTTCAAACTATATATATGAAATTTCTAAATAAAATTTATAATAATGTTTAGAAAAATAGTAGATATAGAATAGAGGTAAGATGAGGTGGTTACAGATAATCAAAGATCAGAATTTAATAATGATAATAATAATGTTGAAAATAATCGAGTGGAAGATTATGAAAATAAAATCACAAGAGATGAGAAAAAATTGTGTTCATATCAACCCTGGAAGAGGAACAAAGTGAAAGTTCAAAACATCATTAGAGATTAATGAAAAAATGTTTAAACTGGAAGAACACAAAAGTTAGTTTTTCAAATTTCTTTATATTCACCGGTTAATCCAAATTATAATGATGAAGTGATGTCATATCAAGAGTAGATGGATTCCATGAATTAACAAATGGATTATATTTAGTATATCAATACATGGGAACATTTACCCAAAAACAAAATTATGAATGTTATTGGTACAATGTGGGTAATATTAAAGAATAAAATTAAAAAGTTTAAGTGATAAGATATATAGAATGACTAGTTTGTAAAGTTTTATCAAAAATTTAAGGACATGACTTTGATGTAACTTTTTCTCTTTTAGAAAGATTAGAAACTATCTGTATCATTCTTAATATTTCTTTAAAAAATAAATATAAAATCTTCTAGTTGGACACCAAGTTTTCTTATAATAATAGAGATCTAGAGAAATAGGTTTATATTAACCATCTATATTTATTCTTTCGAATAATGAAAGTTATGTGTATAAGTTGAAGTTGGTTCTATATAGGTTTAAGCAAGATCTGAGATAATGGTAATCTAAATTGGATACATTATTATGTAAGTTCAACTTCCTGAAAGGAAGAAGTTATTATAATATATATATATATATAATAAAATCTTGTGGTTTATTTCATTGTAATTTTTTATATTGATGATATCTTATTTAATAAGTAATGGGGAAGAATCGTGGGAAAAGGTTACTAAGGGGTTGAATAATTTTTTTGAAATTTCTATGCTGGGATAAATGAAATAATTTACCTGATTAAAAATCTCTCAAAAAAGAAATATATTTTCCTATATAAAGAGAAATATTATATGGAACTTATAGGGATATTTGACATAGAATATTTAAAGAAATTTTCCAAACATATGTCAATGAGAAAAATGTTTTCAAATGGTAGAGATGGAAAGGATGGAGATCCTAATGATTTTTTGAAGTTGGTTGGAATCTTGTTTTATAGAATGGATTCAAGGATAAATATTGTATATGATGTTACTCTATGTGTTAGGTATCAATGTGATCAGAAGGAATATCATACCATATATTGAATATGGATTCATAATTATATTAAAGGCCCAAAATATTTTAGGTTAAAATATAACTGCATATGAAATATTGATATGTTTTTCTATTTAGACTAGAATTAAGAAAGATGTGCAGATAATATAAAATCAAAATATGATGGAGTTTTTTCTTGGGATAAATACATGATAGATAGAATAAAAATACATAAATATTAGTAACACTATGTAAAAAATAATCTGAGTATACTCTAAAAATACAAAATTTAACATAACTTATTTAGTAGAATAAATAGTTGGAATTTTTTTTGATGTGAAGTTTCCCATTATATTGGGTTGTGATAATAAAATTGCAATAAAAATAACTCAAAATAAATTCCAAAATTGTAATTCCAAAACATTGATATAAAATACCACTTATTCAATGAAAAAATGTATATAAACTAACATAATTTTATGTTTTTCCTTATAATGGTGGAAGTTGTAGATATTTTTAGAAAACCATTACCAAATGAAAATTTTCATAAGATAAGGTTGATAATGGGTATTCTACCTCCTACATTGTAAGGATATGATATTTGATTTATATCCCCTCTCTTAAAATTTCATTAAAAAGAGTTTTCAAAGAGGTAGTTAAATGTTCTAACACAAATCTATCTAATGGTATATGTTTTACCTTTTGAGGAATAACATGCATTTTTGTGAGTTATTAAAAGATTAAAGCTATAATTTCATTTTATATGGACTATTTTAATAGTTTTTTGAAGTGGATATAGGTGTTTTGTTCTTATTAGTTGATTTTTTTTATGATGAATGTTCTATGTGAATGAATATGTTTAATACAATTTTTATAAAAAATATTCATATGTGACATCTTATAGAAAATGGAATTATTGTTCAATTATTCTTATTTCCAACATTTATTTCAATCATGTAGGCCCATATTTTTTGGTTAAGTAATTTATTGGTTGAGTTATAAATTTTAAATTATTTATATTCCATGGATGATAATAGAATCCAAAGCGAATAATATTTTGACCAAGAGAGTGGAAGTTGTTTAGAAGATGTTGAAATTTGTTATGGAAAATGCTAATAAAGTATTGTATTTTTTTCAAAATATTAATCACCATACTTTTTTATGTTCTCTAATAATGGTGAATGAATTGGGTATATTGTCTTGTGTTTTTTTACTAAGACCATTAGATAAATATTATCATACTAGTGTAATTCATTGGTTTTTTATGAATGTTTTTCTTATCTACATTACAATGTTTATTGTACAATGTTTTTGGGGAATATTAAACCCAATGATTCATTATTATTCTTAATTTTTCTCACATCATGAGTATTCAAATAACTCAGGATCCAAAAATAAGTCAAAAGGGGGTGAAATTATTTTGTATGTAAAAATATTATACAATGATTTTCTAAATAAATTTTCTGTAATATTCTACTTGATAGACGTTTGGCTGAGAAACGTTTTCGCATTAAATACTTGATGTTTATAGATATACTATATGGGTTTTATAGATTTATATGTAAAGTTATAACATATATTGTGAATGCATCATTTGGTTGCATGCCATTATATGAATTTTTATATGGTATTTGTGATATGCTTTGGATAGATTAATATTGTTGAAGTATAAAGGGAATATGGTGAGAAATTTCACTGGATTATAGTTAATTGGAAAAAGAAAATCAGGTGATTTATTTCAATATCATCAGCCTGAGTTAATCAGGAAACACTATTTTAATATTTATTTCATGTGTATATGATGTTAAGAAGAGAAGCTTTTATAGGATGATCACACAGAAGACTCTGAGTTATTATATGTTTGTTTTTGATTGAAAATATAGAAAAGATGTTTATTTATAATGTTTATTGGGTATATGTTAGTGTTTAAGGAATCATAAAAAGGATTTTGATGCTTGTCGTCGTATAAGGGAAGCATTTGGAAGATGGTTTCTAAAATGTTCCTACAATTTTGTAAAGTAACATCATGTAGATTCTCAATAAGAATATGTGTTATTATAATGTTTCACTAAATAAATGTTTGGTATAAATTTATACTAGTTGTAATTTCTATAAAGATATTTTGTAAAGATATAAAAGTATGATAATGTTGAGATAATTTTTTAACATTCAAAAAATCACAAAGTGAGAACGTGGTTCCTAAAAATTGTAAATAATTTTTATTGAAGCTTAATAACATTGAAGTTAAAGTATATTATTGAATAATGTGGATACTGAAAGGTCTCCATGATATTTTAAGAAGGTTCTAAATGTGTTGAAAGGAATCTAGTGATTTGATATGTGTAGGATTTTTGAAATATGTGTTTTCATTGGGAAGGTAAATATATTTGAATTCACTCCTTTATTGATATGTGTATGTCTATATAAATGGTTGTCCAAACAACTTGAAATAAAATTTATTCACATGAAAATAATTGAGGTTAATGACAGAAAATTTAATCCGATAGAAGTTGTGGAGATTCATCAGATATAATTAGGAAGGATAGATATTTGACATTAATTTATATCGATAAGATGATGTGATGAAATGATCATATGTAGTTGTTGGGGAGGAAATAGTCAATTTACTGGATGTATCATGAAATGAAGGATAATGAAAATATACATCATATTATTTGTATCAGAATAACTATATGCATGTGTGAGTGGAAAAATAGTGGGTCAAAAAGTTTCATTTTACACAAATTCACTAGACTAACTTTACCATATGGACACTAGATGGAGTATCCCGGATGAACCTATCAGACAAAAAACCAATGAAATGGTGGAATATCTTGCGTTTTTATATAAAATAAAGTTAATAATAATCACTTTAAATAAGAAAAAAATATGTAGAATATAATTTATCACAATGAAAATATAATAAATCATGTTGGGGATGGTTTTTAATTGTTGTTACAACAATATTTTTTTATATCCTTTATATGTGTAGATAGATCGTGTAATGTTTCTTGATTATAGTTTAACACAAGTATAAGGATATACCTTTATTTCTACAACTCGATACAAAGGATGTTTTTTTTAACATCTGAATGTTTTTATGAAATATTTTCTTTAAATAATTTTAATTCTTCAAAATATTTCATTGCACGTAATCGTGAGTTTAAAAAAACCATGAGCATCCATTGGTATAAAAGGACTATTATAACCTATCCATTATGTTATCAGGAATAAACATAACTAACATATGAAAATATATGCTGAATTATTTGGCTTCAAATTGTTTATGAAAAATAAAAACCAATAAAATGTAAATGAAATATTTGTATTTTTGTATTAATATATTATTTGAATTACAGTTAATAAATGAAATTAATGAAATATATAAGTTAAATATTTATTAAAATATTTTCTATATTTATAATATTGATATTTTAGTCCTAGGGTATGAATAAACCCTATTTTATGTATAAAAACATATACTTTTTGAAAGGTTTATTTTACCATATTTTAATGTAAAACCCTTTTTAAATTGAAATTCTGAAACATTAATAATTTTATATGACCTCATAAACTTTTTATTTTGAAATGGGATATAAAATTATACTTTGGATGAATTTTTTATATTTTTCTAATAACATTCAAGTTTAATGAATTGTAAAAATATACAACATTTTAATTGAAAACTTCTTTTTTCATCAAAATAATGTATATGGTTAAATTATATTACTGAATGATTTCAAATTAAAAATAGAACATATTTTATAATTTTCTATAATTTAGTTCACTGGATTTAAATTTACATTAAATTTATATGTAAAATTATTTCTATCTTCTGCAATGTTTCAGCTTTTAAGACTAGTTTTCTCATTCTAAAAATGTGTTTAATTTTAAATTAATTAATGAAAATTAATTTTTTTTAATTTGGAAAAAATGATTCCATATTTGGAATCAATAATTCCAAATTATGTAAATAGATTTTTATTTTTATTTTTGGGCAATATGAATTGTAACTTTGGTAATTTTTTATTAGTATGGTAAATGGGTAAATCGAGTAATTAAGGGTAAAATAGTATTATAAAGTTACCAAAACACTTTTATTAATATCATTGGACTATGGTTTTTTTACCTAAATCCTTTTTGGGTCGAAATGGTATCATTTTAAAACAATTTCGATGAGATTATAACATTTAATTCATTTTATTTAAAGAAAATTTAAACATGTCTCCCTCAAATTTAAATAAATATATCATTTTAAATGAAAGGATATAAAGAAGATAAATTCTATTATAAATAATAATAAAGTTAATTTTTTTCTTTATGGTGTTAATTTATTTGTAATTTTTATGAAATAAGTAATTACCTTAATGGTTTATATATTGATGATGCATAAATTATTTAATTGATGAAAAATTAATAAAATAAATTTTATTAAATTGATAATAAAAATTAAAAGAGAGAAACAATTGATAAATTCCAATTGGTTGTGTATATATAGACCATATTCATATAAGGGTCATGTTATTGAGCATTTGGATCCATGTGGAAATGATTTCAACACATATATTATTTTACTCAATGTGATGTTATAGTTGTCCGATTAAAATTTTAATTAATATAACTTTTTTAAAATAGGATTTTGTAGAAAGATATATTATACTATAAATATTCTTTTGAAATCTGAAGAATCATCTTCATTATGGTATTTTATATTTAATTTTTACAAACAAATATTTATATTAAATAATTAGACAAAACTAATGTTGTAATTATTTTATTAATGGAGATAATAAATAAATGTTTTTTAATTTTTTAAAATAAATATAATTTTGGTTATTTAATATTTTAAATTTATTTTCTACAAGGTCTCAAAATATAAGGAATATAATAAAATATTTTTTTCAAAGTTAACTTGTTATCTTCATAATTTCTTAAAATCAATAAATTGTATACTATCAAAATTAACACTATTGTTTGTTTATCAAAATAATGTATTATTAAAGTTTTTAACAATAATAATTTTTTAAATAAATATAGAATAATTATGATATGTTATAATTTTTTTAAAATTATTCATTTATTGTCTAATTGACATCAAATAAGTAAATATTTCACCATTTTAATACTCAAATATTTGTTAACTTGGTCAAAATGAAATTAAATAACTAAGTGTTAAATGAAAATTATAAGGATTAAATGGACATAATAACATGTCTGAAAATTATTTGTTATTGAGAATATAACCTTATCTCATCTCATATTCTAAAATATTAAATTTTGGAGGTTTTTTTATGTGGTTTGAATTAATTATAAATTAATATTTTTGGAAAATTCCAAAGGTTCCCCCATCCTCACCTATAAAAGTGAACATCCTTTTTCATTTAGTTATAACTCATTGAACCTTAATGTGGACCCATAACCTACCAATGTACTCTCTTAACTTCTTTAGTCATATTCTAAAGGTTCTTGTCTTCTCAAAATACCAATTTTAGTGTCTTTAAGAGGATATCTAGAGGGAGTTCGTCAAAGAAGATGTAATCTCTTTTGTCGACCCCCTCAATATCATTTCTGATTCTAATTCCTATTCCTTTGTTGTTTAATTTATTAAATAATAATTGTGGTATCATGTATATACTGATATGTTATTATGGTTATTTAACATCCTTATTCCACCTTCTATTCATCCTACAAAAAATGAAATCACTATGCGTGTGTACGTATGGATTACCGTCTCTACGCTATGGTGTAATCTACTATTCACCACCACTTTACATTGATGAGAATAATCATGTAAATAATAACTATATATTATTATTATCATAATATTTTTTTAATATTATATATATATATACAATCCACTTCTATATCATTTCTTAATTAAAGGAATGATATCATCGCTTGTGCGTACATACGACACACCATCTCCATGATGCGATGTGATTCATTCTATAGGATATCCATTAATGCATGATAATATAAATTTATAGAATGAATAAATATGTTATATATTATATTAATATAATTATTTATATGATATAACTACAACCTATAAAGAATAATCCGAACATATTCAAAAAAACATGTATATGAAAATAAAGCCATTTATACCCTAATAACGAGTAGTAATGAAATGTTATTAATAAACTAATGATAATATGATCGTATATGATATCATAAAAATAAAAACTATTATGTAATAATTTAAAAAAATTATTTAAATCATTATATAGGATATTCAAATAGATATAAAGGATATCAAACATAAGGTAAGGGATAACTTTGAAATCTCATTATTATTTATGATTGTTTACACATTATTATTTAATGGGGTATATATATCATACATGTCCATGTTATCTAAATATATAATATTACTTCTATTCTTCTATTATTTTTTAAAGACAAATTTCTCCATTTTTTAATTTTTATTAAATGGTATGAAAGTAATATTTTGTCATTTTTGATATGAGGTACTTTTTTACTTATCTGACAAAATTATGAGAAGAATGTTTTATTTAACTTATATGAAATGATGGGATTTTATGTTTTCATAAAACCATGTTTCCATGAATCTTATTTTATAATATTTAAATTTTATTTTTAATTAAAATAATTTCTTTTAAAATTTTGTATCATTTTAGGAAAATAAATGTTTTTGAGGAAGAAAGGATATTTTTCTCAAGAATTAATTTCAAGTGTTCTATCCAAATTATTTTCCATATAATATGAAATTATTTAATAGGGTTATGTTTCAAGTATACTATAACTAATATTTATATGTTTGATCATTTTTATAATGGAATCCTATTTATGAGAACTATTTGTTTTATATGGATTATGTTATGATGGGATGATGTTTAAGAAACCCGTTGTATTCTTTAGGGTATGATACAAAGAATGTTTTTTATTTTTGTGGAACATGTATGAATGATTTCATTATGAGATGTGTTATACATATATCTCCTCTAATTAATTGGGTAATGGTTTATATCTCATGAGATATATAGGTCTGGAATGGGAAATGATCTCGGCTCAGTAATAAATGGTTGGAATGGGAAGTAAACCGTGTTCAGTAATGGACTTTCTTTTCTATGATGGTCTTGTAAGGAACATTGACTAATATGAAATGATTTTCTATGCTTATGTGTATTCCAAAAAAATTTATGTCTTATGTTATGACATTTGAGAATATGTTCATTTATTCTTTATAAACTATTAGGATTTATCCCACGATATGATATCTTGATCATTCATATACAGTATAAGATTTCATATGTCAGGTTATTATGTCTTATGATTATGATATGATTGATATCTCCCTTTTTCCATTACTATGCATTTGATCTCACCATTTTATATGTTTCTTTTACCTAGCTGACGAATAAGGGTATTAAATAAGAAATTTCAAAAAGGGTTCTAGTTGTGAATGAATAAGAAGAAGACAATGTAGATGTCTTATGAGCTAGTAGTTTATATATCACAGTTTCTAAAGACACTTTACCTATATGGTCAAGTTATGGTTTAGTTATACTTTGTAATGAATATTATTCAATTTTGATGTAATATCTATTTATTTGATGTATGAGTCATTATAGTTTTTATCATAGGAAAGTTATAGTTATCCTTTGGTAACTAGAATGAGAAAACATTAGTAAGAACACAAATGATATATCAAAGTGTAGTTTAAAATCCAAGTGTTTTGAAGTTGATCATGATTAAATGAGGATAAAACTTAAATTTTCCTAAATTAAAATTTTATTCTTTATTATATGGTTTTCCTGTTGTGATTAGTGTTTCTCATATTATGCTTCTTGGTTTTAGTCAATGGATAGAACTCGAAGGAACCCCATTAATGCTAAATGTGAGGGAAAATGCAATGATTGTCCTCCCGAGAAACTAATTGTTATGAGAGATGGAATTCAAAATCTTTTAGCTAGGATCACACAACATTCTATTTCTAATAAAACTTTTAGTACTTCAAAACAAGCGAAGGATGGAACAACATTTTTTTGAGTCCTTTATGAGGCAGTGTCCACCTTCTTTCAATGGATATTCTGATCTACTAGTGGCTGAACAATGGGCTAGTACCACTGAGAATATATTTTCAGTTCTAAAAATTTTAGAACATGATAAATTCATCATAGAAGTCTATCATTTGTAATTTGAATCTAATAAATAGTTTAACCTTATCAAGAATACAAGGAAAAAATATGAAATTGAATCCATGTAATGGGATGAGTTAAAGAACTTATTTCTTAAAATGTAATTTCCTCATATTCCTCAAAAAAATATGGAGAATGAGTTCCTTGGGATTAAGAAAAACAATGATGAATTTTTTGGTACCTATGATGAAAATTTTACATGAATTGCAAGGTACGCTTCTGAATTATTATCCAACCTGAGGTTAAAATTGATCTATTCTTCAATGTCTTAAAAACAAGTCTCTGAACGTAATTTTACATAAGGGACTTCTATAGGTACGGGGAAATCATTTGATGTGATCTCAAAGTTAATATAGAGATTAGAGTAACCCATCGGTTCTTTGGGTTTCACAAGAAGAGAAAAATGGAATTCAAGAGAAAATATAAAGACCAAAATGAACTGAAGAAGAGTTTTACCTTATGCTCAAAGTGTGGAAAGAAACATGGACTTAATTTTCATAATGGGAATAAAAATTGTTTTCAGTGTGGGGGAAAAGGTCATCAGGCTGTTGAAGGCTTATGTGATGGGAAAATGATATCTAGTGATGTGAATAGAGAAAACAATACATAGAATTCACCTCATACACTTCAATGACACAAGTGATTGTAAATGGGGAATTAGGCCAACCAATTCACATATCCAATGGTTGTTGATGATAATTGATTTCAGAATACTCTTGAGGAAAAATACAAGGGCTCGTCACATGTGATCACTATCGGTGATGTGGAATATGATAATGATTTGGTGAAAGGTACACTTACCATCCAATCATAAGGAGAAAATGTTTTATTTGATTCTAAATCCACCCATTATTTTATTCTTAAAGAATTTTATAAGGGTATTTTCTTATTAAATAAACTATTACATGTTTATTTAGCATTGAGAACTCCTAATGTCACAATAGTTTCATTAAAAGATTATAATTCTTCTCCAGTTGAATATTGTGGGAAAGTTCTTCCAGTAATTATGATAATACTTAATTTATTAAAATATTATGTGATTATTGGAATGGGATGGATTTCTCTATATAGATATCATATCAATTTCTAAGGAAGAAAAGTCACATTTCATATTCCAGATCAATATATGATCATCCATCGATATAAGGATGATTATGACCTTCTAGTGAAAATTTCATCCATATCATGGGTCTTGGTTCCTTTAAATGAAGGTAAACTATATGAAATGGTTCATGAGATACTCAACATTATAAATTAACCTATTCTAGGGGAATTTTTTGATGTCTTTCGGAAATAATTTACAGGTATTCCACCAAATTATGAAGATGAGTTTTCAAAAGAACTCATAACGGGTGTTATGTCATTATCAATGAAACCTTATATAATGGCACCAATTAAGTTGACGGAATTAGAGAAGCAACTCCAATAGATTATAGATAAGAGATTAATACAACCTAGTGCATCACCTTGGGGTGCACCTATTCTTTTTGTTAAAAATAAAGACGAATCAATGAGATTCCGCATTGATTATCGATAACTTAACAAGATCACTATCATGAAAAAATATCATCTTCCCCGAATTGATGACTTATTTGACTAACTAGATTGAGCTCAATACTTTTCAAAGATTTATCTTCATTCAAGATGTGATCAATTAAGTGTCAACAAGGATGATACACCAAAGAAGACATTCTATATAAGGAATGGACACTATGAATTTATAGTGATTTCTTTTGGTCTTACTAATAAGTCTGATATATTCATAAATATAGTGAATAGAGTATTTAGAAATTATCTTGATCAGATTGGGGTAGTCATTATAGAATATATTCTTGAATATTTGAAGAGAAAGTAAGAGCATAAATAATACTTGAGACTTGTACTATGGACCCTAATAAAGGATAATCTTTATGAAAAATATACCAAGAGTGAATTTTGGATTTAGAACATTTCATTTTTGGATCACATAATCTCGAGAAATGGGAATATCTATTGATCAAGAAAAAAAATAAGCTATTAAATGTTGTCCTATATCAACAATAATAACTAATATATGAATGTTTCTCTATTTGGATGGATATTATTGATGTTTTGTGAAATATTATTTATGTATAACTAATCCACTCACCAAGTTTACTCAAAAAGTAATTAATCTCATGTGGAAAGAGGAATGTGAAGAGAATTTAAACGATCTAAAAATTACATTAGCCAGTGCACTTGTGCTCACACTACCTTATCGTAGAGAAAGTTTTGTGACTTAAAATGATTCATTAAAGAAGGGGCTGGATTGTGTTATCGTGAAAAATGATATGGTGATAGATTATGTGTCAACACAATTGAAAATCCATGAGAAAAATTACCCGACTCGTGATTTTTTGTTTTCCATGATAATATTTGTATTAAATATTTGGAGTAATTATATTTATGGTGAAAGGTGTGATATTTATACTAATCATAAAGTTTTGAAGTATATTTTCACACAAAAGGATAGGAATATGTTCCAAAGAAGATGGTTGGAGTCGATTAATTATGAAAACTGGTCAATACACTACCACCCTAGGAAAACAAAGATGGTTCCAGATGCTTTGAGTCAAAAAGGCCATGCTATCCTATCCATGATGAGGATCACAAAACATCCAATATTTATACATTTTTAAATTTTGTATCTTGAAAATTTAATGGAAGGGGAGAAATCTTATTATTCTCAAATGAATGTTCAATCATATATACTATTGAATATTAAGGAGGCATAGAAGGAATATATAGAGCTAAAAAAATAATATGGGAAATATTTCTGAATTCAACCTTGATTATGATGGAATAATAAGGTTTATGAATTGAGTTCTTATTCCTTGCACACCAAAATTAATGAAGGATCTATTTTATGAGGCTCATAGTTCTCTATTCTCTATTTATCCTAGAATAACAAAGATGTACAATGACCAAAAAGAGTATTTTTGGTGGCATGGCATGAAAATAGATGTTCTTAAATATGTCTCTCGATGTTTGGTTTGTTAGCCAGTTAAGGCTGGCTGACAAAAGTCTAAGGGGATATTACAACCATTACCCATACCAGAATGAAAATAGGAAAATCATCAATATGGACTTTTTAGCAAACATTCTTAAACATATAAAGGACATAATTCTATATGGGTTATAGTTGATCACCTTATGAAATCATCACACTTCATTAATTTTAGATATGATTTCTATCTTGATCAACTTTCCAGTATATATGTAATGGAATTTGTAAGATTTCATGGTGTACCACTTTGCATTAAATCTGATTGGGATCTGAGATTTAACTAGAAGGCCTAGAGAAGTATACTATGGGATCTAGATACAGAGTTAAGTTTCATCACAACTTACCATACTCAGATAGATAGTCATCCTGACAGGACAATTCATACTCGAGAAGACATGTTGATATCTTTCTCTATAGATTTGAAAGGTGTTTTTGATCAATGTCTACCTTTGGAAAAAATTTATTACAACAATATCTTTCACTACAGTATTTCAAATGGATCCTTAAGAAGATTTATATGGAGATTAGTGCATAACTCCATCCTTTTGGGATAAAGTTGGGGAATGAATTTCATTAGGACCTGATCAAGATGATGAAATGGAAGTGCTGGTTAGATCTATTCAACAACACATGAGAACATCTTAGAGTTGAAAAAACTGTCATGCTGATAACCGAAAAAAAAAGACATACTGTTTGATGTGGGCGATAAGGTGTTTTTATGTATATCTCCTGATTAGAGATTAATGAGATTTGGAAAGAAGGGAAAGCTATGCCTTATGTATATTGGTCATTTTTAAATTATTGATCATGTTGGGAAGGTAGAATATAGATTGTAACTTTCACCGAATCACTCTCAATATCATGATGTGTTCCATATATCTCTCCTGATAAATTATATACATGATCATTAAAATATCATTAACATATATGTCAAACCCCTAGAGATAGTTCTTTCTTATGAAGAACAATTGATAGAGATTCTGAAACATAGTAAAAAAGTTCTATGAAACAAGACCACTTGTTTGGTTAAGGTTTCATGTATGAACCACCAATTTGAGGAAGTTACGTGGGAACTTACTAATGAGATGAGGTAAAGTTATCCTCATGTGTTTGTATCCAAGTGTAAAATGTTAAGGGTTAAATTGAGTTTAGGGGGGGTAGAATGTAACGCCCAGAAGTTTTTATGAAATATATTTTTTCAAATAATTTTAATTATTCAATAGCATACACTGCATGAAATCATGATTTTAAATGAACCGCGATATTACATTGGTCTAAAATTAACATTATAAACTAGAAATTAAGTTAGCAGGAATAAATACAACTAACATATATAAATTTATGAAGAATTATTGGGCTACCAATTATTTATGAAAAATATAAACCAATTAAATGTAAAGTAAATATTTGTATTTTTGAATTAATAAGTTAAGTGAATTACAATTTTTAATTGAAATTAAATAAATATATATTATATATTTAATAAAATATTTTCAATATTAATCCAACATAAATTTTATCCATAAGGTATAAATAAACCCTATTTTATGTATACAAACCTACATTTTTCAAAAGAATAATTTTACCGCCTTTTAATGGTGACCCTTTTTAAATTAAATTTTTTACAGATTAATAATTTTAATATGACAGAATATAATTGTTATTTTGATGTAGGATATAAATAAATACATTGGATGAATTTTTGATATTTTTTTCATTACTTTCATGTTTTTATGTATAGTAAAAAACACTTAATTTTAATTGAAAAAATCTTTTTTCAACGAACTAATTTGTAAGGATAAATTATATTCTTGAATTGTTTAAAAATATATATAGAATATACTTTATTATTTAATATATTATTGGTTATTTGAATTAATTTTAAATTTAATTTTGATGAAAAATTATTTCTACTTTTTCAATTTTTTAAGATTTAAAACTCATTTTTTCATTCCTACAAAAAGATTAATAATACATTAATTACTAAAAATTATGTTTTTTGAATTTGGAAAAATAGATTCCATATTTGGAATCAGTAGGTACTAATTGTTAAAATAGATTTATTTTGTTTTTTGGCATTATGAATAGTAACTTAGGTAATTTTTTTATTAATACAGTAAAAGGGTAAATTGGGTAATTAAGGGTAAAAATAGTATTATAAAATCACCCTAACACTTGTATTAATATAATTGGATGAGTTGTTTTGACCTAAATAATCATTGGGTTGAAATGGTATCCTTTGGAATCACTTGGATGAGATTAGGACTTTTATTTTATTTTATTTTAAGAAATGTTAAATATGTCTCACTCAAATTTTTATAACAATTTTATTTTAATATGTGGTTATACAGAAGATAAATTAGATTATAAAAACTCATTTGAAAGATAAAATTATTTTATTTATCAGGTAAATTTGTTTAATTTTTTGGAAATAAATAATTACCTTAAATTCTTATACATTGATGATCCTAAAATAATTTAATTGATGAAAAATAAATAATATTTTTTATTAAAATGATAATAACAATTAAAAGACAAAAACTCTTAATAAACTCATATTATTTTTTTATATATCGACAATATTAATCCAAGGGTCTATCTTTGGACCATTTAGATCCATATGGAAATGATTAGGGAACTTATATTATTTTATTTAAAGTGACATTAAAGTTATCACATTCACATTTTAATATATATAAATTTCCTAATATAGGTTTTTCAAGACGATATATTCTTTAATAAATATTCCTCTTAAATATAAAAGTGTTATATTTATTATTGTATTTTGTTTTTAATATTTAACCAAAATATAGGTATATTAAATAATTACACAAAAATGATGTTGTAATTATTTTATTAAAATAGATAATAAATAAAAGTTATTAAAATTTATGAAATAAATATTATTTTGGATAATTAATACTTATAATTAATTTTATATATGTCCTTGATATCTTAATAATATAATAAAATATTTGGTTTTATGTTAACTTGTTATCTTTTAATTTTTTTAAAATCAATGAATTCAAAAGTGTCAAAATTGGAATTATTGTTTTTTATCAAAATATTGTATTATTTAATTATTTTAGAACATTTTTTTCTTAAAATATAGCATAATTATTTTGTTTTCTAAATTGTTCTAAATTATTCATTTATGGTTTAATTGACACCAAATACGTAAATATTTTACCCTTTTAATATTGAAATATGTGTTACCTAACTTAAAACTAAATAGAACAACTTAGTGTTAAATGAAAATTACAAGGTATAATGGACATAAAAACATGTCTAAATTTTAATTGATCATATTACAACTTTATCTCATCTCATATTAAATAATATGAAATTTTTGAGGTTTTTAGACATGGTTTGAATTTATTATATATTAATATTTTTGAAAATTTCCAAGCTGCCCCAACCTCAATAATAAAAGGGAACCTCCTCCCCCATTTCTTCATAACTCAATGATCCTTAATGTTTATCCATACCGAGACCATTTCCCTTATAAACTTTCATATTCATATTCTAGAGGTTCTAGTCTTCTCAAAAGACTATTTTAGTGCCTTTAAGATGAGATCTAGAGGGAGCTTGTCGAAGAAGAGGTAATCACATTTACCAACTCTCTGAAGTTCATTTCGTCTCCCACTTCCTCTTAAATCAGTGTTTCCATTATTAAGTAAGAACTAGGTTATCACCTATATACATAGTATTTGTTATTTTAATGTAACAAATATATTTCAACTTCTATCTGTCTGGTGAAAATTGAAATCATCATGCGTGCGTACGTGCGGCTTACCTTCTCCACGCCGCGATGTAATCTATTTTTCACCACTAATTTACGTAGATGAGTATAATGATTGAAATAATAACTATACATGATTATCATAACAAGATATTTATTTTATTAAAATATATATATATACCATCTACTTCCAAACCATTTCATAATTAAAGTAATGATATCATCGCTCATGCATACGTACAGAATATCGTATCCACAATGTGATGTCATTCATTATATAGGATAACCTTTAGTGAATGATTATATAAATTTAAAGAATGAATAAATATGATTTATATTATATTAATATAATTTTGTAAATTATATAACTATATCCTATGAATAATAATCAGAACATATTCGACAAAACATGCATAAGAAAATGAAGTCATTTATACATGAAAAACGAGTAATAATGAAATTTTATTAACAAACGGATCAAAATATGATAATATATTATATCATAAAAATTATTATGACTCTATAATAATGAAATTACATTTTTAAATAATTATATCGATGGTTTAGAAATATACAAAGGATATCATACCTAAGGTAAACGATAACTTTACGATCTCATTATTATTTGAGATTATTTATAACTAAGTATTTACTGAGATATATTTACCATCCATGTCCATGTTTCCTAAATATATAATATTATCTATATTCTTAAACAATTTTTTAAATAAATTTTTTCCCAGTGGTTATTTTTATTAAACAGTATGAAAGGAATTTTTTTAAATTTTCTGATATGAGGTACTTCTAGACTTATCTAACGAAGATACAAGAAGAATGTTTTCTTTAAACCTTTATGTAATGATGGGTTATTTATGTTTTCTTGACACCATATTTCCATGACACTTCCTTTAGAATATTTCAAGGTTATTTTCAAATGAATTATTTTCTTTTAAAATTGTGTGTAATTTTGAGAAAAGAAAATGTTTATGAAGAATAATTTACATTTTACTCAATTTTTAATTTCAAGTGTTCTATAAAAATTAATTTCCATCTATGATGTAATTATTTAACAGGGTCATGTTTCAGGTATATTATCCCAATTATTTTAATGTTTTATTATGTTCATAATAGAATGTTATTTATGAAATCAATTTGTTTTCTATTGATTATGTTATGATTGAATTATATTTAAGAAACCTACTTTATTATTTGGGTTGTGATATGATAAATGATTTATTTATTTTTTCACACGAATGATTTTTTTCATTATGATATGTGGGGGGACTATATATCCCTCCAATATATTTGGAAAATATTTATATCTCATGTTATAGACGGTACTGGAATGTGAAAACATCTCGGTTCAGTAATAAAGGGCTGGAACTAGATGTAAACCTGGTTCTGTAATGGACATGGAAATGAACATTGACTATTATGAAATGATTTTCTATGATTATGTTTATTACACAAAAATTTATGTCTTATTTTATGTCTTTTGGGAATTTGTTCATTGATTATTTATTAAATTTTATGATTTATCCCATTACATGATATCCTGATCTTTCAGATGTTATATAATATTTTTTAATTATATATTTTTTTGTCTTATTATTATGATATGATTGATATCTCTCTTGTTTTGTCTTACTAATATTTTTAGATCACCCTTTAATATGTTTATTTTTCCTAGGTCATAATGAAGGGTATTAAGTATGATATCTAAAAAAGGGGTTTAGTTATGAAGGAATAAGTAGGAGATGATGAAGATGTCTTATGAAACAGTTCATTATGATTCCCATTTTCTAAATACACTACACCTATATAGTCCGAACGTGGATTTTTTATATTTTTTAATAAATATTCCTTAATTTTAATGTACTGACTATGTTTGTAAGGTATGGGTAATTATAATTTTATAGTGGGTTTTGTAGTATTTCATTACTTCAGACCCATGCTAAGGGCTTGCTACTCTTATTGAGAAGTGAACATTGTAAATTCTTGTGTTCCTATAGTTGTTCTTGCATTATTATTTTCATAAAATCCATAAATCATTTAAATGTTGAAATCATTATTTGATAAGTAAGGAATAAAAAAATTAAAGATCATTGATTCTCTCCTACCCCTATCAGTGACCACATAAATTATAATTGGTCCCTTTACCAATATAGTGAACTTATTAGATAATAACTATAATCACTTAGCCACCAAATGAATTTTATATCACAATTTTATCTATATGATAAAATATATGTTCCCCAAATGTAATATCCCTTTTATCCGAAATAACCTTAATTTACGTAACATAAAATATCATGTTAACCTTAAATCTTACCAGTAAATGTGAACTTATGCCCAAAAAATTTATAGTATTCTTGTTAAAAATAGATTTTCACTAAAACAAAATTTGTGATTAAGGGTTAAATTTAACTCAATCATATATTAATTTAAATTCCCTAAACCAAGTATCTTAGAGTTAGTGGTTACTTTATTATATTTCTTCCAGATACTAGGAACTGCATCCTAAAATATTAAATAGTTTAATAGTCTTATAAAACTACATAAATTCTAGAAAACCACCTTAAATTTGATAGCCTAAAATAAAACATAATATTTTTTTGATAACACCACTATTACCATTAGTATATCCTTATATATTAGTCAGAACACATTTCATAGAATAATTGGTAAAAGAAACATAAGAATGAGGTGAACATATATTCTTATTACGGGTATTCATATAGTGGATTATATTATGAATGAATAAGTCTTAATCAATATGGGAAGGTAAATAACTATAAACACATGTCATTTAATCAACAACATGAGCACATACAATAATATGGTTGGACTAAATTATGATCAAATAATTCCATAAAAATAATCACATGTTTATGAAACTATTCCATTGATATCACAACTAATCAAATAATCACATGGGCATTATTAAAAAAAATATTATAATGTGGTAATTTATAATCCCAAAAATCATAACCATACCATCAAGGCCTTGTTCCAAGACATCTTACTAAAATGTGAATTTCATCAAACAAAATATCCATTCTAGTTCATCTTATGAGACGTATCTTTGAATCGATGGTCTATAAAAGTCCTCACCTGTCATTTACTAAGTCAAAATAACTCCTAATATGAAAGGGGAGAAACATAATAATGTAAGAATTCACATTAAAAAACAAGAATACGAAATTTTAATAATTTCCTTAATCAAAAAACATAGTGAACATAATAATTATTTTTGAAAATTAGCATACAATGTTTTAATAATATCCCCTATAATTAAACATAATCATAAAAAAATAAAGTGTAATATATAGAAATGTATAAAAATACTACATCCCTATTTAAACTAATCATTAATAATTTATAGATATAAAAAGGATGGTATCATTAAAACATATTCCAAGTGGAGCCTATATAAAATAAGGGTTGTTATAATTGGTAAATATAAATACTATTAAATCTCATTAAAAAAATTCTTGAGGAAAATACCATTTTAAATTTGAAAAAAAAAATTTAAAACTAAAACCTTCAATAATATTAGGGAAAACATGTTATTTCAAAAGAACTATGGAAGCAAGAAATGAAAGATTCAAAGTAATTATTGGTCATGATGGATAGATATTATGTTCTTGATAGGTATGCTAAAACAAATAATTATTTTATGTTTTCAATAAAAAGTAAAATGTACCTTATTATGAAAAAAATTATAAAAAGTATATTAGGGATACATTTTTTAAATAAATCATTTGGAGGATGTTGAAAACATTCTTGAAAATATTTTTAGAAAACATGGATAACGAAGAAAAAATATTTTTTTCAGAGAGAGAATTGAGTTCCACATTTCTTAAAAATATTTTATAAATCATTTTAAGTAAAAAATTTAAAAAAAAATTGATTTCCTAGAAAAATTATTGAATAAATGTAGGATAATAAAATTCATGAGTTTCATTAGAGAGATATCATAATATTTCATCATCAGAAACTTAATCATAAACAATCATCTTAAACTATGATATTTTAAAATAAACCCATACCACTTTGTTAAATTTTGAATCATAGTACACAAAGATAATGAAAACTTATATGGATATGAAATCTAACCTTTTTATTACATAAACATTAAATTTACATGGTACCAAAATATGATTCTGTAAAGTTCAGTTTCATGGAAATCCAGAACAATAGTAAATGGAAACATAAAAAAATAATATAATCTACTTCAAATGATTTTCAATGGGTTTATCATAATTTTACTTACTACATCTCATATACAAGTGACATACATCCAAATAAATGGGTGAGCGTGAGGTCCAGTAAGGGAAACAGTTTTCATGACATCATGAGGAATATCAATAAAAACATGAGGAATGTTATTAAGGAACGAGCAGAGGAAAATAATACATATCATAATAAAAATAAAATGAATGATATCATGTAATTGTTTTATAATATTTAATTGGTATATTCATAATAATCTCACCAATACTAGTCACTATGGTGTCAGCAATGAATGTTACCAAGATTATTCACCAAGGTATTGAAAAACATGTCATCACTACAGATTAAATTATTAACACAACGAATTGGAACACTATCAAGGCAAAAAATTATTATTTCATAATTAATGTGATATATTTAGATTTTAATCCAACATTTCATAAATAACTCATAGATAATAGAAAAATAGGTTTTATATCAAAGTGATGGTGTTTCACAAGTGCTTAAAAACATGATCATTATATCATTTTCATTTCATGGAAAGGGAATATAAGTTTCATGTATTATAATAACAGAATGAAATATATCATTTTTCCATTTAGTTGAATAACGTTTAATAAGAAATATGGATGGGTATTCACAAGAAGAAATGAAAATATAATTTTTTAAGGAGAATAGGGAAATATTGAGAAGTAAATTCAGCAACATAAATGGTATAACTATTGTTTTAGAAAAGGATAAAATGAGAGTGGAAAATGTAATCAAATTGAAAATATAGAATATGGAAGTAATTTTATGATAAATAGGGTAATATATGAGAGTAACCATAACATTCATAATACATATATGAAAATATTTTCTTGAATTGAAGAGAAATGGAGTATAATTTGTTTACCTTAAAGAGTTACTCCTTGATCTTGAGGAATGAAACATTTGGGGCTTGAAGAAACCATAGGGGGGTTAATTAAGAGAACAAACTACCTGATATTTATAAAGGGTGGATTATTATAGAATCTGAATGGAGAAATATGTGGGAATTTATATCAAAAGTTGATGACTTGTTTAAAAATTTCAAAATATAGGCCTTGGAAATCTTATTTGTGGAAAAAGAAAAAAGATTGGACTTACCATGGTTTTTTTCATGAATTTTACATTTTCTCCATATTTTATGTTATTTGAATACAAAATAACCTAAAATCATATTATATTACTTTTATTGGCATTAAAAATTAATGTTTCCAAAAAATAATGTTTTTAAAGTCAATGTTAACATTTTAGAATTTGAAAATTAAAATATAGTTTTTGGAATTGATGAAAATATATTAAATTATATGAAATTAATAAAATAAAATATGTTAGGCTATGGATTTTGGTTAAGTAATTATAATATCATTATTACATAATTATGAAGTAATTAAAAAAACCAAAAAACCCAAACTGTATTTTTACTGTCGATAGAAAAATAAAGTATTTTAGAAAAGATTCTTAACTTCACCCTAACCTAAATTTCAAATTTTTTATTTCAAAAATGATTTTTCTTTTAAAAGAATAGTTATATAAATATTATAATTTAATCTTTTAACAAAAAATATTATTTATTAAAAAAATTGTGGGTTGAAATGCATAGTGAAAATCATGACACATTTAATTTTACATAACATAAATAAATTATTTTATCACATACATATGAATAAAACTATATTTTATATACTATTTCATTAAACTAAATATCATTTATAATACCTTAGTTTATTAAATAAATTTATATATTTTCTAAAAAGTATAATTTGTGCCTGAAAATTCAATATATCCAATTCCATATTAATTAAACCAAAATTTTATTTTGGAAAACTATTCTAAAACAGAATTGATTGAATAAAAAAATTATTTATAAAAAGTAAATTACACATTAAGTAACTAAATAATTAACACATAAACCCATATAACACATGCATATGACCTAAGGGTGAGGTGTGTGATAGTGATAGATTAATGTGGTGATTCACCTAACAAAAACCAAGTGGTTTGTTCCAGTAAGATGAACTTATCCCATATGAAATTTCATCGTAGCTAATCTTATTTAAGAAATAATTTATCTTGGTCTAGGGTGAACCCAAGTGATGTTACCTCCCTCTCATGTTTTAAAAAATAAGATTCATACGACATGACTCTAATGTTTCCATTTAATTGATTCTCCTTTCTAAATTAAATTTTCTTTCTCTTTTATACTTATAAAAAATAATTATAATGTTCAAATTATTACCAATCATATAGTTTACAACATACATATGAACTAATAGTCATATTTAACCAATTTTAATATAATAGTTTAATTTGCATGGTCATATTTCCATTTATACTCATTAAATACTACCTCATTATTAAAAATATGTGGTCTTGTTTTGTAAAATTAAAATAATAATAATTTTCAAAAAAACAAAATATCATTTAAAAAGTCTTGGTCATTACATTCCCCCCCATAAAGAATTGTTTTCCCAAAAAAATTTAACTCGTTCTCCTAGTTGAGAAAATGGGTGGATACTTATTTCTCATTGTCTATTATGGTTCCCACATCTATTCTTCATATTAATGGTTCCTACAGAACAATTTATGAGGTTTTTAGTCATGTCACATAGAACCTTGTCATTATAGTCTAAGATATTCAATGATTACTCCTCATAAGAGAGGTCATCTTCCATTTTTACCACCTCTAGATTCAGTACATGATAGGGATCATTTATATACTTCCTCTAGAGAGATTCGTGGAATACATCATGAACTTGATATATATTAGGTGTAAGTTCAAGAAGATAGTCCACTTATCCTATATAATCAATGATTTAATATGGTCCAATTTACATGGGGATAAGGTTCTCTTTCTTCTGAGACCACATGACTCTCTTTCATGGTGATGTTCATGGGAAAACATTATCGCCAATATAAAACTTCAAGTCCCTTCAATGGTTGTCAGCCTAGCTCTTCTGTCAACTCTGAGTAGCCTATATGTGTATTTGGATGGCATGAACCTTTTATATTATCTCTTAGACAATATCAAACCCAACTAGATTCCCCTCACTAACTTCATCCCAAAAACCATGAGTTCTATGTGATTCCCATATAGATCTTCATCAAGTTCCATTTTAATACTTAAGGAGAAGCTATTATTGTATAAAAATTAAACTAATGAGAGGTGTTGATCCCATCCACAATTAAATTTCATTGAGAATGTCCTCAATATTTCTTCGAGTGTAATAATTGTCAATTTATGTTAGCCATCAATGATGGGGGATATGTCATATTGAAATTCAATTCAGTATTCAGATCATGTTGAATAATTCTCAAAAAATTTGATGTGAAATATGGATCATTATTAGAAATGATAGAATCTATCACCCAATAAAACCAAACCACTTAATTTATATAAGTATTAGAAATTTGGTCAAGATAGACATCATTCCAAATAGTGATGAAATGAGAATTTTTGGTGAGTAAGTCTATTATTACTCATATATCAGTGTTTCCTTCAAATGTTCTTCTGAGACCAGTGAAAAATTCCATAATGATATTATCCCACATTCGTGTTGGTATGGGTATTGGTTGTAATAACCCTTTAGGAATTTATCTCTTTGACTTCTCTTGCTGACATACAAATATCCCTGTTGTGTAGTAAATAATCTCCCTAATAATATTATCCCAATAATAATGATCATGAAGTTCCCTATACATTTTTTTCATCCAGGGTGTATAGGTAATGTAGATCTATGAGATTCATCCATTATTTCTTTTTTTGTCACCATAAAAAATGGAACACATATCCTTTTATGAAATTTATATACCCCTTCTTGATCAATATTGAACTTAAGAAACTTATCATTCATCACATCCTTTATCTTCTTTTGTAACATAGGATATTCTCTCTGATATTCCTTGATCTTATCTAGTAATAATTGTTGATAAATCATTTGGGATAGTTTTGATGAGGTCCCTTCGAAAATGATTCCCATTTCTATACATACTAGGTCCTTGATCAATGGATCTCCTTAAATCATTATAATTTCTAGCACAATACGGTCCTTCCTACTTAATACATTAGTGCTTTTTTTTCTATTCTGAGGTGATAATGAATTGAACAATCCTAGTCATTAAAAAGTTCCAACCATATTTTTTCATAGGTTCAATTATATTTTGTGGGAATATATTCATCAAACATTGGTGTTATATGAAGATATCACATTTATCGCTATAAAGATAGTGCCTCCATATCATCAGATTAAAAATAACCATTCCTAGATCCAGGTCATTTATAGGATAGTTATTGTCATGAGGCTTTAACTATCGATATGCATAAGTAATCACCTTGTGATTTTTGATGAGGACACACCCCAACCCCTTTAGATATGAATCGCTAAAAATAATGAATCTTTCCTCTATAGATGGTAGAGTTAACACAAGTTTACTAACCAACCTCTTCTTCAATTCCTGGAAACATTCATCACAATCATTAATCTAGATGAACTTTTCAACTTTTCAAGTTAAATTGGTTAGTGGATTAAAAAGTAATGAAATGTTTTTCAAATACCTATTATAATATCCTAATAAATCAAGGAATCTAATAATCCCAGTTACTATTGTAGGATATGGCCACTCCCCTAAAACCTTTTTCTTTGTAGGGTAAATTGAGATTTTTTCATTGGATACAATGTTCCCATAGAAATAAAATTTTTGTAACCAAAATTCACATTTTCATAAATTTCCAAATAGCCTCTCGTTCCTCATAATTTTCAATATAACCCCTAAATAATACTCATGCTCCTCTTGACTTGTAATGTACCAAAATATCATAAATAAAAAACACTAAAAATTTATCAAGGTATTTTTAATGACTGTATTCAAAAAATACATAAATATAGAAGGAGAATTAGTTAAGATGAAGGTAATAGAAAATCATAATGGAAAAATAATTATTTGAAGGCAATCCTTGGAATATCTTATTTCTTCACACTCAATTTATGATAACCAGATCGAAGATAAATCTTGAAGTACAATTGATCCCTACAAAGTTGTTCAAATAAATCATCAATTCTTGGAAGATGGTACTTATTCTTCACTATAATCACATTAAGTTCTCTATAATCAATTCATGGATACTTGGATACATTTATACATACCTCTTCTTCCCAAAGAAAAAATGTTCTCCCCAAGGATACACATTTGGTCAAATAGAACCCTTCACAAAAATATCTTGAAGTTGGTTCTCTAATTCCTCCAACTCTACATTATTCATTATATATGGGGTCTTTGACATCGGCATGGACCTAGGTATGTGTTCAATAGATAACTCTACCTCCCATTATAGGGTAGGACTTGGTAAATTATCAAGATATAATTTAGTGTATTTTTGAATGATGGGATCATTTTATATTCTTATACTTTCATTTTCTTGTTCTTCTTCACCGATCATCTCTATAAATAAGGCTATGAGAGGTGGTTCTAGAAAATGATCAGGTTGGGATATCTATCCTTTGAAAATAGTTTTAGGTTATCTATTAAAGATAAATAATATTTCCATTATTCTGTATTTGATCATATTATTATACTTTGAGAGATATTATATCCATATTATTATGTTAAATTCAAGCATGGGAATGTCTAGTAGATTTGTGATGAGTTTATGCTTTACAAACTCAATAATAGAGTTTATATATACTGGTGATTCTTGGAGAATACCTCTAGGTTTCTTCACTAATAACTATAATTATAGATGTTCGTGGATTTATTCTATATTATTTTCAAAAATGGATGAAATAAATTAATGATTAGAACCATAATCAAATAAAGTACTTTTTATATTTGAGATAATAATGAGATTACCTAACACAAATTCATTTGGAGATTCTATATCTGTTTTCATGATTAAAAATGTGTGACATTTCTCTCATGTACTATGTTGTAGTTGATGGTAATTTTTTTGAATTTTATTTTGATTTGAATAGTGATTGGAAAAGTTTATATGAATTTCACACTTGAATAATTGGAGTTCAAGTTGGGCCCACATCATCTTCCCGTTATCTCGAGTATTGAAAAATTGATTCGTCACCTCACCCTGACAATTCCAAGCTATTTGACAATCTCTTCTACACATGAAACATTTTACAGTACCGAGAAAGTATTTCCCTGAATTATTCTTCCCACATTTGTTATTTGGAAAGTTTCACTTTTCTTACTCCTCTTTAGTGATCAATGTTACTCCCAAAGATTGGCTCTAATATTATCGTATTATCATTCAATTAATGTGACCACTATATCTCTCTAAAATCCATTTCAACTTTTATAGCACTTCGTACTATCTTCTCATAACCTTTACTGTCTATATTTCCTAGATTCCTCAGTATATTGGGTCAAAATATTATAAATAATCTATAAACATTTATATTAGGATCCATAACAAAGAATGAGGTGTAATGAGAAATTCATGTAAAGTTCATCTCATAGCTTCCTAGTAATTAATTTTCCTTATACTTTAGTAATAGGGAATCATTCTCCTTGTTTTTATCATAGAATGGGGAAAATATTAATTGAAATATATTCCCTTGAACTCTTCCCACTTCTTAACATCAATATCCCTTCTTGGATTCGTATTTTTAATCTGTCTGCATCACTGATCAACTTATCCATCTAAGAAGTGTGCATCTTGGGTGGCTTTCTCTTATTCTAAAGAACAGAGTAAAGAAAATATATTTTCTATAGAGCATATCAATTATTCAACAATCAATCTGTCGATAGATCCACTGAAATAATTTTATCATTGATTCATAAAGGACTGAATATAAAGTTGTTCCCCTAATGGTGAATTTGGTCTCTCATATTGAATCATGTTATTGCTCATAATTTGAGTTATTTGATTCATAATTTTCATGATTTTTTCTATTTCATCTTCCACTAAAGGCCCATTAGTTCATGGTCTTTTGCACTCATCATTTATATGGTTCCTCTTAATATATCATCATTTTATAATGGAAGAAAATATTTGTTAGAAATGTGTTTCTTTTAAGAATATTATAATTAAACTGTAATATTATGTCTTAAAACATCATGCTCAAATATGTTATTCTTTCAACAACAAATACATTTTCTAGAAATTCTTCATAATGGTTCATAAAATGTTTGAGATTAACCAAACATATCCCCAAGGACATTCAAACTAAGAGTGTAGAAATGCCTATTTTAATGTATAGGTTTGCATTCAAGCCTAGTTCAAAGTAGTTTTTTTGGGTGATACCCTAGATACATGTTTTCTATATCCACATTTACTTGTTCGTATCCATACAAGGATTTGTTACTCGGAAACAACTTACTTAATACTTCACAAAAATACCATGATGTTTTCCTATATTTAAACATTTATCTATGGTTCATAATATGGATTTATATTCCTAATTCCCATAAATAATTAATCTTTCCTTTGATACCAACTATGTAATACATCATTTTTATTACATTATCTTTTTATTTACATGGTACAAAAAAAGGATCTTTTATTGTGTAGATTCTTGGAAATGAGGAACAATAATACATAAAAATAAAAAAAACATTCTTATAATCCACTTGTAATGATTATTAATGGGATCATCCAATGTACTCTTACCACATCTCATATCCTAGGGACATACATAAAATGAAAGGGGTGATCATGATGCCCAATATAGGAAACAGTTTACATGAGATCGTGTGGAATGTCAATAAGAACATGAGGAATGTTATTTACTCATAAGTGGATGAAAATAATTCATATCATAATAGAAACTAAATGAATCATAACATGTAAACTTGGATAAAAAATTTAATTTAAACATTCATAAACATATCACAAAGGTGTCCTAAATGAAAATTACCAAGGTTATTCACCAAGGTATCGTAAAACATGTCATCTATATAGATTACATTATTTACCCAATGAATTAGAGAGCTATCAAGGAGAACCCTTAATATGTATTAATTAATGTTATCCAAATATATGATAATCAAACATCTCATAAATAACCCATGTATAATAATAAGTGGGTTTCATAACAAAATCCTAGCATTTCAAAAGTGATTAAAAACATGATCATCTTGTCATTTTAAAACCACAGAAAGGGAATTTGGGTTTCATATATGTCAATTCTAGAATAAAATAAATCTTTTTTATATTTATCTGAATACCATTGGAAAATAAATAGGCTTTGGTATTCATATGTATAAATAAAAGATAATTTTTTGAGAAGCGTAGGGGAATTCTTAAAAGTAAATTCAGCCGTATAATTGGTGTAAATGTGGTTTTAAAAAAGGGTAAAATGAGTGGTGGAAGGTGTATTACATTGATAAAAGATAACTTTTCAATAAGGGAATTATAAAATTAGTAATATATGAGAGTAACCATTGAATTTTGAAGACATATATGAAAATAAGTTCTTGAATTAAAGAGAAAGGGAGGATAATTCCCTTACCTTGAAGAGTTACTCCTAGATCTTGATGAATGCTACCTTGGGGGATTCAAGACACCATGGGAGACTATATGGGAGGAAAATATAATATATCTTCATGAAGGATTGATTTTAAAGGAAAGAAAATGGAGAAATTAATGTGGATTTATATCAAAGGTGGGGGATTTGTTTAATAATTCCCTAATATAGTCCTGGGAAATTTAGTTTATGGAAAAAGAAAAACCATTGGATTTACCATGGTATTTGCCCGTGTTTTTAGACATTTGGGTCACATTCTATGTTATTTTAACTCACATAAACCAAGAATCAAATTATATTACTTCTCTAGGAATGGAAAAGTAATGTTTCTACAATATAATGTTTTTAAGTCAAAGTTTCCATTTTATACATTGGAAAGTATATTATAGGTTTGGAAATTGATTAGATATATTAAAATAATTCATATTTATAAAATAGAATATTTTAGGTCTCTAATTGTGGTTAATTAATTATTACATAATTATGAAATAATTATTAAGTCTTTAAACATTCTGAAAAATCCAAACTATATTTTTACTATTCACAGAAAAAATAACGTATTTTATAAAATTCTCAGAAATTAAACCTAAAAAAATTAATTTTATAATTAAAAAATGATATTTATTTTATATTAATAGTTCTATAAAAATGATAATTTTAACTTTTAACTATAAAATTATTTTTTTATTAAAAAAATAACGTGTTCAAACACATAGTAAAATTTTAAACACAAGAAAATTTTAAAATAAATAAGTAAAGTATTTTATCATTAATATTTGAATAAGAGTGTTTTATCATACTATTTAATTAAAATAAATATCATTAATAATACCTTATTTTATCATAAAAGATAATATCTTTTCTGAAAATTAAAATTTGTGTCCAAAAAATCAATTTATCCAATTCCATCTCAATTAGACTTATATTTTTGTTAAGAAAAACTATTCTCAAAACAGAATTGGTGAAATAAATATTTTTTTATATAAAGAAACTAACCATTATTTTATTAATACCTCGACACATATCCCCTTATAACACCCACATATGACATAAGGGTAATTTTTTTATAGTGATAGATTAATGGGGTGGCTCAGCTAACATCAATTGAGTGGTAATTTCCACTTACTTGAACTTCTTAAGTAGACGATCTCATTCTAGCTTCACTTGTGCAATCCTAGAATGGGATTTGTCAAGGTATAACCTAATGACTCTACCACCCATACATTTTCATACAAATGGGCTTTATATGACAAGACTCTACTAGTCCATTCCATTATTTCTCCTTTTTACATTAATTATCCTTTATCATTTCTACTTATAAACACTAATTACAGCATTAAAATTATTACCAAGAATATAGTTTCACATTTTCATATTAACCAATGGTCAAATTTTACCAATAGTCATATATAGGTCGAATCATGGGGGTCTCATTCCCATTTATACTCTATAAATTCTTCTTCATTATAAAAGAGATGTGATGTTAATGTGTAAAAATAAAATTTCACACATTTTTTGGAAATAAATATCTTTTAAAAAGTCTAGATCATTATATGGATATGTATGGACCATTATTTTCATGATAATAATCATAAAATAATTTCATGGTCATTATATACACCACTAAAAACAAATATTCCCCAATTTTCCATATGTCTTACATATGTAAAAGTGAGACAAGAAACCTATACCATATGTCCAATTTAATTGATATGTTTCAAAAAAACCATTATAATGAAAATATATTTATTATAAATATTTTATAGAACCACAACCATATATATCATACCATATATGATTAGCTTATAAATTTTTTCACCTTTTTATTAATAATTCCATGTTTAAATAACTATTTCAGGTGATAACTACTTCAATTTTCATGTATGTTCTAGTTCGGTAGTTTCATCACTTATACATTGAAAATGTTTAAATCATATCTAAAAATATAATAATGATATAAATATCATATAAATTAATTTTATATGTATTTATAGTAATCCATAAAAGTTATATAGAAAAATATATTACACTATTCATGGAGACAGTAGAATATATGTACGGATGGACATTGTTTATATTTTTTTATTGTATGGAAGAAAAGAAATTTAAATAAAATTTCACAATTAAATAATATTTATTATATCAAAAATTTATATAAAGTCATTAAATCTATCCTTATTACCAACCATGTCAATATACAATAAAAAATGTTTCACGTCACGAGGTGGAGGATGTAGTTTGCACGTAGCCATGAGAAACATTTTCATATTTCAATAAATTGGAATGTAAGAATATTGATGTGATATTATAATTTTTTAATTATAATTTTCTCAAAAGAAATATATATATATGAATTTAATCCATAATTATATCCATCATTTATTTTTTGTGATAAAAATGAATAACCTCAGTTCACATGAAGGTAGTCCACCTTACACATGATCGATAGTTTAATTTCCCATTTTATGGAATATGGGATGTATATTGGTTATGAAATAAAAATAAAAGCATAAAATTATATTTATAATACTTTTTAATTATTTCAACATATTTTTAGAATATTTTAAGGTGGTATAGGAAGAAATAAAACAAAATATGAAAGGTTAAGAACTATATGTCTTCTTCAGAGAAAGTTTTTTACCTAAAACCTATGTAGAATAGTTATATGATCATAAAAGATACTCTAGGTCATTTTGTTGATGTAATTATGGTATTTGGGAAAATATTTTATGAAATAAAGGTCTCTTGAAGTGTTTAAAGAAGATTATAGGGGGTTTTCCTTTTATAAGTGGGGGAGAGGAAACACATGAAAATTTTGAAAAGAATAAATTATAACCACAATTGTTTCACATTCATAATGGATCAAAAATATAATATTACATATAATTATATGATATAAGGTAAAAATATGTTTATTAAAAAATTATACATGTTTATAGGTAATGTTAATATTTTTTTATTTTACCCTCGTTAAACCCATTTTTACCATTTACCACAGTAAATAATTTTTTATCTTTTTATATTAAATATGAACATAAATTAATTAAAATGTATCACTTAAAATTAATAATTCTAATTCCAATTATTAAGTCCATTTTCTCAAATTCAAATCACAAAAATAGAAGAATTTAATTGAATATTAAACCAACAAGCAAGAATAAAAAATGAGTTTCCAAAGAAACATTTTATTAATTATGTGATAATATAATGTCAAAAATATACATTAAAATGAATAAAATGAATTATATTATATTAATAATTATATAATTGAACTAAGTTAAATTTTATATAAATTAAAAAAAAATTAACACTGTAAATTCTTTAAAATAAAAGGTATATTTCAATAGAAATAAGTATTTCTACTGATTCGTTGAAAAAATAATATTTTTGAAGAATTATAAAAAATAATATCTAGGATAATTTTTACAGAATTATTTCAAAAATTATGTTAATTTTTTAAAATTAATTTTCCATAAGTGTGAAAAATGAATTTTAAAATAAGTGTGGAAAAGTGGATCGAACCACTTTTTAGAAAAAATATAGTTTTTAAGACTAAAACTAAATTTGTTCGTATACAAGGCTTAGAAAAAATTTAGATGAATGATAAAAAAATTATTTAATATATAACATAAGTTTGTTATTAAAATAATTCACCAACAGTGACTAATTTAATTTATTTAGATAATAACACATTGCATGTATAAAAAAATCTTTTTTAAAAATCCTTTATTTTTCATTCAAATGTTTTTTTCATATCTAATCAATTAATAAAAAATGAATTTATTTTATACATTTATAAAATATATAATTTCTATAATATAGTTTTTACTATTCAAACCCACCAATTAAATGACTAGGAGACAACTATCATTTTAAAGAGTAATATCTTAACAGTATATTGTTGTTCTTTTAAAATCTATGAGGTATGTAAACCAAGTTACAGATAAATAAAACTTATTTAAATGGGATTAAATTATAAAATATCAGGGTGTAACATTCTACCCTAATTAAATAAATTGTTCCCTTTCCATTCTATCTTTTTCATCATTAGCCATACCATTGTTGAAAATTGACATCATAAAAATGGTTAACAAAACTTCCTGTTAATAAGAGAGGTAGGGAATTATGAAGGTTATCTAGAATAAAAAATAAATAGGTTTCCATGTAATAAAAAAATTAAGTGGCATGTGAAAATATTTATATTTAAGAAAAGTATAAATGATTATTGAAAGTGATATAGATCATTGATCATAATAAAGTGAATGATCAAGAGAAAATTAATAACCACAATTCCATAAATCATTGATTGGTGAAAAGACAATTAATTCATCTGGAATGAAGGTAAATGTATAACATTTTTATTTCAATATCCCTTTCCTAATGTTGAGGGATTATTTTAATACCACATTATACAACACTAGAATATATAATTATTTTATATCTTCTTATTTTATTATCCAAATTTCATCCTTTTGTTCTGCATCGATTAACTTCTACCTCATTTCTTACTCCAATAAATGAATATCCAATATGAATCTTTTATTCCTGAAGCATTAACATAAATTTCTAACATATCATATACTATAAAAAACAATAACAAGATTTTTATATTACCTTTAAAAAACTCAATGGATAGAATAATCCAATACAATAAAAAAATGGATAATACTCCACCTTAAAATCCATAATTTGATAAGAAAATCAAAGGTTCAACATAGATAAATATCTATATAAATAAACCTACATCCCAATTTACCTAAAAAACATTAACATTAATGAATTCTTAAACCCAAAATTTTATCTCATATCATTCATTATACACCACCAAATACAGAATATCATTCTTCCCAAATAATACTTTATGTTAAACCTATTGGTTATATAAGACTCAGTCTAATAAAATATTTCCTAAAATATCATTAATCACTTCAGAATAAACAAAATTGACCTTATAATATGTTTCAAAAAATAAAATTAATATGTATCCATCAAACTATTTGGGTAAAGACAATTTCATATTAAAAAACACATTACATTAGAAAATGGTAGGTGTTATACCTTTATCTATCTTCGGTTGTGGGTTCCAGCCCTACAAACTTTCCGGATGCGATGGGTTGTTTTACAATATGTAAGTTTTCATTTTTCTAAAACTATGTTTATATAGTTCATATAATTTTCCAATAATATCATTATCATCCTCAAAAATTACATTAATCCTCAAATCTATTTTTAGTAAAAAATGTTTTATATACAAATTATTTTTTTCAAGAAAACAAATAATTATAATTAATTATTATTAACATTGCATTAGTTATCATATTAACCCTAAATGTTTTAAAAACCCATAAAATTATATATTAAAAATATTAAAGCATTATTCCTTAAATAACATTCTAACTAAAACACAAATTATACATAATGGTTAAATATACCTCAGACATCTAGTAAATCTTAATAAATGACTCCATGGAATTTCCATATAACAAAACATCAAAATTATTGTATACAACATTGGAATTATGATCAAACATAAACTCATAACCCCATGATGTTATCTATAACTCTTGAGTTAAACTTGTATTAATTCATATATTCTTCCAAAATTAATAAAATCATTATATGTTTTATGATTCTTTTAACCAAAATACCATTGATAAATATAATTCTACAACATTATTCCTAAATCCCAATATATAATATATTCAACCATTTTACTCTAATTATTTATTTAACATATGTCCATACTTGGTCTCTGATTTAACATTTAAAATAGGTAACTAAATAAGATAATCCATAGGTTTTCCACATTTATGAAAACAAACAATAAATGGATCTCTCAGATGATATGTATTTCTATTAATTAAACTCCTCACTTATCCTCATCAATTTTTCACTCTTGGACCTTAGTTTACACACATAAAACATTTTCCAATTCCATTGAGACATTATCTAGGGTCTATCATTAAATATTTCTGACATGAAGGAAATTGAGCCTTTTTTTCTGTGGTCTATACTACTCGATCTCATAGCAGAATACATCTTTCTCTTCCTCGGAGATTCTAATTGTTAGTTAAGGTATAGTTTTTTAATCATATATCAGGATAAATTATTATTAATAATCAATATATCTTTCAAATTAGTAGTCATCCTATTTGGTTTCTCTGAATCACTATTTTTTCTATCATATTTAGAGTTAAAATCATTCATCTTTGATCATTAAAAAAACTAATAATCATATTGTGAAAAAAAATATATATATATAATGATTTAGGTGATGTCTATGTATTGAAACATCATTTTAATCAAATTAAATGGTCATTTTAACCTTGGAAATTGATGGTGATTATTAATTCAAATCCTTTACGATGGATCATAATGAAAATGTGAATTAACAAAGCATATCCCCCATGAGAGTGTCAATCCAAGTGTTTAGTAAGGCATGTTGTCATGAACCAGGTGAAGATCATGTCAAATCCTAATGTACCCCATTTAGAGTTATTACCCAAATTCACAATAATTCTACAGAGACATCCACTTGTAGTATCCAGAAATGGATGTATTTATATGAAAATAACATAATCTCTACCTTACCAAAAAATTAGGGTGTCATAATTTACATAGAATTATCCTCAAAATAAATCATGGGGTTATTTTCTTTAATCTATGTTTTCTTAAATATAGTTCCCAAGGATTCTAAAAAAAATTATCCGATACAAAATATAAATACCTTTACCCTAGTATCCTTGTGTCAGTTGTTATTTTATTACATTAGTGACACATATAAGAGACCACATCCCAATGGATATAATAGTTTAATAGTCTCCTAAAACTATACCCATACATGAAACTCATATTGAAATTTAAACCTTAAAACTAACCATGTTATTTTATTTAATAACACCTATATTTCATTTAGAATATCCCTTCATATAAAAAAACTTATTTTATGGAATCCTGGGGAAAAGCCACATTCGGAAGGGGTTAGTTTGGATTCTCAGTAGGCGTACACAAATAACAGAATCTATCCTAGATAAATAAGGCATGATCAATATCGAAATGTAAATAACTGATAAAAACAATACATTTATTCAAAAACATGAGCGCATAAAATTATATGGTAAGAAAAAATGATGATAAAAAACTTTCGTATAAATAACCACATGTTATTGAAACTATTCCATAGACATCATAAATAATCAAATAATCAAATAATCATATGGATGTTAATAAATACTCTCATAATGAGGGAATGAATAATTCATAAAATCATTACCATTACTTCAAGGCCTTGTTCCAAGTCATATTACATAAATGGTTAAGGCCTTACCAAATATCCATGCTAGTTAGTCTCATGATACCTCCGGATGCATTTAGGTTCTATAGTGGGCTATGAACAACACTTACTATTTCCAATGCATTTCTTAGTTGAAAGTAGAGAAACATAATCATGTTAAAATTATAACTAAAATATTATAAAATGAAATTTTAATAATTTCTTCAACCCATAAACATAATCAATGTTAAAATTATAATTGAAAACTAGCATAAAAATGTTAATAATCTTCGCAATCAATAAACATAATCATAAACCAACCACCCTAATACGGTTAATGGTATAAAAATAGTACATCCATAGTCAAATTGATCTCAATCCATTCATATAACCAAAAATGTTTATATAATTACCACATATCTTTATTGAAACATAAAAAAATAAGGTTTCTCATCATTGATGAATACAAATTCAATAAAAATGTCAATAAATATTGTAGAGGAAAATACCTTTTAAAAAAAATTAACTTTTATAAACTGAAAAATTAAAAAAAAATTAGGGAAAACATTTTACTTTAAAATTAACATGGGAAATTTTAATGTAATATTCAAATAAATTAGTGTTCATGATGATGGGAAATTATATTCAGGATTTGTTTGTTAAAACAAATATTCATTTAACATTTTTGATAAAAGTCAAAAGAACGTCATTTGGAAAAAAACAAGAATATTCCATTTATTTTTTAAGTCTATAATTGGTGAAAAAAATTAAATAAAAAATTTTGAGGATGATTTAATCATTTATGAAAATATTTTTATAAAACATGGATATGGAAGAAAAATAGGTTTTGACCGATGACAGAAATAAAGTCAGCTTTTATTAAAACAAATTTCACAATTATTTTAAGTTATATATTAAGTAAAATGGTTCAATTACTATAAAAGATCATGAATAACCTTATTAAAAGAAACATTATGAGTTTATTTAGATATATATCATAATATTTCACTATTATAAACTTAATCATATACAATCCCGAAAAATGATGAGATTGTAAAATAAACCCTTACCACTTTTGTATATTTTTGAATCATAATTACCAAGAACTAAATTATATTATATGAATATTATATCCAATAATTTTCATGAGAATAATCATAAAATAAATTCACAGGATGTATATACACCACACCAAATAAATAAGTTTTGAATATTGAATTTGTCTAATGGATGTAAAAGTGAGATGAAAAACACTAACATTAGATCTGAATTCCAATGTTTATATTTGAAACCACTAAATATAAAATATTTATTTATTATAAATATATTATAGAATAATAATCATGTATTTCATACGATAAATTATTTACTTATAACTTTTTATAAATCATTTATTAACACTACTTTGTTAAAATCACTGTTTCAGGTGATAACTACTTCATTTTTCATATATGTTTTGGTTTGGTAGTTTTAGTCTATTAATTTGATCATGGTTCCATAATATTAATAATATTAATCATAATATAAATATAATATATAGTCTTTGTATATGTATGTATAGTAATCCATAAAAATTACATAGAAAAATGAATTATACTGTTCCTGGAGACTGTAGGACGTACTTACACATGAACGATGTTTCTATTTTTTAATGGATGGAAATAAATAAAGGTAAGGAATGTTTGAAAATTAAAAAAACATATAATATCACATATTTATTATATATTCTTTATATATATTTTTATTACCATGCATGTTATAATAAAATTAAAATGTATCAAATCACTATGAGGAGGCGGTAGTCCACACCAACGCATGAGCGACATTATCATTTTCTGATGGATAGAAACATAAGAAGGTATTTGTGATATTATAATTTAAAAAGTATTATTGTGTCCTAAATATCATATATATACATTAAATTCATCATATTTTTATTATTCAGATGATGTGATAGAAAATTTATTAAATTAGTTCACAAAACGGATATTCGTCGTACACACGATCGATGGTTTCATTTCCCAATTGATGGAATATTGGTTGGATATAGGTTATTACATTAAAATAGTAAAATATAATTATATTTATGATAATATTTTTATTATATTATCATATTTGGATAACAGTTTTAGGATTTATAGGAAGAAATAAAATCAATATTCATGGTTAAGAACTATACCTCTTCTTTATAGAAACTGTTTAGGTTTATACCAAAAGAATTCCTAGAATAGTTTTATGATTAATAAAGGATATATTGGTCATTGGGATGGATGTATGTAATGTAATTGGTTTTTTATTTTCTTAACCAAATGGATCTTGAAATGTGGATAGGGGGTGAGAGGTGGTTTCCTTTTATAAGTAAGGGTGAGGGATTACTTAAATGCTTTGAAAATAATAAATTATTCATACATTTTCCACACAATAAAGGGATCAAAAATAGACCATTAATAAACCTAAGATTATATAAGGTCTAAATATGTTCACAAAATATAAATTAGATATTTTTTAGGTCATTTTATCCCTTAACATTTTAGTTTAATGCCCAATAAACCTATTTTATCCTTAACTACTATAACTAATTTTTACTATTTTAATTATTCAGTAAGAAAAAAATTAAGTTAAACTTATTACAAAATAGAAATTATTATGATTCAAAATGTGGAATCCATTTTCTGAAATTCAAATGATAGAAGTGGTAGAAACCCACAAGTGAAATGGAAAACTTTTCTCTCAATAAATGTTTTCATAAGTATAATTTACTTATATAAAATCTAATATTTAGATTTATCAAAATGACCAAAATTTTATTAATAAAAATAAAATTTAATTAAATTTACTTTTAAACCATTTTTAAACAAAATATTAGTTTGTAAATCATTTAAATTAAAATAATATTTTAAATTTAAATCAGTATTTCTCAATATTCATTGAAATAATAATATTTACATAATTTTTTAAAATTTACTATAAGATAGTTTTGATATTATATTTTCAAAAATTAAGTTCTATTTTTCAAATAATATATATAAAAGTCTAAAAATTTATTTTTAAAATAGATCACAAAATGAGACCTAACCTTTTTTAGAAAAAAAATACATTTCTAAGTATAAAATTCAATTTATTTGTATCCCATTATTATAAAACAATATTTTATTACTGAATAAAATTATTGAATATAACATATAATATTTTCATTAAAATAATTAACCAATATTGATTAATTTATTTTATTAATATAAAAACACATTACATCCATAAAATTGTTTTTAATTTTTTTTTACTTGTGAATGTTTTTTTTTATTTATAATCATTTCATAAAAAATGAATTTAATTCTCACATGTGTAAACCATATACTTTTCATATTTTTTTACTCATATTAAAAAACCTAAATTTAATGACTAGCTGATAACAATAATAATAAATAATAATATTTTAATAGTTCATCATGGTTTATTTAAACATATTGTTCTGTGTAATGCAATCAATAGAAGAATTAAAATTTATTTAAATAGTATTGTATTCTAAAATATCATGGTGTTATAATTAAAACTCAATAAATGACATAAAAAATAATCTCATCACATAAAATATTAAAATTCTATTAAATAATTTAAACTAATGTTCATCCTTAAATTTAGAATCACATAAATAAAATACCACTACATCATATTTCATGAAGTCCTCTAGGTAGACACTTCAATCTTTAAAAAAACTTCATTCAATATTCAGTAATATTTTCTTTCTTTTTCTTTAATACAAATTTCTTATAATCAAAAAAATTAAATCATGTCCTAATATTCATCAATATTAATTAAATCATGTTTATAACTTTATATATAATTAAAATAATTCATACCTTTTCTATTCAATGTTCAGTTTATTTGTCTTCACTATAACCTCATATTTCTTTGAAAAAAACTATTCATATGATCTTTGAAATTCCATTCACTTGTTTTCCACATTTTCCTATGGAATTTTATTAGTCTATAGCCTTTTTTATCACATGTGATTCACATTCATATTTCCATGATACATTTATCATGGTGATTCATTCATCATTCTTGACATCTAGAAAGTTTAATTTTTTTACATTCATGATCTTTATCACCTAAAAATTCATAAAACATCATTTTACTCAACTTTTTTGTGTCAATAACCTAATAATGGAATGGGTTGTTAATTTTAACTCAAGATAGATGGTTAGGAATTATAATAAGAGTTATCACTCACACTCTTATTTCATTTTGTTTCTCGTTTGGACAAGCACAACATTGTCCTTCAAATATATTATTAACAAGTGACCTATTAATTATATCAATTTTCTAAAATGAAAATAGTTAGATTTATTATATAAAATAAAATTATAATATAACATATTATGAGGAGGATGAATACTAATATATCCTTAAACGTGTCATATTCTATTCAGTGACAATAATTATCCATATAATTATAATATTTAGGTATATATAATAATTCTTACTTATGCTCAAATAATATCCTATCCCTAGATGTTATCATAACATTTCCTTTGATACACACTATAATAGGACATACCATTAATAGCCCATATTTGTAATATTTATTTAAGGTGTGTAATATCATACATTTCAAGGATATTTTTAGTTTAGTGTTTTATAGAATTCAGAAAAAACAATTACATATTTAACCCTTGAAATACAAAGAGTAAACATCCATACAATGACACTTATATTCCACAAAACAATTGTATAATTAAATCTAAATTTTAGTTTCATTCAAAAAATATTATCTTATTTTAATTATAATTACCATACAAGAATATATTTTTTATTATAGTTCCTAATCATACTTAATCCTACTGAAAAACATTTAAAAATGTCGAATGAGTAAAAAAAATCTCAGTAAGGGATATGAGAATTAAGGAATCTCTATATTCCTATGGAAAACATGAAAACCCATGAAAATTTTCATCTTCTACATGTAATAAACATTGATATCAAAATAAAACTGTACTCATTAAATCAAATTTTTTCCCAAAGTAATTCATAAAACATTTCATATGTATGTATAAAGGAAAAAATCATAAATCACAAGGGTTTCGTTGAAAAACATGAAAAACATTCCTTAAAAAAATGTTTTTAACCCATATATAATGATAAACTATCCTTTACATCATAAGATAATTTTATTTCATTATAAAATCAAAAAATATATATATAACCCAATAAATAACAAAAAAATATATCCATGGGAAATGTAAAAAATTTATATGTATAAGAATACATTAGATCATAATGAGGGAATTTATAATTTCACACATTATTATTTTAATTTGAAGGCCTCATGCCAGGAAATCAAACATAAATAGGTAAGTCATATACCAAATACCCAAGCTAGTTTGTCCCATGAGACATAACAATGAATCAATAGTCTATACCATGTCTTACCTGTCATCTAATAATTCTAATCCATTCATCATATGAATGAAATGATTAACATTCAATAGATAATCAACTTAAAATTTCATATTAGAAAACAAGCATAAGATATATCAATATTTTTCCAAGATAAAAAATAGAATAGTATGATCCCAAGTCAAATTGAGAAACATGATATATATCATCATTATATTATATCCCTAATGAATCATAACATTCCTTAAATGATGTTTATATAGAAGAAAAATATCTTTTATAAAGACATTATATAGTCACTTTGAAATCATGAAGAATTACCCTTTTATTTTAAGAAAAAATTTAAACTTTAAAATGCCCATAATAATGAGAATATTATTTTAATTAAAAAAAATATTGAAACATATAGAGGAATATTCATAATGGATAATAGATAAGACATTGAGAAAAGGTGGTCATATAGTAAATGTCAAAAATATTTCTTTTTTTACATTATCTAAAATTAAAACCAACACATATGAGAAAAATTGAAATAGATTCTTCTTTTACTCATTTTCAATTAAAATAAATTAAATTTCAAATTTTCTTTAATTTTTTTTAAATATGAATATGAAGATTCTAGAAACATTTAAAATAACATTTTCAGGTAGGAAATAGGGTTTAAAAAATTGAAAACAACATTTTAAAGTAAATTCCATTACAAATTTGGTACCATTTGAATAAAAAGATCATTGAAGGAAAGAACATTTAAATATTTTATACCCCACATTAATTTCAATAAAAGAGTGTTTATAGATATTAATATTTTATTTTCTACACCAAAATAGATAACATGTGGTGAAAATGGAATAAGTATCAAATAATGAAAATTGAGATGAAAAATAACTTATATCGAGTCATTGACCATTTCATACAATCTCTATCTACTTAAAAATAAAATTATACCAGTTTCTACTTAATTAATATCATTTTTAATGTTCATTACAATATCATTAAGCCTTTTTTGGTTGCCACGATTTATTGAGTCAAAAAATTAGTTATGTTTGCATCAGATGTTTTGATGATGTTCGAATTATATAGCCCAAAAACTTAGAAGGTCAACAGTGTTGTTTATCATTGTTATATGAGAATAATAAAATCTATAAAGGAAGAAAAACCAAAATCATGGGTATTAATTTCTCTACAAAACAAAGGAATGGAATTAGTCTGAATTAAATGGTTCACATAACCTTAAGAATTACATGTCATCATATTCCCTTTAAAAGTTCATTAAAATAGACAATAAACAACATATGATCTTATTATGATCATAAAAGTCCCTTTTTAATATCGCTTATGTTATATTAATTTCTCCAAGACAAGCGTTGATGATTACATAGAGCCTACCAGATAAGTTCCACCAATTATGCGACTTGTCAACTAACAGACACAAAACTATTATATAAACACCTTATAAAATAATGGAGGAGGAAAAAAAGAATAATGACAAGGATAGTTACATTGATATTCATTAAACATACTCATGTGATTCACAAGACCCCCTGGATCCCCTTGTGGCATGACCACCATACCGTGTAAAAGAATTTTGGCATGTCACCTTCATCATGTGAAGGACCTTGGACAGTTCCGTTAAATCATATGGTTACAATTTTTATCAGAAATAAAATGTAAGGATTTTACATTAAAATTATTTCACAATATCTTGATATCTATAATTTTTCACATGACACATCACATGCATAGAGAGTGATTATCCCTGACAATGCTCACACGATATCACAATAAAAATGGAAAATATGGAAGCTTCTCATGAAGGGAAGATACATTGATCTTCACTTAAAAGGGGGTATAAACACTGAGTGAGCACCAATAATCATGAAAACCCCCTTGGAATTATTTAATTATCCCATTAAGTCCCCCTTGGAAATTTTCCTTCATCTCATGGAGAACCCACACAAGTCATCTTCGATCATGTGAAATCCTTTCCATGAGCACCCTATTCTCAAAAAGACTCTAAGACATGTCATCATAACCTTGTGAAGGATCTTTGACATGTAAACATGGTTAACTGATAACCTTTTGATCGGGTTGAGTCTAATAAACATGGCTATGGTGGAACATTCTCACATTCAGGGTCATTATATAGTTCCGTGGATGACCCATGACAGGATCATGTGAAGTGCATGAAACCAAAATCCCTCCACTAAATTCATATCATATTATTTAAATACATGATGGGAAAGGTGAAATATAATCAAGTAAGTGAGGCTTATATATCCCTCCCACTTATCAAAAAAACACACATACACAATAAAGACTTCTACAGAGGAGTGTGGGAGTAGACTTCTCAAAGAACCATGTCATACGATCGCAAAGCTATTCCACAATGTAAAATCCATGGAATGACCTAACGGAATATTGGGCATGGAAATGTAATTAATTTTATGACATTATGGATCATGTGATGTAATTCTATCTTGTCTTCCATATTACATGAAGGAGTTCTTATAAGTCGACTAGGTCACGTGAGACCATAAGTAATCCAATGATTGGTAAAACATGAGGAAAATATTCAATAAAGGCTGGATGAAGACCAAACAATATGAAGGACTTATGATAATATCTATATGTTAAGGTTTTTTTAACTTTTCCTGAACTACCAATATCATGTGACAACACTATGACATGTAGCCTAAGTCATGTGACACTCTCTAGCTAGGAAAGTTGGATTATGTAATGTCCCTTGGGTCATTACATGACCCATTGGAGCCCATGCTATGACTACCCCAAGATCACCTCAAATAGGATAGGAAAATAGAGTCTAGAACTAAGTAATAATATCACATATATGGGAGGAATCATCCTATGGTACATGTACACATACACCCCCGAACATATCCATGAAAAAGTGTATGTATAATATTAACAGAAATAGAAATTCATTCATACATCTAGACAACAAACAGAGTACACCAAGAGTAATGAAAGCATAAAAGGGAAAAATAAAATCACACCAAAAACTAAAAAATCTTCCAACCTACTCAATAAGATGGGAGAATTGTCAGAAGTAACCACCGAAAAACACTTCGGTCGATTTGACCCACTATGATCTGCATGTTCAGGTCCTCCTGAGACTCCATCAAAAGTCATGTCATCTACTCATCAAATGATATGTGTTGGTAAATCTCATATATGGGTGAGTATAAAAATAGCCATTAGAATCCCAAAAATCCCAAAATAAAATGAATCAACTAAAAGGAAACAATCTTCTGGACACATCCAAAGGGATCCCAAGTGAGAGAGAACAAGGAACTTCATCTCGACCACTCCTATGATATAAGTGACTAGTTATCTCATCTCTACATAGTGTGGAAATCATTTTATGTGAGATCACCACATGGAATCTAAAATTCAATAGGATATTCTCATCTCAAACACAACATCTTGAGAGTTCCTGACCTCATTACCAGCCACAAGATCCAACTCAGGGATCAAAGGTGATCATCGAGGAGAAAAGACTTCACAATATTTTCCATCCCATTTGGGACTCATTTGATAGATATACCCTATTAGATATATCACAACCATCCTTGATGGAACATATGAGAGAACATGATCCATCATAAATTGATCCATAGGTCCAACTCTAATTCCTATAAATAGACAACCTATTATTGTTGTCGTGTTCCCCACACAAGCTCATAAAAATTCAAGTGGAGAGGCTCACCCCTATCTATTGTATAGTGTTTTGGGACAACTAATCTATACTTGAGACCACAAAAATCCTCTCTAAATATATATAAAGGAGGGACCTACACCTTAGTATTATCCCATGTCTATGAGAGTACTAACTCTTAATCATATCGCAAAAAACTATTAGTACCCATATGGATAGATCTACACCTAACTGTGTTAAGGGAGAACATCCTCCAATCTTGTTATCGCACATAATAAGTTTAGGTGCCTACTCCTTGTAAATATACTCCACAACCAAGGGACATCTAACTTCTATGGAGGATCCTCTCCCCACCACTACTTAAATATGGTGTGGTTTAACTATATAGATAGATAACTCAAAATATGTGTATATTGGAGTTCCATATCAACATGTATGATCATTATGGGGGACCCACAACATTACTCTACATTGGTGTACAAAACCAAGGCTAGAGTACATGTTCCCTAGTATGAAAGGGGAGTACCAACTCTGCCTAAACATCATGTATTGAAGAACCTAAACTAGATACGATAGTGGAGTACCAAATCCAAAAATAAAGGACCCAGAAACTTGCCCAATTTGGGAGTACCCACTCTATCTGAACAATTTGTATGGAGGTATCATGTCCTGATTTGATATCTGATCTCTATCTCCATCTACATGAATTAAATGAGGAAACTTCACCCTAGTCATACAGGGTAGTACCGACCCCAGGAGGACTACACCATTGGTAGAGGACCCATGACCATTGTGGGGTAGTTCCATCTCTACTATATTGAGAGTTAAGGGAATCTCATGACATAATATTATGGGGGAGTATGGGTCTCTTCATATATATGATAAACCAAAATGTACTCCATTCTCGGTAAATCGTCACTAAAGGGAGTGCCACACTCATCACACCTCGTGTTGCATCACTCCCACAGGTGTAAAACCCATACCTTGATAGGATACTGGAGCACCACTCTACTAGCCTAAAGATTCTAGGGGGATATGCATACTAACATTATAGGGAAGGGTACTGACCCTAAAATCTCTACAGTTATCCAACCTGATGACTATCCATGATCAAGAACCTCTAATACATTATCATGCTTTAATCATACCAAATTTTCTCTCACAAGACACCATAAAGTCCAAAACTATGTTCTATATGGAAAAATACTTATGATAGGATAATTGTTGAACTTAATCTAGGCCTAGAAGTAGGGGGTATTCCAGGAGGAAATTCCTACTATTAGTGCATTGTGTGTATTAAGGTCCACATGGAGTGTGACCCCATTGTGTCCTCATCCCATTCTCATGTACGGAACCCTATGTATGTTTATTATAATTATGTGATCTTATATGGACATGTACATTAATAGGAAATTTCCTACCATATCCCTTGGCCACACGGCCTGGGCTCACATGACATCATGTACCTAGAGTACATGATGCGTAGTCCCCAAATTTCATATTCCCTGAACTGGAAGAACACACGGTGTGCACATATTCACTAAATGTCATGTGATTAATAATTCCATATATGAATTCCCTATGAGCCACCTAAAACACCTCTATTTCTATGAAAACCCACTGATTTACCCCTGGGAGATCTCCAGTAGTCATCTAATGGATCTGAAACCTCAAAAAATCCTAAAAAAGGGGATTAGTACTTAAAATGAAATCATCCTACCGAGTTGTGAAATTATGAAACTTCGGGTTCAAAATTATGCTCAGGATCTGTTGTAGCATGATTTGTTGGTGATCATCATAAAAAATGGGGATCAGAAGAACCTCATGTCTTCATTTATAACTCATGTCATCGGCCACACAGGGTGGTTCCTATCCCCCTATTTTGTGAACCACATAAGGGGGTGTTATTGATTTAATTTTTATTAAATCAATAAAATCCAATAATAACCCCTCAATTCACCCTCAACTAATCACCAGACATTGGAAAATTTTATGGCACATCTAGGGTAATTATTATGTTTTGAACTCAAATGAGGTCTCATATTTTAAATATATTAATCCTCTCAAGATTAATTCCATATTTTCAAACAAACTATCCGCACATGATAAATTATTTTTAAAATTATTAATATCAACACAAAGAGGCTCTCTAGGCTTCGAAATCCCACACCGACTCAATGCCTGGAATCATAAATATTCGGGGGAAAATTCAAATGTTTTATAGCTCAAAAACAGAGTATCTAAAATCTCATCACCTTAAGAAATTTTTCACTAAAAAGTGAAATCCTATGCAAAGGGAGAAAAAATGAGGTCTCTTATGGGAATATCACACCATTGATATCATCAAAGGCTTCACATACTTCCTGAAATAATGCACTCAAGGGAACCAAAAATGTAAAACCACACACAAAATCTTGGCCAAACTAGTTTGACATCATGCCACATATAGGGAACATGTCGCCTCTATTGTGAATGGTGTAAAAAACCAAGATACTGGTATATCTATGGCCCTAGGGTCTTGTAGTACACCACATCACTAACCTGACACTCATACTGGTATAACCCATCAATTATCATCCATCCCTATATGACCCACACTATTCGTCATCAACCATATTTCTCACATATCTTATACCAATAATATAAGGGTACCACTGAATAAATATAGTGCTTCCTAAGGGTACACACTGGGTCTTACCATTCCCTCTTATGGTGAACCTCCAACTTCACCACTAAAGTAGGAAATCAAAATCTCATAGAAACACTTCCCCATGGGTCATAAAGAACACTTCATAAAAGTTGGTTATATCATCCCACATATGATATCTTCCTGCTCATCCTGGGATCAATTGTGAAAGAAGGAAAACAATGTTCTACAAGTTGGAAACACCATCAGACCCACCAGTGTCATCCATATCAGCATGGATGGTGGAAGCCAATCCACAATAAGGAAATATCATAGGGCCTCACTATTTAGGTATATAAGGATTACATGTATTGAACTATCCTCTACAATTAAGTCCCCATAATAAATAGAGGTGTGTGGCCACTAATCCTCTCTATTGGATTCTCCAGCAAAAGTATTGAGGATAAAAGATCCACTAGAAAAATCAGGGCCTTCTCTAACACTCTATCTCACAACCTCACCTCAAACATTAATGTAAAATTAAATCATCCACCATACCTCAAAACTATCCTCTTTAGGACACACCGACTCACCTACATAGTTTTAATCACATCATAAAAAAAACAATTCTTGGTGGGGGAAGCATCCCACTTCATCGAGATTTTAAAGCTACATAAAAAAATAACCATCACATGGTTCTACTGATTCCCTATGTTACCATGGATAAACATCGATAAGTAAGTAGAAAAAATAGAGTAACTCATAATAGTTTATAATTATACTATTATTAAAGTATAAAAGACACATAGAATACCTCTAATCATCATCAGAGCTACTGGTTCATTGGCCTCTGCAGCCTGCAGTTGTCCTCACCACCATCTTCAGCTCCCTAAGCCTAGAAAAAACCACATGTGGGTGGTCGTGGAAACACCTAAAAATTTATAACAACTCCTTATTATCCCCCCACTACTCTTTAATGTCCACCATATTATTAAAATCCTTACTCAAAATGTTACTTCTTTTAAGGAAGTACATCACCTTCTCACTCTCAGTATCATGATGAGTATGACAACTGCTTTCTAAATATATCTGTCAGTTAGAAGAATAAAAAATACTCTCATGTGGCTAAACAAATCCTCAATGAATCTCCTAATATGAAGACCCAAATGTTTGAGTATGGGTGTGGGTTTTCATCTTTTATTTTATTTTTTTAATAAAATCTACCTTTGTTGTCGGTGACTCAACCGGTGATCACCACTTCCAACTCAATCCACCGGAACCTTTCCCAAGAAGCTCTATATCATTGGATATTACTATTGTACCCTAGTATAATAGGGAAGTAACTAGGAGAAAAAACCTTCTCATATTTTGTAACAACCCAAGATTTTATGAAAAATATTCTTTTAATTTCACTAATGTCTTGTGTTTTATGCTACACCAATATTACCTTGCGCTATACGCAACACCGTATTAGATTGCAGTATACGCAACACTATTCTTGGATCGTGCTACACACAATTTTGATAATAGTTATTCTACGCAAAATTTAGTATATATAAATATATATTCAATGTATAAATATGGTTGGATTCTGTTATACGAAACAAAGAAGGATTCTTGCACAACACGCAACCCTGACTTGGCTTGCATTACACGCAATCGCGACCTTCCTTGATAGCGTGTGTTGTACGCAATACCGGGTTTTACTAAACAACGATATATTATTATAATATTATTATAAACTAGCCACTATGAATAGTATTAACTAAATTTTGAATTTTATAACATTATTATTCATCTTACACATTTTCTAGAACATGGTATAAGAACAAAATAAATTTTTCGGGTAAAATAAGTATTTTTCAAAAAAATGCAGTTTTGCCGCCTTTTGATGGAGCACCCACTTTAAATCTAGTTTTTGACGTGTTTATAAGTTCAATTTGACAAAATAAAATTCCTTTTTGGAATCAGGAAATAAAAATTTACTTTGGATAAATTTTTCATATTATTCTGGTAACTTTCATATTTTGATGAATAGTAAAATCACACTATATTTTAATTAAAAATAACTTTTTTCATCGCAATAATTTATATGGTTAAATTATAATATTTAATGGTTTTAGAGTATAAATAGAATATATTTTTACCATTTAATATAATTTAGATCATTAGCATTGATTTTACATTAAATTCGTAGGTTAAATCAATTCAATCTTTTGCAATGTTTTAAAGAAAAGCCCGTTTTCATTCGACAATGGGATTAATTTTAATTTAATTTCTCCAACTTTTGTGTATTTAATTTGTAAAAATTGATTCCATATTTGGAATCATTGGGTCCAAATTATGTTTATAAGATACTCTTTTATTTTTGGGAATTATGAATAGTAACTACGGTAAATTTTATTTACCATAGTTAAAGGTAAATCAGGTAATTAAGGGTAAATATAATATTATAAAATTACACTAACACATGTCAAAATTCTATTGGATGGAAAAAATTATACCAATATCACCTAAGGGTCAGATTAGATTCATTTAATGGACTTTTTCCCATGAAAATAACTTAATTATTATTAAAACCAAAGAAAGTGACAACATGTCACTCTCTTAAATCTTATAAGTATATTAATTTTAAATTAGTGACAAACTTAATGAAACATCAAACATGAGTTGTCTCCAGAAATCTAATAAAATTATCTACATCATATGAATTTATTTATAATTTTTAGGGATTAAATAATTATCATTAACTATGACACAATAGTGATGCAGAAATTGTTTATCTAGTGAAAAATCAAGAATATAGTTTTTATTAATCTAATAGTGACCATAAAATGCATAAAACCCTGACCAAAACTTATTTTTCATGTAAATGTAGACAATAATAATCCAATGGTAGTATATTGGACCATTTGGAGCCTTATAAAAGAGATTATGACACTTATATTATTTTATCTTAAATGATGCCAAAGTTGTCACCTTCATAATTTAGTAAATATAACAATTTAAATATTTTGATTTTAAGATTATAAATTGGAGTATAAGTATTATTGTGAAATTTAATATATTTATCTTCATCATAGGATTTTATTTTTAATTTTTATGCAAAAGATAAGTATATTAAATAATTATACAAAAATGTTGTAGTATTTATTTTATTAAGAGATAAACCAAATAAATGGTTTTAAAAATAATAAAATAAATATTATATGAACTATTTAATGTTCTACACAAATTTTCTATATAAATATGACATATTATGAATCTATTAAAGATTTTATTTCGAACATATCTTCTGTATATATTTTATTTAAATTCAAATAAATGAATAGTGTCAAAATTGACACTATTGTTATTTTATAAAAATAACATATTATAAAACTGTTTAAAAATCACAAAAATATTAAAAAAATATAAATATAAATTTATATGGTCTACAATGTTATAAAGTGAACAATTATGGAAAATTCACAACAAATAAGTAATTATTTGTTATAATTTAAAATTTAGAATTGTATTACCGCAAATAAACATAAATAGATTAAATAAGGATAAATCAAAATGATAAGGTTTAAAATAAGATCCAAAAATGTATAAATTTAATTTTTTGATGATATTACAACCCTATCTCATCTAATTTTAGAGTATGAGTAATTTTTGGAGGTTTTTAAGTGGGTTCATATTTTTTATAAATTAATATTTTTAAGAATTCCAAAGGTGCCCCTCTCTTCCCTTATAAAAGGGCACCTCCTCCCTCTCCTCCTCACACCAATTTGAGCCTTAAATCTAGGCCAACACCTGACCATTTCACTTACCCACTTCACTATAAACATATGAGAGGTCCTGGTATTCTTCAAAGACCAATTTTAGTGCCCTTAGAGGAGGTCTCAAAGAGGCGCTTCAAAGAAGAGGTAATTTCCGTTACCGATTCTTTCACCTTTATTTCTTCTTCCACTTATTCTTCTTAGGTTGTTTCATTATGAAGTAATAAAATAAGTATCACTCATATACTGATATTTTATTATAAGTATGAAACAACCCTATTTCACCATCTATCCATCCTACGGAAAACGAAATCATCGCACGTGCGTACGTACGAAATACCGTCTCCACGCCGTGCTGTAATCTATTTTCTACCACCACCTTACTTGGATGGGTATAATGGTGTAAATAATAACTATATATGATTATTGTAAATTGATAATGATTCTGTAATAGTATACATACACTCCAATAAAATTCCACGATCAGGGGAACGATATCATCGCTCGTGCGTACGTACGGAATACCGTCTCCACGACGCGATGAGATTCATTCTAAATGATTAACCATTCATAAATGATTATAAAGTATATATAATAAGTAATCATGAAATATATGACATAATAATGATACTGGATTTATGTATATATATATATATATATGTATGCCATCCCATTAATTCCATTCAATTCAATGAGAAAACGAAAACAACGTTCATGCGTACGTACGGCCGACCGTCTCCATGAATAGTGTATTTCTTTCCACTTATCGATCTATTACATATATTTATATTCTGAATATATATTATATATAAATAATGTTTTACATTCTAGATGTAAGTAATCATGATCTAATTAATCATACGAATAATTACAAGTCAAAACATGGACGACAAATGAAACGATTTTACCCAAAACACTCTTTAACATGGAATTTATAAAAGAACGGGTAATATAAAGTCATAAGTGAACCATATATGATATCATAAAAATTAATATGATTCTTTAATAAGTCAATAACATTATTTAAATCATTATAAAGGAGGTTCGGATACGTACGAAGCATATCAGGCCTAATGTAAGGGAAATATCACAATCTCATTTTTATCCGAGATTGTTTGTACTTTTATATTTACTAGGGTGTATTTTATCATCCACATCCATGTTTCCTCAATATTTAATATTATTTCAATCCACCTACAATTGTTTAAATCCATTTTTACCCTTTTTTGAGTTTATAGTAAATGATATGAAAGGAATCTTTTGTCGTTTTTTGTACGAGGTACTTTTTGACTTTTCCGACAAAAGTATGAGAAGAATTTTTTTTAACTTATACGACATGAATGGATTTTTAAAACATTATTTCCAAGAATATTCCTTTACAAGTTTTCAATTTTATTTTTAATCAACTTCTTTTAGTTTAAAATTGTATGACATGTTAAGAAAGGAAAATGTTTTTGAAGTAGAAAGGATATTTTCCTCAAGAATGGAGTTCAAGTGTTTTATCAAAATTATTTTCCATATAAGATACTAAAGGGTTCTATTTCTATCCCTATTTTTACATTGATTTGACAATGTTGTGATGGAATTATTTTTATGAATTCCTTTATCTTATATGAATTGTTTTATGATGTCATGTTGTTTAAGAATCCCATTTTTATTACAAGAGTTATGCAATGATGTATGATTTTTGATTTTGTGGCACACATAAGAATGGTATCATTATGAGATGGGTGGGACCTATATCTCCCTCCAATGCATTGGGTAAAGATTTTATATCTCATGAGATAGACATGGTTGGAACAGTAAGTTAATCTGGTTCAGTGTTACAGGACTGAAACGAGGAGTGAACTCGATTCAGAAAGGGACTTTGTCCACTAAGTTGGTTTTGGAAGCAATGCCTTGGCTACTATGGAAATCATTAAATGTGCTTAATGGATTCCACAATTACATGTTTTATTCCCATGCTATTTTATCATTCTTAATGTTTCTTTATGATCAATGCCTTACGTACTTCCATGTTTTATGTCATTTCTCATGCTTTTGATGTTTAAACATTATGTTCATGTTTTTAAGTTCAAATGTATATGGTATGTCTTATTTTATCCATGCTTACCCTTACTGAGCATTTGAGCTTGACCTTTTTATGTTTTATTTTCCCCAGGATATAAAGAAAGGTTTTAGGTAAGAAAAAAAGGGGGATCTTTATGGGAGATGTTGAAGATCTTTCACCACGATTAGAAGATTACGTTCCAAGTTTCCAAATACACTAAACTATTACGGTCCTTGTGTGTCTGTTTTTGTTATGTATTAATTATTCTGAAAAAGTAATGTAATGTCCATGTACGTCAAGCTTCGGGTCTCTACAGTTGGTATCAGAGGAAAGGTTTAGTCAACCTTTGGAAACTAGGATGCGAAAACGTTAGTGAGATCCCTAGAGATATTTCTAAGGTATGTCTAGGGATGTCCCTAAGGATAAGTATACGTATAGGATATAGTCCTAGAACTATGGTAACAATCTTAGAATTTATCCTAAGATGTTAGATATTCAGGGTGCTTCCCCTTTACTATGTTATTTTCCCTAGCATGATTTTTGCCTCTCACGCTATTCTTTTTGGGTTTTAAAAAATGGCTGGAAACAGTAAGATTCATGACAATGGAGGATATGATGGACAATGGAATGATATTCTTCATGAGAAACTAAATGAAACGGGATTTGGAAGTCCAAACATCGTTATTATGCCTAATCATCAATCTCATAATATGATCAATAATCTCAACTTTGGTATGTTTCCCGACTCAGATAATAAGAGAAAGATGGAGTTTCATGATGATCATAGAGGAAAGAAAGTTCAATTTCCCTCATGTAAATCATTTGGGAAGAGGCATCGGGGAGATTGTTTAAAATGAACTGGAAGATTATTTTGGTGTGGAAAAGAAGGACACAAAGCCAGTAAGTGCAAAGGAAAAGGTTCAGTTAAAACCATGGATGAGGATAATGGTATTGCTATGACATCAACAATGGTTAAATGTTTTAAATGTGGAATGTACGGGCATTATGAAAACCAATGCCCTAAGGGAAAGTCTCATGAAGAGAATCAGTACGGTCGTATGGGAAGTATTTATATTGACGATGATGAAGAGACTACAAATGATATGTGATATGAAAGAATTGTTGAAGCTCGTTCAATGGTTTAAGAAGGTAGTGGAATGATTACTTGTTTATCAAGTGTAATGTTGTATAAGTAATCTCATGGTACTATGGAATAAAGAGACATCTAAGGATTGTTACACTATTGTTTTTCCTATGTTTTTAAAGTGTATGATTAATGGTACTAGTAACCATGAAATGTTATTCAGATATTTTTGGAAAGTAGATGATATGCACATAATGAAGGGATAAGAAGAAAATTAAATGTTTGATAGTATTCCTGAGCTCATGACTGATATAAGGAGAATGTTATATCTTGGTTTGAGTATATAGAATTTTTGGATTTTGGTATGTGGAAAGAGTTAACTTTATACAGCATTCATGTTTTCACTAAGATTCAATGGGTATTCATTTTTCAAGAGAATACATGATTAAGGCCTTCGAATGTTTGGAATGTGACCAACAAGACATATCTTATGATATATGGGGATCAACGATGGAATTAACATGCTTGTTATATGAAATCTCTGGTAATCGTTTTCACTATAATATGAGAGTGGACTGTAGTATTATTGATAAGCCTAAAGATTGGAATGGATTATGTTGGACATAAGTTAGTATTGTTTAAGGATATAAGTTTTTTTTCGATATTATTTATGCGATGTTATAGTAATGTAGTTTTAGAAAAAGGAGAACCTACAGGACGGGCGACAACCCATCACGTCGGACAATGCTGTGGGAATCGAACCCACAATCGAAGTGTGACTGGCCTTTATCTCCTACCACTGGCCTACAGGAAGTCCCTAGTTAGTAGAAACTAGTTTTATTTTATTAAGCGGTATGATATATGAAGTATAAGTTCATTTTTGGAACCATATACGATTAATCTAACCATAAGATGGACTTATAACATTTCCCAACATTTTTTTTGAAAAAGATGGAATGACCCATCATTCTATCACATGATCTACTAACACATCACGACTAACAAATTCAAATTCATTTCTTTAAGGGATGAAGTGGAAATTGTTCAATTCATGAGCAACTGTGAGATTGTACCAAAATCATGTACGTATTTCTTTTAATTCATCAACTTTAGGGAAATGATCTTGAAAACCAAAAATGTTGTCCTAGTTCCGTTATATCCGATGAATAAGATGGTACCTTAGATCATCACAAATCAATAGCTTTGTGATTGTTGGCTTTTTCATAGCCATGTTCTCTACCACTCTCCATCAGAACTTGATGGTCAGATTTTTCTTCCATATCCATATTTTCACCTATGTTCCCCTACGTGGAAACCCAATGATGAGTTAATTTGGGTAACCGTTACATTTCATACTTTAGTTTTTAAAGCCATGTTTTGGTATTCCTTTTTACGATGTGGGTTTCTATTAAACAAACTTTCGAGTAGTAAACCATTTATAACCCCGACGAATTTCGAGGGCGAAATTAATTTTAAGGGGGGTAGAATGTAACAACCCTAGATTTTATGAAATATATTCTTTTAATTTCATTAATATCTTGTGTTGTATGCTACACCAATATTACCTTGCATTATATGCAACACCGTATTAGCTTCCAGTATACGCAACACTATTCTTGGATCGTGCTACACAAAATTTTGAAAATAGTTATTCTACGCAACATTGAGTATATATATATATAAATATATTCAATGTATAAATATGGTTGGATTCCTTTATATGAAACAACGAATAATTCTTGAACAACACGCAACCCTGACTTGGCTTTCATTACACGCAATCGCGACCTTCCTCGATAGCGTGTGTTGTACGCAAGACCGGGTTTTACTAAACAACGATATATTATTATAATATTATTATGAACTAGCCATTATGAATAGTATTAACTAAATTTTGAATTTTATAAAATTATTATTCATCTTACACATTTTCTAGAACATGGTATAAGAACAAAATAAAATTTTTCGGGTAAAATAAGTATTTTTCCAAAAATGCAGTTTTGCCGCCTTTTGAGGGCGCACCCACTTTAAATCTAGTTTTTGACATGTTTATAAGTTAAATTTGACAAAATATAATTCTTATTTGGAATCAATAAATAAAAATTTACTTTCGATAAATTTTTCATATTATTCTGGTAACTTTTATATTTTGATGAATAGTAAAAACACGCTATATTTTAATTAAAAACAACTTTTTTCATCGCAATAATTTATATGGTTAAATTATAATATAGAATGGTTTTAAAGTATAAATAGAATATAATTTTACCATTTAATATAATTTATGTAATTATAATTGATTTTACATTAAATTCGTAGGTTAAATCAATTCAATCTTTTGCAATGTTTTAAAGAAAAACCTGTTTTCTTTCGACAACGGGATTAATTTTAATTTAATTTCTGACACTTTTGTGTATTGAATTTGGAAAAATGGATTCCATATTTGGAATAAGTGGGTCCAAATTATGTTAATAAGCTACTTTTTTATTTTTGGGAATTATGAATAGTAACTACGGTAAATTATATTTACCATAGTTAAAGGTAAATCGGGTAATTAAGGGTAAATATAATATTATAAAATTACCATAACACATGTAAAAATTCTATTGGATGGCTAAAAGTATACCCATATCACCTAAGGGTATGATTAGATTCATTTAATGGACTTTTTCCTATGAAAATAACTTAATTATTATTAAAACCAAAGAAAGTGACAACGTGTCACTCTCTTAAATCTTATAAGTATATTAATTTTAAATAAGTTATAAACTTCATGAAACATCGAACATGAGTAGTCTCCAGAAATCTAATATAATTATCTACATCATATGAATTTATTTATAATTTTTAGGGATTAAATAATTATCATTAATTATGACACAATAGTGATGCAGAAATTGTTTATCTAGTGAAAAATCAAGAATATAGTTTTTATTAAACTAATAGTGACCATAAAATGCATAAAACCCTGACCAAAACTTATTTTTCATGTAAATGTAAATTATAATAATCCAATGGTCGAATATTGGACCATTTTGAGCCTTATAAAAGTGATTATGACACTTATATTATTTTATCTTAAATGATGCCAATGTTGTCACCTTCATAATTTAATAAATATAAAAATTTAACTATTTTGATTTTAAGATGATAAATTCGAGTAGAAGTATTATTGTGAAAGGTATTAGATTTATCTTCATCATAGGATTTTATTTTTAATTTTTATTCAGCAAATAAGTATATTAAATAATTATAAAAAAATGTTGTAGTATTTATTTTATTAAGAGATAAACCAAATAAATGGTTTTAAAAATAATACAATATATATTATATGAACTATTTAATGTGATACAAAAATTTTCTATATACATATGAAATTTTATGAATCTATTAAAGATTTTATTTCGAACATATATTGTTTATATATTTTATTTAAATTCAAATAATTGAATAGTGTCAAAATTGACACTATTGTTATTTTATAAAAATAACATATTATAAAATTGTTTAAAAATCACAAAAATATTAAAATATTATAAATTTAAATTTATACGGTCTATAATATAATAAATTAAACAATTACGGAAAATTCACAACAAATAAGTAATTATTTGTTATAATTTAAAATTTAGAATTTTATTAACACAAATAAACTTAAATAGATTAAATAAGGATAAATCAAAATGATAAGGTTCAAAATAAGATCCAAACATGTCGAAATTTGATTGGTTGATGCGATTACAACCCTATATCATATAATATTCAAATATGAGTCATTTGTGGAGGTTTTTAAGTGGGGTTATATTTATTATAAATTAATATTTTTAAGAATTCCAAAGGCGCCCCTCTCCTCCCTTATAAAAGGGCACCTCCTCCCTCTCCTACTCACACCAATTTGAACCTTCATGATCAGCCAAACCCTGCCCATTTCACTTCCCCACTTCCCTATAAACATCCTAGAGGTCCTGGTTTTCTTCAAAGAACAATTTTAGTTCCCTAAGAGGAGGTCTCAAAGAGGCGCTTCAAAGAAGAGGTAATTTCCATTACCGATTCTTTCAACTTTATTTCTTCTTCCACTTCTTCTTATTAGTTTTTTTCATTATGAAGTAATAACATAAGTATCACTCACATACTGATATGTTATTATAAGTATGAAACAACCCTATTTCACCCTCTATCCATCCTATGGAAAACAAAATCACCGCGCGTGCGTACGTATGGAATACCGTCTCCACGCCGTGGTGTAATCTATTTTCCACCACCACCTTACTTGGATGGGTATAATAGTGTAAATAATAACTATATATAATTATTGTAAATTTATAATGATTATGTAATAGTATACATACACTCCAATAAAATTCCACGGTCAGGGGAACAATATCATCGCTCGTGCGTACGTACAGAATACCGTCTCCACGACGCGATGAGATTCATTCTCAATGATTAACCATTCATAAATGATTATAAAGTATATATAATAATTAATCATTAAATATATGACATAATAATGATACTGGAATTATGTATATATATATATGTCATCCAATTAATTCCATTCAATTCAATGAGGAAACGAAAACAACGTTCATGCGTACGTACGGCCTACCGTCTCCATGAACGGTGTATTTATTTCCATTTATCGATATATTACATATATGTATATTATGAATATATATTATATATAACTCATGTTTTACATTCTGGATGTAAGTAATCATGATCTAAGTAAAAATACAAATAATTACAAGTCAAAACACGGATGACAAATGAAACGATTTTACCCAAAACACTCTTTAACATGGAATTTACAAACGAACGGGTAATATAAATTCATAAGTGAACCATATATGATATCATAACAATTAATATGATTCTTTAATAAGTCAATAACATTATTTAAATCATTATATAGGAGGTTCGGATACGTACGAAGCATATCGTACCTAAGGTAAGGGAAATATCACAATCTCATTTTTATCTGAGATTGTTTGTACTTTTGTATTTACTGGGGTGTATTTTATCATCCACATCCATGTTTCCTCAATATGTAATATTATTTCCATCCACCTACAATTTTTTAAATCCATTTTTACCCTTTGGTGAGTTTATAGTAAAAGATATGAAAGGAATCTTTTGTCGTTTTTCGTACGAGGTACTTTTTGACTTTTCCGACAAAAGTACGAGAAGAATGTTTTTTTAACTTATACGGCATGAATGGATTTTTAAAACATTATATCCAAGAAGCTTCCTTTACAAGTTTTCAAGTTTATTTTTAATCAACTTATTTTAGTTTAAAATTGTATGACATGTTAATAAATGAAAATGTTTTTGAAGTAGAAAGGATATTTTCCTCAAGAATGGAGTTCAAGTGTTTTATCAAAATTATTTTCTATATAAGATAATAAAGGGTTATGTTTCGATCCCTATTTTTACATTGATTTGACTATGTTGTGATGGAATTATTTTTATGAATTCCTTTATCTTATATGAATTGTTTTATGATGTCATGTTGTTTAAGAATCCCATTTTTATTACATGAGTTATGCAATGATGTATGATTTTTGATTTTGTGGCACACATAAGAATGGTATCATTATGAGATGGGTGGGACCTATATCTCCCTCCAATGCATTGGGTAAAGATTTTATATCTCATGAAATAGACATGGCTGGAACAGTATGTTAATCTGTTTCAGTGTTATAGGACTGAAACGAGGAGTGAACTCGATTCAGAAAGGGACTTTGTCCACTAAGATGGTCTTGGAAGCAATGCCTTGGCTACTATGGAAATCATTACACGTGCTTAATGGATGCCACAATTACATGTTTTATTCCTATGCTATTTTATCATTCTTAATGTTTCTTTATGATCAATTCCTTACGTACTTCCATGTTTTATGTCATTTCTCAAGCTTTTGATGTTTAAACATTATGTTCAGGTTTTTTAGTTCAAATGTATATGGTATGTTTTATTTTATCCATGCTTACCCTTACTGAGCATTTGAGCTCACCCTTTTTATGTTTTCTTTTCCCCAGGATATAAAGAAAGGTTTTAGGTAAGAAAAAAAGGGGTAGATCTTTATAGGAGATGTTGAAGATCATTCACCATGATTAGAAGATTACGTTCCAAGTTTCCAAATACACTAAACTACTACGGTCCTTGTGTGTCTTTTTTTGTTATGTATTAAGTATTCCGCAAAATTAATGTAATTTCCATGTACGTCAAGCTTCGTGTCTCTACATATTTCTCTATGGAGGCCCGAATCAAAGGAATATTCTAAAAAAATAGATCTCAAACCATATCGAGGGAGTATCACAAAAGGTCTTTAAACCCCACTGAGTAATCTCCCTCAGACATGAAACCCTATTGAGGTTTCCAATGCTTCTGGATATGCATCTAACTCAATGGGGATGGATCAAACTCTTCCTAAAAGATCCACGGAAACTTGAACTATGTGACTGTCCCCACATTGTGTTTCTACATCACCAGACTCTTGCATCAACTGCACAAGCCTTGCATTAGACTCACCACTAAGACCCTAATCTAATCATGGGGTGCCCTCATAAGGTGAAAAACACACATGAATGCCTCTATACTATCATAAACTTCATGGGTGTGAGAATCAATCTAATAAATTAAAGGTCCCTAACATTTTAAGTCATACAGTGCACTCAACCTATGCTCATCCTTTACCTAAACTGCCAGAACAACCTTTTGGTCAATAGACTGTGGCTAAACAAGAAAACTACATGGATGTACTACCACAAGGTCAGTACCCTACACCCAATCCTCATCTCTAGGAGGATCATCATCATCATCCATCCATATATTCCTCTCTGAAAACCATCATGTAGGAATCATTAAATAAAATAATGATTCACCATGGTCAAATAGTATATATAGGGAACTGACTCAAGAAGTTCATGGAACCCACAATCGGGTCCTATATGATGCACAAACCAATGTTTCCCTACAACCATTTCTTTAATGATACGAGTTAACATGTTGGTTATTAGAGTCCAAGGGAATATATACCTTAGCTGTTGAACTATTAATTTGGTCCTTTTCCTATAATCCAAACTCAATACACATCAACATTATCACTATAAAGCTAAAACCAAGCTCATATCTAGACATCCTCTACACTATGGTCCCATTATGGAAATCGATCTCATACCACTCTATCATGATCCGAATCATTTGGTCCCAATCCATGACTACCACAAGAATGCCTTCAACAAGCCAAGGGATGGTGTCTAGTTCCTAGTATCCATATCACACACATGGGGGGTGTTAGACTATTCTGCTTATTCCAACACACCCACATACATCTACATGAAATAGTGAAGTGATAATATAAGTAGAAATATAAATTAATGCATACATCTTTCCCATAAGAAGAGTACAAAAATAGAACTTAAATCATAAAATAAATAATAAAAGCCCATAAAAAAGTATTAAAGAATATAACATGGTTAGAAGGTGGGGATCATTGTCAAAAGTAACCAATAGAAAACACCAGGGTTTGTCAATCCAGTTATGCTCTGCCTACTTCAGGTCCTCCTAGGACTCAATGAAAATATTTTTAATATACAAAAGACATGAAATGTGAGGGAAATTGCCATTCATGGGTGATTTTAACTATATCCACTTGGTTCCCCATAATCCAAAATAAAATGGAGAAACTAAAAGGCCACAGTCCACTTGACCCATCCAGAGAGATCCCAAGAAAGAGAGAACAAGAAAATCCATCTCAACAACTCCATGGATTTACATGACTAGTTAACTCATCTTTATATAGTTTTTCAATTGAGATATGTGACATCACAACACAGAATCCATGTTTCATCCATATATACTCACCGAAGACATCATGTCTTGTGAGGTCCTGACCTCACTACTAGCCAAAGGATCCTACTTGTGTCTCAAAGGTAACACTCATCTAAGGGAGAAACCTTTATGAGATCTTCCATCCTAATTGGAACTCATTTGAGAGAGAAACTCCATAAATTACATCCCTACCATACCTGATAGAACATCTGAGAGAACATGATCCATTAGGAACATCTCCATAGGTATAAATCTAATAGACAACACCAGAGTTCCTATAATTGCTATCAGGTTCCTCGCCTAATCTCCAAATAAACCATATAAAGATCCCCCCTCGTCTCTCTACATAGTCAAGGGAGAACTAATCCAGACCATTCAATACATGTATCCTCTCTATGTAAAGAGAAAGGAGGGTCTCATTCCTCAGATACTCCCTTTTCCTATTACAAGTAGGCTTGGGGTGGTCATGGCTCTTTCCCCAATAGGCTAGGATGTGACACTTTGGACATGTCATAAAATTCATGAGTCACATTCCTGATATTCCATTTGAATCATGATATTTCCATCGGAAAAGTAAATATATTCATGCTTTGGGCATGCCACCCATGTCTTGTGAAGTCCTCCAGGCTTGCCACCAGATCTTGACATCTCTTCCAAACATTCCATCTAAGTCATACAGGTGTATAAAGACATGCCACCCAAATCATGTGATAGTATTAGGGAATGCCACCCATGTCTTGTGAAGTTTTCAAGGGTTGCTAGTCAAGTCATCTAGTGTCCTCCAGACATTTTCTCCCAGTTAGTCAGTTGTACCTAGAAATGTCACCCAAGTCATGTAGTAGATTTAGGGCATGTCACCCAAATCATGAGGATTACTGCAAACAATTAATCCAAATCATGTAATGTCCTTTAGAATATTCTTAAAAAACATGAAACACCCTCTAGGCATGTTATCCACGATCAAGTGACATCCTCACAGACAATTCATCTAGATCATGTGGTGCCCTCTAGAAAAGTCTCCAAGGTTATGAAACACTATTCTAACGTGTAATATTTGGTCATATGATGGTATTAGAAACATCCATACAGATCACACGATGTCTTCTATAGAAATCAACTAGATCATGAGATTTTCCTTAGGTGTTTCTGTGAGAAAGCCAAGACATGTACATACACCTTCAGGAAAGTCAATACATCCTTATACATGTTAGGAAGGAATCCAGGATAGGTCAATACATCCTCATACATGTCATATAAGAACCTTTAACATGTTATGTAGGCAATCAGTACATATCATGATGATATCCCGAGACATGATAACCTTCTTCATTGGACATTTTTTGGCATAACCCCAACTGATCTATGGGAAATATGATTTTATATATAACTATGATATATAGGATGTCTTCTAAAGGTTCATTATCATATGGTCATTCATGCTAGTGTCAGCCCCTCCATGTATCCGACATTCAAACCCTTAGGACTTAATCTCTCCCTTGGGTTTATCATTCTTCATCATACACTAGTGGATTGAGAAGACAAATGAACTATGAGAACTCTGATTCCTACCCAAATGTGATATGTAGGATGCCTTCATAAGGCTCAAGATCTAATAATAATCCACTTTGGTGTATATTCTCCCAAGTCTCTGAAATTCAAAATCATGGGACCCAAACTCTCCCTTGGGTTCATCTTCCAGCCTCATCCATTGGTAGATAGGGAATTTGACGAAATAATGATGACTTGGATTCCTTATATAACCAGGATATGTTGGATGACTTCTTATGTCTCAAGCTCCATGTAAAATACCAAATAAGTGCCACTCCAAAGAATAAGTACTATATCTATATGCATTGAAATTCGTCACATGTTATCCCTTTTATATCACACTAATCATAACTCACATGGTATTAGGGACTTGCAATGGTCATAACATTGGAATCATGATTCTCTATTATCTAGGGAAAACTCGCTATGTAATCCCCGTTCATTAGCATGATATGACTGCTCCCAAACAAGGGAATCCACCTTAGGGTAAATGATAACGGATTTATCATTCTATATTGACACTGAATCCTATTTTAAATAGGATATTTTTGAATCCTCAGAGAGGCTCAAGCTCCATATCTGGTTCTAAGTCCCTCATATATGTCCTTTCTGAATTACATTGAGCTTCACATATCAAAAGAACTATGTGGGTTTTTATTCCTATAAAAAAATAAATGTAGGAAACCATATAATGTTTCAATACCATCCATGTTATATCAACCACCTCCCTAGATATCATTACATTCCAAAGTTCCTAGATATATGGATTCAAAATATAAGCAGGTACATATTTCCAAGCAATAATAGGGAACATATGATGAACCTCAGATACCTAAAGATTGTCTCTGTTAGGGCCAATAGGGGCCTATATACCCTGAGAGGGGGGGTGAATCAGGGTATGGATATTCTTTTTCAATGTTCTTCCTGCCCCACTGGATCTTGACCTCTTTGTTACAAGGGTAACTTTGTTTGAACTTGTGTGGTTACTGTGATCACTTGTCTCCTTTACCTGATGATGATGCTTTGAATGCAATGCAGGAATGTAAGTATGCAGACACCGAGATTTTTACTTGGTTCACCGCTAAGGGCTACGTCCAAGGAGCATACGCCAACAAGTTGCCGGTTCGTACCAAATTCCACTAACTTCACTAGATGTGGATTACAATGTTCGGGCTAGATCACTTCTATGCCCAGGCTCACTGCCTTTACAAGGTTTAGGGTCAGCTCACTGCTTTCCCAAGGGTCACTCCCTGTTTCTCTCTCTCTGGCTCACTGCCGGTGGAGAGGATCACCTTCTTCCTCTTCCTAAGCTCACTGCTCTTGGAAGGTATTCACTCACAGTTTATAGACCTGTAGGTCTCTTCATTTTCATGAAGGAATGAATCTTCCTCTGTATGTAGATGCTCTGTTGAAGTCCAACTTTCACCCGCAGATGAATCTCACTTTTCACCGGATGTACCGGGCAACCTCAATTTTTACGCGCAACCCTTACGGTGCCTTGCGCGCAATTTCTATGATTTGCGCGAAATTCCTTTTTCGTGCAACCTCCAAATTTTACAAGCAGCCTCGAAACTGCCTTGCGCGCAATTCACTGATTTTGCGCGAAATCCACTTTTCGCGCAATCTTCCTTTTACGCGCCAACACAAATTTTCTGCGCAGCCTTAGCTTTTCGCGCAACAGCTGACTTTACGCGCAAACTTTAAGTTTACGCGCAACACCCTTTCTAACTTCAATTTCGCGCACCAGAGCTCGGGTATTTTCTATGTCTTGAACTCTGCTGAATGGAGGAGGGTCACTTCATATTTATAGGCAAAATCGACCCCGCGCGAAAAACCCTCCTTGAGCGCGTAATCCACTTTGATCTTCCGCGCACAAACATTTTCCGCGCACTGCTCCATAATTTCGCGCACCTCATGCCTTTGCCATTTTACGAGCTTCGGACCTCGTAACACCTCTTGCGCGAAATACTTCATCCGCTATTTCGCGCGCCACTTCAATTTTCCGCGCACGCCTCCAAAATTTCGCGCGCCTCATGCCTTTACCGATTTTCGAGCTTTCGGCCTTGAAACATCTTTTGCGCGAAATACAATTTCGCGCAACCCGCTGTTTTGCACGCCACACTTCAAGATTTCGCGCAACCCTCTAGTTTTGCGCGCCACGCTTAATTTTTCCGCACACCTCCTTCATTTCTCTCTCCTCATCCTTCGCCAACAACATATCACTCCATTTTCCATTGGCGGTTTTCAGGCCCATAAATTTGGCAAACACTGGAAAACGGCGCCACCTTGTGCTGCTCTTTTGTACCGCCTCCAGATCGTCCTTTCCTTTATCAAAGTTCTTTGTCAATCATGGAATGTCAACAACTTCTCGGGAACTCGACAATTCTCCATGGAAACCTGCTTTGTCAACAAACACAATCAACCCAAACATGCTGCAATGTTACCTTGAGGGATTTTTGCCCAACAATCTCCCCCTTTGGGTTTGTTGACAACTCTTCACAACTCTGCTCAGAAATATTTTCTGCACTTTGATACCTCACTGAGTCTTCTTCCAGCTGCTACCACCATTCGCCTCTTGCGATTATGATAGCGTTCAAGGATTCACTTAACATGTACTCTAAGCCCACATGAGCAATGCTCGGCGTGAGAAACAAGAGTAGTATGAAAAGTTCATCAATGAATCACTTCATGTCAGACCACAGTTGTCGATTCCACCCTGATACCAGTTCTTAAAATAAAACCAGTTGTTGAACCACACTGATACCAATTGGTGAATTCTTAAGTTGATACCAATTGTTGATAGCTGGACACCATCTCACACCATTCCAACACCACTGTTCTGCTTTTATCACGATCCTCAGTTATCGTGATTTCTATGATTTGATCGATCACTTCTAGCATCGTCAGATTTCATACACTCCCCCTTGCTCATTGCTCCCCCTTTCTGGCTGCTCCACCTGTCAGCTTCTCCCCGTAACAAGTATGATTTATCAAATCTCCGCACTATTTTCTCCCTTGAACAAACACTTTTCTCCCCCTTTGTCAAGCACTTTTCAAGCACTTTTCTCCCCCTTTGTCAACGAACCCAAAGGTCACGCCATTGTAGTCTATAACATAGTAGAGAACACATATTAGCATATTAGGGAAAAACACACCATACCTCGGGGAGAGGGGGGGGACCCACATCCACACTATTTCAAGTGCGGGGAATCGACTGAACTCCCAGAGCCAGTCGATGCCTCTCAAAAGCTTCCTTGGGTAAGGCCTTTGTCAGAATGTCTGCAACCTGTAGTTCTGTAGGCACGTACTCCAACTTTACAATTCCCTGCTCAACCTTCTCCTTGATAAAATGATACTTAATCTCAATGTGCTTTGTCCTTGAATGATGGACAGGATTTTTGCTAAGATTTATAGCACTTGAGTTATCACACTGGATTCCGATCGGAGACTTCACTTCAACTCCCATATCTTCAAGCTGCTGCTTCATCCACAATAACTGTGTGCATGCTTGAGTGGCCGCAATATACTCAGCTTCTGCGGTGCTCAATGAAATGCAATCTTGTTTCTTGCTTAGCCAAGAAATACACAATCCACCAAGATAGAATGCACCACCTGACGTTGGTTTCCTATCATCCGCTGAACCGGCCCAGTCTGCATCAGTATATCCCAATAACTCTGTCTGAGATTTTTCATTGTATGTCAAGCCGAAGTCCACTGTGCCCTTGATATACCGAAGTATTCTTTTCACTGCAAGCATGTGACTTTCCTTGGGATTACTCTGATATCTCGCTGCTTGGCATGTGGCGAAAACAATATCAGGCCTTGTTGCGGTTAAGTACAACAGACTTCTAATGATTTGCATGTATTCTGTGATATTAACTGCCCTGCCACTGTCATCTTTTGATGATTTCATCCGGGTAGAAACCGGAGTCTTCATCTCCTTGGAATTTTCTATTCCAAATCATTTCAAAGCATCCTTGGCATACTCGGATTCAGAAATGAATGTTCCATTCCTGCCTTGTGTAACTATGCTTCATCTGATCTTCCAAATATTATGTCTTCTTCCTTGACCAGCCTCACCATCCTTTGATTATTATTGTTGTTGAAATAAAGATTGTAATCAAATCCCCCACACTGAAAACCAATCTTCTTCAAATACTGATATAGCCTTCAGTACCATTCTCTTGGGGTGTATGCTTTGCACACCAGTCGTGCTTTGTTTCGAATCATTGTACCATCTTCGTTCATCTTGTCTAAATAGACCCATTTTGTCCTGATGACGTTTTTATCATCTGGCCTCGAAACAATTTCCCAGGTCTGATTCTTCTCAATTCTGACCTATCGCTTCATTCATGGAATGATCCCGATTTTTCATCTTCAGCTGCATCAGCAAAGCATTTCGACTCAACCTGAGATAGTAATGATGTCTGCTGTAGTGATTTCATTCTCTTTGTCTGAACTGGATCTCACTGATCACTGATGATAGTCTGCCTGTCAATTTCAGCTCGATTCTTTGTATTTTGTGCAGATAAGGATTTTACATCCTTGTACTCATCATCAGTATCTTATTTTGAGTCACCCTCAGCCAGTTCTTCTCCCCCTGTGTTGCTTTCTTCCTCAACACTTTCGTCAGGAAATTGTTCACTGACTCATTTTTCAGTGGATTCATTTCTTTCAGCTACTTTTCGCAGCTTCTTGGTATCCTGAAAAACAATCAGCTGATACCACAATGTTAGATCAAAATAAATAAGCATGAAATGCTTGATCACTGCTGCTTCTCCCATAGTATGTCTTCTCTCAATAGACAACACTTGAGCTGAGTCATCTAATTATTTCCTTGATGGATTTGGCATCTGATTTTGTTGTTGAATGCTCCCCCTATGTTATGCAACACTTCCTGGGGTTAGGCCCAACAGTTTAGACCCATAACACGTATTTTCCTCCTACATCATTCGTTCTCATCTTCTAATCAGATTTGAGCCACTAACAAAATCTCTAAGCCTACGGAGTTGAAACTCGGTGTAGGAAACAAGAGATAAAGTTAATAACACAATCACTTCCTATTGTGCTCTGTTGCTCTCCGTCTTCTTCAACTCTAGTATCTGATTTGAATCAATTGAAACTCTAGAGCATATCATTTCTCCACTTCTCATCCTTAGATGCCACTTCCCCTTGGATTGTATCTCCCTAAAACCTGAAACACAAGAATCATCAGTTAATAGCATTTATATACATAGGGAGAGGGGTATCTTCTGGACTCTTCAAGATGAGGATTGTGGTTGATCCTGATGGTTCAACCCTTTGATTATTTCTTGGAGAGCATCACACTCCTTTCTTGCTTCCTCCAATTGCCTAGCCAACTTCAATTGTTCTGTCCATATGACTAGGCATTCATTGCCTACATTCTGAGCCTTTTTCTAATATGTAGATTTGGTAGGCTCAGCCTTTCTCACCGCTTGAGGTATAAGCCCACTGGAACACATTTCCTTCTTTGAGGTTCTACCAAATTTCCACTTTCCTTGATTATTTCTCTGAGTAGAAACCTCTCTATTTGGCATCTTCCATTTCTTCTTCTCCCATCTTAGGGGTCTTCCTCTTTCCTTCACTTCTCGCTGAGAAACACGACATGTGAATTTTTCGATGCATTCTTTTCTTATCTGCCTTTTATCAGATTTATGGGTCACCACCCTATTTTTAATTGGTGGTGGGTCCTCCATTGAACGTCCATTCTTCTTTATCACCGCTGGAGTAGATCTCCCCTTAATCTTCCAGGTTTGCTCACATTCTCTCCTTGAGAGCTGTTGTGAGTATGACAGAGGAGGTGACTGATACACCTTTCGTTCAGCTCCATGTGATTTCCCCGAGGCTCGAAGCCTATTATTCTCCTTACCACGTTGTCTCCCAGTACATGCTTCTTTCTTGTACACTTCTTGTGGTGGAGATCTCTTTTCTTGTTCCTTTCCCTTTCCTGCTTTCTTCTTACTGCAATGTCTCGCCATGTGCCCATAGTGAGAACATATAAAACATTTTCCCTCAAAGACATACCTCATTTTATCATCTCTCTGCTGATATGTTGATGCACCTTGAGTTCTTCCTCTGATATTGTTCTCCTGAGCTTCCTGACACATGCTCATGGTGTGTCCCATTCTTCCGCAGTAATAGCATCTAATATATGCTTTCCTCTGAGAAGCTCTTCTTTCTAATCTCTCATGATGCTTCTTCCTGTTCTCAGATTTATTAATGTCTCTCTTTTCACAGCCTGAAATGTACTCCAGAGCCTCTGTACAGAAGCTTGATGTGTGGCCATGAACTCCGCAGAAATAGCACACATCATCACTCCTTGAAACTATCCTCATAGGCCTATCTCCAGCACCTACAGGATTTTTCTTACCTAGGTAAATTTTCACTGCATTTTTCTTATCATCCATAGGAGTGGAATTATCATATCCAATACCAGCATTTCCAAAACTTGCTGGTCTTTGAGCTGAGAAAATATTATGTTGTTTCTCTTCAGAAACAGCATATCTGTTCTTCATTTTATCATCACTTGTCGAAAGATGATCAAATAGCAAGTGCAGTGAATCCTTCAACTTGGGCTTATCTTTGGATTTAGACTTCTCTATTTCCTGCTCGACTGATTTGAGCTCTTCTACCAACTTTTGAATCTTCATATCCCTTGATTCAAGTTGGACATCATGTTTTTCCTTGAGAAGCTTCCCTCTACTTACCTCATCTTCTAGTTCATGCTTCAGCTTATCAACCATGTCATTTTTCTCCTTTACCTTCAGTTTTTCTTGAGCAACAGAGTCAGAGCAACATGCATTATCTTGTTGTAGCCTTTGATTTAAGCATTTTAGCTTGTTGACCTCAATCTCCAATCCCTTGATCCGGATATCTTTAGATTTTGCTTCTTTAGTGTTTCCAACGTTACTTGGAACATTCGGTTCTTCGATGCTTTTGAATTGATCTTTCACCTTTCTATTCAAGTCATCGATCTCCCTTTTCTGTTCTTCAATCTTAATCTTATACTCACTAACTGATTCTGAGTTCTCTCGTGTGGATAACTTGAGTTTCTCAATTTCTTCCATCAACTCAGACTTCTCTTCTTCCTGCTGCTGCATATAGAGTTTGGCATCATGAACAACTTTGTTGGATTTCTTGGTTTTGGCTCTCCAAACATCTATCTCTTCAAGAGCAGCCTCCAACTCATCTCGCATATCAATTCTTCCTTCAATTTCTTCTTCTTCATCGTCAGTGGTTCCAACGTCACTTGGAAAGTCAGGTTCTTCACTCATTCCATCAACATCTTTGAATGAGTAAGTATTTTTGTTGTATGATGTATCCAAATCATTTTTCTGTTCACTGCATGATTCCTTCAGTAAGCTGTTTGATTCTTTTAGTTGAATCACACTTTTTCCAAAGACACTTCCACACTGAGGGATACCACCTGACTTCTGATTCTTCTTTGAAGATTTTCTTTTCCCCATGGTAGACCGAGATAAGTGAAAACAATATCTTCAACTACACAGGAAGACTACACCAAGTCCAAGCAAACAAATCTGATAAAAGCAACCTATCCCTCTGATACCAATTGTTAGGGCCAATAGGGGCCTATATACCCTGAGAGGGGGGGGGAATCAGGGTATGGATATTCTTTTTCAATGTTCTTCCTGCCCCACTGGATCTTGACCTCTTTGTTACAAGGGTCACTTTGTTTGCACTTGTGTGGTTACTGTGATCACTTGTCTCCTTTACCTGATGATGATGCTTTGAATGCAATGCAGGAATGTAAGTATGCAGACACCGAGATTTTTACTTGGTTCACCGCTAAGGGCTACGTCCAAGGAGCATACGCCGACAAGTTGCCGGTTCGTACCAAATTCCACTAACTTCACTAGCTGTGGATTACAATGTTCGGGCTAGATCACTTCTATGCCCAGGCTCACTGCCTTTACAAGGTTTAGGGTCAGCTCACTGCTTTCCCAAGGGTCACTCCCTGTTTCTCTCTCTCTGGCTCACTGCCGGTGGAGAGGATCACCTTCTTCCTCTTCCTAAGCTCACTGCTCTTGGAAGGTATTCACTCACAGTTTATAGACCTGTAGGTCTCTTCATTTTCATGAAGGAATGCATCTTCCTCTGTATGTAGATGCTCTGTTGAAGTCCAACTTTCACCCGCAGATGAATCTCACTTTGCACCGGATGTACCGGGCAACCTCAATTTTTACGCGCAACCCTTACGGTGCCTTGCGCGCAATTTCTATGATTTGCGCGAAATTCCTTTTTCGCGCAACCTCCAAATTTTACGCGCAGCCTCGAAACTACCTTGCGCGCAATTCACTGATTTTGCGCGAAATCCACTTTTCGCGCAATCTTCCTTTTACGCGCCAACACAAATTTTCTGCGCAGCCTTAGCTTTTCGCGCAACAGCTGACTTTACGCGCAAACTTTAAGTTTACGCGCAACACCCTTTCTAACTTCAATTTCGCGCACCAGAGCTCGGGTATTTTCTATGTCTTGAACTCTACTGAATGGAGGAGGGTCACTTCATATTTATAGGCAAAATCGACCCCGCGCGAAAAACCCTCCTTGAGCGCGTAATCCACTTTGATCTTCCGCGCACAAACATTTTCCACGCACTGCTCCATAATTTCGCGCACCTCATGCCTTTGCCATTTTACGAGCTTCGGACCTCATAACACCTCTTGCGCGAAATACTTCATCCGCTATTTCGCGCGCCACTTCAATTTTCCGCGCACGCCTCCAAAATTTCGCGCGCCTCATGCCTTTACCGATTTTCGAGCTTTCGGCCTTGAAACATCTTTTGCGCGAAATACAATTTCGCGCAACCCGCTGTTTTGCGCGCCACACTTCAAGATTTCGCGCAACCCTCTAGTTTTGCGCGCCACGCTTAATTTTTCCGCACACCTCCTTCATTTCTCTCTCCTCATCCTTCGCCAACAACATATCACTCCATTTTCCATTGGCGATTTTCAGGCCCATAAATTTGGCAAACACTGGAAAACGGCGCCACCTTGTACTGCTCTTTTGTACCGCCTCCAGATCGTCCTTTCCTTTATCAAAGTTCTTTGTCAATCATGGAATGTCAACAACTTCTCGGGAACTCGACAATTCTCCATGGAAACCTGCTTTGTCAACAAACACAATCAACCCAAACATGCTGCAATGTTACCTTGAGGGATTTTTGCCCAACAGTCTCATTAATAAAACCCATCTTCACACATGGAATTATTCAACACTTCATTGTCTTGTTAGGGTAACTAGTCCCATATTGATATTATGAATAAATTCATGAACATGTCTTAAATCTATAAGAGATTCATGAAGTAGGAAATAATTACCCCCAAATTGGAGTGATGAGACCAAACTCTCATCCTCTCAACCAATGTGAATTCTTATGTGTTGTTGGATCTAAAACCTGTAAGGGATTCCTAACTTTGGAATTGAGGTCTATAAAAAATTATGGTTGAGGTAGCTATTGTGAGTTTTAATTACAGATGAAAATGGAAATCCCTACTTAACTGATTTTACATACATTGAACCCTTCACAATCAAACATGAGGTGAAGCCACATGTTTTTTTCATTGGAAACAAAAAACATGAACCTGATGTGAAATAATTTAACTATGGAATCTCTTTGCAAGGTTTAAAAGAATATAGAACCCAGTACTCATCAAACCATTTTTTTTACTACCATGCATGATTTCTTTCTATAAAACCAAAATAGCGACCTGATGTGAATATCTCAAATAATAAATATGATGAGTTGACTATGCATCATGCTATTTCATTTTGTGTCTCCCACACAAATAAAAAATTGCATTCCCAATGAGAAATCATATGAAATTGGATTTGTCAAAAATTAGACCATTCTCACCCTGAAAAATATATGAGAGAAAAATTGATAAAATTGGAATAATAAATGAAAATTGTATTACCTATGCATATCTAATTGAGAATGTATCATGACTATGATGATTCAATAATTAGTGACCTTTTTCATTGTTTTCTTTGTGTCTACATATACTTCACTAACAAACAACACCCCGACTTGAGATCATGCCTTCATCCCGAAAATGTTATAGAAAATCAACTATGACTACAACCCCTATGATTCGAATGATGGCCTCACCCACCCAATATATTTAACACTAGGTGAAAACCCAATGATTCAAGATTACTATTGAAATGGTATGATCCCAAACCTTCAGGATTCTCATAAGTGTCTCTAGATGATAAAAATAATCTGCCTACAACATCCAACAAAAGTTGTAGTGAAACTAGTGTCACTTGTTTCCAAAACCAATAATTTTGAAAGATTATCCATAGAGATTGAAAATCACCACCATTAATATCAGATGAAGGTGGTTCAGGGAGTAAACTATGGCTCCCTTTCAATTGAAGAGCTTCCATGGATAGATCCTGTCAACCACCATCACTAGTACCATCCTACCGATGTCCCCCAATCACCTGCTGAGGGAACCAACTAACATATTTCTTCCTCTAATGCTCATACATGGGCACTAAGGAATTCACTGTGGGTGAAAAAAATCTATAGAAAACCTATAATGGGATCATATCACTACTTCTATTAGTGAATCCTGCCAGCATATTTCTATAGTACCCATTGGATATGATAATATTCCTACCTTATCAAAACAAGTGTTTAGTATTATTCCTACAGTAGGCATGTGTGAGGCACATATACCTTCCCCCATTCATATATCCCATTATAATATTCTGAGGGAATATGGAGGAGATAAGTGGGTTCATACGCTCACTTCAATTCAAAATATATTTCAATATATATTTGAGGTGGAAATGTGGATGCCTACATTATTTTGCACACTTCTCTAACTTTTCTCTACATTATATAAATAGTTGAAGAACTCCTCCAGAATATTCAATTCTAGTACAAAAAAATGAATATAAATAAATTCCTCTCCATATAGCTCGGGTAGAACAACACTCTGATCAGTCTGAAAACAAGGATAATCTGGAGAAAGAAAAAATCATTTCTCACATAAAAGAGTATTATTGGCATATTCTGGAAAAAAAAGAGACAGTTGACCATGATCATTTCCCAATTCCAACCATGTCTCAACAATTTATAGTGGCACATGCCTTGGGATAAGCACACATTCATGCCGAAAACTACCAATGACATACTACAAAGGCACCAGACTAGGCTCATATTTTTATTCTAATAGAGGCTCACTAAGGGAGAATAATTCATGCCTTGGGACATGATAAAATCTATATTGAAATAGACTGAATAATTTCTATAAATGGAATAGATCATGGTCATATCCCCACTCACACTATGGACCACAAAGTGAGAGTGACACATTCCTTGGGTAGGCTCATATTCTTATCAGTGAAGATAATTTGCATATTTCAACTACTCATCGAATCTATGATCATACTCATACTTACAAAAAATTATTGACTGCATCAACATCCTCCTTCCGAGGTTATACAAGAGGAGCCACATATCCCTTATCTAATTCAGGATGTCCAATAGCATGTTTCGACAGGGAATACATTTTTTGATTGGGATAATATTTCCACTCCAGCTAAGGTTGACTAGCATATTCCAAAAAACATCCAAAGGAATTATTATACTCTTAATAATAATTAATACGCTCATTGAGATACTCCATAATTCTTTAGTAGTGGGTTCATACTCCCACAACACTAGATAAGTATTAACATATTCCATCATTTGTCATACATTAGTCATGTATCCCTTCCCAACCCCAAAAGGAAAGTCAGAATTTTTATACCATGACATGGAATGAGGCTCATATCCCTTACCTAATCAATGCCTATTTCCTGGAGGTTGTTCAACATATATTTTTAACACATTAAGATATTTTCAAATCATCAATCGAAAAAAAGGTGGTCATTAACATGCTAGTCCTCATCATGGTATTTTCGAGATGGATCGCAAGGACTCCACTCCTGACATCCACCATGATCAACCTCCCCATGGGGATATAGCCCTTGGATAAGAAAATCATCCCCTTTCCAATTCACCTCCATATAAAGAGGTTATCAAAACCTATAATCCATTGTATAAAGAAGTGCTTGAAATATCATGGTAAATAGTAAATAATTCCCCATCAACTACCAATTTCCCTTCACCAGGGTCAATAGGAAACATCGAGAAGTGACCTCTATGGTCTGACTATGTGGAGGCATGTATGTCTAATGATGATAAAGCTGATATTGATATCTAGGGAGAGTTAGCTGTAAATAGCCTCCTAGTAATGTTGTTTCCAATCGCCCTTCTGACTACGTGATCATTGATGAGATAGAGAAGGAATGTATTCCTTACCTACAAAAAAATATGTGGGTAAATCATTATTTTTCAAAGGCTACACATCTCCCTCATCATGGAAGCATGGTTAAACTTTATAACATCATAGGACACTATTTTTAGTGAGACATGACTGCTATGTTCAAGTTCTGGGACCCAATACCGGAAAAGAACTGATCAAATCTATAACAGACATTCTTATATTGCATCACTACTCTCTGGAAACTTATTTTTGAAGCCTCATCAAGTATCCATATCTAAGGATGGGAAATGTAAAGAGTATTTCACTTCACTGCACTACTAGAATATCAGAACTCCCCAAATATATTGTCATGTAATGTCATACCTTCTAGAGAGATCATGGTACTGATTAACATGAGATCAAGTTAGTCACTAAAATGGAATGACCCCCCATTAATGATTAAAATACATCAAAAATATATGGAGAGGACTACAGAAATATCCTTGAACAGAACCCCTTAAATCAAAATGAACACATTTCGATCATGGAATCCAAATTTTCTGTCAGACCAATTACTTCACATAGAAAATGAATCTTATCTTGGGATGCCATTACACCTAGCTCATACATGATCATAGCTACACCAAATCAAATGGTTTGTGAAAAATGCTTCCATGGGAACCATTCGAGAGAAAACCCAACCCACTGGGATGAGTGAATATTTACTGTTGCTTCCAGACCTTATATCATAATCCTCCAAGAGGATTCAGGGCATATCGGTAAAATAATTAAATCATACATATCTCACATGGCATGGAGAATTTTAATTCCAATCGATATCACCAATTTCATCACATCTGGAGAGGGTCCTAGAGATATCACTGGTGGTTTCAGATAAACCTCATCATGGAGGATAGGGACATTTATATCCCAATAATCATCTGAGGAGTAATCAAATCATCAACCAAAAGCCTAAAATCCCCAACAATATGATAAAAATTCCAATGAAGGCCTCAGATTGTCCCTAGACTCCTGGGATGAGGGAATTTTCATCATCATTTTTATCATAGATGGAATCATTAATCTTTAGGTTTGTAGGTAAATATCGATGGTCGACATACTAAAATAAAAACATTTGTTATTTAGGGCCCATTCATAAAACATGACTAGAAACTCCCTTAATGTTACTACTCATAGACTGGTATGAGAGAAACATACAGAAGAGGTAATCAAACCCCAGTGGGGGGAATAATCCAAAAAATGTCCAATATAGCAAGGGGTCTGAAAAACAAGCCTAGTGAAAGTAGGTTAGAATCACCCTATTACATTGAGGGTAATGGGACAAATATCATTTCTTGATATACATTATTGAATTTCTTCACTGTCAATACAATATATGATGCATTTCAAGATGAAAATTCATTGGGATTTAATAAAAAAATATAACTTGAGATGAGGGTGGTCTAGAATTACTCACTGATGTTGCGTTCTTGTAGAACTAGATGAGGATCAAAAACCTACAACATCCAAAAATTGAGTATCTACCTCTATGGTAGAACACTGCTGAAGATAAAGGGAAAGAAGTGTTCATATCCCACTCATCACATAGAAGAGATGAAATTCTTTCCTTACAGGTGAAATTGGTACAATATAATAATGAGATAAAAAATATCATACAACTCAATGAGGATCTAATCAGAGGAATCATTCCCAATGGGTATCATCTTTAGGTTAAGATTAATATCCCTCATCCCATACACAAGGAAAGAGATGATCTTCTTGAATGAGTGGAATCAAAGCATCATAATGGCTCCAGATCCATACAGCTAGTCCATATAAATGACGAATCCAAATATTATCATCAATACCATCCATTATGGAGGAATCATCTCTATCACTAGGTAAATAATTCAATCCAATCATAGATCAAAAATAATTGATATATGAAAATGGTACCAACTCGTCAATCCATACCCACTCCCTATGGATTGTAGGTAGCCCAGATAGTGGTACCTCCAGAAATGATAAATTCTATTGGGTCCCTGACAGCTCAAATGGAAGCTAAAGAAGGAAGACACACACACACCTATACACCCCAATAAGAAACCATATCCCGAATGGTTTGATGAAACTTTGACCACATACAATTTCATAAATCTTAATTTTCCAATATTTTATGGTACATGACATCAATAACAGCATCTCAAAAAATTTCTATCCTACTGTGGTCTAATGATGGCCCCCCGTGATCAGCAGTTTGTGACCAAGATGAGGTGTTTTGAATAGACTCTCATACAAACAGCTTTATTTTAGAAAAAAAATACTTTTAGAACAATCTATTTAGGATAGGGAGACCTTAAAATTAAACTCCTTTATTTTTTTAGCTCTATTATAATGGAAATTAAAATTGATGACAATATATATTATAGTAAACATGAAAATGAGAGGGTGTCTAAATTCATAGCAAAAAGGAAAGGTTGAACTGATTTTCTCATCGTACCTCTCTCATAGAAATTTTTTTTGGAACTCTATACTAAAAATATCTATGATGAGCTATATATTTCCCTAATAATGATGAAATATCTTGGTAAATTATGTGAGTTTTCTGAAAAAAAACAACATTTGGAAGATTCCATTTAGTGGACCCAGTTTAAAACTTAGCCAATGCCTTCAGCGAAGGGTGAAAGGATCAGTAAGGGAGAGACTTCGACTATTACCCTCATACTAGTATCGGTTCCCATTATAAAACCTAAGCGGGTCCTAAACCACCCAGTTCATCATATAAAATGGTAACAACAACAAAATCACCCTCGACTAGAAGTGAAAAGGGACCAGGGTCACTGTATATTTGAGGAGTGGGTGGATAAATCATACTCCTTTATAAATAAAAAATTCCCATATTATTTTTATTAATTGTTGCTAAAAAATTGGCCTGTAACAATGCTAAATATGGACATTATCAGTACTATATAAGTGATGACTACTGGAGAAAGATTAAAAGCCCAAGTCCTTTATCAGTTCTTATAGAAGTACTAATAATGGGGCATAATGCAGTGTGATATAACATCACATTGCATCATAAGTGTAGTGTACTGTTACAGAACACCATAGCACCAAAAAAACATGAAATCAGAAAAATAATATATGAATATTGAAATTAAATTAGTAGAAAACAATCTAGGCTTGATTTCTCCGTTTTGGTGATGTGATGCATGTTTTAAACTATAATGATACTTATATGTTGAAAAAAACACACTTGAAATCATATCATTCACACCATGCATCAAATTAAGGTTAAGATGTTTCATACACATCTCAAATCACTTATTGATTGTTTTGCTAAAGTATGAGAATAATCTGAGCGTGTTTTCATGGCTTCGAATATGTTGCTTTTATTTTTTACTAAATTGACATTTTAAACAAGAAGCACACACATTGAGTCATACCAATCACATAATTATTTAGTTTGAAATGATACCTATTAACTCACATAATAAATGACTTATTAATCATTTTCCTAAATTATAAATACAATCTGGTTTTGTTTACTCAGATTCAGTGAGTGACAGTTTTTGGACTAAAATGTTGATTTAAAACTGATAATGGACACATTGAGTCATACTAGACACATCATGTATAATATTAATGTGAGTATGATTCCTAAACATCACAAATTACATATGTATCATTTTATGAAAATATCAAAACAATATAAATGAAATTTCTCAATTTTGAGTAAGTGAGTTGTTCATTTTACAAAACATTTATATTAATTTTAAATCAAAAGACTTACTTGGAGTCACGTTGGTCACAAAGTGCGTCATATTGCGGTGTGAATAAATTTTAAATGTCTAAAATGAATTATCGATTGATTTCCTAATGTATAAAAATATCTTAATTCATTTACATGGTTTAGAGTATGTTAATTTCCTCTTTAACTAAAATGTCAATTAAACTGGAAATATGCAATTTGACTCATATTGCTCACATAATGTATAAGTTTTACATGAGACTAATTCCTACATGTCACAAATGACTTATGAATCAATATACTAAATTTTCAAGAATATATGAGTGCATTTCCATGGTTTTTAGTGAGTTACATTTTTTAACTAAACTGTAAATTTTAAATTGATAATGGACACATAGAGTCATACTAGACACATCTTGTATCGGATAGAGGTGAATCTAAGTCCTACAGATCAATAATGACTTATGGATTGTTTCCCAAAATTATTAAAACAATATAAATGTGATTGTTTTATTTTTATAAGGTTAATCTCCCTTTTTGTTAAAATTAATGTCATTTTTAAATAAAAAGACACACTTGGAGACATACCGGTCACAACATGCGTTAGATTGAGGTATGGATAATTCCAATATGTATCAAATAAATTATGGATCATTTAACCAAAGTATCAAAACAATGTGAAATCATTTTCTCATTTTTGAGTATGTCACATGTCCTTTTTATTAAAATTGAAGTCATTTTTAAATAAAAAAGACACACTTGGAGTCATATCATTCAAACCATGAATCAAATTAAGGTAAGGTGTATTCCTACATGTCTAAAATGACTTGTGGATAATTTTCCTAAAGTATCAATACATTATAAATGAATTTTATTAGTTTTTAATTTTCCACTTATATTTTTACTAAGATGTCATTTTAAATTGGAAACATGCACTTTAACCTATACTGATCACATCATGTATCAATTGGATGTGAGACTGATTCCTACATGTCAAAATTGACAGATGAATCAATTTACTCAATTATCAAAAAAATATAGGTGTGTTTTATTTTATTTTATTTGGTGACATTTTTTGAAATAAACTATCAATTTAAAACTGATAATGGACACATTAAGTCATATCGGTCACAACATTCATCCAATTGAGGTATGGATGATTCTTATACATCTCAAATGACTTCTGGATAATTTCCCTAAATTATCAAAAAATAATAATATTTTTTCTTGATTTATAGTATGTCAGTTTCCCTTTTTACCAAAATTAATGTCAATTTTAAATAAAAAGAAGAATGTGAAGTCATATTAGTCACATAGTGTGTCAGATTGAGGTGTGGGTGACTTCTACACATCCTAAAGACTCAAAAAAATCATAAATTCCAATGTTACCATTATTCCATTTTATTTCTATGTCTAAATAAAACCACTACATATTTAAATGATTTTATTAGCTGAAAAACCGTTCTCGTTGTTGAATGTCAGAAGATCAGAGTCTTTCAACAACAAGAAAGATTTTTTCACTAATAAAATTAAATCAATAGGCAGTATTAGCAATTCGAGAATGAAATGAGATTAATATGGAAAAAAAATTTAAATTCTATGAAAGAATCATTTATCGCTTGTGTCTTGTTGTAGACAGTTGAAAGCAAAATATGACTTTCAAAAAGTTTTATGAAAAAAATAAATTATTATTATATAAAAATGATAAGGAATTAAACATACAAATAGTAGATAAAATGATGAAAAATTAAATTAAATATGAAGTGGTAATTATCCTTTTTATGATGGTTTTATGAATTCTTAACACATTTTATTATTTTCTTTATCTCAGTTGTGGGCTTGATGTCCAATCCCTCATAAGAATGATTAGCTTCAAACAAACCACCCCAACCCAAACAAAATAATCCACATGTACAAGAAAACAATTATTATAGGAGTAATAATTTAAATAAATAAATGAATCATAAATACGAAATAATACATTAATTATATGAATATTTATTTTATAATGAAAACAATGTTGACCATAGGGATATGCTGATAGTAAAGCAATAATGATGATAAGAAAACAAAAATAGATCTCTCCAAACAATCAATAAAAATGTGAGGAGGATGTGGATAAAATAATATACATTAGATTGAAAATTTTAATCTTATAAGAGAATGTAATGATGTCCCATTGGGTTCATAAAATATTAATTCTATACAATAAGTAAATAAATACACATAATATATTCATTATCAATGGTGAATGCCTCCCATTTTCGAAAATTACATAGATGGTAATTAGAGATTCTTAAGGGTGGAACCAAAAGAAAATATAAAATAATGATCTGTTTTTATATGGATTAAAGTGAAACAAACAGAGTCTTTAAAAGATGTGTGATGAAATAAATGAAGTTATTTTTCAGAAGTATTAATGACTAGGTTATTATTTCAAAGATGGATATATTTTTATCAACTACAATAAATACAAGGATGAAATCAATGAATAAAGTTTTATTGGTGATTTTAATGCTTTGGTGAAAACTTGGAGTAAAAATATACAAAAAACCTCATTTTCCCATATAGACCCTAAATCATTTTTAGAGGCTGAAAATGATGATAATTAGATTAGTTCAATGCATGAGGATCGTGATCCGAATAATAATAATGTGACATTATGAGCTTGATCTGAATAAGAATAATAAATGATTCTTATAGATTAGGTTGTTGAATATATTATTCAAAAAATATATCTATTTATTTAAAAATACATGGTTTTTTAGTTAATGTTTTATCTTAATTTTGTTAAACCCTTATCATAAAAACTAATGGCAATGTATTATAATGAAACATTTTTTATCTCATGTAATTGAGATGGACACATCTATGGGAAATAATATTATAACTTAAAGGACATAAAAAATGGATATGAGTTTATGTTAGTAGACCATAAAATTCAATAGAATTGAAAATCCACAGTAAAAAGAGCATGTCATTAAACTATTAAATACAAACTAATAAAGTTGACTTAAAGTAGGATTTTAATGTTGTAATGATTTTATCCATGGAAAATAATTTTTATTTCAAAAAAATATATTCTAATAAAACTTATTTGTTATATTTACATCAAAAAATATTAATGTTTTATTTTTTAAAAATTTGTTAAATCTTGTGGTATTACATTTATTATTGAATGATTTAAAATATTCATTAAAATTTAAACAATCGAAAATTTTCTCATTAAATAAGTTACTTTTCAAAAAAATATCAAATGGGATTTTTTGATCCATCTTGAAGAATTGAGATCTATAAATTCTATCTACAATGTACTCCTCTTATACACCACATAATGAAATATATTTTGCTTCTTAAAACACCATGATATTGAGGATTTTACTAGAAAATGACTCATTCCAATTGTTTATTTTATAACTATAGTTCAACAACCAAAACCAAAATATCATTTACATTTTATCTGAAAATCAATTTTTCCATTATAATATAGTAAAATAATTATAAAACTGTAAACCTCATTAATTTTAATTTTTTATATCACTACGTCATAATATTTAAATTTAAAATGAAATAATTCGAAAATAAAAACTAGAAAAATTATATTTTTTTGAAGAATTATTTTAATAAATAATAGAACAAATCAAACATATATAATGTATTTTATCATATAATTTAATAGATTCATCATAATAATATGATTGTTATATTTAATAAGTGACCATAAATCTATCCCAAGCCTTATGAAATAGTTCATATTCGTCCTAAATAAATCCATTAATTTTACACCACTCAGTGTTCATAATCCTTGGAAAGAATTTCAGGAAAATCATTATATTGTTGTTCCCAGGTATCGGATATTTCATCATACTTTATTTAGAAACAACTTCTAGAATTTCCTTTCAATAAAAGGATATTACCCTATATTTCAGTTCCACCTTACTCAACCCTCTCAGTGCCAATTTTTGCATGTCATAATATAAGACCCCAATGATATTAGATATTTCATCTTCCAGGTGATTTGTAATGTAATATTCCAAAACAATGAGAACATCAACAACTATATGGATGAATTTTTTAAAAGATAGTGATTAAAAAGAGGTATATATCATATAATATAAGTATGGGGAGCCTATTATACCTCACAAAAACATGACATGACATTGTGTTCAATATATTTCAAGTCGAACATTACCAATGTTGTCCCAAAGAGACCCAGATGATATCGGGGAAGATGATACTTCCAAATATCTAAAAAATAATGAATTTTGTGTTTTTTATTATTGTAGGATGGTGAAACTAGACTTTTGGGTATAAATAGGTGTGGGATGAGAAGGTTCAGTGGATAATTGAGGGAAATTAGTGATATAAAAAACCTGTATTTCATTTGAGTTGTGGTGGCGTTCAACCCTTGAATCATTTGAGAGATGGTTTCAAGACATGGAATAGTTAGATCCCGGATTCTAGCTGATATTATAGAATGGATTTGGTAATGAAGAGCACTAGTAGTAGGCCACATCCACAGAGATCTTCAAACATCAAAAACTCATTTTCAATGGTTACTTTTTTGAAAATATATCTTGACACTTTTATTGATGCATTAATAAAAGTGATGATAAATATACCTTTTATCATCACTAAGTTAATAAGTACTGATAAAATGAATCTTTATCATTACTTTTTTATCACTTCTAATACTTTTAATACTTTTTTTAAAAAAAAAATTTAAAGTGTCATTATAATATATAATTGTAATACTTATAACAATAATTTTTATAAAATAATATTTTTTTAATTATTTGAATATTAAATTAATTATTTGTAATTAAATTAATTAATTTTTTAAAAAATATTTATATCATTATATATATTTATATAATTATATATATATATAATCATAGTAAATATATTAATTATTTAAATAAATTTATTGTAATTTTTTACTTATTTATTTACAATTATATAAATACTTTGTAAAAAAATATTATTTATTTATTTAAAATTATAAATGTATAAAAATAGTAAATATACATTATAAATATTTTTATTTCTAAATATTTTTTTACAAGTGTATTTCTAACATTATTAATAAATATTCAATCTTATGTTCATGCATGTTAAAAATGAGTAAAATTGATTAATTAAAAATCTACACAATATTGAAAATATGAATAAGTTTGATTTATATGAATCATCAAAAAAATCAATATACATTGAAAAAAATATGAATAGATATTGAAAATATTAAAACATAGTAAATAAATATATATAAAATAAATAATATAAATTGATTCAATTACAAAAAAATATTTGTGTGTGTGCGTATGTATATAAAAATGCATTAATTACAAATATGTGAAATCAATAAAGTACCTTTGATCTATATTATAAATTTTAAAGTCAAATGAAATTATACTATTTCCAATACTCGATGCAATGAGGCGGTATTTTATATTCATATTAATTTTTAATTATAAACCATTATTCACTAAATATATTACTATTTCATGTAAAGCATGTATAATATTTTATGATATATAAATCAAATTTATATGCATTAATATATATCTATATATTTAATATATATTATTTTTTAACATTATAAATAATCATCTTGTTAATGAAATGTTTAATATTTTTATCAATTTACATATTTATAATTTTAATTTGTTTAATTTACCTTTTTCATTTATCTAGGTATTTAATACATAAAATTTATTAGTATATATAATTTATCTATAGTATAATCAATCTAATCATTTTTATTAATAATGATTTAATTAATAATATGTGTAATATTTTTTAATAGACTCGTTTTTTAATTTTTATTTATTTATTTATATAATTTTATTTATTCAGACATTTATCAGCACTAAAAAAGAACTGATAAAAGATTCCATTATGAGCTCTAAAAATGTAGTGCTGATTAAGGATACCCTTTAAAAGTGATAAAAATGAAGAACTGATAAATGGTAGCCTTTATCATCTCCAAAAATAAAGTGCTGATAAAGGGACTCTTTGTCTGCACAAAATAAGCACTGATTAATAGTTAATTTTATCAGTGTCTTCTTTAGTGTTGATAAAGATGCCATTTATCTGCACCTTTTTCTAGCATTTATAAATACCTGCACTATTAAATGAATGTCTTTTTGTAGTAAATCCATGGAAAATAACATACTCAATCTTCCACAACCTATTAAATCCAATGATTTTAACCTCACTGATCATCCTAACTACTTCCATTTCTATAGGAGGTTGTGTCACACCATCTAGTATTTCTTCATCCTCAAAGACGTCCTCTAAATCCTAGTCTCTTTCATATAGGTTATGTTGGAGAACTACTTGACACAGGTGACATGTGTAACCATCGTCCAGTCAGATGAAGAAGGTATTTGGTAAGAGGTTCCGACTCGGAATGGATATATGTTTGATACCTAGGTGAGTCAAAATATAGTAGACTAATCTCATGCAACACTAAGTATAGAACATCGTAATCCCATAACATTTATGTCACCTTGGTTGGATACATTGAATATTCTTCCTAGGGGTGTACATAATTGTCATGCACAAGAAGAGACAAAATAGGAAGAGTCATATTTAGCTCCTACATAAGATCTAACTCTTACAAACTTCTTTTTTCTAGTATCTGAATCAGGGGAACCATCCCACCAAACAGATCTCTCATCGAACAAAGTGTTCATCATGTGTTATATTAATGTAATAAAATTGATATATCTTTTCTATGATGATGTATATTCCATTGATTATGACTTCACCATAACTAATTGGGGATCTAGAGGTTGCATGAACATAAACATAGGATATAGGTGACAACATGGGCACATTCGGACCCATCATCTTAGTCACATCCCTAAAGACCACATATATATAGTCAATAATCATGGGAAAACACTCTAATGATCCAAACAAAAACATTGGGGTCCCCTAAAATAATTGAACAATCATCGAATCCCATTCATCATACACAACTATCTAGTATGGGTGTGAATTCTTGATTGGCCCAAATAATGGGGATGGCTAGCTTGACCTAAGAAACTAGAATTAGAACCTCATTCAACCTTTGTATAAGAAGCATGCCCATTTACCTCTAATAACTTATCTCCCAAGATGCACAATAAGCTAAAATCCCACCATGGCATGCACTGACCACTGGTAGAAAAGTATGAAATTTTGAAATAGTTGGAAATTTTCAAACCAATATCTCAATCCTAGATGTGCTACATATTAAAAAAGAACTAAATGAGGAACTCATCAAATCCCTCTAGAGTCTAGTAATTCGAAGTAGAAGTTTTTGAATGAAATTTTTATCTAGTGGAGAATATTCTATAATAATACCATGTTACTCTGTTGTCTATAGATAATGATCAGGAAGAGTCCATCTAGGGACACAACAGACCCCTATATGTTTGAGGCAAGATGGAAAATGTCGACATCTTAAGCGCCCTGATTTATAATGATTCTAGGATCAACCTTATCTAAATTCATAACCTTCTATGTTTGGGATATAGAGAGGTGGATTTTTCTCCCCCAAATATTAACATTCAAGGAATTGATAAGAGTGATAAAAGACCTATTTAGAAGATCAATCTCAGATCACTTTTTGGGGATCTCACATATAATGCTATCTTCATTGTTATCTATAAAGACACTATATATAATTTCATACACATAAGGCCTTAGATTCAAAGCCACATTGTGGTACCTTCAACATTTCTTCAATTATTTAAATACCATATCAAAAGGAAATTTGGAATATTATATGGTGAATGTTCCCCCTTTGAGTCTTGAAAAGCAACATATGCTGAGGTAGGTTACTATAAAAGGGATCGAAAACAAACAATGGTGGAAGAAAATATATCGGTTGTAGCCCCAAATGGCCAACATAATCCCCCTAAAAATACCTGGAGTATAAATGATGGTGATTATGTTCCACTTGTAAAACGGATTGAGGTAGTAAACATGATCCAATATGTACAATGTACTTCTCTCCCCAAAGATAGTGTAAAAGAAATTAAACTCTAGAATATCTCTACAATGAATTTGGTAGTATGCGATAACAATCTATCTTCCCATAGACTCTCTCCTTTTAATAATATATATATTCCCCATGATTATGTACCATTGCTAGAAATTCCTCCATATATTTAGATGAGGAAGAAGAAGAGAATGACCTCAAGAATTCCCCTACCACATTTTAGGAAGGCATCTCAAAATCAATCTATGAGATCACATAGGTAAATATGGTAATTAAAGAACACTGATGGCCTATTTTTATTATTGATTCTATCCCTCTCAAAGATCCATATATTTATATTTAATTTCTAAAGAAACATAAATATGTGTTATGTTAGAATTATACAGAAATTCTCATGCTGAACCCTAATGTGGGAATGCACCATGAAAACTTACCTAATGACCATTAAGCTTTGATGAAGGTATCCAGAAGTATGAACCCCACTCATAATACTAATGTATATCCATAAGATGAAAATTTTTTCAAATTCAATTTTTAATGGGAAGTGAAATACCCAAGATGGATCGCCAACATTGTTCCTATAAAGGAAAATTATTGGAAGATTATGGTCTCTATCGATTTCAAATAATGTAATCAATCGTACCCAAAGGAAAATTTACCATTTCTATTCACATAACTCATAATTGATGAAACTCATGAATTCGAAGACCATTCCTTCATGTATGGGTATTCATGTTACAATCAAATAAATATGACCCCTGAGGATGAGGAAGCTACAACCTATAGAGCACCTTAGGGTATCTTTTTCTATAAAGTCATTCCCTTAGGATTTAATAACACAAGAGAAACATATCAACACAACATGAATCTTATCAGTAATAACTTATTGGTAGGAAATGAGGAATCTTATGTTGAAAACCTAGTAGTAAATTCTCAACAATAAATTTATCACTTCATAGACCTTAAAATAGTCTTTGACAAGTTGTGACATCACAGTCTGAAGATGATCCTACTAAAGTACAATTTCAAGTTGAATTCATGGAAATTCATTGTATTTGTGGTATGGTACCATGGAATTGAGGTTGAACCCTAAAATACTGATTCAATTTTATAAATTTCAACACCATGGAATATCAAAGAACTGAGGGGATCCAATGGAAATTTTTGTACATTCTACATTTTATAGCTAACATGGATGATAAATATCTCCCTTTAACCAAGATAATGAATAAGGGAGTAACCTAAATATGGGATGAGGAATTACAATAATCCTTTAAGTGTTTCAATCAATACCTTCAATACCCACCATTCTTAATATTGATAGTGGAAGGGAATCCACTCATCTTATATGTGGCTTCCATGGAACAATCACTTAGTTCTCTCCTTACATATTAAATTGATATAGGGAAATATAACATTCACTACTAACTCAGTTGAAATATGCTAGGAACTAAGACCCAATATTATAATTTTGGGAAGAAATACCCCATGCTCATATTTTTAGTGAGATATTTGAGGCATTACTTTCATCACTATGAATTCCACTTTGTCTCTTGTATTGATCTACTCAAGTACATCCTTGGTCGTCCAATGCTGACAGAGAATTTGTCCTGATGGGAGGTTATTTTGTAGTAGTATGACATCCATTTCATCTCACAGAAGGTTGTAAAATGGTTGGCCCTAACTAATTTCCTCATAGAACAACCCACCCTAGAGAGTACACTAGTGGAAATCAAACATCCATATAATGAGTTTTTCTATACCAATGAAACTCCCCGAACATGGGAGATATATTTAGACTATGCCTCTTTAATTCCTACTAGAAATAGGCTAGAAAAACTAAATCTCAATTGTGTAGGTCTAGGTTTTGTATTTGTTTCTCTCAATAATGTAATTTTTCCCTACACATTCTCACTTTTTGAAGGATGCACAAATAATGATGACAAATACCAAGCCCTCATTGTTGGCTTGGAACTAACCCTACAACAACAGATAGAATACTTGAACATCAAGGGGGATTCAAATATTCATATAAAATTGATCAATGGGGAGTATTCCATCAAATGGTTTAATTTTCCCCACTCCCTATATATTTTATAAGACTAATGGAAATTCTACCCTTTGAACCCACATTGTGTCATGTCCTCTATTCAAGAAATGCATGTGCTGATGTACTGGATAATACAGACATAGTTCTGTATAACTCTAATCAAGGCAGGGTAGTCTTTCGTGTTGTGCACCAAAGGATGGTATCATCAGCCATCATCTATGACATGGAATAAATCATTCATATAAGCACCACCCTAGATCATTATTAATAGATATCCACCCCTAGATAGATGGATGGCATAATTTACTATCTCTAAAATGGGATACTTCTGAAAGACCGATCCAGAAGAGAATAAACTCATCATCTACCATCGAACATTGTTCTTTGGGGATTGTAAAAATGGTAAAATATCCTTCTATATATGAGGATTTGATGGGATACTCTTCATATTCAAAGAAAAAATAAATATTCCTACTCTAATGGAAGAATACCATGCATTCACATGTCGCACTTATTAGTCTGCGATCATTCTCTCTAACCAAATTAGGAGGCTTGGTTACTACTGGTGAACAATGATACATGACTATATGGAATTCATCCTAAATTTTCATTCATGTAATACTCATAAAAAATCATCCAACAACCCCCAAAATTTATAATTAAAGCTAAATATTCATGGTCATTCCCTATATGGAGAATGGATGTTGTGGGGCCATATGTCCCATCCACATATATGTAATTTAAGTATATCCGTACTGCTACCAACTTTTTTTCTAGATGGATTAAGGAGATATCCATCAAGTAAGTCAAGATGAATAATATCATTAACTTCATTAAATACAATATCATCATTAGATTTAGGGTCCCTTGCACATTATTGATAAACAACGACACAAACTTCTATTATACCAATTTAAATTAATTGTACCGGGTTTAAAACATCGATTCTGACCATTTATCCTAATACCACACAAAAAAAATTAAAAAATAGAGGCCTTAAATAAGACTCTATAAAATATACTCTATAAAATAGTGTGTATAGATATCAATTCCTAGCAAAACAATCTTCTCCATGCTTTATGGGCCTACCATACCACCACATGTACTACTACACAAGAAACTCCATATTCATTGGTGTAGGAAACTGATATAGTGTTTCCCATAGAAGTATAGTTACCATCACTATGAATAATTATATTTTGACAAGCCTCAGAGGATGTGAAGTTTCAAAATAGGTTAGATGAATTGAAATAGATCGATGAGAAAAAAATCGTACACTCTACCGCCTCAATGTCTATCAGAATTGGATCACATGGTCCTTCAATAAGAAGGTTCACCTCCATTAATTCATTAAATTTGAACCAGTATTGACTCTCAAAACCCTAATTATATAAGGAAGAAAACCACCATTTGTGGAATTAACATTGTAAGGAAATTATATCATATATAAGTTCTACCATAATGGGGCTCACTCATTGGCCATAATGGATAGGGAATCTGTCATGCCCCACTAATGAAAGGTTTATTAAGAAATAGTTTTCACATCCACCATCAATGCTTCCCAAGTCCTAACCACATCAAACTAAACTGTATAAAAAATTTCACAAATAGATAATGTTAAATTATACAGAAGATGTAATGACCACATGAAATTAAAATGTATAGAATAATTTTTGGAAGAAAGACTTTAAGAAAAAAACGTCTATCTTCTTGGTTGCATGATGTTAAACTATGTGACATGTCCTTAATGCAAGAAATTAAAATACAAGGAGAACATCCTCAAAGTAGGACATAAAATTTCATGGGAATAATCATCTCACCAATTATTCCCTACACACAATCTATATTTATGAAAAAGAGAAATGATGTTCCCCTATACTTGTGTGTGACTCTGGTTCATATTGGAAATTCCCCATCCAAGATCTACATGTGAATAGATTCCTACTATCACAGGATAAGTAGTAATTCCCAGATCCAAAATCATAGGTCAATAAATAATATATTTGTCTTGGTCATAGTACATAAGACTACGTGACAATGTTCAAGACATATTTTTCACTTCAGGAATCCTACATCCTTACTGCATGATGTTAAATGGCACAACTGAAATCCATAACATAAGAAATTAATCAGCATGGTTTTTCAAGAACTACATGTTGCTTGATTACGTCCATTATAAGATACTTAGTGACTCCCATATCTACATTATTTTGTATAGTCATGTTATTTCTTCATATCAAGTAACCTTTTTTCAATACCATATGATGGTAAATTTCATGGTTATGTACTTTCCACATGATGTTAAAGTACATGGTTTTTCAGAACTACGTACAACATGATTCTCATCACAATTAGATATATAGGGGTTTGTAGATCCTATATCTTGTCCCATCCACCACATGATGAAAAATTGAAATTTCATTTACATTAATTGCCACTTTTTTATAATAGAATTGTTTTCCATTCCCTGATTCTCACACCGATCATAGCTTATGCGGGATTAAGAATTTGTTTTATGGGAATTATCCACATGGTCATGACATATCAGTTCAAGATTGGGTTAGAATAGTCCAAGATGAAATACCTTAAGAGGAAAATCCTGATCCCTTACCACATGATGTTAATCTAAATGGTTGATAAATCTTTCAGGACTTAAAATTGTGCATTACTCTAGACCTTTCCTTATAGGATCACTATCCTTGGTGTTTTTCATCCACCACGACGCCCTTCAAAAACTATGTGCCTCTTTATTTCTTTCATTACAAGATATGTAGTGATTCCTATAAATACAATCCTAGTTCATGATGCAAAAATCAATGGAAATAATACCCCACCCCCATTTATGTATGGGTTATATCGTCCTGGAGATTTTTTCATTCAAGAACTTTTTTTGGGTTGGTTCTTATTATTGTAGGATACACAGTGATGCATGGATATCCAATTTTAAGGCCCTACTGCAAAAATAAAGTGGAATAATGTCCCCTTATGCATTTTGGTCAGATATTTTTGGGGATTTTTCCTTTAAAAACTATATATGGCTTTATTCCTTTTAACATAGTTTACATAGTGATTCCCAGATCTCCAATCCAAGGTCCAACTTCAACAATCAAATCGATCAATTCTGCAATCTTCATATATTTCAGACCAGTGTGGAGAGTTTACAATTTAATTAATACTTTTATTTTAATTCCTATCATCAAAAGATATGTAGTGGAACCAATATCTATAATATTGGGTCTAACTGCAATAATAAAAGTGAAAAATTCCCCCCTCTACACACATATTATGCCTATACTGAGGTTTTCCTATTAATAAACTATGTGTTGATTGATTCCTATAAACATGGGATACAAAATGACACTAAAATCTCTAATCCTATGTATATCCAGAAAAAAATGTGTTCCCCCTCCCCAAGAATGGTTCAGACATGTGTAAGGAACTTTCTAGAAAGAACTATGTATAGATCGATTCCTTTCATCATAGGATACATAGCGATGCCCAGACCTCCAACACTAGTTTCTATAGAAACATATAAAATTATAAAAATAAACCCATTAATGTATTTGGGATAGAAAAATACAACATTATACATAAGACACACTCTTACACTACTCATTTTATTTCCTTGTACCCCTTGTTTCTCATGCCGAGTATGGACCACGTGAGCTTAGGGATTATGGAAAGTTTCTCTGGCCTATATGACAAAGAAATATATCAGATCAAGTAACATGTCCTAGTATAATTAATTTCAGCTATATATCATATTTACATCATTATCACACAATCTTCCACTGAAAATAATAGAAAACATCCTCACCGCATGATGCTAGATTACATGTAAAACATCATTATCACAATAAAATAAAATGTATGATAGATACATACCCTCTACATGTCGTTAAAATAAGTAGGACACCATTAATGATCATTCATTATCAAATAACCAATAAAATATGACCCTAAATGTCCTTATCATGGGGATCCTTCATCGTACTTTAATCCCCTCAACCCATAAATCACACTTCATGTCTTAATCACCTCACATTTCGAAAAACCTTTCATTTCCCTTGAAAAAAAAAGATACCTCTCTATTTGACCATCCTAGTGACGCATAAGTCCTTTTTCCTACCTACCATAGACATATTGGCCTTGTAGGAAGGGATTTCTAATCCTTATGAGTCTGAAATCATCATGGAAGAACTCCATAAGTAATGGTGTTCTAGGACATCCCCGAAATGCTTTTACAATTTCATTACTCCTTGCCTGAGGACCTTGATCCCAGATTTATAACAGTTTTATCTCCTGATCAAAAGGATGTTAAAGTTATATTGTTCTTGAGAATCCTAATTAGATTATTTTGTAACATCCTCCTCATACAATTTCTATGTGCATAATTACCTGAATCGCCATTAATTTTGGTCAAATCTCTATGACCATAAACTTTTTCCATTGATATTCCAAATCTAATGACCCAAAACTACTATAAAAAGAGACACAAAACTTTTATGGTTGACAAGCCTCAAAGGGTGTCCAGAGAAAAAGTCAATCCTATGGTCACTAAACTCTTCATCTCTATAGTTTAAGAAAATTATAGTGTATAAATAAATGGGAAAAGAATAAGTCTCTAAGGGACCACATTATGGCCTAGTAAAAGTTGATTCATGATCCCTAGACCCCCTAGTATAGGAAAAAGATAGAGTAATTGTTTTCACACCTCATTGCCAATACAACATGTTCACTAGGAATTGAAACTACCTTTAGGGTGCTCTAAAACTTCTTGAATATTACATTTTCTATAAAAAACAATTCATGATTTGAGAACCTAGGATCTGTGCAATCCATCCATGTCCCTTTGAAAATGATACCTAAATTTAAGACGACCATTGGTTTGACTATTAATATATAATTTTGGATCATGTATATGATCATTCGGCCACCAACCAAATGTATTATTATCTTTAAAAATGGATTTTTGGTCCTTATGATCTCTGATGTGACCTTTGTGGAACATAATACCTTAGGGTGCTTTAGGTCATCCCTAACATGATTTTACCATATCATCCTCGTGACCCGATCACATTGGACCATTATTTACAATCCTCGTAACAAAACTATTCAATTAAATTCATCATCATTAATTATATGTCATTTTGTAATGTAACCTTTCTCAAAGAAAGAAGATGAAACTCCATTATTGAACTTTTTTATGGCCCAAACCCTATGAATCAAAACCAAGAGATGTTAGTACTAGGAATCTCACAAAAGAAATAAGATTCCCTAGGGTTCTATAACACTTCCTAGATAGGTTTCACCCCACATCCCAAGTCATATCCCAAACATCAGATATTTGAAAATATTTTATGGCCCTGAAAAATGAGTTGGGATCCCCTCTACTTGACCATTTTTGTAACCCTAATGAGCCCATGAATAAGGGATTTAAACATCCAAATAGAGTAATATCAACCATAAAGGAAAGGAAATATGATCCTAAAGTTCCCCAGTAACAATAGTTTAGAACCTAAAATGTCCGGAACCATGCCAAGGTTCTATCCAAACTAGCACCTGACCCAATCTGTGGCATGGCCCTAAGGGCATTCCCAGTCCCCATGGGCTGGAAACTAGTGTCTAGGTATCAACAATATTCTTTGGTAATGATTTTACACCTTTATATAAGCATTAAAAACCAAAAATATTAAACATCACAATAACTGATAACCAGAAAAAAAATGTAGTACAACTATTTTTTGATTAAAATATTACAAATTTTACCAAAAGTACTACAATGGAATTGGAACCAATAACCATCCCAAAAAGCTCTATGAAAAAAGAGGGACTTCACCCTACATCCACCATCACCAACACCTAAAAAAATTGTAACACTAGAAACTAGATCCACCATCAATACCATGGAACATATTTCCTTTACTTGGGTCATACATAATAATGTCTACATACACCCAAAGGTGTTTGTAGGGTGTTAGTTGAAACATAGTATGATAACACCCAAAATAAAATATTCCATACTATAACATTAGATAAAAAAATCATCATGAACATGTCAATAAGAATATTTGAAACATTTCAAGAAAACATTTTATGGAAAACCTTCTCAAGAATCACTTTTTAAGAAAACCCTTTTTCACAAATAATATTACTTGAAATAAAAATGTACAGAAGATCTATCATATATTAACAACAAGAACCATATCACATGAGAATATTTTCAAAATATAGAATCATGGGAAAATCCATAAAGGTAACTAGAACAAGTGGAACTATATGAACCTCATACCTCGGTGATCAAAATCCTTCAACTTAACTAGAAACAGTGTTCCCATGCACAGTCTAATATATAGGATCTCATACCAAAGATCTAGTGGTCTCCAAATTATAATCCAATACCAATTGTTTTCCCATGTATGAGCCATTAGAGTGAATCCCATCACAAAATTCTAGTTTACTCTGATCATATCACATGTTTCATTAGTATTGTAATTGTTAATCCAGATAGATGAATACAAGCCTTGTCCACTTCTAAATTAAATATCCTACTATTTAGAGTTTTTCCACATTGATACTATGAATTCTCTTTGTGCTAAAATTCCATTCACAAAATCACATAAATCATCACTTTCACATACACATAAGCAATCATCCCAGGAACACAAGTACAACACCACTTTCACATTTTCACATTGATCCAAGCCACCATTTTCCATAAAAATCCTCTTTTCATTTCACATGCACACCAAAATAATTTAAAAATACTTTACTCACAGATTGAAAATTTTATGAAACCCATTTGGATACAAAAAAATAAGAAAACATATAAAACTCAACCATTACCATTGTAAAATCACCTTTCAAATCCAAACTCACACCAAATCCGTTTTATAACATGATTCACATCACTTTTATAATTCAAGACACACTAATGGTGGAAAACAAAGAATCCAACATGAAAAAAAATCATTTCTCTATAAAATCCACTTTCAACACTTTAAAACCTTCAAATATCTTTGAAAACAAATTATTTTCACCTTACACATAAGGTACAATACATATTTAATAAACAATACAATAAAGAACACTATAAAAATAACCTCTTTTCTTCAGAAAATTAATTTTCATCACATGTGAATCTCATAACCATTCCAAAACATAATATTCACAACATAAATAATCCATAAAACACATTTATACAATCAATAAATAAATCCAAACACATGTAAAAATGTAAAAGAATAGAACCACCAACCTCACACTGGGAAACTTCCAATAATCAGTGTGAAATCACAACCTCAACACCACAACAACCTATAAAGGCATGATTGAACAACAAGCAACAATATTTCACCCCACACCACAAGATGAGACCCTCATTAGTTCAGAAAATATTCTAGATAATAATAACTCAAGGAGTAGGGTGGAGAAACCATATAATGAGGTAGAAATCAATATGGGAAGGGAACATACATCGATATTATTGAGGGAACAGCACCAAATAAACCCCAAAATTGAAGGTATAAGGGGCCAAGGAGGGAGGTAGGAGGTGAATATAGTGAAGGATCATGAAAAGGGAAGAAAGGGGAGGAAATATATTTAAAATCAAAGTGAGAAAATTTGTAAATTTCAACTTTTTAATTACCTAGACAAGTCACACCATTTTCTCGTACATCTTTCAAAACCGTGTGGTATTTGTGCTTCCCTCAATATACAAGAGGAACATTCCTCATGGTCAGACAACATGGTTTTCCAAATAATTGGCCAACCATGTAGTCACCACTGTCCAAAATGAAAACATGCCACATTCATACTAAGAGGAGGGATCACAGTTTCCACTTATAGTGCACCATCTATGCACGACCAATTGTCAAGCCCAAAATATCCAATTTTCCCAAAAACACTAATGGTAAACCCATTGATAAATATTATAATGAAAATAAAAAAAATCAACTAAAAATAAAATCATGGATGTGAATATTCTCCCCATATTGAAAAGATATGTCCTCGAAAAGTCTACTAAAATATTAATAAGAGAACAAAAATGAATACTACACTTCAACCCAATACATCCACTACCATGTATCATACTATTTACTACCAAGATTCCAATTAACTAAAAAAATAGAATGGACTTTCAAAGAATAACTTTCTCCTAAGAATCCATAATCCAAACTGTCCGCTCAAACACTAAAAATTCGGGATCCAATTCCAACTCATCCCAATTCAACATATGAGATGGATCTGGGTTGTACTGTTTAAGATGAGGGATATGGAAATCATTATGAAATGATTTAAACCAGGAAGGAAATCTAACCTATATTACACCTTACCATTCAGACCATCAATCTCAAAATTGTAGGATCGAAATAATGATGTTGATGCTCAATATATAAGAGGTGGGGGTGAATTTTACACTTTAAAAAAATCCTTAAACAAGGTAAAATCTAAGTTTAACAAATTTAAACTAAAAAAATTCACAACACCTTTAACACCAATTGGAAAATTGGAACTGAAGTTTACAATATGAGATTCTACCTTAAAGCTTATAGAATCAAAACTAATCAAAGTACAAGTGTAAGGAAATATAAGAAGGTTATACCTTCCTTATAATACAAAAGTGCAGCAGAAAAACAAGTAGTAAAACTAAAAGTAACAATATATAAGTCTTTTAACCTAATGAGAAGGGTATCCAACAACCTTGGATAAAGGTCCCTTGATTTATACTTTCAAGAAAGTCTGTCTTACCCACACCAGGGTAATCCCTCGATACGAAGATCGGAATCTCTGTCTTTCTATCCCCGCAATCCCTCAACTTCAAGGTAGTTGGAACCTCTGTCTTCCTCAGTAAGGAATCCTTCAAACTTCAAGGTAGTCGGAACCTCTGTCTTCCTATCCCCGGAAGTCCTCGAATGTAATCACCAACATTCGGAGTCACACGAAGCAATCTGAACGAGCAGTTCAGTACGCACAAAGCATGAAAAGCTTCTCTCTCTAGAAATCACCTTAACAGCATGTGGTATCTAGATCAATCAACTCATTTCATCTCTTTCTCTTTTGAGCTCTTTCAAATTAGCTCCTATTTATAGGCAAACTTCCAACGGTCGACTCCCCCCTCCAATGGTCAGATTTTCCATGAAATTTGGAGGGACCTGTACACGTGTAACTCAACCAAAGGTTAGTTTGAAACAGAATCGATGACATCGTTTAATAACAAACCAAGTATAACTGAATGCACGAAATTGTTTTGTAATGAATAATTTTTAAGTAAAATCCATACTTTTTTTCTCAGAGTGTAAGAAAATTAAAAGTTCGTAGTCTAACCAAAATGAAATTCGGAGTCTATGTCAAGAAATGATAGGATTCTATTTTATAGGAATTCGGAGTCTGGTTTCACCAGAGATCGGAATATGAACTTGCATAGTTCAAAGTTGAACTGGTAAAAGTTTGGAGTCAAACTCATGAAAGTTCAGAGTCGAACTACTTAAGATTTTGGAGTCGAACTCTTGAAAGTTCGGAGTCAAACTTCATAAGAGTTTGGAGTCGAAATACTTAAGAGTTCGGAGTCGAACTCATAATGGTTCAGAGTCAAACTTCATAAGATTTCGGAATCTAACTACTTAAGATTTCGGAGTCGAACTCATGATGGTTCGAAGTCGAACTCATGATGGTTCGAAGTCGAACTTCATAAGCGTTCGGAGTCGAACTACTTAAGTGTTCGGAGTCGAACTCATGAAGTTTCGGAGTCAAACTTCATAAGAGTTCGGTGTTGAACTACTTAAGAGTTCAGAGTCGAACTCATGAAGGTTTGGAGTCGAACATTATAAGAGTTTGGAGTTGAAATCATGAAATTTCATATCCATAATTCAGAGTGGAACTTCATTATAGTTCACATCCAGAATTCGGATCCTAGAAACAGAATACTCCAATACTTGTCATTATGTGATTCCGGGATTTTGGTTAACAATCTGGGTTTTGTACTTAATAAAAATGTTTCTATGTATAAGAAACTCTAGTTTAGGGTAAATTCCCTTATGATAGAAAATTTTCCTTATGGGGTTAAAACATACATTTGCTTAAGTATAATGTGTTTGTGATTTTCAAAACAAGAAGGCATGGAAAAGTCATAAGGAAAACCTTATTGACTCAAAAATCTCCCCCTTTTTGTAAAGCACAAACATCCTTACAAAAAGAATATAAGAACTTTGGAAAATTTCATTAGGCTTTGAAATTAAAACTTATCTCCCTTTGTTCATGAATGAAATTGAATACAACTAACTCCTCCTTAGGCATTGAAACTCAAAGGATTGTATTCTGAATTTCTGAAGTGGAGTTCTAATTATCATGGGAATGAAAAACTTTAAAGTGAGAAACTCCCCCTTTAAGAATATTTCACTTAGAAATTTTCTTTCTCCTCCTTAGGAGTAGTTATTTTTCCTTCTCCCCCTTTTTGATTTTCAAAAAGAATTAAAGGGTATGGAAAATAAAATATGGTATTTGAAACATTAGTATATGACAAGATACAACGAACCAAATAATATTTCATTAAAGTTGGGAAAATTTTTACAAAGTTAGACAACTACAAAAAAAGATCGGAGTGGGTTCATTTGTCTTCCTTTTCCTTCGGGATGAGCTTCTTCAACAAGTTTTTTAGCTTCTTTAGGTCTCTTTGGTCTTCCTCGACTTGCCTTTCCAAGGATTTTGTCTTTTCTTCTTGGGATTTCAAAGCCTCTACCTGAGCCTCGATAGCTTCTTTCTGCATCTTTATCAACTCATCTTGCTGAACGGGTCTTTTTTCAAGCTCAATCCGGATATTTATATAATTTATAAGATTTTGAGCCAGAGAATTTTCCTTTTCATTCAGTTCCTTCACTTGTTGACTTCAGGAACATTTCTCAATAATCAGCTCATCTTGAATATTCTTAACCTTTTTATCTGCTGTGTCAAAAGCTTCTTTCATGTCATTCTGAAAAATATCAAACACAACCAAGTCTTCTTCAACTCTCTTAGACCACTTTGTTACCTTAATGCGGGACTTTCTATGGACATCATAATCGATAAAGAAACTTTTCTATTCCGCTTCTATCTTTACACACTTTTCCATCAGCATGGATAGTGTCTCTGATTTCGGATTTTGGGTTTTCTAAAGCATTTAACATCTAGTGTCAATGGTGGGAAAGATTGGAATGACGTCCACCAACTTTTTCAAATACTCAATAATAAAATAACACCCATGAGAAGATGATTCTGAATCAGATACATCTCTTTGAGATTTCTCTTCTTCATCGTGCACTTTCTTCCTTCTAGAGGTGCCACCAACCTATTTCTTCTTGATGACATATTTTATAAGAGTATTCATGAGGACTTGCATCCCCTTATCAGATTTCGGAATTGTTTCCTCATTATGAGATAACTCCTCAGATTCAGAAACTTGGATAATCAGGTCTTCATTTGGTTTTTGTTTTTCTTGTCCCTCCTCAAGGAAATTCCTCTTATAGGATTTTTCCTCATCATACAAGACATTTTCTTCTTCTTCTTCTTGTTGTTGCTTACTATTTTCCTCATCTCCCTTTCCTGGAGTTACTAACTTTGTGGATTCAGCCTTATCTTTATAGTCTTCTACTTGCTTTAACAAGAAATCTAAATATTCACTTCCCTCTTCTTCTTCTTCTTCTTCTTTAACCTCTTCCTCTACTTCTTCAGCAACATCTTTTTCATCTTCTTCAACTACTTCTTTACCCTTGGCTTTTTCTGGAGTGACATAGTTCTTGGCTGGAGTTTCTAGTAAAGAAGGCTCTATAAAGAAAGATTTTGGAACCGGAATCAGCTCAGAAGCTAACTTTGTAGCTCTCAGCAAGGATTGCACCACTTCAGCTTCAGACACTTTCTTTTTCATTTTCTTCTCTTTCGCCTGCTTCTCTAACTCTTTCGCAACTTTTTCTTTTAAGGACTTAGCCTCCACAGGGTCCAATCCGAATTGTGGATCTTCTTATTTCCTCTTCTGCTTATCTTCCCTCCACTTAGAAGCCACTTCATCTAGATATGTTTTCTTCTTCTTCGGCTTGGGGAGAGCAGATTGAGTTTCCTTAGCCTTGGGATTTTCTTCATCAGCAACCACTTCCTTAAGCTTTCTCTTCTTCCTTTGCTTTTTGGATGGTTCCGGATTCTGTGTCTCTTTTTGAGCTGCTTCAACCTCTTCCACAGATAGAGGGTAAAATTCTCCGGATTCACTAGAAAAAACCATCTTCATCTTCTTCATGGTATCATCACTAACCAGCATAAGCTTGAAATACCAGACCTTTGATTTGCATGCGACCTTGAATGATTCTAAGCACCGAACTATCAGCTTAGATAGTAAGGTAGGGAACCTGATTATCTGAGCACTAAAATTTCCTTCTTTGATGTTGTTGATTGTAACCAAGACATGCCTCATCAAATTTATCTTTATTATATTTACCAAGAAATATAATACATAGATATCACTCTTCTTCAAATTATCTTTGTCACCTCTTCTTGGAACCAGAAATCCTTGCACCCAAAGCAGAAGGATTATATTGTTCGGAGTGAGACGAGCAATATTAATAGTTGAATCATCCTTAATACCAAGACACTTCAGTGCCTTCTCCTTGTTGAAACTTCCTTGCATATCAGGAGGTTTGTGTGAGCATAATTCAGCTTCTCCTTCATAGGATAAACCAACCAAGCTCGCGGCCTTGGTGTAAGATAGATTATAAGTCTTCCCATAAGACTTGAAATAAAATCATTCTCTGCCATCTTCCATATGGAATAAAACAGACTCGTAGAACTCAATCAGCAAGTCAGTATAAACCAGATCCTGTTTATCTGACTTTGCTACGCAAACATCTTCCCATCCATTCATTCTAAAATTCTTTCAAAAATGGAATCAAGCTTATAGAAATCTGGATGAACTAACATTTACCTGAAGACTAACCACTTAGATATTGGTTTCAAAGTTGACATATCTTGAGATGTTACTTCAACAGACATTCGGAGTGAAGAGTTCTAAAAGATTTGGAACAGCTTTGCAAAGTTTGGAACCGGTCTTAAGAAGAGCAGCAGGACTTCGAGATGCGAAATCTTTCAAAACCGATGTGGGATGAGTCTTGGGGTCCCTTTTATATAGGCGAAGGATATGACCTTTGGTCTTCCAAAATCCATCTAACGGTTGAAAAACTTCTTGATCTGATCTGACGGATGAGAACATTCCAATAAGGAAAACATGACTTAGATCTTTTTAGGTTTTAAGGAAAACATTCGGATTTGAGGAAAAATAGAATCCGAACTTTTTTTTAAAAAAAAACTCAGGAAAATAATAGCAATAAAAAATATGATAACAAAACTATAAGTAAGGAAATCATAGCTTTTGTATTGGATAGAAAGATTGTTCATAATTGGTAATACTCTTCTTGAAGAAATAAATTTAAAAACAAACTCATTTGGAAAGTTCCATTATGAAAAAATTTACGTTTCGAAAAATTCCAGTACAAAAATTTCCATTCCGAAAAATTCCAGTACGAAAATCTCCATTCTGAAATATTTCATTATGAAAATCTCGTTATGAAAACTCCAGCAGAAAATCTCCATTCTGGAAGTTCTCATTCAGAGAATTTCAATCCTGAAAATTTTCAGTTCCAGAAATTCCCATTCCAGAAATTTTTGTTTCAGAAATTTCCATTGTGGAAACATCAGTTCCAAAAATTTTGGAAAACTAACTACGAAAAAAAATAGTTACAAAATGTTTGAAAAACAAATTACAAAAAAAAATTATACCAACAATCAAATTTACTCCCCCTATGAAAAGGAGTTTATTACTGTTAGGAGAATTGTCCAACAAGAATTTAATGAATAATGATTACCTTACGGTTATCATTCCTAACTTTTGTTTAATATATTCAAATCTATCGGAGGGTAAAGATTTTGTGAAAATATCAGCAAATTGATCTTGTGTTTCGATAATCTGAAAAATGATATCTCCTTTAAGTGTGTGATCCCTAAGAAAGTGATGCATAATTTCTATGTGTTTTGCACGGGAGTGATGTGCAGGGTTCTTACTTGAGGCTATGGAACTTGTGTTATCACACAAAATTTGAGTCTTAGTAAAACTCAGGCCATAATATGTGAGTGTGTGTTGCATCCACAACACTTGAGCACAACAACTTCCAGCTGCTACATATTCAGCTTCCATAGTGGAAAGTGCTACATAATTTTTCTTCTTTCATGACCAAGAAACTAATGAATCTCCTAAGAAATGACAAGTTCCGGATGTACTTTTTTTATCCATTCTACATCCACCAAAGTCAGAATCCGAACAACTTTTAAAAAAAATCATTTCCAGAAGTATAAAATAATCCTAGATCCATGGTTCCCTTTAGGTAGCGAAAGATTCTTTTTACTGCCTTTAAATGAGATTCCTTAGGATTGGATTGATATCTTGCACATAAGCATACTGAGAACATTAAGTCTGGTCGACTAGCTGTTATGTAAAGTAAAATTCCTATCATACCTCTAAAAGATGTTTGATCTACTGGTTTCCTAGCTTCATCAACATCTAAGGTGTTTGAGGTACCGATGGGAGTACCTATACACTTAGTGTTGTCATAACCATACTTTTTTAGAAGATCTTTAATATACTTATGTTGAGATATATAGGTTCCTTCTGGTCTTTGAGAAATTTTAAAACAAAGGAAAAAAGTTAACTCACCCATCATACTCATTTCAAACTCAGATTTCATTAGACTTGCAAAAGAATCAGTTAAAGATAGCTGAGTTGAACCAAATATGATGTCATCAACATAAATTTGAACAATAAAAACATTATTCTTATCTTTATTTATAAAAAGGGTTGGATCTTCATTTCCCTTAACATAGTTATTTTGAAGCAAAAATCATTTGAGTCTATCATACCAGGATTGTGGGGCTTGTTTAAGACCATACAAAGCTTTGGTAAGTCTAAAAACATGATCAGGATGTTTTGTATCTTCAAAGCCAGGAGGTTGTTCAACAAAAACTTCCTCTTGAACATAACCGTTAAGAAAACCACATTTCACATCCATTTGAAAAATTATATAATTGAAGAATGCTGCAAAGGCAATTAGGATACGAATAGATTCAAGTCTAACTACTAGAGCATAGGTTTTGTTATAGTCTATTCCCTATTGCTTATTATAGACTTTAGTAACTAGTCTAGCTTTATTTCTTACAATGACTCCATTTTCATCACAATTGTTTCTGAAGACCCACTTTACTCCAATAACAGACATTTCCTTAGGTCATTCAACCAAAGTCCAGACTTTATTCCTCTCAAATTCATTTAGTTCATCTTGCATGGCTTTGATCCAATCATCATCACCTAAAGCTTCATCAGTGCTTTTTGGTTCTAATTGGGAAAGAAATGCTAGATGTTCTACTTCATTTCTCAAGGAACTCCTAGTCCTTACAGGTTGATTTACATCACCAATGATTCTATCACTGGGATGATTCTTAAGAAACACCTGATTTGGGTTTTGTAAATCTTGTTCATCAACATAGGGTATAAAGTCTTCTGGGGTAAATGTTTCAGAAGTATCACCTCGAACATTTTCCTTATTGGAAGGATATTCTATCAAAGGTTGATAATCAGTTTTTGAAAACACATCTGAAGATGTAGGTTGGGATCATTTAAAAACAAAAGTATCAGACTCATCAAATTTTACATGCACTATTTCTTCAACAGTAGAAGTATTTTTATTGAAAACTCTATAAGCCTTAGAAGTTGTGGAGTATCCTAAGAAAATTCCATCATCAGATTTTTGTGCGAATTTGTGTAAATTATCTTTAGTATTCAGAATGAATACTTTGCAACCAAAAACCTTGAAGTAGGAAAGTCTAGGTTTTCTACTATTCCATAACTCATAAGGTGTTTTATTAAGAAAAAGTCTAATCAAAACTCAATTTATAGTATAACAAGAAGTACCTACAGATTCATCCCAGAAATGTCTAGCTATAGAATATTCACTCAACATGGTTATAGTTATTTCTTGAAAAATTCTATTTCTTCTTTCAACTACACCATTTTGTTGAGGAGTTCTAGGTGCTGAAAAGTTGTGAGTAATACCTTTTCTACTACAAAAGGTTTCAAAATCAGAATTTTGAAATTATCCTCCATGATCACTATGAATAGTTTTTAGTGGAAGGTTTTTCTGATTTTTAGCTTGGGATCTACAACTTTTGAAATAAGAAAAAGCTTCAGACTTCTTTGCTAGAAAATAGACCCATGTATATCTAGTGTAATCATCAACTAGAACAAACACATAGTATTTGCCTCCAATAATTCTGGTTTGTGTTGGACCAAAAATTTCCATGTGCACCAACTGTAATGCATCATTTTTTGAGACTTCACTAATTGATTTAAAACTAGATTTATGTTTCTTTCCATATTGACAAGGATCACAAACTTTAGAAGAATCAAATCTAAGCTTTGGTAGATCCTTAACTAGTTTCTTCTTAGAAAGTTTACATAAATTCCTAAGGTTGCAGTGACCTTGTCTTCTATTCCACAACCAAGAATGATCTTCCAATGCTTTAAGGCAAGGTAAATCTTGACTTATAAGGTCTCATAAGTTCAAAGTGTAAACATTCTCTAGCTTATTGGCTGAGAGAATAAATTATTCCTTGGAATTGTGAACTAATCACTTATCATTCCTAAAATTCACAAGGTATCCTTCATCACATAACTGACTTATGCTAATGAGATTGTGATTAAGAACCTTAACAAATAAAACATTTGAAATAAATGTTCTACAAAAAAAAACAATATTACATATACCAACAATTTCTCCCTGATCATTATCTCCGAAAGTTACCTTTCCTCCTTTCGTTTTGATAATATTTTCAAAATAGATTTTGTTACCAGTCATGTGCTGGGTTCATCCACTATTCATGTACCACATATTGTTGTTGGTACTTCCTTTATCTTCCTGAAATCAAGAAAAGAATTAGACTTTCGGAATCCAAACTTGTTTGGATCAGAGATTTCTGGATAACAAAATTTTGGGCACCCACATCTTCTTTGAAAAATATGCCTTATAAAAACCTGATGATTGGGTTTTGTTTAAAAAACAGTTCTTTTCCCAGTGACCACCACATTGACACTTGGTACAAAATGGGGCACTTTGTGGAATAAAGTAATTGTTACTAAAAGTTGGTTTAGCATGGGTATAACCTAATCCGGATTTGTTTCTTAAAGGTCGTATTTGAGAACACATTTTATCAAAATTTTCCTTACCATAGGTAAAATTTGATAAACACTTCTTTAAGGAAAAAATTTCGGACTTGAGTTTTATAACCAAGTTTTTGTCTTCAAAATCAGTAGATTTAGAACTAGAGCTTGGCTCGAAGACACTTTTCTTAGAAATTACTTTTTCTAACTCTTTAGAAAGTTTGTTCTTCTCAGAACTTACTTCCTCAAGATTTTTTAAAATATTTATAAAATCAGCATTTTTTCTATCAATATCTTTAGTAAGATCTGATATTTCTTTTGTAAGAATAATATTCCTAGAGTTTTCCTTATCATGTTTTTTATTGAGTTTGGAATTCTCAATTTCAAGAAGTTCAGCAAACCTAGAAACTTCTTCATAGGTAGGTAAAGTATTTTATTCATCGGAAGAGGATTCTTTATCAGAAGAGTTATAATATTGTCTATCATTAGAATTTAAAGAAACATTGGTCAATGATTTAGCATTTCGTACCTTAGCCATAAAACAATGATTGTTAATGGTTAATCTGGCTATAAGACCAAGATTATTCTATCTTGAAGATTCATAATCAGAAGATTCATCCGAAGATTCACCACCACTGGCACTCCATGTGTCACTAGCTTTCAGAACATTCTTAGATTTTGCTTTATAATACTTCTTTCTATTATTGTCAGAATGCCTTTCTTTCCTTTCTTTCTTTTTAAGAAAAGGGTAATCCGGTCTAATATGTCCATCTCTCGTGCATTCATAACATGTTACTTATCCATCTTTCCTATATTTCCATTCCTCTTTCTTATACTTGGACTGGAAATTTATCTTTCCAGCTATCTTGTTCATCCTTCGAGCAAGATTTTCTAACTCTTTTTTAGAGACTTCAGTCTCACTAGATTCGGATTGGATAATAACTTTCTTAGATTTGGATCTGGTTACTATTTTAGGAGTCTTAGCTTTCATATTATTTGATGTTGTTGTAAAAGAAACAATACCATTCCCATTATTCTTGTTGATGTTGTCAGCATCTCTCTTCATTCTTATTTCATGTTAGAGAAGAGTTCCAAATAGCTCATCTAACAATATTTGAGTGACCTTCATATTCTCATTAATATATTTTCTTTTGGATTCCCACTCATTTTGCATAATATCAATTATCTTATCCACAAGAGCTTCATCATCCAGACCTTTCTCTCCCATAGACTGAAGATTGTTCACAATAGTCATAAATCTCTGTTGAACTTTTCAAATTGGTACACCAAAAGGAAAATTGAAGCCATGGTATTCAGCTCTAAGCATAGCTCTCCTAGTCTCAATCACTTTAGAATTTCCAAAGTGTGTAACCTCTATCTTCTTCCAGATACAATTAGCTGCTTCACAAGAAGAAATTTGGTTATATATATTTCTAGTCATTGAACAAAGTAAGGTATTACGTACCTTATAATTAAGTTGATAATCTTGCTTTTCCTGGTTAGTGAAAGTTCTAACTTCCTTATCAGGAATTTTATAATCACCAGTAAGCATAACGAAATTATCCACTCAATTATTGATAACAAAAGTCTTCATGTGATCTCTCCAGCACTCATAGTCATTACAATCAATTATTTGTGGTCTTGTATGATTTAAATTGTCAATAAAACCAACATTGATTCCTGCCATTCTAATAAAAAATTCCCAACCAAACTAGTTAGTAGAAAAATTTCATAACCACAAAGTTCAGAATGACAATTCAGAATGATAAAGTTCGGAATGACAAATTTTGGAATGACAAAGTTCGGAATGACAAAGTTAATTTCTAAGAAAGGATGAAGAACAATGAAAAATGAGAAAGAAAAACTTATATGTGAGTATAAGTATTTCAGAGACCTCCTCTGATACCAATTGTTGGATCGAAATAATGATGTAGATGCTCAATATACAAGAGGGGGGTGAATTGTACACTTTAAAAAAATCCTTAGACAAGGTAAAATCTAAGTTTAAAGAAGTTAAACTTAGAAAATTCACAACACCTCTAACACCAATTGGAAAATTGGAACTGAAGTTTACAATATGAGATTCTACCTTAAAGCGTATAGAATCTAAACTAATTAGAGTACAAGTGTAAGGAAATATAATAAGGTTATACTTTCCTTAAAATACAAAAGTGTAGTGGAAAAACAAGTAGTAAAACTACAAGTAACAAGATATAAATCTTTTAACCCAAAGAGAAGGGTATCCAACAACCTTGGATAAAGGTCCCTTGATTTATACTTTCAATCAAGTCTGTCTTACCCACACCAGGGTAAGCCCTCGATACGAAGATCAAAATATATGTCTTGCTATCCCCGCAAACCCTAAACTTTAAGGTAGTTGGAACCTATGTCTTCCTCAGCAAGGAAGCCCTCGAACTTCAAGCTAGTCAGCACCTCTGTCTTCCTATCCCCGGAAGTCCTCAAATGTAATCACCAACATTCGGAGTCGCACAAAGCAATCTGAATGAGCGGTTCAGTATGCACAAAGCATGAAAAGATTCTCTCTCTAGAAATCACCTTAACAGCATGTGGTATCTAGATCGATCAACTCATTTCATCTCATTCTATTTTGAGCACTTTCAAATGAGCTCCTATTTATAGGAAAATTTCCAACGGTTGGCTCCCTCCTCCAACAGTCATATTTTTCATGAAATTCGGAGGGACCTATACATGTGTATCTCAACCAAAGGTTAGTTTGAAATAGAATAGACGACATCATTTAATAACAAACCAAGTATAACTGAATGAACGAAATCGTTTTTTAATGAAGCATTTGTAAGTAAAAGCCATACTTTTTTTCTCAGAGTGTAAGAAAATTAAAAGTTTGGAGTCTAAAAAAAATGAAATTCGGATTCTATGTCAAGAAATGTTCAGATTCTGTTTTAAAGGAATTCGGAGTCTGGTTTCACTAGAGATCGGAATCTGAACATGAAAAGTTCAAAGTAGAACTGGTAAAAGTTCGGAGTCGAACTAGTTTAGAGTTCGACATCGAACTCATGAAAGTTTGGAGTCGAACTACTTAAGAGTTCGGAGTCGAACTCATGAAAGTTCGGAGTCTAACTTCATACGGGTTTGGAGTCGAACTACATAAGAGTTCGGAGTGAAAATCATGATGGTTCGGAGTCTAACTTCATAAGAGTTCGGAGTCGAACTACTTAAGAGTTCGGAGTCGAACTCATGATGGTTCGGAGTCGAACTTCATAATAGTTCGGAGTAGAACTACATAAGAGTTCGGAGTCAAACTCATGAAGGTTTAGAGTCGAACTTCATAAGAGTTCAGTGTCGAACTACTTAAGAGTTCGGAGTCGAACTCATGAAGTTTCGGAGTTGAACTTTATAAGATTTTGGAGTTGAACTCATGAAAGTTCATATCCATAATTCGGAGTGGAACTTCATTATAGTTCACATCTAGAATTTGGATCCTATAAACAGAATACTCCAATACTTGTCATTATGTGATTTCGGGATTTTGGTTAACAATACGGGTTTTGTACTTAAGAAAAATATTGCTATGTATAAGAAACTCTAGTTTAGGGTAAATTCCCTTATGATAGAAAAGTTTCCTTATGGGGTTAAAACATACATTTGCTTAAGTATAAGGTGTTTGTGATTTTAAATATAAGAAGGCAAGAAAAAGTCATAAGGAAAACCTTATTGACTCAACAAAAATGTCCTCCATACCTTGGCATTAGCTTCCATTACTTACCCAAATATCAATGACCCGAGCAAGGTGCCACTTTCAAAAGAACCTAGTCACCCAAAAAAACTCCACATACCAAAACCTCTAATCAGAATAAGAATTTTGACAGCTTTGTACTATCAAAAAATGCTACTTAATCAACTTTACTTTATCAGATGTTTCTTACACAATGCTTGGCCCCAACAGAGAGGTCTCAGCCACCATAGTCCTACACAAAGGTGGCTAACACGGCCCACTATAATGTGCCTCAAAGATGGTAATTTAAATAAAGTATTGGTAACTATTGTTATATGCAAACTCAAACGACCCCAAATGACATTCCAATGAACCACAAAAACAAAACACACATTCTCGAAGCTTGTCTTGGAATATATGACTCACCCGCTCCATCTAACCATCCATTTGAGTATGGTTGATCACACTCAACTTAATATGTGACCCCATAAACTTCTTAAGGCCTTCCCAAATCCATGAGTTAAAATGGGGGTAGTTATTAAAAATAATAGTTTATGACACACCATGAATCCTCACAACCTCCTAAACATAAAACAAACTAAATCATTCACTATTGATGAATCCTTTACTGAAATGAAATGAGTTTTTTTGGTCATATGATTAGTCACTAGCCAAATGGCATTCCTCCCTCCGGATGTGTAGGGTAGAACAAAAATAAAATCCATGTTGATCTCGTCCCACCTCTATGTAGGAATAGGTAGCAGAAGAAGAAACCCATAGAGACTTTAGAGCACTACATTAACCTAGTGACACATATAACACCATGATAAAAAGTCAGCTTCATCCCACATCATTCTTGGCCTCCAAAAATAATGACACATGTCACAATACATCTAAGTATCACTAGGATCAATGGACCACTGAGACTGTTAGATATCCTACATCTCCACCTTCCTCAATGAAAACGACACCATGGAGTGACCTCTAAAGAACAAAACTCTCTTAGAAGGAAAAGGCAAGTCAAAAGGAACCTACACACAATTAAAGAAATGTATATAACTATGGAATCAATCAGCACCAGGATAATCCAACCGAATCAATTCCAGATACGACGGTGTCATCTAAACATTGGGCAAGGAAACACCTCTATTATGCTCCTTGGTCTCCATATGCATTTGAGGGAAATGACCAATCAAAAACAACTCATCACTAGAAACTTTAATTTCCTATACTGGCATGTTCCTACTAAAAGAATATGTATCCACATTTCCATTACATGGGTTATAGACTATATCAACATTGAATACCTGAAGGTACTCAACCATACAATGATGCCTTAAATTTAGATCATTCTATGAGAAAATGTTGTCCATGATATTATGATTAGAATAGATGAAAAATTTTTCCCCAAAAAGTTAATTGAAACATGTATTTAAATAATGAGACACCACTACTAGATATTGGTCCTAGGTTGGGTAATTATTTTCATGTGGTCAGAGTTGGAAGGAACCATACACTACTAGATGGTCATCTTGCATTAGTACACACCGAAGACCCATACCAAGAGAGACACATTAGACCACATATCACATTACAAATTCTGGTAAGAACAAAACATGGGTTGTGGTCAAACTTCTTGTAAGCTCCTCAAATGGTGATGGAGGCTCTAGGATCCATTCAAACATTACCCCTTTCTGGGTATTCACTATATTGGATGAAGCAAGATGATATAATCTTGAAATAAACACATGTAATATACACCCAATCCTAATAACCTCCTGATCTCAAAAACATTTTTAGTTTTTTTACAAAGAGATCAATGCACTGATATTCCTAAGGTCCATAGATACCCTACATTCTAATACTATGTTACCCATAAACTTCACCTCCTTGATCCAAAAGGTGTACTTAGAAATATTTTCCTAGAGATAATGATCTCTAAAGGTGACCAACACAATCCACAAATGCCTCTCATGCTCCTCCTCAGTCCTAGAATAGACCAAGATTTCATCTAAATATAAAATGACAAAAAGATTGAGATAATGATGGTATACTCTATTCGTAAGAACCATAAAGACTATTGGAGAATTCATCCACCTGAAATGCATGACCAAGTACTCAAAATGATTGTACCTTCTTTGGAAGGTTGTTTTAAGAACATCTGCCTCTCTAACTCTAACATAGTTATATCCTGAACACAATTCAATCATAGAAAACCACCATCCCACTTAGGATGTCCAAAACGGTCATTAATACAGTGAAAATGATACTTTTTCTTTATCTTCACCTTATTTAGCTTCCAGTAATCAATGAACAACTAAATATATTTATTTTCCTTTTTCGAAATCTAAAATGGCGCGGCCCAAGGTGAGATATTTGGGAAAATGAATCCATTGGATTTCAAATCATCCAGTTGTAACATTAATTCACTCATCTCAATGGGCCATAAGGTACAAGGTAAGTGATATTAGTTATGTTCTCAATGCCAAATCAATAGTGAACTTCACATATTTCTTCAAAGGTGAACCTAATAAATTATCTATAAAAACCTCTAGGAACTCATCTATAATAGAAGGTAATCCACCATTAGGAGCACCATCATCATCATCTAATGTGATCGAAGAATATAGATAAACAATATATCTTAATTCATAAAGGGGATGTCCAACATGTCTCGACCAAGGACTCCACTCACTCTAAAAAACTTCTCTACTTCCAAAAAGTTCCATAAAGATCACTTTCCACTTATAAAAATTGATGTGCACTTGAAAAATAACCATATAGTCCATACTAAGAATCATGTCGAATAGGATCATCTCTAAAAATAATAAAATATCATTCCAACTGGATGCCTAATGTGGTGAGTGCACAAGACAGACACCTCAAACCCTACTATCGCTTTTATCAAACGGCCTTACCACCCCTATCAAATAAAGAATTATCTTGGAAGGTAACATTAACATATCCAAAATGAAGGAAGAAATTAATTAAAAAAAGGTATCATTATCATATAGAACAATAGCTAAAGATAATGCAATAAGAATGGTACCTTGAATTCTTGTAGGCCTTATATCTGATTCCATTGGAACTCATTCCACAAAATGAATTTGCCTCATATCAATATAAACCTAAGAATTACCACTGGTCTATAACTCTTCCTTGAACTGACTCTACCTAGAATATGATTAATCCTTACCAAAATGATCTTCATACCGATATCCCATTGTCTTGGACTCTTCTGGCTGAGCTGACATCCCTCTAGATGCCACATATCTTACACGACTACAATATTGTCGTTCCACTCTAAAAAAATTCTAGAAGTTCCCCATAACTCCACACCTTTGACAAGTTCAGTGTAGAGAGAAGAATGCATATCACATGTTCCCTACTCTCCCATATAGATTGAACAAAACTAACCCAAAATCATAAACTAAAAATAATGACAGATGGGAAGGATGGCCAAAACTACCAAATCTATTCTTCTAATATTTGTCCTGATTCATATTCTTCTCATATGAACTACCACTTCCCACTACTGAAATTACACCATATAAATCCACATTCCTATACGACAAATTTCATCCATAATAGCATGATAAACCACTTTAACCTAATTTATTAACTTGAAAAATAATTCTTCATATCATATTTTTTGTCACAACCCCATCTCAAACTTCTAAGCCTTCAGTTTCTCATTGGAAATGATCTGGGGTGCATACCAAACTGTCTTAGAAAAGTGGTATGCATACTCTATCATGGTTTTGTCTCCATGGATATGCTCCAAAAACTCATGGGACCTATATATGTACAAAATATCATGAAAATACTGGTCACTAAAGATATCCTTGAAATATTTCCAACTCATCTGCTCATGTTTTCCTTGTTGAACTTTTGAGTCCCACCACTTTTTTACTGGGACCTTCCAACATGAACTAAGCGTATTTTACAAAAACATTCTTAGTTGTATCAAGAAACTCTAACTTCATTTCTGTCATATCAAGCCACTCATCTACTTCGTAATTTTTGTGAAACCTCGTAATAAAGGAGGATTTTTCTTGAAGAACTTCTAGTCTTTATCCTTCCCATGACTTGGTTCGGTTTCTCCAGTATGAGAAGGACCATAGCTCCCTTCATGACCCAAAGTGTGGATAAAACGAACTGCTAATTATACTAACCTATGATCAATTGGTGAGGGAGAAATCTCTTCGGTATCTTCCCATGGTTGCATAGGATTTCTCTGGGGATGCATCTTACTACACAAGTGATAACCAAAAGAAAAAAAATTAATATAACCATTCAAAAAAGTTTCTGAAATAATAATAAACACCAAAACTTGCATAAATGAAAACAAAAAAAAATACATCATAATATTAAGGAAATCCAAACCACTCCACCCCCACCTAGTGTCCATATACAGTCTTTAGCCAGTACAAATCACCTGGAGGATAATTAAAACTAACTCCCCACATAACATGGAAACTCGAGTCCAGTCATAAGGTTTTTTGGATAGACACCCCACTCACAACCAAAAACTCATGCCCCAACAATCCTAGCTCTAGTCAATCTAGACTCATACCAAATTACTTTACCAAAAAAAATTGATATACTCTAATACAATTTTTTCATAAACCAAGCCAAAGTACCATTCAACTCAACACTCATCCTGATCTATGGTAAGGAAAAATGAGTGTTTCTTATTCCCATGATTTGGAAACTATTGCATGGGAATCAACAGTATTCTTTAGTAATTATTTCATAGATTTATATAAACATGAACTACCAACAATAATAAACATCTTGATTTTTGATAACCATAACTAAATGGGGTAAAATAATTTCCAGATTCAATGTTTTCAACTTTACTAAAAATTTCTACAATGTAATTAGAACACAAAACAATAATAATATCCTCCATAAAATAAGAGGGACTTAACCCTCCATCCACCACCACAAACACCTGTAAGTAGTGGAACACTAGAAACTAGATCCACCATCACCACCACGACACTAGATGACTTTAACTGGGTCATACATAACGATGTCTGCATACACCTAAATGTGTATATAGGGTGTAATCCAAATAATAGTAGGATTCCACCCAAAAGAAAATATTCCATGCTATAACATTAGAAATTAAATAAACATGAACATTTCTATAAGAATATTTAAAACATTTCCATGAAAACATTTTAAAGAAAACATTCTCAAAAAAACACTTTTTATGAAAAACCTTTTTCACAAATAATTTTTCATGTAATGAAAAGGTAAACAAGGTCTACCATATACCAATGGCTAGCACCATATCACATGAGAATCATGTCCCAAGAGAAAACCATGTGTAAAATACATAAAGATAACTTGAAAAAGTTGGACTCTATGAACCTCATAACTTAGTTATCATAATCCTATAACTCAACTACCAACATTATTCCCATGCAAAATCCACTAGAGGGTATCCCATTACAAAGATCCATTTATCTCCAAATCAAAATCCAATACCATCAGTGTTCCCATTAATGAGCCACTAGAGGGGATCCCATCCAAAAATTCTAGTGGTCTCCCATCATATCGCATGTTTAGTTAGTGTTTTAATAATAAATTAAGCTAAATAAATCTATGTATCAACCACTTATCAATCAGTTAGCGTACTAGTTATAGTTTTCCCACCTATATACCTGGGATTCCCTTAATCCTCAAATTCAATTCCACATATCACATAAATCATATCTTCCACATAAAAAACACAATAATTACAAGAACAAAATAAAATCCACACATTAGCATTTTTACATTGATATAAACCACCATTTCCTAGAACAAAACCATGTTACAATTAACACGCACACCAAATCCATGTGGAAATACATTTCGCACCACTTGAAAAATTTATGATACCCATTTGGAAATATAAAAAGAAGAAAAAATATGAAACTTAACCATTCCCATGGTGAAATTACCTTAAAATACATACTCACACCACATCTATTTTATAACATACTTCACATAACTTTAATAATTCATGACACATTAAAGGTGCACAACAAAAAAGCAAAAAAGAAACAAACCCCATTTCTCTAGAAAGATACACTTTCAATGCATTATCACCATTAAATACTTTTGAAAAAATATTTAACACCTTCCACATAGGGTATAAATCATATGTAAGAAACACCACTATGAATCCCACATGCAACATAATCAAATTCCATTAGAAAATTCATTTTCATCGCATGTACCTCTAATTGTTTTTCCAAAACATCGTTCACACCATAGAAATAATCCATAGAACACATTTAGACAATAATTAAAGAAATTAAAACTCATATAATACTGTAAAATAATGGAACCACCTTCCTAACACTTGTAAAATTCTAAAAATATGTGTAAAACCAAAATTACACCACCACAATACCTTATAATGCCACGATCGAACAAAAATCATCCATATTTCACCCCAAATCACAATATAAAACCCTATTTATGTCAAAAAAAATATAGTAGAAAATAGGAAACAAAGAGGAGGGAAGAGGAACCCTAGAAAGAAGATAAATCAAGAGGAGAATGGCACATACTTGGAGATTCTTGAAGAAAAAAAACCAAATTCACCTCAATATTGAATTTCCAAGGGAGAAAGTAGGAGGGAGGAGGTGCCTAGGGAGATGGACCTAAAATAGGAAATAAAGGGGAGTAAATATGGTCAAAATTGAAGAAGGAAAATGAGTAATTGTATAATTTTTAATGACCTAGGAAAGTTTCACGGTTTTCCCACATAGTGTTCCAAACCGTACAGAAATCACACATCCCTCACTATCTATGAGGGACATACCACATAGTTCTCTTGAACAGTTTTCCAAACCATGAGTTTACCGTGCGTTCTCTACTTCCCAAAATGAAAATTGATCCCACGTTTAACTGGAGGAGGGTGTATGGTTTCCCCTAACCATTCACTAACCATACACCACCTTTTGTCAAGCCCAAAATATTCACATTTCAAAAAAAATAAATGGGAAAGAAAAGGATAAATACCAAATTAAAAAATAATATATATATATATATTACCTAAAAATAAAATCATGGATTTGACACAACACCTCATGGTGTTATTGGTCATACCTAGTATGTCTAACCATTCCATGTTCATAGATTCTAACTTCTGGGTTTTGACTAACTCAACCCACACTCCAATTATCTAGGTGGACTAGGATTCCCGAATATTTTATATTCAAAAATACCATGTCCAAAATATCTTATAACCATTGGAAAAGGGTGGGGAAACCTCTATTTGACAATGATAGTGATGTATATTGGCTTTGACCTACCAATGAGAGGAATATCCTCCTTGTAGGAAAGGAAGTCCAATATTCGTTGTCCCTTGAAACACCATGGAAGAACATAGTACCTTCAGTTGTTTTGGGCCATAATTGGGATGTATTCCCCATTCCATGTTAATCAATTTTGTCCTGGCAGCAAGACTTCACACTGTATAGTATTTGAAGTCCTAGTAGTAAGAATTTGAAGTGAACAGTATTTGATTTCCTAGTAGAAATTATTTAAACTATGAATCATATTTACATCCTTACCTAATGATGTTAAAATTCACAAAATAATTAGTTTTCACATGATTCTAGACTATAAAGAATATGTCTATACCACATGATGTTAAACTACACAGAAGATGTTGTAACCGCATGAAGTTAAACTATATAGTAGGTATCCTTTCTATTCAATGTTAAATTTCATGGATGTTCTCCCTACCACATGATACTAAAATGAATGGAGAAAATTACATCACGAAATTTATATTACTAGAAGTAGAAATTATGATATATATAAGACTCTAAACTTCCATTAATAGAATGTCTGAGATGGAATTCCTTAGAAAACACAACAATTGTATTTTTTTTAAAGAACATAATACATCCAAGTAGAAGAGACATAGTCCTTTCTAGGATGAAAACCCAAAAATGGAATCATAATTAAAATTCATGTCTCCCCTCACTATGAAATATCTTTTCATGCTCTAGGAAATATTAGGCACTCATAAAATGTAAAAGTCACGCAACTTATCAGATTAAAACCCCATAGGAGGGCGGCCTGATCAATAGCCTATTACATTCCCAATAATCCATCCTCTCTATAAAGATTAAGAAAAAATTAGGGAAATATGAATAAAATAATATAAATATAATATGGATCATCATTTTTACCTAGATAATTCAATCTACACTTTTTATGTCCATTAACTTCTATCAAAGATTGATTATTCTCAATTCAGGACACATATTTTACCTGAATTATCCATATAAATTAGGTGATCTCAAGAAAATTGGGGAATAATATTCAATGAAGAATGCCATGTTAGTGGGAATTAATGGAATTTCTCAAGAAAAGTATATTTTTATTTAAAAATTATAATCCAAGCATTCAGGTTTACTTGATATTATAAAAGGGATGGGTATCATTGATGACCTAAGAAACATCGTATCAGTGAAATTTCATTCACATCATGAATAAAAGAAAAATAGAGAAAAAATATAATGTTTTGAAGAATGTTTCATTGATATAATGTATAAGGAAGAGTCTCCACATATCGTAATATCTCCCGTGAATACACGAGTGAAGGGAAATTCATGAAATTACAATCCTGCCACAACATGTTTTTGGAGGAGTCCTTGAGATCTGCCTATTTCTTTCTCTAGGGAGGCAATGTCTTGGTATAGTGAACCAAAATATTTAGATCCCGACACAATAATCCAATACAATGTCTTCAAACTAGAAACAACGTCAACTTGGCCTTCCCTACAATGTTAAGGATCCCCTACTTCTCTAGAAATGTTTTCTCTCATAATTAAATTTTAATGTTGAAACCAAGATAAAACTTCATTAAGATAACTAATTTTAGATTATAAATGGATGATTTTAACCTTCACAATGCTGAATATGTGTCAGTGATCTGTCACCCCCACTGCATGTTGGGAAGCTTAATTTATGGACTTTTCTCAACATCTCTTTACTGAAGACTGAGCATAATCTTCTATTATCCTTAATTTAAGGGACCACTTTTTATCTTGTAGATATATTTCCTCCTTAAACTGGTCATGATGGGAATTTTAATCAGTACACTCATAATAAAGGGTAGGGAAAATGAATCGAAGATGGCCCAGCTGGTCCTTCAATCCATCTAAAGGGGTCTCTGATATTATGGTCCAAATCTCCCTCCACACTTGTCATTGCATCAACTGATAAAGTGAGGAAGACTATAATCTTCATACAAATCCTACAATGGGTACAATAATATATTATAGGATTGAGTCACTTAGTTAGGAATTCATGTTAGTATTCTTCTATAACGTGGGTCGGGAATCTATCTTTGCATTGGTTAACTTAGTCAGTGGAATTCTCAAGGAAGATGTAACTATAACATCTAATATCTAGGGTGAAGGGACTACAATAAGAGGCACATGTTACTAAAAGTTATAGTATAGATGGTATGATATCATTAGTTTTCAAAAAAAATGTTACCAATAATAGAAACATAATTTTCATGGATAGGTCGCTAGAAAAACATGATTCCCCAACCCCATCCTCCGGCGTAGAGGAAATTCCTTCTTACGATGAGCAGCTTGGAGGAATGACTGGTGATTTTTATGAAGTCATACATTAATAACCACCCTTATGGGATATCAGAGTATAAGAAATGTTATATGGCATGACACAAAGGGATCCATGTGTCCCAAAGTACTCACCTTTTCCAAAACACGCCTCTATTAATGATAAATCTATAGAGGAACGGTTACCAGGATTAGTTTCTTCTATGAGATCATTCTATAATGTCATTTCAAATAAAATGAACTTCAGAATATTAGTACAATGTGTCTAGCTAAACTAATCCAGCACTTTTATACTCTCAATTTTTTGACAAGATGGGTCTAGTAGTGAAGGTTCTGCTAAAGAAATAGAATTCTCCTCGCATCCTCAAGAGGATATACATGCTTCTCCATGCAGGCTTGATCAGGACCAATGTATTTTTTAAAAATAAAAATGTGTTACAGGAGTAGTCTAAAATAGAGAAAGAATAAAATGTATTTCTTACTTGATGATTCTGGGGGAGAGAGCTCTGATAGTTTAGAGCACTTCCTTTTTCCTTTCCCATCCAATGAAGGGTCTCCAAAAGGTTCCAACACTAAAAAAATTAATTATTTCCCCACATAAGGTGTTGATGCTGAGGGAATTTCTCTAGGGATGGTAATCAATACACTCATCAGAACTAGTTGACCTGGGGAACCCTCAACATCAATCCCTTGGTCACCCTTCAATTCAGCTCCAATGGTTCTACCACTGGTAAAATATACTGGGGATGGCAGTTGTACTTAGACTTTTGTAGATCACACCATATAAATAGAAATGAAAAATACATCAGTATGTTTGAAATAACACCTTATCCCTTTGACCACAATGAAAAGATCATTCTTACCACTAACTCGATGATGGGATAACCTTGTTATATCACTAAAACATCCAACGTTCCCTAAACAACCATTTTCTACACCAAATAAGATTTGTGGATCTGAACCATTACAATATCCCTAATTGCTTCAGGGTCTTGAATAAAGGCCTTGAACTCATTAGGCTAGTCTTTGAAAGTGAAACACGTGGGAGATGTAATATGAAAAAAGCCATTTAAATGTATCTCTTCCATGAATAGTAATCCCCAGAGCATTTCAACTGAATTAGTGCTCCTCTGGTTCATTCATTACTAAAATATAGTAGGAAATAATATCACTCAAACAACGCCACTCATAAGTACCGAAATCACTACATCCATGCTGGTAGAAACTTTTATAGGAATTAAAGATGTTGGAAATATCCCACTTCTATATGAGGGCATGTTAGGGTTCTTGGTCCACTCAAAAAAATACTTACATGGTCTATGATTTTTATTGATAATTAGTGTAAATTTTTCAACCTCGCATACTGATGAGGATAATTACCTATTTTTATATGATTTGATCAAAATATCAACATAATTTCATTAAAAACCATTATGAACATATTTGGGAAGGAATATTATGTGGACCTGAGTCTTCTCCCTAGTGAACATCATCAATAACTTGTTAGCCACCATCAGAGGATTCTCAGATCGAACATGAATGTGGGGGGACATCTCTTATGAATATATAGAAACAGGAAGCTAAAATGAAATGGTTCATACCATTGCTAGATTATACTCCCATTAATCCTACAATAAAGGACTCCATCACAAAGTGACATCATATAGGCTAGATCCTCAAGGAAACCCCCCCCCCAATTTCCAACAATACTACTAGTGGGAACTATCCTGAAGGGTTTGAAAGAGAAACGATCATGATGGATCAAGAATCCCCTCATCTCCTAATCCTCTAGTGTAATGGGCCTCACCCTTCTAATTCACTACAAAAGCCTTTAAAGTGAATACCGTGTATACTTTGGATGATTATACACTCATATAAACCCAAATGAGCCCCCATACAACCCCATAATACCTTATTGGGGACAACAATTATACGTTGGTATCTTACTCTATTAATTTGGATGAAAATGTTATATATATATATATGTTGGCCCCCCTTCTATTCGATTTTCTAGAGACTCATACCCAACTCTCTATGTGTTTTGTGAAATGTTTTTGTACATGGACACTAGTGACTAACCAATTCCTCCATCAAGACATTGTTATTGTATGAAAAGGTTTTTGAGATATAGATGGCCTCTTAAATTCTGATCTCTTTTAGCTCTATAGAAAATTTAAAATCAATATATTTCACCTATAAGGTCCAACCATAATATGTTATCAACCCCCTCCCCCGATCGAATGTCTCAGTTAGGATACCACCCAAACCTCTAGATTGTCCTAGGTTTACACATTACCTAGATTTACATGTGGATATATGAATCAGGTTCATGACAGTTATCACCAATGTATGTTCAAATAAATTTCATCATGTATACATCTATGTGTTTATCCTCAGTAATGAAATGACCTATTTTGAATAATTTCACTTGGAATTTATTATGGGTTTCCAGAATCCAAGTGAGAGGTATGATTGATGATTATGGAAGAAGGATGATACCATCATTGGTAAGACCAAACACATATATAGGTAGGAATTCGGAGAGAGTATATTCTTTATGGTCAAATCCGATCAGGTTCATTAGACTTTTCATTTATGACTCGACATTATTATGACAACCACAATCCATTCTTTCTATAATGGATTTTTGACAAGCCACAACTATTGTGGTATATTTTTTTAATAAATGTGATAAATATGTTGGTAACTAGAATCCATATGTACTAAACAAATGAACACGTTCCATATGAGATATATATCCAACCCAAATAGGTACCTAACTCTGATAGTATCATGTGAATCACATGATCTATGAAGGGATTAGTGATTGCATGACCTGATACAAGTCTTAAAAAATGCATAACCCATAGGGTAATTGTGAATAGCATAACCAATGGTGTATCTCATGATAGTGTAGTCTACCATGATACTTCTAATTCTGTGACTCTAATATGGTCACATGAACCACACGATAGTCATAAAATCTCATGACCAAACCAATAGATCATGAAAATCTCATAAGACAGCCAAGGACCAGGGTCATGGTTCAAGAAATTACCAAGAATTGATTTATCATTGGTTCAAACAAGTGTTGTAAAAAAAATTAAAGTTTCATGATCATGTGGTGATATCTTGTAAAACATTTCTCATGAAATAGACTTGTGAAACCGGTCTCTTGATCAGTTCTTATAAGGACGTCCTACAAAAGGGATCTTGTGATGAGGTCTTGTGAAGGGATCATGTGATCAAATAAATTGTTTGAAATCTGGAAGTTGATGTTACCCAAGAAATGATCCCCCCCTTTCCTCTCTATTTATAAATTACCCCAGGGAAGTGGAAAGTTCACTCAAAAGACCAAACGTTAACCGAGACATGGGTTCATGGAAGATCCAAAGACTCGAGCAGGCATTTACAACCCTCATAATTGAGTCCTTTTTTCCACATACATCGCTCTTGAAGGGGGGATTTGTTGAATACCTCCAAATTATCCTCGAAAAGTATAGAATGAATGAAAAACCCAAAGAATGGGTATTATTTTCTATATAAAATAATGGAATGGAATGTGGTTGAATTCCATGGATCATTTAACCATCAAAAAGGCATGTGATAACATAACCTCAAGAAGGTCATGTGAAATGATCATGTGTAGTGTATTATATTATTATCATAACATGAATCCTATTTAGTTGTCCCTCCTATTCTTAAAAAGTAACTCTCACAAGCATTGATGATCATGTGAAGGTTTCTAGATGAGTTATTCTAATCATGTGACTTTTCATCCGATGAACGATTAGAAATCATCTAAAACCCCTTATAAAATAAGGGTAAATAAAGGTATAAACCTCATGTTAAGTATAGTTAAATTGATAATCATGAGATATACTCATGAAATATGAATGAACCTATATATCCCCTAGTGTAATTCCCACCTTATCGCGCAACATTATGTCCCCTTGTTGCCTTCATCATGCAAATGATCTAGGACATTTCCATTCATGAATCTGATGCCTCTTTATATACAATGGAAAATATAAGGATTTTCCAGGACAATTTTCACACAAAATTGGGAGATCCATCATTGATCACATGACATGTCATAGAAAAGGATAGCGGTTTTCCCCAAAATTCTTTGACGATGTTTCAAGATCTACTGTCCTTGTAATATAAGGAAGTAAATAAAAAATTGAAAAGGTAGAAGCTTCTCATGAGGGGGATATATGATGATCATTATGTGAAAGGGGTTATATTCTCTAAGTGATCACTATTGTTCACAAAAATCTCCCTTGAAAAAAAATTATCTCATGTAGGACCCCTTGGGAAGCCACCATTGTCTTGCAAAAAACCCTAAAAAATTAATCTTTGATCATGTAAAATCCTTTCCATGGGAAACTTGATATGAAAAAAACTCTTACACATGTCATCCTTTCATTTTGAAGGCTCTTTTACATGTCAAAATGGTTAATCTGAATCCCTTTTATCAGTCATGGTCCAATAAACATGGCGATGGTGGTACATTCACGAAATCATTGTCATTATGTGGAACCATGGATGATCTACCATAGGATCATGAAAAGTGTATCTCACCAAATTCCATCCACCAAATCTATCTCATATTTATGAGATATGAACAACACAAGGTGGAATATAGTTGGGGCTGAGAGGACTATAAATACCTCCCCTCAACACAAAACACACACATGATGGAGACTACTACACGATAGTCCGGGAGAGGAATTCTTGGAGTGACAGGTCACTCAATCAAAGAAGTCTTCCACGAGGTAGATTACAAGGAATGACCTAAGGGATTATGAGATATGGATATGTGATTCACACGATCATCCTATATATCATGTGTTGTAAACTGGTGTGTTGACCAGATTATAAGAAGGATTTACCACATATAGACTGGGTCATGTGAAACCTATTACAGGTTATCTCTTGGAAAACCCTGAGGCGCATATGAAATAAAGGATATAGGAAGAATAAAGAAGGCCAAATACTAATTTGAACATAGATGTGATATTAATCACGTGCTTCACATAACCTAACAAGATCATGAAAAAAGCACTATCAAATGTCACCCAAGTCATGCGACACTCAGTTCACATGCCTTTTTATCCTGAAATGTCCCATGAACATGTGAAAAAGTCGTGAGACACTCTCTAGAAAAGCCATTTAGATTATGATATGTCCATTGGAAATCTCAAGTAAGTTATAGGATAACATCTAGGCATTCCACCAATATCTTGTGGATTCTTCAAGGTGTTCTAGTCAAGTCTTGTGATGTACTCCATACATGTAACCCAAGTCATCCGACCATTCCAAGACATGTCTCCCAATTCATGTGGTATCACTAGGGAATGTCACCCATGTCTTTCAAAGCCCTTTGATATATCCACTCATTTATTGTGATGTCCTCTAGACATGTCACCCATGGTATTTTGAAGCCCCAATACATGTCAACAAATTCATGTGGAAACATTAGGGCATGTCACCCAAGTCTGGTGGTGTCCTCTGGAAAAGTCATCTAGACCATGCATATACTACAGATAATCTGGCCAGATTATGTGAAATCCTCCAATCATTTAATCCTTGATCACGTGATGGACTACCAAAAAAGTCATCCATATCACGTGATGTCATCTATAAACGTCACCCAGGTTATGAAACACCCTCTAGAAATGTCATCCTTAATCATGCGAAAACCTTCCATACATTCCATCATGATCACACAATATCTTCTGGACAAGTCAAATGGGTTATACGATTGGATTTAGGTATGTCTGTGAGTAAACGAGGATGTGTCTATAAATATTTGAGCATGTCCAAGCATCCTCATATATGTTATTTAGGTAACCAATACATGTTCAGATATCCTCATACATGTCATACAAGCACCCCATACATTTCTTGAAGATAGTTATCATTTGTCAGGCTGACATCCCCGGACATGATAACATTTTCCAGTGAAAATATTCAGACATAACCCTAAAAACTAAAAGAACTCCAATTCATTATATAACATGGATATATAGGGCACCTTCTTAAGGCCCAAGATAAAATGGGAATCCACCTCGATATAAGCCCCTCCATGTCTCTAACATTTAGACCCTGAGACCCAATCTCTCCCACGAGTTGACCATTATTTCTCATCCACCAGTGGATTGAGAAGTCAATTAAAATATATGAACATTGATTCGTACCCAAACAGGATACATAGGATTACTTCCTAAGTACCAAGATCCAATGGGAATCCCCCTTTCTGTAAGTCCATCCATGTCTTCAATATTCAAACTAATTAGACCTAAACCCTACCATGGGTTCATCTCACTACCTCATCCATCAGAAAATTGAGCGGTGAAATTATCTATGATGACTCCAATATCTTTCATAACCAGGATACATATGACCCCTTCATAAGACTCAAACCCAATGTTGAACACCCTATAAGATCTATCCCAAAGCATAAGTCTTTTATCCATATGCAATAAGACGGATCACTTGTTATCCATTATTTATCACAATGAGCATGGATCACATGAGATTATGGACTTGCAATGGTTATATTAATTTCATTATGAATCTCTAATAATAAGGTAAACTTTATTTTATATTCTCCTTTCTATAGAATGATATGATTTCCTTCATACAAGGTCATCCACCTCGGGGTAATTCCCAAGGGAGAGATCAATCTATGAATACTCTGATTCATATTATAAACAACATATGTAGGAAACATCGCTAGGGCTCAAACTCAATATCTGGTGCCTATGATCCCTCGTATTTTTCCTTTCCACGTGATGTTAAATAGTATGACACAAAATAACTACATGGGTTTTTATTCCTATCATATACATGATACATGGGACACTTTATAAAGATTCAATCTCATTCCTGAGATATCAATCACCTCCCAGATGGTAGTAAATTCCAATGTTCATTGTTATAAGGATTCAAAATATAAGCATCGACACATTTCCAAGAGATAATATGGAACTGATAAAGAACCAAAAATACATATAGATAGTCTCATTAATACAACCAATCTTTATATATAGAAGGGTTTAACACTTAATCCATTTGTTTGGGTAACCAGTCCCGAATCGGGATTAGGAAGAGATTCGGGAACATATCTTAAATATATAAGAGAATCCTAGAGTGGGAAAAAAATCCCCCCAAAAGGGTTTCCTAAGACTGACCTCCCATCCACTTCACCAATGTGAGTTCTTAAGCATCGTTGGGTTTAAAACCCCTCTAGACCATCTGACTTTGGAAAGTTGGTCCATACTCAATTATGGATATGAGAGTTATTGGGAGATTCCTTTAAGGAAGAAAAAAGTAAACCCAATATGAATGATTGTACGGACATTGAATCCCTCACAATAAAATATTGGGTCACACCACCCATGTTTTTCTTCTTCAAAAACAAAAAATTGAGAACTCGATGTGAAATAATTTAACTATGTTGCCTCTTTTACAGGTTAAAAAATGATAGGCTTCCCTATTCTCATCAGACCATTTTGTCCATACCATGCATGTGATCATTCTATGAAACACATTGGAAAATGGTTCAGGGTTATATTATCTAAAAAAGTTTATCAAGACAAAGTTATAATTTTTATATGTTAAATATTTTTTAACTATCCATACAAGGAGGAGCTGAAAATGAAAGACATAAATTCATGGAGGTTTTAGTCCAAACATACATATAAATAATATTTTAATTTTTCAATAGGTGGAAGGGTTATTGGGAGTTTTTTTTGTTCATTTTTTACATTTTAGTTTTTCAATATTTCAATCCCTCACAGTATTTATTATTCCTTGTAATATTATGGAAATCTATTTTATAATTCCTTAAATTATTTTTATTATATCATGATGTATAATGATTAGAATTTTATAACTCGTTTTTCATATGAATTATATGATTATTATATATGTTTTTTTCAACTCTGATGAATCATTGTAATTTTTTCATTAATTTTCTTTATATTTATGATAATATTTTTAACATCCTAGGAATTGATAGTATTTTTTCCTTCTAAAAAATAAGTGTTAAAATATATTATTTCATAACTTACACCAACAAAGATATGTTTTAAGATAACATTATATGGAATTAAATTACTTTATTTATTAAAAATTAGTATTGATTATCATCAAACATTTACATTTAAAAAAATATGTTCCTATTATACTAATCAATAAATACTATTTTTTAAACGAATTAATTATAAAGTCCAAATAAATATACTTTTAAAATTATATTAAATCCATTTTTGAAAATGTTTTACAAATTATTGTTATAAGTGAATAATTTTAATAATTTTTTAAAATTAATACTTAATATTATTTTTTGTAATTTTTTTATTCAAACTAAAATAATTAAACATTAATATAATAAAATTATTAAATATACTAATAAAAACCTAAATGAGTACATATATGGTTCAATGTGTTTAATATAATTTGGAATAAAATTATAAAAAATGAAGGTGATTGTTAATTATTTAAAATAGATTTTACCATAAAAATACATTTTTTATCATATTATTACTTTTAAGAAGATTATTTTCTATTTAAAATCATTATATGATTTAAATTTAATTTTGATTTGATAATTACAAAATATAATATTAGTACTCTAGAAGAAATAATTAATATTGATAGTTAGTATTAATAATTAATATTAAAATGTAAATTTAAGTTATGGGTAATGTAGAAATAAATGAACCATAATATTTATTATTCCATAAAAATAAATAGAGTCCAATTACATAAAAATACTCTAAATATTTAAGTGACTATTTATACAATAAATTTTTAGGGTTTTGTTTATAAATATGTACTTTAATATTAGAATAAAAAAATTTCATATAATAAAACAAGCTTTGTAAAATAATATAGAAAAGATTTATCTTTGTAGAAACATTAATTATGTAAACAAATATATATATATAAATATATCCTTTTAATAAAAAAATTTAATTTAGGGTGAATATTTTTAAAACCAAGTTTATATTAAAAAATTTACAACCAATGAAAGCCACAAGGTATAAGACCTTCTACCCTATTTATGGGGAGAATAATCAATCCATGGGGGAGGGCTAACCCCAATATCTATATGGAAACATAGGTAGAGTAAAGTGGTAATGGTGCCCACATGGTGTATAGTGCACCGAAAGGCGTGCAAAGGGATAGGTGGTTCGACTTGCCATGTGTACTAGTGTGTGTGGTGTCCCAGGTTCCAAACTCCACTTTAGACTAAATCATTCAGAGGAACAAATTTATATATTAAGTGTCCATGAAAAGAGTGAAAATTTGATGTAGGATGATGAAGCACATGTTACTATTCACCCACTTAAAAAACCCATTTATAAGGTGTTCATTTAATCAATATGATCTTGACAGTTAGATCTACCGAGCATTATATTCATCAAAGATAAACACACTTGTTCCTTCTCCTACCTTAGTACATCGGATCTGTGCTTCAACATATTCTACTTCTCCTTCCGATGTAGGATAGTACATGAAGGTTTGACCTACACACAGTGCACCTCAAAAACCATACCTTCACTATCGATTTCCCGTGAAAACAAATCGGTAGCATCATTTTACCCTTCATAGGTTTCAGCCCATAAAAAAACCTTAAACACTAATGACATGCCTTGCATCATAATGAAGTTTATTGAGGCTTATAATAAGTATATAAACATATATATATAATCATTTTAAAATTATGTGTTATACTAGTACAGTGAATATATATATATATTTGTGTATGTGTGTGTGTGTGATTTTACCTATAGAAACATGAAATTTCCAATATCGTTCCCAGATTTCTCCATTAGCCGTCATCCAAAACCACCTGGAAGCTTCAATCATGGGTACTCATAGAGTAATACGTATATTGTTATCAATTCCATGAGAGTCACCTTCAGTACCTAGAAATAAAATGAAAACTATATTTGGCTGCATGACATAATTTGAAAGCATCAATTGATGTAATATGAACCCCAATATAAATATAGAGTCATATATATATTAGTCCTTCTCTAATTATTGCAAAAACCTTTCCTATGTTTCTTTATTCTCCTTGTGAGATACTTCCATTCCAAGATATAGAGATAGAGAAATCCATTTCCCGATCATATATTTATTTTTAGTTTCTGGTAAAGGATTTATATTTTCAAAGTGATATTTTGAAAGGAAAAATTGTATTTTAACAATATTATATTGCTTTCAAAAACCCTCTTCATGTAAGTTAGTAGTATTTGAAAAAAATTTCTTTTATATTATTCAATAACTCTTCTATTTATATTATTTTAAAAAAATAGATTTTTAGGACTTCATATTTTGTTTTAAAACCCTACTTTTGTAAAGGAATTATTTTTTATAGTAAATTATTTATGATTATATTTTAAAAACTATTTTTTATGAAAGGGAAAATTATATTTTCTGACTTATTTTTAAGGGAGGTTTCTTTTTTAAAATAAATATTATTTTATAATAAATATTATTTTATAAAAGGGGTTCATATTTTCAAAACGATTATTTTATATTAAGGATATATATATATTTAAAAAAATTATGTAAAGGATGTGTATTTACAAAACTATTATTTTATATATTAAATTTTTATTTTAAAAACCATAATTTTAGGTAATGGTTTGGTATTTTAAAATTATAATTTTCATATTTTTAATAAAATATTATATTTATATGATTTTAAAAACTTTTTTTATGATTTCATGTTTTGATCCAATAGATTATTTTTTAAAGGTGATTATTATCTTTTGAAAATTTAATTTCCTGAAAAAAACATGATTTTAGGTATATTAAGATTTAATTAGAATATTATATGTATTGGAAATTAATATTTTCAAATTATGTAAGTCCTATAAAAAATAAATTTTATTTTATTAATTAAATCATAAATTTATAATGATAATGTTTATCATTTTATGTAATATTATTTCAATGAAATTATTTACATGTTCAAAGGAATTATATAATTATCATTTTCTGTATGAAGTTTAATTTCAAACATATATATGTCAATCATTTTTTAAATATGGTAATACACTATTATTAATATTAGCATTCCATAATTGTTTTTATGAATATCATCTACCTATGTTTATTCTTTCTTTATATATAATATTATAAGTATTATTTATAAAATATTCATTTCTCTTAAAATTTATGGTCTTTTCCTAAATCTAAAATTTTCTAAATATTATGTGATATAAAATTAATTTCCATTGAAAATAATTTATTTCATTTTTTAAATGATATTATATTGGATATTAAATGGGAAAATCAATCCAGATGATTTTTTTTTCTTAAAATAAAACTTAGCACAAGGATATTGATTGATCGAATTATGATTGGGGAGTAAACCCATGACATTAAGGGGAAACCATCCCAAAATTGATACTCATATCAGTATTGTTGATTTCTTAAGGTTTTATAATTTTCATTATACTCCATATGAAAATTAATATTTCTAAGAAAATATTTTTAAAGGATTTCAAGGAGAAATCATATTGATTTTAAAAAAAATATTGTATATTGAAAATAACTGGATTTTAAAAGTAATGAGTATTATAATAGGTTTTAAAAAGTATTTCTTTATTGATTTTTTCTTGAAATCTCTAGAATTATATTTTGGAAAATTATTTATTATATCAAAGGTTTTGTATTAGATATAAATACAAATGTTTTTCTAAGAGAAATGTTTTGAAAGATTCTTATTTATTGGAATTTATCAACATGATATTTATTTTCAATGGTTTTGAATAATATTTTCTATGGTTATGTGTTTTGAAGCCCGTATAATAATATTTTTATAAAATAATATATAAAATGATTTATATTTCATATAAAATGTTTTTTTCAAAAGTGTTTTTTAAAAATATTTTAAAAAAGATTTACATTGATTTTAAAACCTCATATTAAGAAATTTTATGCTCACCCTATATTTGAAAAATGTTTTTCATATGATCATCATAAGTTACAATAGAGTTTTGTTTCATTTAAGGAGCTTTTATGAGAAAATCCAAATAGTTATTTTATTTTTTAAATTATTTAAACTCTAATATTCTGTAAAGAATATTCATAATAATCAAAAAAATACATTCAAAATATCCAAATATGTCAAAAAAAGTGTATATTTTTTATTTTATTGTATAAAAATAATATACATTATTTTTAGCACTGGATCCAAATGCATGGTTTTAGGGCAATCATAGTTAGTATTAAATGGAAAATTTAGACAAATATAGATATTAGGTGTTTTATTTGTGGATAAGTTAAGACATAAAAGTTTACCTTTGATGTTTTAGGAAATTAAGTTACCCTTAAGAGTGTGGAATTTCAAAAAACCAATTTTTCCTAATTCAGATGATAAAAATTAAAAATTACCTTAAGTATGAAAAAGGAATTGCAGGGGTGCAATTCCAATAAGGGAGGGAGAATATAACATGCCAATAATTTTAATCAAACACAAATTTTAATATAATAATTTTAAAATGGAATATTTTCTAAATTAAACGAACTAAGATATCTTGTACAATAATCTTCTATGGCATTATATGATTTTATTGATAAAAAATAAGATTTTATTATCAGCATATTTTTTAATTTAAAAAACATTATTTTCTATTTTTCAAGAGATACTATTTTTTTCAAAAAAAATATAAATTCTTTGTAAATATACATTTAAACATCAATAAAATACATTTTTAGAAATGATTAATAAATTTCAGTTATAAGTGAATTGTTTTAGTATTTTTTTTAAATAGTTACTAAATATTTTTTTATAAGAAATATTCTTAAAATAATCTTTAATAAATTTTGATATAAATAAATAAGAAAATATACTAATAAAAAACATAAATAAGTACATATATGGTTAAATATATCTAATAATATTTTGAAACATATTTTTTTTAAACAATAAGTATATTCTTAATTATTTACAAGGGAATTTACATTTTAAATAACTTTTAATTATATTATTACATTGAGTTACTTTTATAAATTTAAAATAATTATAATCCATAATCCATAATTTTTTTAATAATTAGAAAATATATTATTACTTATATAGTTATAATAGTTAATATTAATAATTAGTATTAATAATTTTTGTTAAAATGTAATTTTAAGTTATATGTAAAGAAGAAATACACAAAGCGTGATATTTATTATTAATTAAAAATAAATAGAGTTCAATAATATAAAAAAAAATTAAAAATTTAAGAGTTAATTTATAAATGTAATTTTGAGGATTTTGTTCTGAAAGAAATTTTTTAATATTTGAAGGGAAAAATTATGTTATTTAATAAGAAAATATTTGTTTTAAATTATGATAGGTGAAATAATATATAATAGATATATCATTTTAAAAAGAATAATTTAAGTAAACATCGATATATATATATATTTTTTTAATAAAAGTAATTAATTTAGAGTTAGTATATTTAAAACATATATAAAAAAATTAAAGCAATGCTAGCCACATTGGAAAAGATATTATACCATATTTTCGAGGAGATAGATCAACACACAGGGAAGGGATAGCCTAAGTATCCCCATGGAGTTGTGGGAAGATTCAGGTAGGAATAGAACATGAAAGGTGTATGGTGCACCCAAAGATGTGCAATGGGATATATGGGTTGGCCTCCCCATGTGCAAGTTTTTTGTGGTCTTGTCGATGTCACTCCCCACTTCCTTCTCAAGTGTTTAGTGGATAAAATTAATTTATTAAGAACCTCCAATATGGAATAGTGAAGCACTTGTTTCTATTCGCCCTCTTAAAAACACTTCTTCATAAAGTGACCATTTCAATCAAGATGATCTCAAGTTTTCAATCTACCAAGATTTATATTCCTTACAGATGAAAGCTAGGTTTCTTTATCCTTCCCTGTTCCACTAGATATGAGTTTCATCTTTTTATACTTATTCTAAATTAAGACATTACTTTCATGTATGACTTAAACACAGTATACCTCAAAACCCCTATATTCACTCTCAATTATCCATAGTGAAAAATATGTTGCCTTAGTCTACCCTTAGTAGGATTTAGTCCCATAACATTACTCAAACGCCGATGGAATGCTTTTCTTCCAAAGTAAAATTAGTAAGGATGAGAATAATCTTAATTGTATATATTTATGAACCATCGATTTAAAAATATGGTTTATACCAGTTCATCATTAATATTTCTATATATGTTATTATATCTATTAAAAATGGAATATCCATTATTGTTACGATATTTTTCCAAAAGATAGAAACCCAAAATACATAGAAGCTTCACGCGTGGGTATTCATAGAGTAATTGGTTTGATGTTACCAATTCCATGAGATTCACCTTCAGTACCCTCAAATAATATTCCAACTATATTTTTCTTGGGGAAACAATTTAAAAAAAATCAATTGATATTATATGAACCTGAATATGTGTGTGTGTATGTGTGCGTGTGTTTGTGTGTGTGTGTGTGTGGATATAACTCCATATTCACTCATTTAAAAACCCTAGAAAAATTTCCTTTCCTATCCTTTTTCCATACTGTCATTCTAATCCTCAGTGGTGGAGAAATCCTTTTCCCAATCACTTTCCAATTTTTAGTTTTAAGTAAGGGATTTATATTTTTCATTTTAAATTTTCAATGGAAAAAATACATATATTAGAAATATTCTATTATTTTAACAAAAAAACCTATTCATGTAAGAAAAGAGTATTTTAAAACTACTGTTTTTATATTTTTAATGAACACATCAATTATAATGATTTCAATAACAATTATTTTTCAAATATAAATTTTTTTAAACTTATATTTATATAAGAGAGTAATTATTTCAAAAATCATTTTTTTCAGATAAAACCAAAATTTTATTTATATTATGATTTTGTTTAAAGAAATCTATTTTATGTAAATTTTTTTCATCAAATTAAGTACGTTCTTTGAAAAGAAAATTTTATTTTATTAATTAATGGGAGAATTTTAAATGATAAAATTTATCATTTTATGATCATTTGTTTCAATAAATTACATAAAAGTTATAATGTTTTTGTATTTATCATTTTATGGATGAAATTTCACTTTAAACATATTCATGTTAATCATGTTAATAGATATGTCTATATTCCATTATTAACATTACTATTACATAATTTGGTTATGAAATGAATCTGTCACTATTTAATCCTTTTTTATATATAATATTATAAGTATTAATTTTGAAATGTGGATTTCTCATAAATAGTATGGTGTTTAAATAAAATTATCCTTCTGAGAAGATTATATTATATAAAATTATTTTCTAATGAAAATAATTTATTAGTTTTAGAAAGGACAGTTTGGTGGAAAAAAAAGAGAAATTCAATCTTGATAAAAATGTTATCCAAAAATGAAACTCAAAACTTTGGTATCCAATGAAATGGTGAGGAGTGGGGTGTAAACCCGTGACCTTAATGAAATATTCTCCCAAAATTGATAATTCATGTGGTCTCAGGGATTTAATAAGGTTTTCCAATTCTCATAAAATTCCATATCAAAATTATTATTTTAAAAGAAAATATTTTTAATGGTTTTCAAGGAGAAATAAATCTAATTTTCAAAGTATAATATATTTTGAAACTAAATGGGTTTTCAATATTAGAATTTTTTTTAATGGGTTTGAAAATTACTTTTTCTTGAAAAACCTAGTTATATATTTTGAAAATTATTTATTATGTCAATGTTTTTATATTTCATATAAAGAGAAATTTTTTTTAAAGAAATTTTTTTTTCTAAGAAACATTTTCAATGTAAAATTTTAGAGTGATATAAATTTTCAATGGTTTTTAAAAAATATTTTTTATGGTTTTATATTTTAAAAATCATAGAGTTCTATTTGGGGAAAATTATATATCAAATGTTTTATATATTATATTGAAGGAAAAAAATAAAAAATTATTTTTGAAGAGTATTTATAAAATAATTTTCACTTATTTTAAAAACCCTTACTGTGAAATTTTATACACACCCTACATTGTTAAAAAAATCACAGGCTCATTAGATATTCTAAATGTGTTTGGTTTCATTTAAGGTGATAGGGAGAGTAAATATGAATATATGTTTATTTATAGATTTTATTAAATAAGATATATTTTATGGAATCTTACAAGTCCTCCAAATACTAAACTGAAAATATTCCCAGATATGTAATAGACTGTATATTTTTAGTTTCTTTTATAAAAAAATATACTATATTTTTTTCACCAGATCTATAAGCTCAAGTCTTAGGCGTTCATACTATTTCTCACTATTTTTCATCTATATAGATTGGTATAGAGTTATTATTGAGGATTTATTTGATCCATTGAAAATATATTGAATTTATCTATATTCAATTATTTAGGAAAAAATTATGTGTCTTTTTTTAGATGGTCTAAAAAGTCACTAAATGAAATGCTTTAATGTGATCACATAGGTTTCTCAAAGATACCACAAGTGATGTTTTATAATTTACCATAGGTTTTTTAAGTTACCATATAATTTTTTAGTGACTAAATGTGTGTTTATTTAAGTGACTGCATGATATTTTGAATTTACCACATAAAGATTTTTCAAACCTAACGCATGTGTATACTTAAACTAACTATGAGAAAGAAAGTTGTCACATGATGAAATATTAATTAATCCTACAACATTTTTAATTTTTAAATAACCACACTCTTTATCGTAACTTATATGACTGCACATAATAATATTCACACAATAAATATGCCTACCAAAAGCCAACTTGAACAGATCACACACTTTGATGTCATGGTATGTTAACCAACTATAAGGAAGAAACCTCATGATCACTCAATACTCATAGTAATTTCATTACTTTATTTATTTTTCTTAAATATATAACATTTTATCTTTCTTTATTTTCATTTATCTTTTTAATCTGAATTACTATATTCTTATATTAATTTTCATAAGTAATTTAATGATATCTAAAATAAAAAAAATGCAATATAGAATCATCATCAGTATTTTTTAGTGTATATTAAAAATATTTATTTAGCCTTTAATTTATTATTTATTTTCATATATACTTGCAACATATATTTTGATTCTTTAAATTTTTATATATTAAATTGATTTATTTTTATAATTTTTTTATTAATATTTATCAACATCGAACATACCCAAACATATTTTTTCGTATTTAATATATTATAATTAAATTTTGAATAATTAAAAACTGCATTAAATATGATTTTTCTGAGATTTTAAATATATCAGTCAGATATTCTTGTTGTTTTTATGAGATTTAATTAACCTATTATTTAGAAGACTATTTAGAATTTTAGATGATAAATTCAAATAATCATTAATTAGTCTTTATGTTATAAATTTAAATTATTTTATATGATTATTTTGGAATGATAGTTTCTCTCTATCATATATATAATTATGATTTTTGAATTTAAATTACATTAAATGATTGAATATTAACATCTTATTTTAATGGATCCTATTTAATGTATTTAAGAAACATTAAAAGTACATAGTTTCTAGAATAATAGCTTCTTATAAATTGTAGACTTTTAATTTGAACATTGAATTCATGTATAAAACAAGTCTTATGAGGTTATTTTTTCATATGTTGGATAGATATTCAGGTAATTAACAAAATATTCTATAATTTTTACTACTTTTAGAGACGTCCTACCACGTTACTCAATGAACTGATACCTATAATTCTCTTTTTATCTTATATTTCATCTCAGTTTTTTGTTTATGCAACAATAATTCTCATCGCTCACATGTTCTCTCATTTTTGGTTTATGATTATCCATTCAAAATAATTCTTTCTCTTTCTTTAGTTTATGAGTGCTAAATTCTAAAATACAGACCATCCTTGATTTGAATACCATAACTTATGTTTTCGGTTATAATTTTTTTGTGACTCCCCATGAAGAAGTTTGGTTTCTTGGTTATAATTATACTAGAAAAATAAGATTGTAATTTGTTCCTGATTCCCCATTAGAAAATAGTTTAGTGCACAATGTATTTTCATATAGTATAGAGGTATAAGAATAGGCTATGTCGGATTTAGACTTAACCACTATAAAAATTCCCTTAGTTCTTTATTTTATTTTCCATGTGTAAATAACATTGTTAATTAACTTTCGCTATATTTTTTTTCTGCTTTTAGTTTTTCATCTTCTCTATTCACACCCACTCTATACAATCTTCCATTATCCTATCTGACAAAACAAAGTCTTATCAATGGTTGACCTTATAATGAATTATTGTTTTAGATGTTTTTTCATTTTACTAATACCATGAATTGGTTTTAAAATTTTTCCTTTTTAAAGATATGTTAGTGCTACTATTTATCATCCAAATATTAACCACCAGGTTTAAAGAAATTATTCATATTGGTTATAGAGTGAGTGCTTCTATTTTATTTTGATATGCATTTCCTAAAATTTACATTCTGCGAGATATAAATTTTATATGACAGTAATGAATGTAAATGAGTCACAGATACTTATGAATGTGCTTAAATTTGATGAAAATTATTATCATTACTAAAAATATATAATTGAGGAATACCTTAGTCAGTAATGCATAGAAAACTGGTCGATGATGGTAAAAGAGTAAAAACTACCTGAAGCTGACCAAGATATTCATACACGAAATCATTTTGGAAAAAGGTTTTGAATTATAAAGAAGTAAATATTATATATTATTCTATTAACATAATTTTGTTTAGATATGATTATTCATGTAATATATCTCATGATGTTGGGAAAATTTTCAAGTTACTTACCTTGTCTTGGAAGGTTTTTTTGAACTAATCATGGAATTCCTTGAACTGAGTACCTATACTCCAGGGTGGGTGAATATGACACTTTGAACCATATGTTCAACTAATTCGTAGGAATTTATATAAGAATGAATTATCTTAGAGAACCATTAGACAATCTAGTACATATTGAATGATTCTTAAGAGTTCTATGAATGAAAAATAATGAAATGATGGTCACCATCAATGGAATAAAGAAAATCAATGAATATAATTTTGATGAATTGACTATATTATTACATCTGTATAAAATGGAATTAAATAAAATATTTTAAGGGGATAATTTCTAAATAAAATGTATAAATTTTAAATATGTAAATTTTTTTAATGTTGACTCTTCTGATTTTGAATTGTAGGATAGTGAAAAATATGATATTTCTCATATCGTGACTTAAGGATAATAATTAATGGGAAAAAAAGATTCAATAAACACTTTAGAAGAATCTATAAAAAGAAAAAAAGAGATAATAAAGGTAGTGTTGATTATAATACCTCATATTTTTCTTTATTGGGTGAATAAGGAAAGGATATATCAATAATGACTTCTTAAAACAAAAGAATAAAGAAAAAAAATGATAAAATTTATTGGAAAAATGTCATAGTTGTACATAAGAATTTGATTTTATTGAAGAATGTGGAGGTGAGTATAATCCATTAACATGTTTTTTATAACTTATCTAAAACAGGTTACAAATTCTTGATTTTATTTTGGCTGTTTTGATTGTGATTATGATTCAAAAAATCTATTTTTTTTACTTAAACGAAGAAATTGAAATATTTAGAATATATATTTTCAAAGATGTTAATTTTTATAATGTTCTTATAGAAAATAATGAATAATTTTTTTAAAAAATAAAGTTATTTTTAAGAGATTTAAAAACAAGGGGATAATGGTTTTTTTCTCTCATTCTAGTGTTTATGGTGATAAGAAATATATTTAAGATTTGAGAGAAATTTTAAAAATAAAAATTATAAGTATTAAGAAATATTTCACCACTTTTATAAAAGGTAGTAAAAACTATAATTAAATTTTGTATTTTAATAAAATAATTAAAAAATATATATTATTTGATATGATTATAGATTTCCTCAAATTTATCAATCTAGTTTTTTGAAAATTGAAAAAATTAACTTCTATTTTTATGTGTTTCAACATGGCATGAAATTACTCTATGTAAATGTTTTTTATATTATATTTAAGCTCAATTTTGGAATTATGATAACTAATACTTCTAAATATATATTATCCAGAGTACATTAGAATACTTTTTAAAATTTATTATGGATACCTAAAATTTGTTTTACTAATATGATTTTTCCTAAAGTAGCTTGGGTACCAAAATTGCCATGTAATTGATTTTTATATAATAAATGCCTTAGATTCCCCAAGAATGAAAAATATTGAAAAAAAATCAATGATCTAGGTATATAAATAGAGATCCATAAAATTATAACACTTATAAAAAATGTGATTGTAGCACTATCAGATTTAGAGATAGTTCCAAATGAAACATAAAAGATTTTGGTAATATTAGTATCTTTATGTATGCATTTATTACTATTGTTTTATATATTAATGGTTTAAAACATAATTTAATCAGAATATATTAACTATGTGATTATTTAATGGAAGTTAAATTTCAAAATGATATGTGTTTGTTTTTTAAGGATGACTCTTTATTATTTTATGTTAATCAAAAGGATAATATTTATATTATTGATTTTATTGAACTAATTGTTCAACATGTAATGTTTTTAGATACTGTATAGAGATAACCTTCATTTGATTCTATTATTTGGTCATGTTAACTTCAATAATATTACATAATCTCTCTAAAAATTATAATGCTCTACACTTACCTATAATGAATAAAGAATATGTTCATGTTTGGGACTCATGTATGAAATGGAAAAAACATAAATCTTCATTCGAACCTATCAATAAGATAATTACTAAAAAACATTTACAATTTTTATATCTAGATTAATTTGGTCCTACATAAATTTATATCCTTATAGGAAATAAATATAATTGAGTTAATATTGATGATTATAATATATTTTTATGGTTTTATTTTCTTCCACATAAAAACGACTGTTTATCTAGATTTACTGTTTTTTAAATTAGTTCAAAATAAAAAAAAATATGATTGTCTCAATTCATAGTGATAATAGAGGTGAATTTTATAATTCTCAATTTTAATTTTTTTAATGTTTTTTTTACAAAAATTTGTTTTCTCCAATAACACCAAAAAAAATTTACTTTAGAAAAAAAATATTCTTCTTATTGAAATTTCCAAAACAGTGTTAAGAGAATATAAATTTCCAAGATATTTTTTATATAAATATATTTTTACTACTTTTTATATATAAAATATAATTATTGTTAGATATCTATTGAAAAATAATACTTATGAACTTTTTAATGGTAAAAATCCTATAGTTGATTATTTTTTATTATTTGGATGTAATATTTTTATTTTTAATTCCATCTATAAATTAGTTAAATTTGATGCTAAAAGTGATGAAGTTATTTTTATTCATTATTATAATAATAGTAAAACATATAGAGTTTAAAATAAAAAAACTATGTTTATTTATTAAAATGTTTACCCTATCTTTAATTAAAATAATTTTTAATTGAATTACAATTCTGATGATTTTGATGATGAGTTTAGATATTGTAATTTTGGTGGAAAAAAAATCAAGATTATAATGAATTAATTGAATGGGAGCATACTCCTCTTAAACCTGAACCAATATCATGGAGGATTCATATAGATCTTAATTTTTATAATTATATTCAAAAAATTGATTTTTATTTTAAAACGATAAAAATATGTTCTATTTTTTTAAAATTGTGATTTTGTTTTTGATTTTGTTCCTAATAATGTTAACAATTTTTTTAATGATTTTAATTATATTGTTTCTATTCATGATTATATCAACAAATTTTAGTAAATTAATTTTTTTATTTAGTTTAACCACCTTTATATAATCATTTTATTGGAATTATATGGATTTTTTTAAATAATGATGGATGAATTCAAACAAGTTTCTATGAATAAATAAGGACTTATTGCTCAAGGTTATATTCAAGAATAATGGTTTGATTTTGATTATTATTTAAAACCAATTTATAGAATTTAATCTATTATAATTTTTTATTATTTTCCAATTTTCTAGATTTTATGTTATTTAATATGGATTTGAATGTAAATTTATAAATGAATTAATTTCTAAACATGTTTTTGCTTCTAAACCCCCTGGTTTTGGTAATGATAAATCTCTTCATAATTTATTTTTAAGTTATAAAAACCATTTTATGGCCTTATGAAGGTACCTCATTTTTGGTATAATAGACTTGCATTATTTTTATTGAAAAATTATTTTCTTAACGATAAATTCAATCTTAATTTATTTATTAAAATGATTTCATATGATATTTTAATTGTTCAATTTTTTTGATGATATTGTTTTTTGATATCCAAATTATTTACCTTGAAAATAATTTTTAGATTCAATATAAATTGTGTTTTATATGATTCTTATGGGATAATTGAATATTTTTACCACATTTAAATTTCATCATAAAATTATGGAATAATTTCAAATCAATCCAAATTAGCTTAATATTTTTTCTAGCATTTTGGTCTTGATTCTTTTAAATGTTTTAAAACTACAATTATTATTAATTTTAAATTATATTCAGGTATATTTTAAAAATATGATGCCCTTAAATTAAATAGAGTTGTTATTGGTTGTTTATTGTATTTAATAAATTCTAGACATCATATATTGTTTAGGGTTAGTGTGTATTCTATATTCCAATTAGATCCTTAGGAATCTCAGTTAAAGGTGTTCCAAAATTTTATTAGGCATGTAAAATGAATTGTTAATTGTGGATTTATTTATTTTAGTAAAAATTAATTTTATTTTATTTATTACACTGACAATAATTTTTGAGTATGTGGTATTAATTGAAAAAGTGCCTTAAGAATGTGTTATTTTCAAGTAGGAATTTTTTTCTTAGAGTTTGAGAAAACAGAAATCTATTTCTTTTTCAACTAATAAAAGTGAGTATATCTCTATTGTATTTTATTACTCTCATAATTTATAGATTAAGAAAAAAAATTAGGAATAATTTCTTTGTAACATAGTTCCTTCATTGTAGTGACTCAGGATATATCTAATAATATTTTTTGAGATAAGAATTGAAACGATGCATGATTACAAGACCAAGAGAGGCTTGATATTGATATAATATAAATATTTAATATATTAATATGATATGTACATAGTTCATAAGGAGTAATTTAATTTTTACTAAATGTGGATTCATATAGAAAATTTGAGACCATTGATTGAGTCTGGAATGTGGGTTTTACCCTAAGAACGACAAAACCTTTGTTGACAATAGGCATTTTGAAACAGTGTTTTCACGAAAAATGTAATTAAACAAATAATATTTTTTATTTATTTTGATATATTTAGATTCATTGACCTAATATCCTCTATTAATAGATTGTTATTCAAAATAATTAGGGCTAGCCACATAACCCTAGGATTGTGAGAGAAGCCGTTGGAGGAGATATTAGTGAACAATAATGTATTAGGGATCATTTTCAAAAACTAAATTCAGGGATCATGCCCATTAAAACAACACAGATTAATTATTCATTATCAATAAATAATAATGTAAGGTAGGGAATTTTATTTTCATGGATTATTTAATTATGTTTTTCCATGATTAACACTAATGAAATCAAATAACATATTGATTTGTAGGAGAACGTGTTCTGGTTTTAGGTTTATTTGATTGGGATTTAAGGAAATTATAATTTTGGTTTATTTTTTTGTTCTTCAATATTCATTTTAACTAAAATGAATCATGTCCAACCTAAGAAATGTCCAGTGGGTTTTATTATTTTTTTGTTCCTAGATTTATTCTATTGTTCTTTTCATTATTCATCATCTATATTTTCTTGGATGATGATTCGACCAATAACTTATATCAGATATTTTTATGACCACTCTTAGGCTAAATAGTTTGATACCATGGGGTCGGGTCATTAAAAAACAAAGTGGTCAAGGTGAGATGATGATGGAATATGATCGAAGGTAGATCAGGATAAGATTGGTGTTTCTTCAGTTTATATTCAGGCACACAGTGAACACACAATACGAAGGTGGTGGTTTTACAATCTGATTGAAGAGAACCATCTGGGGTAGTAATAATAGTGCTTTATATAATCAAGATCTACAGTTATCACAAGAATAGGTGGTTAGAATCACTGTGGGAGCAGCATGAACATACATGTGAAATTATTATAGGATTTCATTAAAATTCATTAAAACATGATATTTAGTCCAAATAACACATTCCATGTTAAACCCGTGTTGTGGCGGTTATGTTTTTAGAGGAGATAAAATATCAAGCACCATGTGATATGTTCACATAGAATATAACCCAGTGTTGGTAGCTTAGAATGTACCATTGAAGGTACATGAGCATGGGAATAGCTCAGTACATAGGTACAAGTAGAATACACATACAAGATTGTGTACTCAAACACATCTAGAGGAGCTGTACATGGTCAAGTACATGGGCATGTCCAGAGTACATGTGCATGACCGGAGGTATGTGTTCATGAGCTGCAGTACAAAAGAATTCCTAGGGTAGTTGTGACACATCATGTAAAATTAGTGCATACCATGTACATTTTCTAGGGTACTGTGATTCCTTACATCTCTTTAGTATAGAACAAGATTATTTTAGTGTGATTCCTTTGTCAATTCGGATATTGGTATAGTATCACATAATGGAATAAGAAAAACCCAATGATCCCCTCTATGGGTTTTTTCTTAGATAGGGTGCGGTGAATATTCCTCTATGACAAGGGTGGGATCCTCAATCATTCCTTCTTCATCCTATGTAGGGTTCTAGGTATCCGTGTGACCACCATGCATAGGGTGTTAATTTCCTATCAAATAGGTTAATCTAGTTGGGTAAGTGGAATCCCCTATTGGTCCTAGGAGTGATCCTTTATCTTTGTATTGATAATGGAATAGTTCTAGTGAGATCTTATTTTTAAATACCCTATGATAATGAATCATAAGATGAGTACCATTAGTTATAGAATGGATCATGTATTGAATTCTTCTAGATGATCATTACCTTGAAGCATCATGAAAAATCTAGTGAGGGTTTTTTATACCTCTTTCAGTATTGGAGTCTTTAATGAGTATATATGGGTTTTCAATTATCTTTATGTATTATATTTATATTTTTTTACTTGTTCATTGATGAGATGAATACTTTTGATGTTTTGTGTTTAGTGATTTTGGGGTGTCCTTATGGTTATTGTTATACACACACATGCATTGGATCTTCTTGAACATTTCAGGTCTTATATAGATGACCTGAATTTTGATGGTGTCATATAAAGATTATATGTATGAAAAGAATACTTTTGGAAAAGATTGATTAATATTATCATGAGTGGTACATTTTTTAATTTTCCACTACATTTTAGAAGGATGGAATTTATTTCCTGGATTTAGTGGGATTGTATTAGTTGTTATGGTTTCCAATAATTGAAATAAGTTTATTGTGGGATATAGATGTATAAATTCATTTAGTATCTTTTTTACCTTTCTTGCAGTATTGTATGGGATTGTAGAAATGTGTGTGTACAAATACATTAGGCTATGAAATCCCATGTGTGTGATATGTGTTCATAGTGTTGGAATCCATCCCCTAGCGTATAATAGGCGATATTTGGGTTGTCACCCTCACCATACCAACGGGCCTGAGATCCCCAATGGGTTGGGTCATGATATAGTGTAATCATAAGAATATGTTCTTCCATAGGACAAAGGTTTGAACATTGTCTTACTATATCGTTTGGATTGGGATTTATGGAAACCATGTTAAAGCGTTTTGAGTTTAGATTTTATTCCATGTTATATAGTGTTGGTTTGGTGTATGACATATCAATTAGAAAGGACTCTGATAACCTTATAATTGTCTTTAAACTTGTAGGTCCTCATTTGATGGGAAACATTGGTATATACATTATATTGAAATGGGTTGTGGCTTCCATGCCATTTTTTGAGTTACCTCCCCATGTATTCCAACTAATTGTGGTGTTTCTTGTTTATTTTAGAATTAATCCTTGAAAGTTTATATCCATCATTATATACAATGATCATAAGTATTATCCACTGAGTGACGAGGATTTAGTACATGGTATAGTGTAGGAGGTGGTACCTCTGGGCTTTTTCCAGTTCTACCACCTCCCATAGAGTAGAAATTTTCACCATAAGTACTAGACAAGGATGTTTATAGGATGGGAATACTCCAAGAGTTTTAGTGGCAATAACCTCCCGGGTTTTTGTGATAGTTAGATCCCCATGAAGATAAGGAATGGATAGAGTTAGTCACCTGATTATTTTGTATAATGAGGAAACCTAAAGAATAGAATGTGTTCATAATACTATTTCTTATTCAAGGATTATCTTGGAGATGCATGAGCCTTGTGATCCAGTCACATGACAAAAAAATCTCTCTTAGTTATATTTAAATCATGTCTTTAAGAAAGATTTCTATCTGGACATGTTACGATCTTTGTGTATTTTTGATCTTATAAATTTTTTGGAGGGAAGTATGACCATGGAATAATATTTAGTGAGTTTCAATAACCTCTCATGATACTCTATATATATGATTCAATATCAATTTTTAAAAACCTAGATCTTCAAGAAAGTCTTATGATGATATTTTAGGGTTTAAATGACATCTCATTGAATTCCCATCTATGATGGAGTGCTAAAGCACGCCATAGTTGTGGAGAGATTTTTGGGAAATCAGACACTGAAATCTAATGTTGGTAGTAGGTATGTTGGAGTTGAGACCGTCGTAGATGGTATCCAATGGTAGAAAACGTGATCTGAACATGCGATATACTTTAGGAGGTCATACTTGGATAGAGAGTATATAGTTTAAGACTCTTAGGATGTTTCTAGTCGACCAACAGATAGATAATGATCATCTTACTACATTCATGAAAGTATATCTACGGATTTTTTGATGTACTTTATAGTTGATAAGCAGAATATTGATGAACTACCCAAAAAGTGAAAGTGGCGGGCGTATGGAGGATTTCTAGATGAAAAATGTGGAAGGGTAGTAGAGAGAGTAGTAGGAGGATGAATAAAGTTTAACATATTTCTGCCATGGCCCCCAGGTGATCCATACCAGGGACATGGAGTTAGTGGTCAGGGATGAGGATAGATACAGTAAGTTGATTCCTATAACAATGAGTCTCTTAGGATGATTAGATGTAAGATCTTTGTATTCTCTAATTTAGGTACAATATTGATAAACACATGTGTGAGCCACTACTTTCTATCAACTTCTCTAGTATGTTACATAGATATTTTGGAAGATCATTTGGATCGAACCTTATGCTCGTAGACACATATCATAGGTTACTTAGTGATCACACGCTTCAGAAGATAGTGTGAACTGGCCCCTTGAGTTGAGATCTTTTTATGAGATATGTTTGTAGCAGTGATGATGCCTTAGGACGACATCTTATGTATGTGTTATGAGTGTATTGTATCAATAATACTCTATAATTTATCTTGATTTTTATTATCACAAATACACTTATTTTTTTAATAATAATTTTACATTAATTATATTTTAGGGAATTAATATTCATTATAATGTTTATTATGAAATTATTTTCAAGACTTTAAATCATAAGGAGTATATATTAATATGTTTTAGACCTGTATTTTATAATTTTGTAAACACATTTCATACCATATGTGGATAAGCATAATGTAAGGAATAAAACCTATTCTTTGTACAATGTGTATAGATCATTAACTATACGTTTGTTTTCAACATTATGCAAGAAGAAGAAAGTATGGTATCTCAACCCTATATTCAAAATATTACCTATTTTTAATCAACCCTACATTATTAAGAAATTTATTTAATGAACCTTACGTATTAAAGGAACTATAAGTTTGTTAATAGAATAAAGTATAGTTAAAGAGCCCCACATAAGTAATGAACCGTATGATTGAGTCACAAAAGTATGGACCATTAACCTTACTTTTATAATCTTCCTTATTTTGTCTACCATATGTTCAGAGAATGAATGCTACGTATTTGAACCCTATGTTATTTATTTTTTTTAATTTTGTGAAGGAACCCTATGTTTTACATTTCAATGTGAGAGATTTAAATATGAGATATTTTACATGATTTCTACAACAGTCATGATGGTACTACAGGATATTTAAAGATTATTTTCAACCGATTTAAATCTCGTTATATTTGATTCAAAGAACAATATTCAATAGAAACTCTTACTCTTATTATTAATAAAATTTAAGAAACCCCCATTTTTTTAATTCAAATATATATATGTTTTATCAGGAACCTTTTCTGGGTCTAGAATTCCGTAGAATGATATTTTATTTATATATTATAGCATTTTATCTTTTTTGTTATACACATGGGATTTTTGAAATGGGAATATTTTTGTATATAAAATTATACTCTATTGAAAATATTTTTACAATGCTACAGAAAATGAACAACTCTGAAAGGGGACTACACTTCAGACACATACTTGTTCTATCTCATTGTTATGTAAGCTTCCTGCTGCTCTGTTTTGTTGTTGTTTTTAATTGATGATCGTTGTGAAACTAAGGTTGCTTCAGACTCCTTCTCTCTTGAAGAATATTTTTAATAAATAATAAGATCCATTTATTATCATTTTTTTCATCATAAATTGTAAAGATAAACATGTTATAAACAAATCAAATTCATTTGATTTATTAGAGTTTCAACTGCTTATACACAGTTGTGGTGGAGTATCATATTATTGATCTAAGATATGGATTTTTTGTTCTCTATTATATAACTAGAATAATTTGTTATTTGTTTTGATTGTAAAAGTTTCAACAACCTTCACTCTGTTGTGTAATTTTAGTCTTATGACAATAGGACCCTTCTACTAAAATTTACTAAGCGCATAGAGAGTGTGATTTATAGAGTGGACTGGGGGATTTTTGTTCTCTAAACCACTATAAAAAATTTTGATCTTTATTTCTACTTATCCAATACATATTTTCATACAAAAGAAAAACACTACATGTCTATATAAATCACAGTGGGTGTCAAATCCATAATTGTGGATGATTTTTGAAAAGACTCAATTCACCACCCTCTTATGTTACATTATATATTTCAACAATAAAATTGGTATCATAGGTTACCTTTTGGATAAATCTATAGAAATATAAAAGTATAAAGTTTATACAAATATGGTAATTACTGATCTGAGAGGAGGAATGTCAATGATACATGATCTATATTTTAATGGTGAAAATTATGGATGATGAAAATATCCAAAGATTATTTATATAAAAAAATTTGGATTCGTAGTCTAATAAAATATTATTACTCCATATTAAATTTATGAGATACCAAAAAGATGAGATTCTACAGGAGACTCCATGTATGATATCAATTATAAATCAATGAATGATTATATTTTTTGTCTTGGACTAGATGAATTCAATCGTGTATCACAATACCCAACTGCATATGAGATGTGAAAAAATATTTCAATTTCTTTTGATGGAACAAATAATGTCAGACAGATAAGATATGCTACAGCTAAGCTAAATTTCGACAAATTTAAAACTTTTGATGGTGAAATCATCACATAGTTGAATGGAATGTGTATAGAAATTTTCTAGAAAATTATTGCCTTAAGAAAACCCATCAAACAATATAATCAAGATTTTAATGTACTTATAGTACTACCTTCTAAAAAGAAAAGAATATCTATTGCCATTCTCCAGTCATCACCTATAAAGTATTTGACAATGAAAGAACTAATTGGGACACTGATGATGTATAAAGTAGAAGTACAGGCTGAAGCTGAAGATCACAAGATTATTGTAATGAAACAAAATACTTATCTCAAAGTGACATCTTATAATCATAGAAAATGATCAAATAAAGATGTCAAAGAGTAGAAAAATTTATATTCATCTGACTCTGAAATGTAACTAGCTCAACTAGCCATAAATTTTGGTAAATTTTACAAGAATAAAATAGGTTTGCAAAAATACATTTAGAAGAATGAAAAAGAACCAAGATAAGTTCAATGTCATGAATGAAAAAAATTGGGTTATATTAGACCATATTGTCCTCAATTGAATGATGAATGGAAAAGTATGGAAAAAATATATTATAAAAATGATGATTATGAGAAAAAAGGAAAAAGAGTAATGAATTCCCCATGGAGTGTATATGAAGACTCCAATAGTCCTTCAATGTATGATTCAAAGATGGAATAATAAAATATAAAGGCCAACAGGTGGTTTATATCCATGGATAAATATGAAAAGGTACAAACATATTGTTCTTCTAATTTTGTTAATAGTAGTTTCTAAAATGATAAACTATATTCCTACTATTCAATTTTAAAATAAAAATATGATTCTTTTCTAAAGAAGAAAAATTCCTTAAAAAATAAACATAATTTTGTATTAAGTGAAAGTGACATAATTAAAGCAACATCAAGAGTTGATTGAAAAATTCAAATCATCTACTATAAACTTTGTTGATCTTGAAAAAAGGATAAAAATATTATAGGATGAAGTATAATCCTATAATATTTCATAACTATTTTTTACTAATTGAAAAAATATCATAAATGAGATTCTTGGAAATAATGATTTAAAAAAGGGTAATATTTGGAATAAGAAGTAAAGGTAAAAAATCTAAATTATATAAAATTTAATTTCTCCCAAATTCAAAAAATGTTATCTGTTATTACAGTGGAACAAAACTCCATGTGACTAATAATTGTTATTTTAGAAATCCACATGTTGGTGATATTAAAGGATATTTTATTCCTAATAATTTTTTTGAAGCAAGTGATATGATTTATAAAATAATAAATTAGATCTTGGCTCCTATATCACTTATGAAAAAAACCGATGGACCTAAGAATATATGGGTACCAAAACAAATATTTTTTTAAATTGATTTTTCATGTAACGACTCGTGGGAATGAAAATAGTATTTTGTATATGGAAAATGACTGTTCGAGACATATGAGTGCATATCCATTAAACTTTTATACACTGACTCAAATGGATGTATGTCTTGTCACTTTTGGTGACAATGATAAAAGAAAAATAGTTGGAGTTCGAACTGTTAGAGATCTGAAGTCCATCTCAATCAACAAAGTATTATATGAGAAAGGGATAAATCACAATCTGATAATTATTTCTCAGATTTGTGATGATGGTTATTATATTGATTTTTCTAACAATTATTTACGGGTTTTAAAATATAAACTAATTAAATTTAGAGAACCAAGAACCGAGAATTTTTATACTATGGACTTAAATTCCTTGTGTAAACAAAAAGGTGAATTTTTTAAATCCTAAGACAAATGAGTCATGGATTTGGAATAGAGGACTTGGTCATTGTAATATCTAAGTTTTATATAAATTATCTAAGAAACATTTAGTTTTTTATTTTCCTAGTTTTAAATTTGATAATGATAGATTATGTGATGCATTCTAAATTGGAAAAGAAGAAAAAATATTCTTTCAAATAGATTAACAAAATTTCTTCCTCAAAGCCATTAGAACGTATTCCTATAGAACTGTTTAGACCATCCAAAGTAGAAATCTTGTTTGGAAAATTATATATCTATGTTTTTAGTTTATGATTATTCTAGATTTACCTGGGATTATTTTCTAAAAATCAAAATTTAAGTTTTCACTATCATTGAATGTTTTAATAATATTTTTCAAAATAAAAAAGACTTTAAAATATTTTTATCGAAAAGTGATCATGGTGGTGAATTTGATAATAAAAAATTCAATTATTTTTTCTCAAATATGGGTATTAAACACACCTTCTCAGCACCAAAAACACCTAAAGTAAATGGAATTTTTTAAAGAATGAGTGGAACTATTCAAAAATGGCAAGGAATATAATGAAAGAATACAGTATTCCTAATTATATTTGGTCAAAATCTATAAGCACAGCCTACTAAATCTTGAATAGAGTTTTAAATCAGCCTATTTTCAAAAATATAACGTATGAACATTAGAATAACAGAAAACCTATAGTAATGTACTTCAATGTTTTTGGATTCAAGGTGTATATTTTGAAGACCAAGGATAATCTTGGTATGTTTGATCCAAAATATGATGAAAGAATATTTTTAGGATATTATTCTACTTCAAAATACTATAGGGAATTTAATAAATACTAAATGATTGTTGAATAATCATTTCATATGATGTTTGATGAAACTGGCCATTTTATTAAAGGAGATTTCAAACTGATGAAGTTACTAGTTTTTTTGAAAACATGAGAATTGATACCGTTTAAAATGATTATGAAAATGATATTAATAAAATTCAGTCCAGTTCAAAAGATTATGATACTGAAGAACCTTAAAGTTTTCTAACTAGATAATTTAGAACCATAAATAACTATCCATTACAAAATGTTATAGGATATCTAGAAATATAAATTAGAAACAGAAGAAATGTATGAAACCTATAATAATTATCTACCTTTCTATCCCAGTAAGAACCTAAGACTATAGATGAAAACTTAGATGATGAGAGATGAATGTTATCTATGCAAGAAGCGATAAATAAATTTAATAGGAATGAAGTTTGGGATCTAATAGGGAGACCATCAAATTATCTAATTAGTGGAACCATGTGGGTTTTTAGAAACAAATAGGATAATCAAGGGATCATTTATAGAAATAAATATAGATTAGTAGCCAATGGTTATAATCAATAAGAAGGAATAGATTTTTATGAAACCTTTTCACCTATAGATATATTATAATCTATAATAATCCTTTTATATTTTGTATCTCATATGAATTTAAAATTATATCATATGGATTTTAAATCTACCTTTTGACATGGTTAATTAATGGTGTATGTTTATATCGAACAACCTTCTTGTTTTGAAAATCCCCTTAAACCAAATTCTATTTTTAAACTTACTAAATCTTTCTATGGACTTAATAAATCACCTGGAGGTTGGTACGAAATAATAAGTTCTTTTCTTTTTAAAAATGGATTTACTATTGGTTTGGAAGTCCCAATGCCTTTACGAAAAGAGTTTTTTCAAATATTTTATTAGTTCAAATATATGTTGATAATGTTATTTTTGGTTCTACTAAAAAAACATTCATTATGATTTTTCAAAATTAATGTAGAATGAATTTTAAATGAGTATGATGGGAGTTCTGAATTTATTTTTAGGATTTTAAATTTATCCAAAAAAATTTAGAAATTTTTTAAATCCATGTAAATATATTATTCATTTATTGGAAATGTTTGTACTTGAAAACAACTAGACATATACAATTTCCATGTGTACCAATATAAACATGAATTGGATGAATCTAGAAAAAAATTAGACAAAAAGTTATATAGAGGTATGATTGGAAGTTTTTTATATCTTACAAATAGTAGGGAAGAAATTATGTATTATGTATATTTATGTGCTATATTTTAATAAAATATAAAATAATCCCATCTCACTTATGTTAAAACAATTGTTATATATTTAAAATGAACTATTTTCTAATATTTAATTTTCCCCCAAATCATCTAATTTTAATTTAATCTCATATTCATATGCTGATTTTGGAGGTTGTGGGTTGGATAGAAAAAGTACCTTAGGAACCTGTAACTTTTTAGGGAAATCCTTAGTATCATGTTCTAGTAATAAAAACACTCAGTTTTCCTATCAACAGCTGAGAAAAAATATGTATCTAATGGTAGTTGTTGTGCACAAGTATTGTGGATGACAAACACTCTACTGGACTTTGCATTAAATTTTAATAGTATACCTATTTTATGTGATAATAGTAGTGATATAAATATTTTAAAAAATCCTGTAAGTTATTCCAAGATTAAGAACATTGATATAAGGCATCATTTTCTTAGTGATCCTATTCTTAAAAAGGATATATCTTTATAATTTGTTAATACTAAATAGCAATTAGCTGATTTTTTTCACTAAACCACTTCCCATGACTTGTTTTTATTTTATTAAGGAGGATTTGGGTTTATTTAATTTAAAATAAGTAATTTTTAATTTATTTAATTTCAATGAATATTTATTTCTAATAAAATTTGATCACTTTTTATATTAATCTTGATATTTATTTGTTTAAAGATTTTAGTTTTTAGTCATGTGTTTTCAAAAATGTAATAATTACCCTACATAATGGGAAGGAGAAACAAGGATACGTCACTATCTATCTAAAACCTTTTATCATAACTTTCCCCTTTGTTTTTCAAACCGTTTTTCCTACCCAAACCTTTGTCTACCATAGAAACCCTAGAATCTGAAAACCTTTAAGCATCAGATTCTCAGAAATGGTGGAGACTAAGCGAACCAATGAAGGAGAATCCAGTGACCTGTACCGTCAAAATTTTACATCAAGAATGATTCTTCAAGTAAAGGTTATAGATTTCAATTGGTTTTATGAGATGAATTTCCTTACTAATAAAGCATTATAATTTTAAGGTTTTTAATTTTTATTCAATGAGCAGAATACAGATTTTGATTATAAGGTAAAACTGAAGAATTTATATAGTATTTTACTATTCATTTTTTGGTGAAATATAAGATACTGTATATGTGAAAATAGAAGACAAGGAATTTTCAATTTCGTCTGTAGAAATATCTCAACTTTTAAAATGAACTCAGGAAGTTTTATTTCATTTTCACCTTTGATCTATTGGAAATAATGATTATAAGATTGCTAATATTATTTATATTCTATTTATATTGAAAAATATAAGGAAAATGTTTATTAAGGATCTTGTGGTATATCAGAAAGTGATTGTTATGTTTATTAAAATAGTAATTTCCCCAAGAGTAGCTGAAATGGATAAAATTTGGTAACCTGATATATACATCATGTTTTGTTCATTAGTGACATAAAGACAAATTTCCCAAGATATGTGTTGAGATATTTGAATTATTGTTTCCAAGAAGAATATCAAATGTCAATTTTTCCCTATGGAATAATACTCTCTTTAATTATGTTTAGAAATAACTTGATTCAATTATTTGATGGAAGAGTGAAGTGTCATCATAGTAATATCTTAAATGTTGGTAAACTAAGGGATTGTGGTTTTTATTGGAGTATTGTGAATGGAAATCTTATGCCTATGGGTGTAGATGGAGAACATAGTTCTGGATCATTTCCTCAGTGGGTGAAAAGTGCTACAAGAAATGAAGTAATTGAGGAATCTTGAATTGAAGGTGTCTCTAAGTCTGCTAAAATAAAATTATGATTTTATGGTGCATAAAACCAAGAAGAGGAATAAGAATAATAATAATAGGTTAATGAGGATCTTGTTATAAAACCAAAGAACAGAGAAACACCTCCACCTAAGAAGACGATGTTAGGATCAGAAAAAACTACCCATTCTGTTCATTTTTAAGAACTAGTACATGAAGAGGATCAAAAAGATTAAAGTCAGCTTTAGGAGCTTCCTGATATTTATCAAAAAGATGATTAGGTTTGAGATGAATTTTTTATAGAAGAGGCTTCTTAAAAAGAAAAATAAGTGTAAAGATCAGCAAATGAGGTCACTAATCTTGTTGATAATCATGATATACCAGCCTTTGATCAGTCGTCTGAGAAACTTGGATCGATCTTTGGATAAAAGATAGAAGTACTTGATAATGTTTCATGATCAACAAAAAATTATATTAAGAACTATGATACTAATCCCTTATCCATTATGGTTGTTGATAATTCCAAGAATCCAGACGAAGGGACCTCTGATTATTTGAAAAATCTAATTTAGGAACTTGTGATTAAGTTCAACGAGGTTCAAGAGAATAATTATATTCTAAAATTGGAGTTAGAAGCCTCAAGAAATTTATTTGATGATTTGTCAAATTCGTCAGCCCCAAGGATAGATTTTGAGTCTGTTCTCACTCAGATTCAAGAAATTATAAGCATTCTATTTCAAGGAAACATTTTGAAGATTTTAATATAGAGATACAAGATCATATTGAAATAATTAAATCATAATTTGTTTCCAAAACAGATTTTCCAGACCTAATATGGTATTTGGGAACCCAGTTTGAGTCAATGATGGGAATTGTTACTCAAGTTAATGCTTCTACCTCTTCTCCTTCAACCTCACTAGATCTGATTAGAATATTTAACGTAATTACATATGGCATGGCTGATATGGATGACAGTTTTCAAAATCTTCACTATAATAGTTCCCCTTTGTTAGTCTTGTTGGACAACCAAAGATTTCTAATTGAGAAAATAACCTCAAGTGAACTAGGTAAGCATCTTCTACACAACTAGTTAAGTGATAAATTATTTTATTTTATGTAGAAAGATTAGATTCTTTTATTTTTAAAGGTAAATTTCTTGGAAAATCTGCATTTGAGCTAGGATTACATATTTCTGATACGGAATTTGGGTGATAATCTTTCCAAAGACTACAAGTGCAGATGGAATAACTCAAATAGGGTTTTCAAGATGTTTAGGACCGTACAGAACCTAAACCGGAAATAAATCCTAACTAAACCCTTTTGCCTTATACCAGATTGATTGACTAACCTGATTCCCATTAGCAAATAGTCTACTGTATTTTTACAGTTCTTCTTAATAAAATTTCGTTATTTTTATTTTTGGTCCTTATTTGATATCCTTTTATGTTTATCAAAATCAATAGAAACAATTTCTTGTTTATCTGAATTGTACATTATAATATTCATTAACTATTCTATGAAAAATTAAAAGATTTTAAATTCTTTTCAATACTTTATTTTTGATATCACAAAAGGGGGAGAAATTGGATGAACCAAACATTTCAAATTTACCAATATAATACTATTAAATAGAAATTATAAATATGTTTACAAAATTTTATATTATGTTTAAAAAATTATGGGTTTTATGATAATTAATAATGGGGTGACTATTGGGCATGTATAGTCTCAACAATACTATATAATTTATTATTAGTTTGATGCTAAAAAATACCTTTGTATGTTTTACTAATTATTTTACATTAATTATATTTCAAGGAATTAATATTCATTATACTATTTATTAAGAAATTATTTTTAATATTTTAAATCATAAGTAATACTTATTAAAGTGTGCATGATACGTATATAAGCATTTTGGAAACACTGTCCATACCCTACGTGGATAAGAATAACGGAAGGAATAAACCCTATGCTTTGTAAAGTGCGTATGGATCATGAACCATATGTTTGTATTCAACATTACACTATAAAAAAAAGTATGTTAGCTCAACCCCATGTTAAAAACATTTTGTATGGTTAATCAACCATACGTTATCTGCAAAGTATGGTTAACGAACCTTATATTTCAATGGAACCTTTTGTTTTCCATGAAAATAAATTATGGTTAATGTACTATATGTAAGTAATTAAAATTACATTTGATTCATAAATTTATGGATCACCAACCTTACTTTTATGAGCATCCTTATGTTTTCAACACTACATTTGGAGAATGAATGCTACATATTTGAACCCTATTTTTTTATTTTTTTTATTTTTGTGAAGGAACCCTACATTTGACTTTTCAATATCAGAGATTTAAATCCATGATATTTTGTATGATTTCTACAATGGTCTTGATGGTATTATAGGCTATTTCAAAGCTAATTTTTAACTTATTTGAAGATTGTTATATTTTATTCAAATAACCGTACTCAATTGAGATTTATAATCTTATTATTAATGGAATTTATGACTACCTTATTTTATTTTGATTAAAATATCTATGTTTTATCAAGCATCTTTTGTGGATCTGGAAGTATGAAGCAGGATATTATCTTTATATATTCTATCATTGTATCGTTTTTGATATAGAAATGGGATTTTTTCAAGGTACATATATTTATATATAAAATCATGCTTTAGTGAAATTATTTTTATTACGCTATAGAAAATGAACAACTCTGAAATAAGACTACACTTTGGAGATATACTTTTTCTATCTCATCATTCTATAAACTTGCTACTGGTCTATTTTGTTTTTATTTTTTGAATTGAATATCTTTGTGTGATTGGGATTGCCTCAAACTTGTTCTATCATGAATACTGTTATTTTTATATAATAAGATCCATTTATTGTCAATTTCTACTACGGGGATTGTAAAGATCAACCTGTTATCAAAAAATCAAATTATTTTTGATTTATTGGAGTTTAAACTTCTTGTACTCAGTTGTGGTGAAGTATCAGCTTCTCGATCTAAGATGTGGATGTTCAGTTCTCGGTTATAAAACTATAAAAAAATTATTTTTATTTATTGTAAATGTGTGAATTTTCTTTCACTCTATTGTGTAATTTCGATCTTCTAATAAGAGGACCATTATTGTAAAATTTACCAAGCTTGTAGAGAGAGTGATTAGTAGAGTGGACTTGGGAATCTTTGTGCCCCGAACCACAATAAAAATCTATGTTCTTTAGTTCTATTTATTAGATGTGTATTTTCATATAGAATAAAAACACTAAATATCCATATAAATCATAGTGGGCTTCAAAATCCCAAATCATGGAAGAGTTTTGAAAATACACAATTCACCCCCCCCCCCCTTGTGTTACTTTGTATATTCCGATAAAACAGTATGGACTAGACATCTATAGTTCATGCCAAAGTTGACTATCATAGAATGATAATGTGTTGTTTTGGTAGTTGATGATTTAACTTTTTATGCATGGGTGAGAAGGAAACACAAGAAGATTATGATGACCTCATGTGTACGAGTATACAATCAATTACTCATGAGTTAGCTAGTATCACACTTTGGGAAGTGGATGCTATGGGATTTCAGATTAATACAGTGTCATCAATGTATGTGGACATATTTCCAAGGGATGTTCTAGGTATACCTCCCCCATGGGAGATAGACTTCAGAATAGTCTTATACCATAGGACATCTATGGTATTTTTTCTACTATATAGGGTGGATCTTGTGGGGCTTTGAGAACTGATGGTGTGGTTGGAGACCTTATGGAGGAAGTTCTTTGTAAAACTTAGTGTTTCAACCTAGAACTCCCTAATTTTTTCACCAAGGAGGAATATGGGGGATCGAGGTTATGTATGGATTATGAGTGAATCAACTACGGGATTATGAAGAATAAATATCCACTATCGAGGATCGATGACCTCTTCGATCAGTTGAGAGTGGCGAGGTGGTTGTCAATGATTGACCTCATATCAGGATGTCACCAACTTCGAGAATGGGATGTGGATATACCCAAGATGAAATTGTGATGATTCTATAGTCATTATTAGTACTTGGTGATTCCTTTTAGCATGAAAAAATCGACATTAGGGTTCATGGGACTCATGAACTATATCATTCATCCTTTCATAGACTATTATATGGATGTATTCAATAATGACATTCTAGTGCACTCAATGATTGAGGAGGATCACATGGGGAAATTGGGAATGGTCTTAGAAATACTCTAAGATAACAAGATTTATTTTAATCTCTTGATGTGGCAATTCTGGATTTTTGTGGTCCACCTTATGGGACATTTTGCCTTATCCAAGGGTATAGTAGTGAACCTGGTGAAGGTTAAGGAGGTTCTATCTTGAGAATCACCAAAGAGAATGATGAATGTGTAAATTATTTTCATTATTGATTTTTCTAGGATATTAACACACTTTATTTTTTTGATCCAAAAGGGGAATCATTTCATGTTGGTAAAGTGGTTCCATTAGGCTTTTTAAGTGTTTCGGAAAAGGTTTTTGAGTACGCCCATATTGAGATTTTCATATAAGGGTGTTTATTTCATAGTTTTTTTTGTGATTTCTCAGGGACTAGAAAAAAAAATTTACATAGAGGTAGTTAGTTATTTCTTATGGCTCTTAATACTTTATACCACATGAGAAGAACTACGTGACCCACAATATGGAACTTACAAAGGTAGTCTTCTCCAAATAGATGTGGACACACTACCTTATGGGTGAGTGGTTTATTGTTTACTCTAACCATAAGAGTATCAGGTATATCTTCTATTTTAATGATATTAATTTGATATAGAGGTTATGGATAATGTTACTCCAAGAATATAACTTTATGTTAGTATATACTCCTATGAAAGGGAATATAATAATAGATGTTATCAGCTGGAGGTATTCTTCATGTTTATTGAATGATGATTTGAAGAATTTAGCCTCATTAAGGTTTTCTCTAGTGGATGAGCATGTTTTAACATACCTACATTTTTTGGTGTTTTCCCCACCATTAATACATCATGTTTGGGAGTCTTAACATGGAGATATTGATTGTGAGACCTTACATACTCATATATCTGATGGATGTGCTCCTAAAAGATTTTATGAAGGTGGGAAGCATGTCATCCTTTTTAGATGATAAAAGATGGTACCATTGAAATTTTTTTAGGATGTTATGAGGGGTTTTCAGACATCTAACAGGGTGGAATATCCCTGAGTGGCGAGGATTTACCAGAACCTTCAACATCAATTTTGGTGGACAAGCATAATGAAGTGTGTAGAATACATTTTCTCTTGATTCCTCACTTGTCTATAGGTACAGGCTGAGAACTAGGTTCCATTTATTTTAGCTTAACCCCTTTAGGTTCCTTAGTGGAAGTGGGATGGTATATCTTTAGAATTTTTGATGGGTTTACCACATAGGTCTAAAGGACACAATTCCATTTGGGTGATCATAGAGAAACTCACCAAGTTGGTGCACTTCCTTGATATCTTAGAGAAGATTTTAGTATAGATATTGAGTTATCATTACACTCCAAAAATATACAGTTTAATGTAGTTTCATATATGATCATTTAAGACCATTTTACTTACTTCAATTCTTGATTATAGAGTAGATTGCAAGAGCCCATTGGGACTCAATTTCATTTGATCATGACTTTTCACCCCACAAATTGATGTCCATACTGAGCGGACCATTCAGGTTCTATTGGACATATTGTGTGATTTTGTCTTATTATTTAGGTGGTGTTAGATAGATCACATACACTTAGTGGAGTTTTCATAAAAAACAACTACAATTCTAACATTAATATGGAACTATTCAAGTCCTTATATTGGAGAATTTATAGGTCACCACCATGTTGGACTAATAAAGGGCAGTTTTTACTAATGGTCCCATAGTAGGTGTGATATATGATAGTGAAGGTGGATATCATATTGGAGTTAATGAAGGTAATACATATCCATTATAAATCTTATACGAACCAATGACATAGGCCTTCGAATTTCGAGGAGGGACACCATATGTTCCTACGGGTATCACCTTAATATGGTTTGCAGAGATTTTGAAGGGGTGGTATGTTATGTTTGAGAATAATTGAACCTTTATAAATGCTATGTAGGGTCAGTGAGGTGGTTTACCTATTGTCCATTCCACCGTATTTAGGTTGGATACATGATGTTTTCCACATGTAACAACTATGGAGGAAAATGGATGAATCATCACATGTTATCAACTAATGAGATATGGGAATCAAGGATAAAGATACATTTATGGAGTACCCCATGGAGATCAGTGGTTTGAAGGAGAAGATACTCCATGGGAGATCTATTTTTTAGTGTGTGTCCTATGGCATCTTGGGAATCATCATGATAGCACCTAGGAGTGGGAGACCCAAATCTGAGCATAGTACCTATATTATAACAACCCAAGATTTTATGAAATATATATATTTTCAAATATATTCAATATTTTTGATATTTTACATTACACACAACAACAAAAGATTTATGACATGCTACACTATTTTTTTTCATTTTGTTAAACACAATTCCAAATTTAGTTTGCGTTATACATAGCCCTAAGTTTAACAAAATGTTATATACAATTAAAATATTGTTATTTAATATGATAGTTATCACTTAGAATTCAGAATGGTGGGTATGAACATGATTAACTGAATTTTGAAAATATGGTTTATACAAGTATTTATAATAAATTCTTTTGTCTCTAATTAATTTTAAATTAAGAATAAAAACTATTTGAAAATAATGGAAATCTTTTTTTAGAGAACAATTTTTAACGAAAATAAATGTGTTCTACGATAATAAAATAAAAAAAACTTTTGGTGAATGATTTTAATAAAAAAAATTGATCATATATTCAATTAATTATTTAACATTCATTTTATCTATTTTATAAAAAAATAGATAATTATAAATCAAATTTTATGCTTAATCCCATTATTTTTCTAAAAATCGGTTTTGTGTCCTTTTTATCTTGTACTTATTTTAAAACAAATATTTGATACTTAAAATATAATAATGTAAAAATAAAATTCATTTTTTAAATATTCATATCAAAATTATAATATGGTTAATTATTTTATTTTTTTTAAAAGTTTTATTTTTTGATGAATAGTGGACAATAAAGATTTTTAATTAAAACAATATTTTTGTTTTAATAATTTCTAATGTTAAATGATATATTGAATTTATTTAAAAGTAAAATTAGTTCAATTATATGTCAATTAATCCAAAAAATTTCATTAGGTTAATTTTTATATGGAATTTAGATATAAAAAACATTATAAACTTTTGAAAATTTTTTCTTTAAAAACCCACTTTCTCATCGTGTCTGTGGGATTAATGGTAAATTAAATTTCGACATATTTGTGAATTGAAATTATTAAAATTGATTCCATATTTGGATAAATAATAATTTATAATTTATAACAATTTCAACATAAATTTTTACCAATATGAATAGTGAAAATAGTAAAAATTATTTACAACTGTTGAAGTAAATACCGATTTACCAGGGGGTTAAACTAACTAGATAAGTGATAAAATTTCCTAAAAACATTTTCAAAGATCATTTTTTTCATACTATATTCCTGAATATTTTTTAAATAATGAACTATTCAAGAGTATTTTTTATGATAAAAACATGGGTATGATTAAATATTTTCAAAAAATTACAAGGGTGCCACTCTGCTCACTTATAAAAGGCCACCCCCTATCCTTTATTCCTCACAGAGTAAAACCATTTTGGATCAGAAAATACCTAATCCAATAACTTTGCACATTTCCCCCTCTTATCCTATAAGAATTAGTTTCAATATAAATCCATTAAAGGAAGGATTTTGGTGCAAATCTAAGGAGCATACTCGATGAAGAGGTAAGAGTCATCAACAAGTGTTTTTTGTTTCATTTAATACTCCACCTCCTCCAATTATTATTATTCCATTAGGATATGATAATATAAGTATCATAAATATAAATTGTTTTTATTATAATGGAATTAATTAAAAGAACCTCCACATCATTCAAATGGTTCATGAGTTTATTGTTCTTATGTACGACAAACTATCGCCATGCAAACTGATATCATTTGTTTATCCATTACCAACTCTCAAGGATGTGAATAATGATTAAATAATTGTATATATATAATATATATTATATTTATGATGTTATTATGATTTTATAATTATTATATCACACATACCTTTATATTTTTCATTTTATGGGATTATGATTACGTCATTTGTGCATATGGAGGACTACCACCTTATGAAGCAATGTGATTCGTTATTTATTAACATGGAATGCATTAATGATTGGTTTAAGGAAAATATTTGATATATATATGAAAAAATAAATTATTCTATAATGATAATATAAATCACATTCTTTTCATTCTTTCAATCCAATAAGAAAATGGAAATAGTATTCATGCATACGTATGACCTTCCATCTCCATGAACAATGTATTTCATTTCCTGTCACAAACTTTTACGGATTTATATAAATATATATATACTGAATATGTATTTTATTTATAACGTGGATTAAATTCTAGAGATTATGAAACCATGATTAATGTAAGATTATATAGAAATACCAAGTAAAAGAATTTGTGAAAAAACAGTTATTTCCCAAAACATAACTTTAACATGGAATTGTTAATAAATGGGTAATAAGAGGTGATAATGAAGTTATATATGTTATGATATATATGAATATGCTTCTATAGTTGTAACTAGATATATTTTTTTAGGGATAATTGTTTCTTGAAAATGTGTTTTATATAATGTTATATAAACAAAACCATATCTCTTTAATAATGGCGTAAATATAAAGCGAAATGAGGAAATCTGGTTTTGGCCATCATATAACCATTTTAAAATTATAAAAATTGGTAAATATGAATTTTGGAAACTATATTCTTGATAATAATTTTAATGTTATAATTATTTTTTATAAGTAAAAATTGAGAAAAGATAATTAATGCAGAAAGGATATGTGATGGTCTCAACCTGTAGAGTGATGTCATATAAAGCCCATTTTTTAGAACAAGGTAGAGAGGTAGCATCATTAGGGTTCAACTTTGACCAATCCCAAGCTCGGATTTAACAAGTAAGGCTTAAACAAAATTACTTTTGGGCGAAGTTCAAGTTAGTTAAAATTACAACTCTGGAAATGTTAACTGACCCCCCCCCCCTCATGAATCTATCATCATCACACACCACACCCTTATGTCATACATGGTTGTTATAAGGGTTAATGGTTACCAATGATAGTGTTTAATTACCCTAAATAATTTTTTTTTGATACCATCATTTCTATTTTAAGAATATTTTTTCTTAATAAAAATTGGTTTAATTGAGATGGAATTTGATAAAATGAATTTTCAAATCCAAATTTTACTTTTACAAAAAGATATAAATTTTTACAATAAAATAATTAATTGTGAATAATAATTATTTAAATTAAATATTATGATCAAAACAATTCTATTAAAATATAAATGATAAAATAATTTTAAAAATATTAAGTGTTATAAATTATACTATTTATTTTCAACCCGCTATTATGTTTAAAGAATAAGGATATTTATTTTTCAAAGATAAAATTTTCATATTTAGATAATAATTATGATAAAATAAACAACATTTTTTTAATCATCACCTCAATACTAGGTTAGGGTGAAGTTAAGAGAATTTTCTAAAATACTTTATTGTTTCCTGAATAATAAAAATATAGTTTCATGTTTTTGGTATGTTTAATGTATTAATAATTTTTTCATAATGATTTAATAATTAATTAGCCTTAATAAATTACCTAAAATATGTTAGTTTATTAATATATTTATTTTAACATGTTCTAATCAGTTTCCAGACCAATAATTTACATTCCAAATTCTAAAATGGAAACTTTAACATTAAAAAATTATTTTTGTGGAAGAATTGCATTTGGAAGCCAAAAAAGTAGAATAAAATGATGATCAAATCTTTTGGATTAAAATAACATAATATATGTCCCAAATTTCAAAAGTCATGTTCAGAAACCATGTCCAATCCCAAGGTTTATCATTTTCCGCAACCTATATTTCTAATGCCTCTATTTACATTGTGTTAAATAAATCATATACTTTTGATATAAATAATCATTCATTTATCTATTTTCGTTCTCTAAAAATACATCCTATACAAATATATGGAAATTTAACCTCCTAAGTATTCCTATTAAGGTGTCCTAAATACCTTAATGTCTTAATCTTCATGTTTATGAGTAACTCTTCAAGGTGAGGGAATTATCATTTATTTCATTTTGATTAAAGAACTTATTTTCATATATTTCTTATGAATGTTATGGGTACTCTCATATATGACCCTTTAGTTCATAAAATTACTAAATAATTATTTTCTATCAATGGTAGACCCTTTTACCATCTCTTTTTTACCATTTTCTAAAACTACATTTTATACCTGTTATAATGATAAATTTACTTCTCAAAATTTCTCTCTCCGACTCAAGAAATTCCCCCTTATTTTCTTGATATCAATACTAAATTCTAATGATTTTATAATTGTATGCACATAAAATTAAAAATTATTTATCTTATTCCTTTACAAACATACATGAAACCCGTATTCCATTTCTGTGGGTTGAAAATGACATAATTTTCATGTTTTTATGCACTTTTCAAATGCTCTAATTTTGATATGAAATTCATTTATATTATTATTCATGGGTTATTTATGAAAGGTTTCATTATGATCTATGTGTCTCAAATTACCTAAATCATATGAAATGTATTCCATGATATATCTCCAATTTATTTGTTAAAAAAATTAATCTCTATAAATAACATGTTTTGTGATACCTTGGTGAATAACCTTGGTAACTTTTATGACTCCGTGGTGAAAAATCTGGATGATATTATGATCAATGTGTCATTTAAATGTTTTATCCACATATACATGTAGTGAATAACGTTATTTTGATAATATTCCTCATGTTCCCTTGCTCATTACACAATGATATTCCTTATGTTCATATTGATATTCCTCAAGATCACATCTAAATTGTAACACCCTAAGCTTCCACGGTACGCTTCTCTTTGAATAATACAGTAGTGTGTGTTGTATGCAACTTTGAGATCCTAACACCCCGCGACCAATCAAAGTAGCCGTTATGAATAGTAATACCAACATTTTAAAATTTTATACATTTTATCTTTCAAAATGGATTTCATTTTTGTATTCGGAATATCTAAATTATCCTAGGTTAAAATTTTGGTACTTTTCAGATAACTTTTATATTTTGATGAATAGTAAAAATTACTAAATTTTTATTAAAAACAATTTTTTTAATCGAGATAATTAATAGTGATAAATTATGAATTTTAGTGGTTTTAAATTATATTTAGAATATATTTTTACCATTTAATACAATTTCGGTCATTGGACATAATTTCACTTTTAAACCGAACATAAACAAGTGTCAATCTTTTGATATTTATTATCTCTTAAAAACACGCTTTTTGTTTTGACAGCGGAAATTAATTTTAAATTAATTTCTGCAACTTTGGTGTTTTGAATTTGGAAAAATGGACTCCATATTTGGAATCAGTATTTCAAAATTGTGTAAATAGGTAACTTTTATTTTTAGACATTTTGAATAATTACTTCGGTAAATATTTTATTGACCATGGTTGAAGGGTAAATCCGGTAAACAAGGGTGCAAAAATAATATTATAATAATAATAAATTACACTAAAATGTGTCTTAACCCTATTGGTTGACATATGTCTGACTATGGGCATCTTTGGGTCGATTTTGGGATCTCAGGGATCCACTTGTAAGTGACAATGACACATTATATTAATTAAGTTAAAGTAAATACAAAAATGACATAAGCCTATATCTTTTAGAAAAAATTTTTTTACATATAGTTATATATGTTATATTTTCGACTATAAATATTCATTAGAAATATAAAACAATTTCCTACATAATGGTATTTTATTTATAATTTTTATACATTAAATATTTTAATTTATTTATGACACACTGATGATGCAGTAATTACGTTATTAGTGAAATATTAAAATAATTGATATTATATATACACAAATAAATATAATTTTAGACTTTTAATGAATTCCACAAATTTTATAGGTGAATATTACATGTTAGAATTAATTTAATTAACTTTTTTCAATGTAATCATGCTGTTATGATTTTCAAAAAAATCAAATACCATATAGTGTCAAAATTGACATAAAAGTGTTTTTAAAACAAATATTATATTATTAATTGATATTAAATTCCTAAAAATATAAGGTTCGGCCAAAAAACTTATATCATGATATTTATATCATTAATGGACCACTTGGATGTCTCTTGGATGTATATAGTATGTTTATTAACTATATTACATAAAAATACAAAGTGACATGGTAAATGTCAAACTAATTAACTAAGAGTTAAAACTAAAAGATAAGATTAATATAATGACCCAAACCTATCTAAAATCTATTGATTGAAAATATTTTGAACCATACACACCTTATACTTTAAATAATCTAGTTTGGAGACATTATAAACCAAATATGAATTTATTATAAAATAATACTTTAATTTTTCTTAAAGAGCCCCTCCTCCCACTTATAAAAGGGCACCACTTCTAACCAATTCCTCACACCTCTCAAGACTTTTGGTTCATCCAAAATATGACCAATTAATCTCCCTATATACATATTCTACTCCTAGAAGACTTACCTTAGGCAAAAGGCACTTCGAGAGTCCTTTTTGGTTCAAACCAAATGGAGATACCCAAATTAATGGTAACGATTTCTCTTAGCTTTTTTTCTTTTATTTTACTTCTCCACACCCTAAAATCTTATTATTCTTTCCTTTTGTAAAAACAACAGTATCCTAAATATACTAGGATATTTTTATGAGAATTATTCTAACTACACTTACACACACCTCCATATAATGGGTGAAAAACATAATGTTTCTGTCGATGGAAACCAAACACCTCACGAAACGATGTTTGTTCAATTATCTCCTACCGCCTCTCATGGTGGCCATTATGATGGAACTATAATTAAATATGTTATTAATGATATTTATTTTATATATAAGCTTCTGTAATTCCATTTCATATCATACCATTATTCATTTCATGTAGTATATATATATGCGATAATTTCATTTGAGGAACTGCGGACTACCACACCCTCAAAGTGATATGACTCGTTCATACCATACATGGAACGTATAAAGGAATGTGTTAATGAACATAAGTAACACGTATAAGATATTATATTATACTAGAATAATAATATACCTATGTATCATTTTGTTTTGATTCCTTCAAAATGAAAAATGAAATGGAAGAAGCGTTCGTGCGTACGTACGGACTACCGTCTCCACGAACGCAATAAGATTCATTCACCATCATATCCATTCAAGTATAATTATATTTTAATGATTAAAAATAATGTTTAAGGACTAGAGATGATTCTTTATATGAATAATATAAAACCTATCCATAACAAACACGTCTTGTGTAACAAAACATATAAAAGAAAACGAGTAAGTTAACACTCGAAACGACGATAATACTAAAATATTATTAACAAGGCAATATTAAGAGATCATATATGATATCATATTTATGTATATGATTCTTGTATAATTTAAAAACAATGATTTATTTATTGTACAGGAGGTTAACCTACCCTCAACCAAGGAAATGTACAAGGTAAGGGGTTTTCATCTCACTCCTTATTCTTGTGAGATTCATGCCATATTGCCACTATTAACTTTTCTGTGGTGTATGTACTGCCTATAATTGTATTCTTTGTGTATTATAGTTTAATTTATATGTATTTACATATTCATTGTATGATACCTCTTTCATGGGGTGTATGTTTCATATGTTACCAAATTGGTAACGGTTTATTTCACAATCTCTTCATTATCTGAGGTTTTTTATACGTAATTATCTATTGGGACCTCTTCATCATCCACATCCATGTTTCTTAAAAATGTATTTCAAAAAATTCTTACTATTTTATAGAATATAGTTTAAAGTCATTTATACCCTTGTTTTACTTTTTATATGACGTGTATAATGGAATCATTCTGTCGTTTTCCAAACAAGGTCCCTTTTAACCTTTTCGACAGAATTAATGTAAGCATGTATTTTTTTAACTTATACGGAGGGTGCGGCTATTTTACACCATTATAAAATCTTTAATTCTTCCCTTACAATATTATAAGAATATTTTCAAAGTAAATTTTTTCTTTTATAATTATGTAACTTTTAAATGATTTCAAAAAATATATATTTCTCTCAAATAGTTTTGATTTCAACTATGTCAACATCCATTGATAAATTTTACACTTGTTTGAAGTTGATTTATTATGATACAAATCTTCCATATTGTATTTAAAGTTTGGTGATATGTTTGACTATGAATGAGATATTTTTATGCCATTAATGGTTTATGATTAATGTTTTGGCATTTCGTATGATAGTTTTAATACGAATGTTTATGTTATATTTCATCCTTTTATTAAGATGAATGTGTTGGACTAGTATGTTCTGGGTTGGGGACCGGTAAAAGTAATCCCTCTCGGTTGGGGTCCGGTTATAGCAGACCCTTCGGGTTGGTGTCCGGATGTTAGAGGCACTTCGGGTTGGTGTCCGGTTATATAGGCACTCTGGGTTGGTGTTCGGTTATTAGACGCACTCCGGGTTGGAGTCCGGTTACAGAGGCTCTCCGGGATGGAGTCCGGTTACATAGGCTCTCCGGGTTGGGTTCTGGTTATAGTTATCTCTTTGGTCTTGGAACGAGGCCTTGACATAGAAATTAATGTTTTTCATTATGCATTCCTTCATTATTAAATTTGTTATTGATATTGCATGTTATTATTCGATTATTAGAATATCAATGTGAATAAGTAAATGTCATTACTTCATTTTATTTTTTCCATATTATGCTGAAGTTCAAGTTTAAAAGGCTTTTATTTTAGTTATACATTGCCTTAAATGTTTATTCTTATTTATGAATGTTTCTGCTATATTGTTATCCTTACTGAGCATCTGAGCTCACCTATTTCTATGTTTTATTTTTTCCAGGATGTGAAGAGGTGTATTGTGAATGACCTACAAGGATAGTATGAGGGGATATGAAGATGATATGTTGTTGTAGTTTTTTTTATGATGTAATGTACGACTTATTTAATAATGCACCGACTCTGGTTAACTGGGGTCGGGGCATTATAGTTGGTATCAGAGGAAGTTTAGTACAAACCTTGGAAGCTAGATTTATGTAAACTCTGATTAGAGCACATTACCCTAAGATATAATTTGAGGATTTGTAGAGATGAACTTCCTAGAATTATGATATTGTAGAGATTTTGTGAGTTTTCCTAGCAATACATCCCAGTCTGGATACAAGTAGGTAGAAGCGGCTCTGGCATAGATGTACCTAGGGGTAAAACCTGAAAACACCGCTTTGAGCTAGACTCGAATGGGAACTGGTGCACGATAATGTTCCTTTCTACACTCTTGGTTACGACACTCCTGTAGGATTTTCTTAGGATAATTCTCATTTTACTTACAAACCATTATGAAGTGTTTATGAGTATATACTTCCTCAAAGAAGACATTTTTATTATTATGGATTATATCCATAAACTATTTAATTTATGTTATGTTTTTTACAAGATTGGGATTAGGTATTTCTATTCATAAACTAATCTAGTGTATTCCATTGTTTAGAAATGGAACCCAATAGAAGGAATGAGAGCTCTAGCAATACGTATGATCCAAAGAGTAAAAAAGATCACATCATTCATGGTCTTAAGACAAAGTTTAGAATGGAAATAGTCTCCCATGTATTATCATCATATGAAGAAACAGTATCATGTGTTGATAAGATAATTATAGAATTCTTGGAGTCCTATGGCTTTGAAGGGAAGCTAGAGAAGGAAAGGATAGTAGAGATAAGGACAGATGAAGGGAAGAAGGTAAAGAAGGATTTTCCCATATGTGATAATTGTGGAAAGAATCACCTTGGAAAATTCGTGAAGGGAATGGGAGTTTGTTATAAGTGTGGAGAAAAAGGACACCAAGTACGTGACTGCAAAGGTAAGAAAAAGGTTTCAAATTTACAATGATGTATCTGCAGGGAGTTCGGACACTATACAAACCAATTTCACAGTCATCAGACTATGCCGCAAATTATGATATTGGATAATAATCAAGTTATGATACTACCATAGATGAAGAGGAATGACTAGTGTTCTTATGTTGTTATTTTGGAATTATTTTATTGAAGTGTTGTATCAATGATGTAGTAAAAATAAATAAGGATTGTACTGTAGTACTATTTCATTAAGGATTTGAGATTTTGTGGTACTAAGAAAAGTGAATCTATAGTGAGTTAAAAATTTTGGAAATTACATGTTTTATGGAATGATAAACCTTAATATAGTCCTAATATTGAGGTACTGATTTTGGAATAAGATATGGTTGATTTGGGTAAATTATATTGGATATTCTTGTCTGCCTTGAAACTGATTAAAGATTTGTATATTCCATAATTTTTGGAGATTACAACATTTTTGGATGGATGAAATATATCCAGTATTATATAAGGAATAAGGGAGAATGAATGTAATTTATAAGGTTTTATGGTAATTCAAGATGTTTCAGTGCTTTAAAAAAATACATGATGAAGGTATTAACATGATATTATGCGGTATAAAAGGTCTACATTATTTTTACCTTTCATATAAATTTTGGACTGAGAGTTTATAGAAGTATTTTGGATAAGTCTAAAGGTTAGAAGGGATTATGTTTGAAAGGTTATTTTTGGATTCTTATAGAATGACAACACGCAGACTGTGTGACGACCCGTTGCGTCGGACAAAGCTGCGAGAATCGAACCCACAACCATAGTGAAATTGGGATTTATCACCTACCACTGGACTACGTGAAGTTCCTGGATGGTATAATGTAGTTTTTTTAAAGGTTCTAATATGTGAATTAGAAATTCATTATTTTTGGAACCCTATACTATTAGGATAAATAGAGTATTTTTTGAGTTGTATTATGTTTTGGGGTGAAAGATGAGTTTGTGGTAGAAATTTATTAATTGATAAAACTCTAATTATAAAGTTAGTATATCTCCTTATGATCGTATCCAATCTCATAAATAAATTCCTTAATATTAAGAAAAGAAACATAGAACAAAAATGCTGTCCTAGATGGTACCTTAGATCATCACAAATTTATGGCTTTGGGACTGTTGGCCTTTTCATAGCCATGTTATCAACCATTCTACATCAGATATTGATGGTTATATTTCTCTTCCATATCCATATTTTCCTACATGGATCCCTAATATTTGTTATTTTCGGTAACCTTCATACTTACCACTCTTTATTTTAAATAGAGGCCTCATTAAAAAAAATTCGATGTGGGATTTCAACTAAGATATTTTGAAATGTCAACCCCATGTTTCCAATACCGAGTATAAATTGTGAGGACTCAATTTATTGAAGGAGGGAAGAATGTAACACCCTAACCTTCCACGGTACGCTTCTCTTTGAATAATACAGTAGCGTGTGTTGTATGCAACTTCGAGATTCTAACACGCCTCGACCAATCAAAGTAGTCGTTATGAATAGTAATTCACACTTTTTGAAATTTTATACATTTTATCTTTCAAAATGGACTTAATTTTTGGATTTTGAATATCAAAATTATCCTAGGATAAAATTTTGGTACTTTTCGGATAACGTTTATATTTTGATGAATAGTGAAAATTACTAAATTTTTATTAAAAACAACTTTTTTAATCAAGATAATTAATAGCGATAAATTATAAATTTGAGTGGTTTTAAAGTATATTTAGAATACATTTTTACCATTTAATACAATTTTGGTCATTGGACATGATTTTACTTTTAAACCGGACATAAACAAGTGTCAATCTTTTGATAGTTATTATCTCTTAAAAACACACTTTTTGTTTTGACAGCGTGAATTAATTTTAAATTAATTTCTGCCACTTCTGTGTTTTTAATTTGGAAAATGGGCTCCATATTTGGAATCAGGATGTCCAAATTTTATAAATAGGTGACTTTTATTTTTAGACATTTTGAATAATTACTTCGGTAAATATTTTATTTACCATGGTTAAAGGGTAAATCCGGTAAACAGAGGTAACAAAATAATATTATAATAATAATAAATTACCCTAAAACGTATCTTAACCCTATTTTTTGATACATGTCCGACCATGGGCATCTTTGGGTCGATTTTGGGACCCCGTAGATCCACTTGTAAGTGATAATGACACTGTATTAATTAAGTTTAAGTAAATACAAAAATGACATAAACATATATCTTATAGAAAAACAATTTTTACATAGGGTTATATATGTTATATGTTCAACTATAAATATTAATTAGAAATATAAAAATATTTCCTACATAATGGTATTTTATTTATAATTTTTAGACCTTAAATAATTTAATTTATTTATGACACAATGATGGTGCCGTAATTACCTTATTAGTGAAATATTAAAATAATTGATATTATAAATACACAAATAAATATAATTTGAGACTTTTAATGAATTCCAAGAATTTTATTGGTTAATATGACATGTTAGTATTGATTTAATTAACTTTTTTCGAAGTAACCATGCTGTTATAATTTTCACAAAAATCAAATACCAAATATTGTCAAAATTGACATAAAAGAGTTTTTTAAACAAATATTATATTATTAATTGATATTAAATTCGTAAAAATATAAGGTTCGGACAAAGAACTTATATCATGATATGTGTATTTTTAATGGACCACTTGGGGGTCTCTTGGATGTATATAGTAATTTTATTAACTGTATAATATAAAAATACAAAGTGACATGGTAAATGTCAAACTAATTAACTAAGAGTTAAAACTAAAAGATAAGATTAATATAATGACCCAGACCTGTCTAAAATCTATTGGTTGAAAGTATTTAGACCCATCCCCACCATAGACATTAAATAATCTAGTTTGGATCCATTATAAACTGAATATGAATTTATTATAAAATAATACTTTATGTTTTTTCTAAAGAGCCTTATAAAAGGAAACCACTTCTAACAAATTCCTCACACCTCTCAAGACTTTTGGCTCTTCCAAACTCTTCCCGATTAATCTCCATATATCTCTATCCTCCTCCTAGAAGCCTTACCTTAGGTAGAAGGCACTTCAGAGTCCTTTTTTATTCAAACCAAAGGGAGTTACCCAAATTAAAGGTAACGATTTCTCTTAGCTTATTTTCTTTTATTTTACTTCTCCAACCCCTAAACTCTTATTATTCTTTACTTTTGTAACAAAACCAGTATCCTAAATATACTAGGATATTTTAATGAGAAGTATTCTAACCACACCTACACACACCTCTTTCTAATGGGTGAAGAACATAATGTTTCTGTGGATGGAAACCAAACGCCTCACGAAACGATGATTGTTCAATTATCTCATACCGCCTCTCATGGTGGCCATTATGATGGCACTATAATTAAATATGTTATTAATTATATGTATTTTATATATAAGCTTCTGTAATTCCATTTCATATCATACCATTATTTGTTTCATGTTGTATATATATACTATAATTTCATTTGAGGAAGTATGGACTACCGCCCCCTCAAAGTTATATGACTCGTTCATACCATACATGGAACATATAAAGGAAGGTGTTAATGAAATTTAGTAACCCATATAAGATATTATATTATACTGGAATAATAATATACCTTTTTATCATTCGGTTTTTATTCCTTTAAAATGAAAAATGAAATGTGAGTAGCGTTCGTGCGTATGTACGGACTACTGTCTCCACGAACGCGAAAAGATTCATTCCCCATCGTATCCATTCAAGTATAATTATAATTTTATGATTAAAAATAATTTTTAAGGACTAGATATCATTATTTATATGAATAAGATACAACCTATCTATAACAATCACGTCTTATGTAACAAAACATATAAAAGAAAATGATTAAGTTAACACTCGAAACGACGATAATAATAAAATATTATTAACAAGGAAATATTAAGAGATCATATATGATATCATATTTATGTATATAATTCTTGAATAATTTAATAACAATGACTTAACTATTATACCGGAGGTTAACCTACCTTCAACCAAGGAAAATTACAAAGTAAGGGGTTTTCATCTCACTCCTTATTCTCGTGAGATTCATGCAATATTGCCACTATTACATTTTGTGTGGTGTATGTACTGCCCATAATTGTATTCTTTGTGTATTACACTTTAATTTATGTTTATTTACATATTCAATGTATGATACCTCTTTCATGGGGTTTCTGTTTCGTAAGTTACCAAATTGGTAATGGTTTATTTCACAATCTCTTCATTATCTGAGGTTGTTTATATGTAATTATCTACTGGGACCTCTTTATCATCCACATCCATGTTTCTTTAAAATGTATTTAAAAACATTCTTACTATTTTACAGAATATGGGTTAAATTCATTAATACCCTTGTTTGACTTTTTATAAGAAGTTTATAAAGGAATCTTTCCTTCGTTTTCCAAACAAGGTCCCTTTTAACCTTTTCGACAGAATAAAGGTAAGAATGTCTTTTTTTAACTTATACAGCGGGTGAAGCTATTTTCCGCCGTTCTAAAATCTTTGAAGCTTCCCTTATAAGCTTATAATAATATTTTCAAAGTAAATGTTTTCTTATATAATTATGTGACTTTTAAATAATTTCAAAAAAAGAGATATTTCTCTCAAATAGTTTTGATTTCTTCTATGTCAACACCCATTGATAAATTTTACACTTGTTTGAAGTTGATTTATTATGATACAAATATTTTATATTTTATTTATGATTTTGTGATATGTTTGACTATGGATGAGTAATTTTTAGGCCATTAATGGTTTATGATTAATGTTTTGGCATTTCGTATGCTAGTTTTAATATGAATGTTTATGTTATATTTCATCCTCTTCTTAAGATGAATGTGTTGGACTAGTGTGTTCCAGGTTGGGGATTGATAAAATTAATCCCTCCAGGTTGGGGTCCGGTTACAGCAGACCCTCCGGGTTGGTGTCCGGTTGATAGAGGCACTCCGGGTTGGTGTCCGGTTATTAGAGGCACTCCGTGTTGGTGTCCGGTTATTAGAGGCACTCTGGGTTGGATTCTGGTTACAGAGGCTCTCCGAGATAGAGTCCGGTAATAGAGGCTCTCCGGGATGGGTTCTGGTTACAGTTATCCCTTAGGTCTTGGAAAGAGGCCTTGACACAGAAATTAAAGTTTGGCATTATACATTCCTTCATTATGAAAGTGGTTATTGATATTTCATGTGATTATTCGATTAGTAGAATATTCATGTGAATAAGTAAATAGAATTAATTCATTGTATTTTTTCCATATTATGCTAAAGTTCAAGTTTAAAAGGATTTTGTTTTATTTATACATTTCCTTGCATGTTTATGCTTATTTATGAAAGTTTCTGCTGTATTGTTATCTTTACTGAGCATCTGAGCTCACCCCTTTCTATGTTTTATTTTTCCCAGGATGTGAAGAAGTGTATTGTGAATGACCTACAAGGATAGTATGAGGGGATATGAAGAAAAGTTGTTGTTGTAGTTTTGTTTATTTTATGATGTAATGTATGACTTATGAATATATCTAGTGTTTCCAAGGCTATTAAACTGATCGGTCTTTCGGGATTTGATCCCTTATGATCATGCCAATATTATGAAATAATGCACCGACTCTAGGTAACTAGGGTCGGGGAATTACATAAATTATTACCCTTTCTTTCCATTACTAGACCTTATTCTCACCCTTTCCATTGATATATTTCACCAGGTTAAGAGATGTATAAAATTTACTTTGGATGAACCAATAAATAATCTTCCAAACTGGATTACAAAAATGTTTTAATTTTCCATGAATTATATTCCCAATTTATAAGTAACTAAACTTTAAAAAAATCCTCTATTTTGTACAATGTAATGAAAATATTATGTAATAGAATGTAGGAATTCCATAGTAAGTATCAAATAAAGTTTTATTTATTTATTAAAATTAGGATTTTAAATCATTACGAAGAACCCTAGGGACAAAGTTCAATATAGAAAAACATCCTGGTGTTTTCGTGAAGTATTAATTAAGTTTTTTTATATGAAAAGAAATCCCTATCAAGATAGAAAGAATTGGATGGGGATATTGACCAAATGTATCTAGGGTTAACATCTAAAAACACCTCGTTGTGATAGAATAAAATAGGAAATGGTTCATGACAATGGGTCTTCCTACACTTTTACTTTGAAACTCATGGGGTACATATTTGGTTAATCAAAAGCATTTTATGAACCATTATGATGAATTTATATTAAATGTATCTCTTTTAAAAGAATAAAATAATTAAGAATGATGTTTTAAGACATAAAATTATTTAAAAAATATATTATTATTAAAAGAAAAATTTTTCTCACTAAGGTTTTCTTATTTTAAAAAATTGTGGTAAATAAGAGGAACTGCATAAATTGTGGGAACAATAGACCATGTGCTGAAAACCCTCTAATTGAATATAGAATAGAAAACTGCATGAAAATTATGAATCAAATTACTCAAGTTATGAACAAAAACATGAATCATTCTAAGAGACTAGATTCACCATGAAGGGAATATATTTTTGTTGAGTCCTTTATGAATCAATGACCACATTATTTTAGTGGATCTATCGACCCATTGAATGCTGAACAATGGATATGCACTATAGAAATGATATTTTATATACATTGTTATTTGAATCAAGATAAAGTCACCCTGGATGTATACCTATTAGAGGGATAAGATGATCAATGGTGGAAATTGATTAAAAACATGACTCTAATCCGGGATATTGATGCTATATAGTGGGAAGTGATTAGGAAAATATTTTTAAATATATATTTTACCCATTTGATGAAACACCCCAGGTAAATAAAGGATATGAAATTTTTATATTTTTCCATATTTGTTAATAAAATGTTAATATTAATTTAAGGGGAACGCTATGCTCGATGGCATACCCAATACGCAACAAAGAGTTTCTTTAAAATCTTATATTGCACTCTAATAATAAAATAATATTATTTTAAATGGTAGTTAACGCCGAGCCATTATAATTGCGGGAATGAATAGAACTAACTACAAAATGATTATATATGTTTTTCAAATATTTTTACTTTTATCCAATAAATGTTAGAGGCTTAAAATGCGAATGAATCTAATTTTAAGCGTAAATATTCTAATATTATTTAATAGGTCAATTAACCGCCTTTTGATAGAGAAAACTTTATAAATCCACATTTTGACAATTTTATATGTTATATTGGACCAAATAAAATCCTTCTTTATAATCGGGACATCAAAATTTACTTTGTGTATGTTTTGGTTATTTTTCTGATAAAGTTCATTTTTACTAAAAATAATGTATTTTAATTCAAAACCTACTTTTAATATAATTTATTTATATGGATAGATTATATTTTTAATTGGGTTTAAAGTGTTTTTAAAATATATTTATACCATTTAATCTAATGGTTGTCATTGGAATTAATTTCACTTTGAAATTGTACTTAAACTAGTGTCAATCTTTTAATAGATATTATTTCTTAAAAACACGCTATATATTTGGACAGCGAGAATTAATTATTAAATTAATTAATTAAACTTATATGTTTTGAATTTTATAAAATAGAAATCATTTTTTAATTAGAAATATCAAATATAGCTTAGGGTAAATTTTTGGTATTTTTCTGAAAAACTTCAATTTTTGAGAAATAGTGAAACCACTAAGTGGTAGTTAAAAAACTGATTTTTCATTTCAATGAATATTTACCACTTCTCTGATTTGAATTTCAAAAATACGAAAAACATGGTTGTCATTAGGATGTAAAATGTGGTTCAATGGGATTAAAATAATTTTTTGGTGAATAGTAACTTTTACATTTTATTAATCGCGATTAAAGGTAATTAGTGTAATTTAAGGTAATGATAATGTTAGAATAATATAAAATTACATTGACATATGTCCTACACTTATTGGATGAGTCATGTCCGACCAATACAATCCATTGGTCAACTTGGGGACCCCATGGAGCCAATTTTCTATGAAAATGACATTAATAACTTTTTATTTAAAGTTAAAATAAAAATGTCACAAACATGTATTGTTTTACTAAAACAATTTTTACATGGGGTTATACAAGTCATATTTTTGAATATAAATATTCATTATAAATCTAAAAATATTTCCTACATCATGATATTTTTTTATAATTTTTAGACATTAAATAAATTAATTTATTTATGACACCATGATGATGCAGCGATTACCTCATTAATGAACGATTTAAATAAAAAGAAAATATAATGTAAAATCTAAGAAATAAACTTGTCAAAAACCTATTGTATGAGTATATTTCAAACCCTTATCACTGTATCCTCCCAATATATCAATGTGGGACCTTTAAAATCTGAAAATCATTTTAAAATAAAGTAACATTTCTTGACTTTCTAATAGTGCCCCTCCTCCCTCTTATAAAAGGCCCCCACCTCTACCACCTTCCCCACACCTCTCCAGACTTTGGCTCGACCGAACTATACTCATTTTATCTCTAAAAATCCCTATCTTCATCTTATAAGCCGTACCTTAGGCATAATTCTCTTCAAGAAAAACATTTGGTTCAAACCAAAGGGAGATACCCGATTTAAAGGTAATGTCTTCTCTTATGTTCTTTTGTTTTATTTTGCTTCTCTAACTCCCTAAACTCTTTTTATTCATTACTTTTGTAACAAAAACAGTATAATAAATATACTAGTATGATTTTATGATAAGTATTCGAGCTACAATTACACACACCTCTGTCTAATGGTTAAAGAATATACTATTTCTGTGGATGGCGAATTTCTGCCTCACAAAATGATAATTGTTCAATATTCTTCTAACACCTTTTATGGTGGCCATTAAGATGTCAATATTTTTATATATGATATTTATTATGTTTATGTTTCCAATATGCTTCTGTATTTTTCATTTATGGCATACCTTTATGGTTTCCATTATGGGTAAACGTGATATCTTCATTTTAGGAAGTGCGGACTACCGCCCCCTCAAAGTGATTTGATTTGTTAATGCCATATGTGGGACATATAAAGATGGGGTTAATGATATTATATATATATATATATATATATATGATATTATACTGGAATTATAATATACCTTTATATCATTATTATTTCATTCCATTAAATATGAAATATAAATGAAAGTAGCGTTCATGCGTACGTACGGCTTACCGTCTCCATGAACGGTGCATTTCATTTATTACCTCTAAATGTTATGTAATATTATAAATGAATTTATATACTATATATATTATATATATGATATCTACATCATTAATATATTTCTGGATATAATGGATATTTTACCACATGAAGAACTTGTAATTATAAGAAGTTTATTTTTGACTCAAGTACCAATGATCGAAAAAACGACCATTATTTACTTAAATAATTACATGATGTTCATAAAATGTTATTAAATTATATAAAAGGAATAATTAACTTACAAAGGTTCTTAAGAAAATATAAATTAACTCTAGTTTTTTACTCAAGATTTTAAAGAACGATCGAGTCAAGTCGGACACGAGGTAAGGGATCCTACCTCTCTCTCTTTCTTTTTAAGTACTCTCTTTATGTCATTTCTTTTAAGCTCATATTTCTTATGTTGGGGGATGTTATTTTATATTCCTCTTACTGTAAATTTTTTTTCATATGATTAGAGACCCTCTTTGATCTCGTCAATCCATTTTTGGAAGTTTTAAGTGGCGTCGTTAGGCTGCCGAGTTTTCATAAGGGATCCTACCTCTCTCTTTATTTTTAAGTACTCTCTTTTATGTCATTTATTTTAAGCTCATCTTTCTTATTTTTTCGGATGTTATTTTATATTACTCATACTTTAATTTTTATGTTCATATTATTAGAGACCCTATTTGATCTCGTAATTCCATTTTTGGATGTTTTAAGTGGCGTCATTAGGCTGCTGAGTTTTCGTAAGTGATTTTTCATCTCACTTTTATTCCTGTGAGATTTATGCTACATTTTCCACCATTTCCATTGATTGGTGTATTTACTTTCCATTAATATAATCTTTGTGTAATATACTTTCGTTTGTGGGTATTTACATCAATGTTGTATAGTCCTTCTTTCATGTGGTATATGTTTCAGAAGTTACCCAATTAGGTAAGGGAACCTTTCACCCTACTTTTTTTAAAAAGACTTCTTTTGTTACATATTTTAATTTACATCTTATTATGTTGGGATATTTTCTTCTATATCCTAATTGATGTAAATTTTTTGTCCAACTGATGAGATACCATTTTCTCTCTCAACAACTAATTTTCTGAATTTTGAAGTGACGTCGTTAGGCTGTCGATTTTTTGCAAGGGAACTTTTTAACCCAATTTCAATTCATTGGGTTAAAACTATAATTATTGATAATTTCATGATATGAATATGTGTGAATCACCTAGGATTGTTTTACACTTAATATCCACTTATATTGGGTGTATTTAAATTTGTCACACATAATTACATAATTGATTTATCCTTAATTTAAGGATATTATCTTTGAACGAGACTTCGTCTCAATATCCTTTCATTGGGTTATATTTTGTTTTATACACAACTTTCTTTTATATGGTGTATAAACCCCTTTTAATTTTACTTTTATTCAAAAGGAATCTTTTCTATACAAAGTGTTTTATTAAACGACAAAAATTATGTTTCTTTTTAACGTACGCGGTGACAACAACCTTTCTGCCGCTGCGAGTATTATTTGATCTTTGGCTTCCTCAACAAGCCGTAATGTTTTTAAAATTAAATAAATACCATATAATCTTTTAAGTATTTTAGTATTGAAAATGGTTTTGATAATGGATTTGTTATGTAAATATATTTAGGTGATATATTGTGATTGAAATGTGGAAATTTCTTCTTTCCTTTATAATTGTTTTATGTGTTATAATTTTATAATGGTACTTGGACATTTGACGGGTGGTTACGTGATAAACCATTTGACGGGTGGTGTCGTGAATACTAGGATTGGTGGTTACATTATAACTTCCAATGCATTGGGTATGGAAGTCGGCCGTATGGCTATTCAATTTTGTGATATGTGTGGAAGTTGGCCGTATGGTTATTCCATTTAAGTGTGTTTATGTCCCAAGTTACCTTTATATGTTATATGTTCTTTATATGGGTTATATGGTAATATTTTGGTTAAAAATGGTAATTAATGATCTTTTATTCAGTGAATAGTATTTACTACTTCTTGAAGGTGAAAAGTATTACTTTGATAAAGTATTCATGGTTTACTTGATGTTTTGAAAAACTAACAGTTTTCCTTCTTTGTGTATCCCTTACTGAGCCTTCTATGCTCATCCCAAGTTTTGAAATGTTTTCACAGGACTTAAAGATGAATAGGGTCCAGGATGGGATCAAGGAAAGTCATGCTATCTAAAACCTAAAACTAGACATGTTTCTTTTTAAGAGTTTTTATTTTATGGAAACTTAGTATAAGTGTCTACTTTGTAATCTTTTGAGATGTAATATTTATGACCTAATTCTCTAAAACTCTAAACCTGAAAAGATCCTCTATGTGAATTATTCATTTAATTCATGATTATGTAATGTTTTAAGGCCGGGTCCTTACAGTTGGTATCAGAGGTCAGTTTAGATATCTTTTGAGGATAGGGTATTCTTTAAGCATAAGTGACATTACCATAATGGCTAGTATTTCAGAAAGAATCTTAGTTTTTAGATAAAGTGAATGAGTAAGTATATCTTAGTGTTTTTTTCCTCATTAGTACTTGATGATTCTATTGATATACTCACACTGACAATTTTGGTTTTAGTAAATGAATGGATCTAGCAGGAACCAAAGTAACAATGGTTTGGAAGGAAACTGTGGTGGTTCTCTGATTAAGAGACTATATGAAATGGGGGATTCAATGAGGAAACTCGTGTTTATTCTAAACCATCTATCAAGGAGTTATGATTAACCACTTGAACCTTGTTGAGTTCTCTAATTCGTCATGTATGAGAGAACCAACCCGATGTGGAAGTTCATGAAATAATTATAAAGGTAACCATTAGGGTTTATATGATCCTTACATTTGATGTAATTATGGGTTACTATATGTTATAATGGAAAATGAAAGGCATGAGAAAAATTTGAGGTTAAATTATGTTATGGTTATTTTTGATGATTTTATCTCTTTTTGGGGAATGTTTAAAGAATTGAATAATTTTTTTGGAAAAAAGGACAACACGTAGACTGTGTGAAAACCTATCGCGTCGGACGAAGCTGCGTGAATCGAACCCACAACCAAAGTGCAACTGGTATTTATCGCTTACCACTGGACTATGTGAAGTTACTGGTTAGTATAACAAATTTTTTTAGTTAGATGATCTTATGAATCAAGAATAAGTTGATTTTGGTTTATCTATGGAAATGATTAACCTATCATGGAGGATATGTGATTAGGATAATTAATTTTCAATACGAGACTTTAAGATAAGCTGATGTAATTTGGAGATAAATGTTAAGATTTATCTTGGAAGACTATGTGATTAAATCCTTCATAGATTTGGTTTTCAATATCAGTTTTGGTTACATTGAAGAATTTTATGCATACATTTTTATTGAATGGTCTTTGTGGAACTTTGGGTATTTTTTGACAAATTTTTGAGATTAAGAATAGATTTTATTTTTACAAAGGATTATCCTTTTTTGGTATTATCTGATCTTGTACTAATAATTTTGGTTTTGGTTAAGGTCTAAGGACATGGGAAATATATATTTCTCTTTTGTGAGTTGGTTTATTCTCAAGAAGTTGATTATAGTACTCTTAATGTGAGCAAGTCTTCCTAAATACCCGTCTTTTGGAGAAAATATGAGTTTGTGTATGAAATCTAGTAAAAGTTGAATGTCAAAATGACAAGTAAGTATGTTTCCTTATATTTTATTTAAGCTCATAAATAAATTCCTCAATAATAAGTAACTTAAAACAAAAATGTTGTCTATTAATTTTTCCTACTGGAGAATCAAATACCGTTTAACCCATCATAAGTTTGTGATTTTGTAGTGGTTAACTTTCTCCTAAACATGTTTTCTATCACTCTCCCTCAAAACATGACCCTTTATTTTCTCTACCATGTCCATGTTTTCCTAAATGGAATCCTAGTATGGGTTAACTTGGGTGGCCTTTGTACTTCTCTCTCTTTATTTTAAAGTGATAGTTTTATTGACTCTTGTTCCGATGTGGGACATTCAATGAAGTTTCCAAGCCCAATTTTAAAATTGCGAGGACGCAATTCCCAAAAGGGGGGAAGGATGTAACACCCTAGGAAAATAAAGGATATGAAATTATCATATTTCTCCATATTTGGGAATAAAATGTTAATATTAATTTAAGGGATACGCTATGCTCGATGGCGTACCCAATACGCAACAACGAGTTTCTTTAAAATCTTATATTGCACTCTAATAATAAAATAATATTATTTTAAATGGTAGTTAACGCCTAGTCATTGTAATGGAGGAAATGAGAAGAACTAACTACAAAATTATTATATATGTTTGTCAAATATTTTTACTTTTATCCAATAAATTTTAGAGGCTTAAAATGCGAATGCATCTAATTTTAAGAGTAAATATTCTAATATTATTTAAAAGGTCGATTAACAGCCTTTTTATTGCGAAACATTTTTAAATATACTTTTTGAAAACTTTATATGTTATATTGGACCAAATAAAATCCTTCTTTATAATCGGGACATCAAAATTTACTTTGTGTATGTTTTTGTTATTTTTCTGATAAATTTCATTTTTAGTGAAAATGTTGTATTTTTATTCATAACATCCTCTTTATATAATTTATTTATATGGATAAATTATCTTTTTAATTAGGTTTAATGTTAGTTAAAATATATTTTTACCATTTAATACAATGGTGGTCATTGGAATTATTTTCACTTTGAAATTGGACTTAAACTAGTGTCAATCTTTTAATAGATATTATTTCTTAAAAACACGCTATTTGTTTTGATAGCGGGAATTAATTATTAAATTAATTAACTCAACTTATATGTTTTGAATTTTATAAAATAGAAATCATTTTTGAATTCGGAATATCAAATATATCTTAGGGTAAATTTTGGTATTTTTCTGAAAAACTTCAATTTTTGATGAATAGTGAAACCACTAAGTGGTAGTTACAAAACTGATTTTTTGTTTAAATGAATCTTTACCACTTCTGTGATTTGAATTTCAAAAATCCTACATACATGGTTTTCATTAGGATGTAAAATGTGGTTCAATGGGATTAAAATAATTTTTTGGTGAATAGTAACTTTTATGTTTTATTAATAGCGATTAAAGGTAATTAATGCAATTTAAGATAAAGATAATGTTAGAATAATATGAAATGACCTTGAAAAATGTCCAACCCTTATTGGATGAGTCATGGCCGACCAAGACAATCCATGGGTCAACTTGGGGACCCCATGGAGCCACTTTGGTAGGAAAATGACTTTAATAACTATTTATTTAAAGTTAAAATAAAAATGTCACAAACATGTATTGTTTTACAAAAAAAAATTAAATGGGGTTATACAAGTCATATTTCTTACTATAAATATTCATTAGAAATATAAAAATATTTCCTACATCATGATAATTTTCTTATAATTTTTAGACATTAAATTAATTAATTTATTTATGACACCATGATGATGCAACGATTACCTCATTAATAAACGATTTAAATAAAAAGAAAAGATAATGTAAAATATAAGTCATAAACTTGTCAAAAACATATTGGATGAGTATATTTCGAACCCTTACCACCTTATCCTCGAAATATATCAATGTGGGACCTTTAAAATCCGAAAGTCATTTTAAAATAAAGTAACATTTCTTGACTTTCCAAGAGTGCCCCTCCTCCCTCTTATAAAAGGCCCCCACCTCTACCACCTTACCCACAACTCTCAAGCATTTGGATCGACCAAAATCTGCTCATTTTATCTCAAAAAATCCCTCTCTTCATCTTATAAGCCTTACCATAGTCAGAATGCTCTTCAAGAAACACTTTTGGTTCAATCCAAAGGGAGTTACCCGATTTAAAGGTAATGTATTCTCTTATGTTCTTTTTTTTTATTTTGATTCTCCAACTCCCTAAAATATTTTTATTCCTTAATTGTGTAACAACACCAGTATCCTAAATATGATAGTATTCTTTTATGAGAAGGATTCAAGCTACACTTACACACACCTCCGTCTAATGGTTAAAGAACATACTATTTCTGTGGATGGCGAATTTCTGCCTCACGAAATGATGATTGTTCAATATTCTTCTAAAACATTTCATGGTGCACATTAAGATGTCACTATTTTTATATATGATATATTTTATGTTTATGTTTCCAATATTCTTCTGTATTTTTCATTTATGTCATACCTTTATGGTTTCCATTATGGTTAAACGTGATATCTTCATTTTAGGAAGTGTGGACTACCACCCCCTCAAAGTGATTTGATTTGTTAATGCCATTTCTGGGACGTATAAAGGAGGGGGTTAATGATATTATATATATGATATTATAATGGAATTATAATATACCTTTAAATCATTTTTATTTCATTCCATTAAATATGAAATAGAAATGAAAGTAGCGTTCATATGTACGTATGACTTACTGTCTCCATGAATGGTGCATTTAATTTATTACCTCTAAATGTTATGTAATATTATAAATGCATTTATATACTTTATATATATTATATATATATGATATCTACATCATTAATATATTTCTGGATATAATGTATATTTTACCACATGAACAACTTGTAATTATAAGAAGTTTATTTTTGACTCAAGTACCAATGATCGACAAAACGACTGTTATTATCTTAAATAATTAAATGATGTTCATAAAATGGTAATAAATGATTTATAAGGAATAATTAACTTGAAAAGGGTTCTTAAGAAAGTATAAATTAACTCTAGTTTATTATTCAGGAGTTTAAATAACGAACGAGTCATGTCGGACACGAGGTAAGGGATCATACCTGTCTCTCTTTCTTTTTAAGTACTCTCTTTATGTCATTTCGTATAAGCTCATCTTTCTTATGTTGGGGGGATGTTATTTTATATTCCTATTACTGTAAATTTTATTTTCATATGATGAGAGACCCTATTTGATCTTGTCAATCCATTTTTGGATGTTTTAAGTGGCGTTGTTAGGCTGCTGAGTTTTCGTTAGCAATCCTACCTCTCTCTTTCTTTTTAAGTACTCTCTTTTATGTCATTTATTTTAAGCTAATCTTTATTATGTTTGGTGATGTTATCTTATATCCCTCATACTGTAATATTTATGTTCATATTATGATAGACCCTATTTGATCTCATAAATCCATTTTTGGAAGTTTTAAGTGGCGTCATTAGGCTGTTGAGTTTTCGTAAGGGATTTTTCATCTCACTTTTATTCCCGTGAGATTTATGCTACATTTTCCACCATTTACTTTGAGTGGTGTATGTACTACCCATTATTATAATATTTGTGTAATATAATTTCGTTTATGGGTATTTACATCAATGTTTTATAGTCCTTCATTCATGGGGTGTATGTTTTGGAAGTTACCCAATTCGGTAAGTGAACCTTTCACCCTCCTTTTTTTAAAAGACTTCTTTTGTTACGTCTTTTAATTTACATCTTATTATATTGGGATATGTTATTATATATCCTTATTGATGTAAATTTTTTGACCAAGTGACAAGATACCATTTTCTCTCTCATCAACTAATTTTCTGAATTTTGAAGTGACGTCGTTAGGCTGTCGATTTTTTGAAAGGGGACTTCTTAACCCAATTTCAATTCATTGGGTTAAAACTCTAATTCTTGATCATGTCATGATATTAATATGTGTGAATGACCTATGATTTTTTTACACTTAATATCCAATTATATTGGATGTATTTATATTTGTCACACATAATTACATAATTGATTTATCCTTAATCTAAGGATACCGTCTTTGAACGAGACTTCCTCTCAATATCCTTTCATTGAGGTATATTTTGTTTTATACACAACTTTATTTTATATGGCATATAAACCCCTTTGACTTTTAAATTTATTCAAAAGGAATCTTTTCTATAGAAAGTTTGTTATTAAACGACAAAAAATATGTTTCTTTTTAACGTATGTGGTGACAATGACCTTTCCGCCGCTGCGAGTATTATTTGATCTTTGGCTTCCTCAACAAGCCTTAATTTTTTCAAAAGTAGATAAATACCATATAATATTTTATGTATTTTGGTATTGAAAATAATTTTGATAATGTATTTGTTATGTCAATATATTTAAGTGATATATTGTGATTGAAATGTGGAATTTTTTTCTTTCCTTTATAATTGTTTTATGTGTTGTGATTTTATAATGGTACTTGGACATTTTACGGGTGGTTACATGATAAACCATATGACGGGTTCTGTCGTGAATACCCGGACGAGTGGTTACTTTATAACCTCCAATGCATTGGGTATGAAAGTTGGCCATATGGTTATTCCATTTAGTGATATGTGTATAAGTTGACCTTATGGTTATTCCATTTAAGTATGTTTATGTCCAAAGTTTCCTTTATATGTTATGTGTTCTTTATATGAGTTATATGGTAATATTTTGGTTACAAAAGGGTATGTAATGATCATTTATTCAGTGAAGAGTATTTACTACTTCTTAGGGTGAAAAGTATTACTTTGATAAATTATTAATGGTTTACTTGATGTTTAGAAAAACTAACAGCTTTCCTTCTTTGTGTATCCCTTACTGAGATTTTTATACTCACCCCATGTTTTTTTGAAATTTTTTCCATAGGACATAAAGATGTATAGGGTCGTGGATGGGATCAAGGAAAGTCATGCTATCTAAAACATGGAACTAGACATGTTTCTTTTTAAGAGTTTTTATTTTATGGAAACTTAGTAGAAGTGTCTACTTTGTAATCTTTTGAGATGTAATAGTTATTACCTAATTCTATAAAACTCGAAACCTGAAAAGATCCTATATGTGAATTATTCATTTAATTCATGATTGTGTAAGGTTTTAAGGCTGGGTCCTTACAAGTGGTATCAAAGGTCGGTTTAGATAACTTTAGAGGTTAGGGTATTCTTTAAGAATAATTGACATTACCATAATGGCTAGGATTTCAGAAAGAGTCTTAGTTTTTAGATAAAGTGAATGAGTAAGTATATCTTAGTGTTTATCTTCCTCATTAGTACATGATGATTTTTTTTATATACTCAAACTTTCATTTTTAGTTTTTCTAAATGAATGGATCTAGCAAGCACCAAAGTGACAATGGGTTTGAAGGAAACAGTGGTGGTTCTCTGATTAAGAGACTGTATGAAATGGGGGATTCAATGAGGAAACTTTTGTTTATTATAAAACAACTATCAAGTAGTCATGATTAACCACTTGAAATTTGTTGAGTTCTCTAATGAATCTTGTATGAGAGAACCAACTCGATGTGAATGTTTAGGTAATAATTATAAAGGTAACCATTAGGGTTTATATGATCCTTACATTTGAGGTAATTATGGGTTACTATATGTTATGATGGAAAATGAAAGGCATGAGATAAACTTGAGGTTAAATTATGTTATGGTTATTTTTGATGATTTTATCAATTTTTGGGGAATTTTTAAAGAATTAATTTTTTTGGGAAAAAAGGACAACACATAGACCGTGTGACAACCTGTCACGTCAGACAAAGCTGCGGGAATCGAACCCACAACCAAAGTGTAACTGGTATTTATCGTCTACCACTGGACTACGTGAAGTCCCTATTTAGTATAACTAATTTTTTTAGTTAGATGATCTTATGAATCAGGAATAAGTTGATTTTGGGTTAACTATGTAAATGATTAACCTGTCATGGAGGATATGTGATTAGGATAATTACTTTTCAATAGGATACTTTACGAGAAGATGATGTTATTTGGAGATAAATGTTAAGATTTATCTTGGAAGACTATGGGATTAAATCCTTCAGAGATTTGGATTTCAATCTCAGTTTTGGTTATATTGAATAATTTTACGGATAGATGTTTATTGAATGGTCTTTGTTGAACTTTGGGTATTTTTTGACAAACTTTGGAGATTAAGAATAGATTTTCTTTTTAAAAAGGATTATCCTTTTTCGGTATTATCTGATCTCGTACTAACAATTTTGGTTATGGTTAAGGTATAAAGACATGGGAAATATATAGTTCTCTTTTGTGAGTTGGGTGATTCTCAATAAGTTTATTATAGTACTCTTATTGTGAGAAATTCTTCCTAAATACTTGTCTTTTAGAGAAAATATGATTTTTTGTACTAAATCTAGTAAAAATTGAAAGTAAACATGAAAAGAAAGTATGTTTCCTTATGTTTTAGTTAAGCTCATAAATAAATTCCTCAATAAAAAGTAACTTAACACAAAAATGTTGTCTGTTAATTTTTCCTACTGGGGAATCAAATATCGTTTAACCTATCACAAGTTTGTGATTTTCTGATGGTTAACTTTCTCCTAAACATATTTTCTATCACTCTCCCTCAGAAAATTACCCTTTGTTTTCTCTTCCATGTCTATGTTTTCCTATATGGAATCTTAGTATGGGTTAACTTGGGTGGCCTTTGTACTTCTCTCTCTTTATTTTAAAGTTATAGTTTTACTGACTCTTGTTCTGATGTGCTACTTTCAATGAAGTTTTTTAGCTCAATTTTAAAATTGCGAGGACACAATTCCCAAAAGGGGGGAAGGATGTAACACCCTAGGTAAATAAAGGATGTGAAATTTTTATATTTTTCCATTTTTTTGAATAAAATGTTAATATTAATTTAAGGGGAACACTATGCTTGATGGCATACCTAATATGCAACTATGAGTTTCTTTAAAATCTTATATTGCACTCTAAAAATAAAATAATATATTTTTAAATGGTAGTTAACACCTAGCCATTGTAATGGCTGGAATGAACAGAACTAACTACAAAATTATTATATATGTTTGTCAAATATTTTTAATTTTATCCAATAAATGTTAGAGGCTTAAAATGGGAATGAATCTAATTTTAAGCGTAATTATTCAAATATTATTTAAAAGGTCGATTAACCGCCTTTTGATGGAGAACTCTTTTTAAATCCACTTTTTGAAAATTTTATATGTTATATTGGACCAAATAAAATCCTTCTTTAGAATCAGGGCATCAAATTTTACTTTGTGTATGTTTTTTTGTTATTTTTCTGATAAAGTTCATTTTTAGTGAAAATGTTGTATTTTAATTAAAAACCTCATTTTAATATAATTTATTTATATGGATATATTATCTTTTTAATTAGGTTTAAAGTGTAGTTAAAATATATTTTAACCATTTAATCCAATGGTGGTCATTGGAATTAATTTCACATTGAAATTGGACATAAACTAGTGTCAATCTTTTAATAGATATTATTTCTTAAAAACACGCTATTTGTTTTTGATAGCGGGAACTAATTATTAAATTAATTAATTCAACTTATATGTTTTTAATTTTGTAAAATATACATCATTTTTGAATTCGGAATATCAAATATATCTTAAGGTGAATTTTTGGTATTTTTATGAAAAACTTCAATTTTTGATGAGTAGTGAAACCACTAAGTGGTAGTTAAAAAACTGATTTTTTTGTTTAAATGAATCTTTAACAATTATGTGATTTGAATTTCAAAAATCCGACATACATGGTTGTAATTTGGATGTAAAATGTGGTTCAATGAGATTAAAATAATTTTTTTGTGAATAGTAACTTTTAAGTTTTATTAATCGCGATTAAAGGTAATTAGTGTAATTTAAGGTAAAGATAATGTTAGAATAAAATGAAATGAACATGACACATGTCCTACCATTATTTAATGAGTCATGGAAGACCAAGAAAATCCATGGGTCAACTTGGGGACCCCATGGAGCCACTTTGGTAGGAAAATGACATTAATAACTTTTTATTTAAAGTTAAAATAAAAATGTCACAAACATGTATTATTTTACAAAATAAATTTTCACATGGGGTTAGACAAGTCATATTTTTTACTATATATATTCATTAGAAATATAAAACAATTTACTACATTATGATATGTTTTTTATAATTTTTAGACATTAAATAAATTAATTTATTTTTGACACCATGACGATGCAGCAATTACCTCATTAATGAATGATTTAAATAAAATGAAAAGATAATGTAAAATATAAGAAATAAACTTGTCAAAAACCTATTGGATGAGTATATTTAGAACCCTTATCACCTTATCCTCGAAATATATCAATGTGGGACCTTTAAAATCCGAAACATATTTTAAAATAAAGTACCATTTCTTGACTTTCCAAGAGTTCCCCTCCTCGCTCTTATAAAAGGCCCCCATCTCTACCACCTTACCCACACCTCCCAAGCCTTTGGCTCGACCAAAATCTACTCTTTTTATCTCTAAAAATCCCTTTCTTAATCATAGAAGCCTTACCTTAGGCATAATGATCTTCAAGAAACACTTTTGGTTCAAACCAAAGGGAGTTACCCGATTTAAAGGTAATGTCTTCTCTTATGTTCTTTTGTTTTATTTTGCTTCTCCAACTCCCTAAACTCTTTTTATTCATTTCTTTTGTAACAACACCAGTATAATAAATATACTAGGATGTTGTTATGAGAAGGATTCGAGCTACACTTACACACACCTCCGTCTAATGGTTAAAGAACATATTGTTTCTGTGGATGGCGAATTTCTGCCTCACAAAATGATGATTGTTCAATATTCTTCTAACACCATTCATGGAGGCCACTAAGATGTAACTATTTTTATATATGATATATATTATGTTTATTTTTCCAATATTCTTCGGTATTTTTCTTTTTTGGCATACCTTTATGGTTTCTGTTATGGGTAAACGTAATATCTTCATTTTAGGAAGTGCGGACTACCGGCCCCTCAAAGTGATTTGATTCATTAATGCCATATGTGGGATGTATAAGGGATGGGTTTAATGATATTATATATATTATATTATACTGGAATTATTATATACCTTTATATCATTATGATTTTATTCCATTAAATATGAAATAGAAATGAAAGCAGCGTTCATGCATACGTATGGATTACTGTCTCCATGAACGGTGCATTTCATTTATTAACTCTAAATGTTATGTAATATTATAAATTCATTTATATACTTTATATATATGATATATATTATATCTAAATCATGAATATATTTCTTTATATAATGGATATTTTACCACATGAACAACTTGTAATTATAAGAAGTTTATTTTTGACTCAAGTACCAATGATCGACAAAATGACCGTTATTAACTTAAATAATTACATGATGTTCATAAAATGGTAATTAATGATTTAAAAGGTCTAATTAAATTAAAAAGGTTATTAATCAAGTATAAATTAACTCTAACTTATTATTCAGAAGTTTAAAGAATGATCGAGTCAAGTCGGACACGAGGTAAGGGATCCTACCTCTTTCTCTTTCTTTCTAAGTACTCTCTTTATGTCATTTATTTTAAGCTCATATTTATTATTTTGGGGGATGTTATTTTATTTTAATTTTACTTTAACTTTTATTTTCATATTATGATAGACCATATTTTATCTTGTCAATCCATTTTTGGAAGTTCTAGGGGGCGCCGTTAGGCTGTCGAGTTTTCGTAAGGGATCCTACCTCTCACTTTCTTTTCAAGTACTCTCTTTTATGTCATTTATTTTAAGATAATATTTCTTATGTTTGGGGATGTTATTTTATATCCCTCATACTGTAATTTTTGTGTTCATATTATGAGAGACCCTATTTTATCTCATAAATCCATTTTTTGAAGTTTTAAGTGGCGATGTTAGGCTGCCGAGTTTTCATAATGGATTTTTCATCTCACTTTTATTCCTATGAGATTTATGCTACATTTTCCACCATTTCCTTTGAGTGGTGTATGTAATTCCAATTATTCCACTCTTTGTGTAATATAATTTCGTTTATGGGTATTTACATCAATTTTGTATAGTCCTTCTTTCATGCGATGTATGTCCCGGATGTTACCCAACTTGGTATGGGATCCTTTCACCCTCCTTTTTTTAAACACTTCTTTTGTTGTGTCTTTTAATTTACATATTATTATTTTTGGATATGTTTTTATATATCCTTATTGATTTAAATTTTTTTTCCAAGTGATGAGATACCATTTTCTCTCTCATCAACTAATTTTCGGAATTTTGAAGTGACGTCGTTACGCTGTCGATTTTTTGCAAGGGAACTTCTTAACCCAATTTCAATTCATTGGGTTAAAACTCTAATTCTTGATCATGTCATGATACCAATGTGTGTGAATGACGTCTGATTTTTTTACACTTAATATCCACTGATATTTGGTGTATTTATATTTGTCACACATAATTACATAATTGATTTATCCTTAATCAAAGGATACCGTCTTTGAACGAGACTTCATCTCAATCTCCTTTCATTGAGGTATATTTTGTTTTATACACAACTTTCTTTTATATGATGTATAAACTCCTTTGACTTTTACTTTTATTCAAAATGAATCTTTTCTATACTAAGTGTTTTATTAAACGACAAAAAGTATATTTCTTTTTAACATACGCGGTGACAACGACCTTTCCGTCGCCGCGAGTATTATTTGATCTTTGGCTTCCTCAACAAGCCATAATGTTTTTAAAAGTAAATAAATACCATATAATCTTTTATGTACTTTCGTATTGAAAATGGTTTTGATAATGGATTTGTTATGTTAATATATTTAAGTGATATATTGTGATTGAAATGTGGAAATGGTTTCTTTCCTTTATAATTGTTTTACGTGTTATGATTTTATAATGGTACTTAGACATTTGACGGGTGGTTACATGATAAACCATATGACGAGTGGTTCCGTGAATAACAGGATGGGTGGTTACGTTATAACCTCCAATGCATTGGGTATGGAAGTCATCTGTATGGTTATTCCATTTAGTGGTATGTGTGGAAGTTGGTTGTCTGGTTATTCCATTTAAGTATGTTTATGTCCCAAGTTACCTTTATATGTTATGTGTTATTTATATGGGTTATATGGTAATATTTTGGTTACAAAAGGGTAAGTAATGATCTTTTATTTAGTGAAGAGTATTTACTACTTCTTAAAGGTGAAAAGTATTACTTTTATAAAGTTTTCATGGTTTACTTGAGGTTTTGAAAAACTAACAGTTTTCCTTCTTTGTGTATCCCTTACTGAGCTTTTTATGCTCACCCCATGCTTTTTTTGAAATGTTTTTCACAGGACTTAAAGATGAATAGGGTCAAGGATGGGATCAAGGAAATTCATGGTATCTAAAACATGGAAGTAGACATGTTTCTTTTTAAGAGTTTTTATATTATGTAAACTTAGTAGAAGTTTCTACTTTGTAATCTTTTGAGATGTAATAGTTATGACCTAATTCTCTAAAACTCTAAACCTAAAAAGATCCTCTATGTGAATTATTCATTTAATTCATGATTATGTAATGTTTTAAGGCCGAGTCCTTACATTTTATCTGAAATAAGATTGAGAAGGAATTATGAGAACTCATGATGAAGGAAAATGAATCATTGGAAAGCTATGAGATGAACTTTACAAAACATTTTTGTTACCCCACTAGATTTTTTATTTATCCAATTGTAATAGATGAGAGATTATTCAATGGAATCTGACCATATCTACAGAAAAATATATCCAATCAATACTATGATATCAATGAAGAGATTGTGTGGAGTGACATTAAGTTTGAACTGGAGTTTATAGAGACACAATGGTCACACAAATCAAATGAAAATATGTGATCTATGGAGCCGAACTTAGAGAGGAACATTGATCATGAAAGAGGAAGATATAATGTCCAGTATTCCACATGAAACAAATATAAAAATTAGAATTCATGGAATATCTTTCTAAGAAGTGTAAAATGTTTCATGTTTGGAAGAGATATCCATATTACTTTGAACATTTTTCGTGAGGTAAAGCCTCAACTTCTAAACACTAACAAAAAATTAAAGATGGTGAAGAACCAACATAAAGTCCAATGCTATAAGTTTGGAAAGCTTTGAAAATTTACCAATAATTATTCAAATGCGAAGCTAATAGAGGGGAATCACCCAAAACATCAGCTTTGGAAATGAGTGAAAGGTTAGGAAGTTTCTATCACAAAGGATGAAGCATAGGCTCCAAATGATGTTGTGTTGATACTCTTGTTGTTCTTTCAAAGCTAGAAAGTAATTTTTTTTCTCGTTCAACGCATTCCTTTATTTCCTTCATGTTTGAAAATAATATTGAATCAATCTGTGAACTGTTATAAGTTGAGTTATCATTCCGGGGTCCTAGAGGGATTATTCAAGAATCAATAGTGTATAGAAACTCTAGTACTAACTTTTGAGATCACAATGTCATCTAAAATATTTTAGTCATTACCATGATATAAATTGACATTATACTAGGGAATAAATGGATCTCAGTGTTTAATTCTAATATAAACTAAAAATGTAATGAAATCTCAGTAGTTATGAATGGAAAACCTCTATTTCTTAAGGGAGACATATCTCAACCTAAACTTTTTCTATAAGAACATCATGTATCCATATCTATAGAGATAAATTATGAAGAGGAATAAGGAAATAAAAGTATAATAATAGAAAATTTACCCATCATTCTAGAATAAATTGATGTATTTCTTAAATAGCTACCTGGACCTCCACCAGAAAGAGTGGTAGAGTTATCTATTGAAATAATAGCTAGATCTAAGACAATATCTATGACCCTAAACATAACGGAAAATGTGGAGCTAAAGTAATTAAAGAAACAACATCAATATATTTTTGAGAAGATCTTTATTTGGCCATGTGTGTCTCCTTGGGGAGCACCATTTATCTATTTGAAGAAGAAGTATGGATCAATGTGGCCACACATTGATTATAGATAACTTAATGGGATCACAGTAAAGAACAAGTACCCCCTCTAATATATTGATGATTTATTTTACCACCTTCATGGGGCTTAATTAACCTCTATGGTTGATCTTTGATCTAGTTTTAATCAATTGAGGGTGAGGAAATAATATATTCCAATTATTGCCTTTTGATCAATATATAAGAATTATGAGTTCATTTTTAAGCCCCTATTCTTATCTAATGCTCTTGGTATATTTATTTATTTGTGGAATAGAGACTTTAAGGACTACCTTGATAAAATTTTTGATGTTTATATTTATGATATTATAATATATTTTAAATATTTTGAGGATTATGAGGATCGTTAAAAGTTATATTAATAAAACTGAGGGTGGAGAGGCTATTTGGAAAATTCAAAAAATATGAATTTTGGTTACAAAAAGTTTTTTAATGGGGATCATTATAACTAATGATGGAAAATCAGTTGAACCTACCAAGATAGAGGTTATGGAGGAGTGTACTTATCCTTTTATAGTAACTAAGATTCATAGTTTCCTTGGTTTAACAATATATTATAGGAGTTTGGAAAGAATATTCACGGAATTCCAATCCAATATCCATGTTAATTCGAAAATGGTTTAAGTTTATCTAGACTAAGGATTGTGAAAAATGTTTCCAAGGGATGAATAGATTGGTTACTACTCATTTGTAAACTCTTCCATCCATATGATAAGGATTAATTATTTTTAGTGATGTATCATTGAAAGGGGTTGGGTGAATCCTCCTAAAAAAATAAAAGGTGAGTGCATATGAATCTTGAAAGTTAAATCCTATTGAGAATAATTATTCGATTCTTAAAATGGAGCTATCTGTAGTTGTTTTTTATCTGATGATATGGATAAACCATCTTTATGGGGAGAAATGTGATATAAACATATACCACCATATATTGAAGTATATTTTCATTTAAAAGGATATACATGTGAGACAGAAGAGACAGTTAGAACTTTTATGAAAAAGAGAAAACAAAGTCTTCGATGAGTTATGTAGGAAGTGCCCTTAAATGCTACCAATGATGAGGGCTCAAAGACAACCTTTGATCAAAGAGCTAGTAAAACTGTACATGGGAATCATGAGGGAAGGGATATAATCAACCCTATCCCAAATGATTTCTCAACCATAATTACTAGAGAAGATCAAGACAACTCGAAGAGAATATCCCTTATTACAAAAGAAGATAGAGGTTGTGAAAAATGGGATATAACCTAAGTTCCATATTGATCATGAAGGTGTACTAAATGCATATACAATACTATGTGTTCCAAATAGTCCTGAGATTATGAAAGAAATGATGGATAAAGATAAAATCTCTACATTCTATATACAGTATGGAAGCAATAAAATTTAGAGGGACCTTCATGGTCATTATTAGTGGGATAACATGAAAAAGGATATTGTTGTCTAGACTACAAGGTTCTTGGTGTGTCAATAGGTGAAGGAAGAGTGACAAATTCTTATATGGGTATTTTAACCACTACCCATACCATAATTGATGTGGGAAAATATCACTATGGAATTTTTCATGGGTCTCCCTAGAACATCCATATGAAACAATTCTATATGGGTTGTAGTGGATCGACTCACCAAGACTGCCCATTTAATCTCTATTCAAGAAGATTCCTATCCTGATAAACTTTCCATGGTTTATATAAAGGAAGTGGTATGGTTTAATCAGTACCACATAATATCATTTATGTTTGTGATCCAAGTATCACATCAAAATTCTAAGGAAGTCTTCATCATGATCTAAGTACCAAATTGAATTTTAGTATGTCCTATCACACTCAAAATGATGGAAAATCTATAAGTACTATTCAAACACTTTAGTACATGTTGAGAACATGATTAATGGAATTTAATGGTGGATGAGATCAATATATACCTTTATTTAAGTTATTATGCAACAAAATCATCCATTTCAATATTCAAACGACACCCTATGAAGCTCTATATGGGAAGTGATGTAGAACTCCTACTTGAGGGGATAAAGTTGGTGAGATAAATATGATTGGGCATGATCTTTTATAAGAGATTATTAAAAAGGTTCATGCTATTCAGTAACACATAAAGTCTTCTCAGAGTTGGCAGAAGTGAAATGATGACAACTGTCGAATGGACTTGGAGTTCGATACTAGCGACAAATAGTATCTTAGAGTATCACCATGAAAGAGAGTCATGTGGTTTGGGAGGAATGGGAAGATTATCCCTAGGTACATTAGAACCTATGAAATCCTGGATCACATAGAAGTAGTGAACTATCGGATTGTACTTCTACAAAATTTAGATCATATTCATTATGTATTCCATGTATCTCTCTTGATGAAGTATATACATGACCCTTCACATGTACTGAATTCAGAGGTAGTAAAAACTAGATCATGACCTATCTTATAAGGAGAATCCAATAGAGATCTTGGACCATAGAAATAAGCTTCTATTCCAAAAGACTACCCACCTTGTCAAACTTTTGTGGAAGAACCATAGATATGAAGAAGTGATATGGGAACCAGATTAGACAATGAGATATAATTACCCATAATTTTTCTAAACTGAGAAAATGTGATGAAATTTCAGGTATGAACTTTCTTATGGGGGGAATAATGTAGTGAGAAATAATTTTTGAATGATAATGATTTCCTAAATATGTGTGTTATATTATATTATACACAATAAAACCATAAATCTTTAACAATGATGTGAATATAAAGGGAAATGTGACCATTTGGTTTTGACCCTTATATGTCCATTGGACAATTATGACTGTTGTTAAATATGAAAATTGTAAAATATACTCTTGATAATAATTTTAACATCATAATTAGTGTTTATAAGTAAAAATTTTCAAATGATTATTAATGAAGAAATGAGAAATGATAGCCTCAACTAGTGGAGTTAAATCACATTAACCCCATTTTTCCGAACATGGGAGGGATGTAGTGTCACTGGGGTTCACCCTTGACCAACCACAAGTTGAGATTAAACAAGTAAATATTGAACGAAATATCATACATGAGATGTTCATGTTAGTATAAATTACCACTCAAGAAATGTTAGTCAAGCTGCCCCATGAATCTATCATCATCGCACACCTTACCCCTAGATTGTATGCGGGTGTTACAGGTGGTTAGACGTCCCAACTTTTTTGTGTGATTCCTTTATATAAATAAAAAATTTAGTCTATCAATTCAATTTTTAGAATAGTTTTCTTAATTAAAAAATGTTTAATTGAGATAGAATTTGATAAATTGAATTTTCAAATCCAAATTGTACTTTTCTAAAAAGATATAAATTTTTTAATAAACTAATTTATTAGGAATAAAAATTATTTTAATTTAATTTTATGTTAAGAAGAATTTAATATAAATATAGACGATAAAATAATTTTAAAAATTTTAGGTGTTAGAAATTTTTTTATGCATTTTGACCCGATATTATTCTTAATAAATAATAATTTTTATATTTAAAAGTTAAATTCTTATATTTAGAGAATTATTATAATGAAATAATCCTAATTTATTAAATAATCCTTTTGGAATTAGGTTATGGTGAATTTATGAGAATTTTCTAAAATACTTTATTTTGTTCGTGAATAGTAAAACTACATTTTGAGGTTTTCTGTATGTTTAATTAAATTATAGTTATCAAATAATGATTTAATAATTAATTAAACATAATACATGGCCTAAAATATTTTATTTTTTTAATATTAGATATTTTATTATATTTTAATCAATTTCCAAAAATATTTTTTAACTTCCAAAGTCAAAAAAGGAAACATTAACATTAAAAATATTATTTATATTGAAAAATTAATTTTCCAGGAAAAATAAGTAATATTATGTAACATCCCAGATCCGGGTGCTGCACAAAGGTGCCAAGAACCCGTTTGGTCACATAACCTCAAGCGCATTTCCCCAAATGCCATCGGCAACTGACTAGCAGCGAGGGAAAATGTGTGATAATGGGGAATCTATGTCATAATTGGTTAAGTATACACAGTGGAAAGAAAATAGTAAATAGTAGGAGAAGCAGTAATACCATACAACAGAAGTAGACATCAGAAGACAGATAGCAATAACACAACTAGAGCATATATATAAATGATGCATGTCACATTTGTCTAGGAAAGAATCTAAACAAGTCACAATACTAGAAATACAATATAGAAACCAATGTATAAGAAATCAAGTAAACTCCAACAGAATCACAAGCCTCAACTTGGTCACATGCTCTCTTTCTCCAACAAAAATCAAGTACCAAATAAAGAAGGGTTCTTGACATTATCTATACCTACAATCATATAATAAGTTTTGGTCCAAAGCATGACCCAAACAAGGTGTGAGATTAATCCCAAAAGACAAACACCAAAATATATGTGCCTAATTTTTAGTGAATATATATATATATATAGTAGGTAATAGGAGAAATGAAGCAGTAACTTGGAAGTACTCAAAAGTAATCAATCATATAGTTTCCCATTACATTCTTCTAAATTCATCAATTATACTTTGAATCATGTGACCTAGGGATCTAGCCTAAACATTGTATCCCCTATATAAAGTAGTAAAATAGATGTCTCAGAAGACCATCTAAACAATAAAGTAATATGGAGTCCATGCTTGTGCTTTAGCTTGGCAGACTCATCAAAATCATTCAACTATTCACAAAATACCCCTTCAGAAATTTCTCACAGTCTAACCCCTTTGGTCAAACATAACATCAATTCATTAGGTAACTACCCTCTAGGAATCTCTCACGGTATATCCCATTTGGTCAAACATAACATCAATCAATTAAATAATCACCACCTAGGAAAGCTCTCATGGTCTAAACCCTTAGGTCCAACATTCATCTAATCAAATAATAATGAACACCTGAGAAGCTCTCATGGTCTAACCCAAAAAATTATAGATGACTACCAGGGCATATCTCACAGTCTAACCCCTTTGGAAAGATTACATAGTCCAATCCCCTTTGGTGAACATTCACAATAAATATCACAATCATTTCATATAAAGTTCAACTCCATCCAAACAAAACAAGTAATGGAAAAAAAGACAATCCTAACAGGCATTCTAGACCAAACAACCATAACCAAATAAATATATAAATTATTTTTTACTTCTTGGATTGATATACATGAAACAATAATTCCTTTTTTGGGTTATAAATGACATAATATTCATATTTTAATAAACTTTTAAAATTACATAACTTTGATATGAAACTCGTTTCTTTAATTTCCCATTAGTTATTTATAAAAAAATTTATTATGGTAAATGTAGATCACATTAATTAACACATATTAAATATGTTCCCCGATAGTGCTCCAATGCATTGGGAAAGGAATTTAATCTCTATAGATGATATATTTTATGATATCATGGTGAATAAACTTAGTAATTTTTATAACGCCTTGGTGAAAAACCATTATGATATGATTACGAATGTATAACTTTCATTTTGTGTCCACATATCCATGTTATGATTCATGTTCTTTTTATGATATTCCTCATCTTCCCTTTATCAAGCCATAATGATATTCCTTGTGTTCTTATTGATATTCCTCATGATCACATGGAAACTAATTCACTTGCTTTCCCTTACTAGACCTTATGATCAACCTTTCCTTTGATGTATGCACCTGGGTTATGAGATATAATAAGATTACTTAGGATGAACCAATGAAGAATATTTTCAAGTGTATTATAATAATGTTTGAATTTCTCATGTATTATGTTCCTGATTTCAAAGAAACTAATCATTAAAATATCCTCCATTTTGTACCATGAAGTGAAACTTTTATGTAATAAAAAAGAGTTATTCCATAATAATATATGAATAAAAATCTTATATTTATTATACAATAGGTTTCAATGTGAAGGATGGAAGTCAATACTTATGGTAAGAGATTTACTTTTCACTTTTATTTTCTACGATACCAATTCCATATCTACCACATGTTTCATTTATTTGGTTTATATAATCCCCGTGAATTTATTTTATGATTATTATCCTGGAAATTATGGTTGTTTACATATCCACTTATATGTATCTATTTTATGGGTTTTTCAGTTCAAAAGTTATCAAATTAGTATGGTATTTTTGTCATCATTTTTCTTCTTTGATACATATATTCTATTATACTCATATATTTTTGTATGATAAGTATATATATGTCATTTACATATAATATTAGGTATTTATCTATCCTCGTGATACTTTATATTTCATTTTATGTTATTCCTTCATGGGGCTCTTGATTTTAATTTTATCAAAGTGGTAATTGTTTTATGTCACAATCTCATTGTTTATCATGATTGTTTATGGTTATGTATCCAATATTGAAATATTATTATCTATCTCTCAATAGTTATCAAGAATTATCCCATCCTATAGTTATTAATTATACTTTATAGGAATAATACCATTTTTACACTCTTCGGTACTTAAAATGATTGATAAATTTTTATGAAAATCTAATTTCTTCCCTCTCTTCTGTCAAAAATTTGTTTCCTTCCAAAAATATGTTTTATTAAAAAAAATCAAAAAATCAAAAATTATTTTTAATATAATTTTTTAAAAAATTTTATAAATGAATCTTCATGTCATTTTTCAAATAATTCTCTTTGAATTTTCTTAAAAATGTAAAAGGAATCTTTATTTTAATGTGTACAGCATGACATGAATTTTCTAATGTCATGACCAATAATTACATTGAAGCTTCCATTATATATTTTGAAGGATATTTTAAAAGGATTTTAAAAATATTTTTCTTTTAAATATTTTTCTCAAAGTGGAATGGTTATTTTTCTCAAGAAATTATTTTAATGATTTTTAATGATTTCTTTATTTTTTTTCTCAAGGTTATTTTCAAATACATAGATTTTTAAAAATAATAATGTTTTGAAAGTGTTTTTTAAAGATGAAAGGATATTTTACTCAATAAATTATTTAAATAGTTTTTAATTGTTACTTTATAATTTTTCATGTTTATTTTCAATTAACAGTATTTCGAAAAAGATTTATGTTTTAAAAAAATTCAATATAGAAATGATATTTTACTCAAGAAATGTTTTATTTTTTTAAAATATTCAATTATATATTTTCAAGGATAATTTTGGATTAATGTATTTTAAAAATATTTATTGTTTAGAAAAAATTATTTTCAAAGTGGAAAGGATATTTTCCATAGGAAACATTTTGAATGGTATTTTCCTAATGGCCCGAATTCCTTCATTTTTATTGATTTTTGATAACCCCCCTTTCAAGGGATGACGAGGAACCCTTAAAAATCCCATAGGCTCAATGTTTACATGGCCCATAGGCTTTTAGGAGATTACATGACCAAAAGGTCTTAGGTAATTGAACCAAACTATCTACAAGGAATTGCCCCTCCCCAGCATCAGCATCATGATAGTAGCTATCCACCTTCTCATGGTCATCTGGATAGGCTTCCCATGCAATCATAGGCTGGTCCCGATGGCATTGTTATACCCTCTCATTCTGAAAAATCCATTTGTCTCTGCTCTGGTGAGTGCACCTACTCTGAATCCTCTTCTGGGGCTGCTTCATTTTGGTAGAGTTTGTCTGGGGCAACTGCATGTGGCCTGAAGACCTTGAGGTGGCCCAGAGGCCTTAAAGTTGTCCTGATCGCCCTACTAACCCATAGGCATGGGTGGCCCGAAAGCCTTAAGGACTCCAAGCCCAAACTGGTGGCCCAAGGTGAATAGTTCCAGCTGCTACAGTACCGAACAGTACCTACTACAGTAACTATTATAGTGCCTACTATAGTACCCGCATAGTTAATAGTTCTACTACAGTATCAATATAGTGTATAGTTCTGCTACAGTACCTGCATAGTGTACAGATTTGCTACAGTACTACTACAATACCTAGAAATATTCCTCCACCTAGTTTTGAACCTTGGTCTCATGGATTCACTTAAGGATACCTCACCCATTGGACTGAGGATCATGTGTTAAATGAGGTTGTCAATTAAATCCCCCTCTTTTCCCGTATGGTCTTGAGAGTGACCCTTGAATACTATGATGGTTTGGGGAGTGAACCAATTCCAATATTATTGTCTTTCTAGTGATCCTTGACTAATATGAAAAGGAATTTATATTCTTATGTTTATGACATTAATTTCATGTCTTATCCCAATGTTATGATCTCATGGATCAGGTTATTTGTTTATTTTATGATTTATTTCTTATGATCTACTCATATTTATTCCTTGATTCAATATTATGATCCTTCATATATAGTTTATGGTTTTAAACTTTTATTATCTTATCCTTATACTCTTATGCTCATGTTATGCTTGTGTATCTTCTTTGTTTACACTTACTGGGCATATGAGCTCACCCTTTCTTATATTTCCTTTCCTTGGGTTATGAAGAAATGAATTATGTATGATATTCCTAAGAAGGTTAAGAGTTGTGAAGAAAATAGTGGGAGATGGTGCATCTCACATATAGACCAGGGTTTATGTTTCCATGTTTCAAAGGGTACTAAAATATTACAGTCCTCAAGAATGTATTTTTGTAATGTATTGAATATTCATTTAAAATTATGAAATATCCATGTATGAATAACCTAGGTCATTATAGTTGGTATCATGGGAAATGTTTATTTAAAATTTTGAAACAAGGATCAAAAAAGTTATTTAGATTCCTAGGGATATTTCTATGGATATGTCTAGGGAGGTCATTAAGGATTTTTGTAAGGATGAGTCTATGTATTTGAAAATTTCCAAGAATTTTTGTAAAGGATAGAACAAGTGGTTTCCAAGAAATTACATTCCTATTTGGATACAACATGTGGATGTGGATCTGGTATAGAGGTAAATGCTATAAATAACTCTAAAAATGGTTCATTGAGCTCGACTGAATCGTCACCAAGTATAAGACAAAGTGTCTTGCTACACACTTGGGTTGACAATCCCAAAGGATATGCTTTAGAAATCAATTAACTCTTTATGAACCATCACAAAGTATTGAAATTGATGAAGATTATTAATTTACTAGGATATACCTAATGTGTAATATACTTAAAAGAAAGTATCTTTATTTATACCTCCAAAATGAATTTCAACCGATGTTGTTATCCACTATGATTGGTGTTTCACACACTATGATTTTGGTTTTAGTTGATATATGGAACCCAAATGAACCATGTTAATATATAGTGAAATGGGAAATGCAATTATTTTCCTACCGAGAAAACAGATGTTATAGGATTGTGAATTAAAAACTCATTTTACTATTCTCACACAACTATCTCAAGATATAAATCATTATACACTTCCAAATGAAAAAATGAGGGAACAAAATTCTATTGAGTCCTCCATGAGGCAACATATACCTTCATTCAGTGGGTATTTTGGTCCACTAGTTTTTGAGAAATGGATCAGAACCACTAAAGATATATTTTCCATTCTTCAGGTGTTTTAAGAATCTGAAAGTCATTCTAATAGTCTACTGTTTGGAAGGTGAAGAAAATCAATGGTGGGCCTTTATCAAAAATATATGGTAACATAATGAAATTGAATCTATTGATTTGGATGGGTTAAAGAACTTAGTTTTCAATAATTACTTTCCATATATTATTTGTACTAATATGGAGAAGGATTTCCTTGAGATAAATTAAAAGGATTATGAATCCTTTGGTACCAATGAAGTAAATTTCACAAGACTTGTGAGGTACATTACTGTTATCATCATCTGACTTGAAAGTAAAGTTTATTGAGTCTTAAGTGGCTTAAAACTAAGTATTTTAAGGGAATTATCCATAAGAGACATTAATATATAAGAATATATTGTTCAATGTTCTATCAAGGTGGAAATGGAGGTTGGAGTTATGTATCAATCTCATCATTTTGACAAGAAAATAATGATATAGTTTAATGTAAAATATAAAAACCATAGAGAGAATATGTTGATCTTTCTCTTAGGGAAGAATTGTGGAAAGAAACATAGAGGGAATTATCTTAAGGGAAATAGTAAATATTTTATGTTTGTAAGGTAAGGTCATCACGAAATTGATTTCTTAAGTTATTGGAGGATGTTAAGAAATAATACAAATAGAGAAAAAGATGGATATGATTAACCACCCATAATAAAATGTTTAAAATTCTAGGAGTATATGAATTATAAAAATCAATTCCCCAGTCCAAGGAATAATGTTTATGATGAGTCACAACAACATTTGAAAAAAAAAGTAAAAAGTTCAATCTTATGAAATCATAATGGATAAATTGAATCCTGATAATTGAGATAACACTTATCCTCCCCTACTTTATTGGGAATTTCATGGTTGACTTTGAATGAATAATCCCAATGAAACTATTTTTGTCAAATTTCACATGATCAATTCCCTCCACATGGATTCTGAAATAATCAAGTCACATTGGATATTCTATCAGTATACGGATGAATTGAATCTTCCAATGAATATTTTTGGGCATCAGTCAAGAGAATATGTAAGGAATAAATGATGAATTAATATTTGAATGTTTATATGTATCTATGTAAGATTAAAATAAGAGTTATGGATATCATTATAGTTTTACGAGTTTAAGTTCGATCATAAGTTTAAATTTATTAAAACCCACTTTATGGTTTTATTTGAATGATGTTAAAAAATTAATTATATTTTAAGATACATTTATAGAAATGAAACCATTTTGTTTTTTATATATTGTTAATGTAATTTGAGGATGAATTCCTTTTCAAATTTTGGAAATATGATTAAAGTAATTGGTAACCTTTATTTCTTATCTTATATTAAAGGTTAAGAAAACTATGGTTCACAGTCAAGCGTGTTAAAAAGTCGGTACAATTCATTTCTATCAAATAATATTTCACTTTGGACCTTCTTTATAGAATATACATTATAGATTTTGTAAGGTTCCATGGAGTACAAAATTATGTATATTTTATTATAATCTAGAGATTACCTCAATATTTTGGATAATTATTTAGAAACATCCTTATATATATATATATATTATTTTCATTATTTCGTATTATACTTAAAAAGATTGTTAGTTTGAGAGAATAATTCAAACCCTAAAGGAAAAGATAAGATCTTGTTTTATGGATTTAAAATGTGGTTGGGATCAACACCTTCCTCAAGTTGCTTTTTCTTGAAAAAAAATGGTTTCACTTGAGAATTCAGATGGATCCTAATGAACACCTTTTTTGAATGAAGTGTACAACTCCAATGAATTAGAATGAAGTTTCATAAAGAAACCCATTGGGACCTAAATAAGTTGATGAGATGGAAGAGAAGGTTAGAGACATTAAGAAAAACACAATGAATATAAAATTTTGATAGAAATTTTATACATATAATCATCATCATGATCTATAATTTAAGGTTGGTGATAAGTTCTTTTTATAATTTATATAAGGAATAATGAATAGAAAATTTAGCCCTAGGTATATCGGTCCCTTTAAAATACTTTATCATATCAATATAGTAGCTTATTATTTCCATAAAAATTCTCATAGGTTCACGATGTATTCTATGTATCACTCTTGATAAATTACATACCTGGTCCATCATATTTACTGAACTTATAGGTTGTACCATAGGATTATGATATTTATTATAAGGAATGATCGATGGAGATTTTGGATTGAATAAAAAAGGTTCTACAAAACAAGAAAAATCACATGGTAAATGTTTTGTGGAGAAAACACTAGTTAGGGGAATCTATGTGTGAAAATGATGATGTAATGATGTATAAGGATCCCCATTTGTTTTATACCAAAGTGATGAATTTTGTGGGGAAATACATTTTAATGGGTTATAATGTAACACCCTATGAATTTTTGAAATATATATTTTTCAAATTAATTTATTCTTTATGATATTTTATGTTACATGCAACTATGATTTTAGATTATGTAACCTTAAAAACTATGTTTAAATTATGTTTCACATAATCCCAAGTTTATCTTTTATTACATGAAACCTTGAGTTTAAATGAAATGTGACATACATTTAAAAAATTATTATTTAATATAATACTTATCACTTGGACATTGGAATGGTGGGTATGAATAATATTAACTAAATTAAAAAAAATTGGTTTACACATTTTTATATAATGAATTATTTGGGGACCAATTAATTATAAATTAAAAATAACAATTTAAAAATAAAAGAAATCTTTTTTATGAAGAAACTATTTTTTATGAATACAAATGTGTTCTTCCTCAATGAACTAAAAATAATTTTCAGTAAAATATTTTAATGAAATTTATATAATCTATATTAAATAAACTATTAAAAATTAATAATATGTGTATTCTAGAGAATATATCACAATAAATCAAATTTTACACTTAAAAAAAGTATTTTTCAAAAAATCAGTTTTGTCACCTTTTTATGGAATTATTATTTAAAAAATAAATTTAGGCAATTTTATTAAATTTATTTTCTAAAATAAATTTAATTTTTCAAATTATCATAAAAAATTATCTTACATTGAATTATTGGTATTTTTCTTAAAAGTTTCATTTTTATGAATACTGATTTTTTTTATTTTTAATTAAAAACTTCCTTTTCCCTTTCCCACGAACGAGGTAAAATATTATTTAATTAAAAACTATATTTTTTTAAATAAATAAAATGGATAAATTATATTTTGAGTTTTTTTTAAAGTAATATTAGTTCAATTTTATTTCAATTAATATAATTTTTTTCATTAGTATCATTTTTTATTGAATATTGATATAAAAACATATTAATATTTTGAAAAATTTCTCTTTAAAAACTTTTATTCTCGTTGCATCTATGGGATTAATTTTAAATTAAAATTTTCCACGTCTATGAATTTAATTTGATAAATTTTAATCCCTATTTTGGATCAGAATAATTTTTAAAATGTGATTAATTTAACATAATTTTTTTACCAAAATAAATAGTCAAAATAGTAAACAACATTTTTTACATTTAAGGTAAAAACTGATTTTCTAGGGGTTAAACTAAAAATAAAAGCATTAAAAATGATCTAAAATGATATCTTACACCCATATGATTGAATTATTTCTCCCTTAACTATTATATGTTCAATAATGGCCCCTTTTTTATGATTTTTTCAAGATGAAAGCATTGGTATAATTGAATTATTTCAAAATATTACAAGTGTTACACTCACCACACTTCTAAAATTCCACCACATATTCTCTATTCCTAGAACAGTAAAACCATTTTTGTTTAGGAAATACCTACCCAAATAACTTAAAATCATTCCTGATATCACATTAGAATAATTTTTGGTATATAAATCTAACCAAGGATGGCTTTTTGTGAAAATGTAAAGAGGATACCTGAATAAAAGATAATGTTTATCCATGTTCATATTTGTTTTATTTCTTCATCCACCACATTAAATTGTTATTATAACATTATTATAAAATAAAATAATTATATTAAATATAATTATATGCTTAAATGTTAATTAAATAACCTAAAATTATCTCCACTTCTATCTAATGCATTCTGAAATCATCGTTCGTGTGTATGGGGGACTACTACATCACGAACTGATGTCATTCATTAATACATTACGACCTCTTGAAATAGGAAAAAAGGACTGATTATTTTTTTATATTTGATATTTATGATTATAATATTATTATAAAATTATTATATCACACATACCATCATATTATCCCTTTTTTTAGAATATAATATTGTTGTTTGTGTGTTTGGTGGACTACCACCTCATAAAGAGATGTGATTCATTCGTTCATTATATGGAAGGATTTAAGAATGTGTATAATAATAATATATTATATATATAAGATAAAAAAATTTATGTAATGATAATATAGATCACCCTCTTTTATTTCTTTCAATCTGACAAGAAAATGGAAATAATGTTCATATGTAAATACGACCAACCTTCTCCATGAACAGTGTATTTCATTTCCTATCACTAAATTTTATGGATTGTAATAGATACATATATACTGAATATATATGATATTTATATCATTTTTTACATTATATATATGGTGAAACCATGATTTAGGTAAGAGGAGCAAGAAATAACAAGTTAAAACATACATGAAAAACAATACAGTTTCTGCCCAAAACGTGACATGGACAAGTAATTGTTAATAATTGATTAGTAAAATGTCAAAAGAAAATATTACATGGTATCATATATATTTATATATTTATTAAAAATATTTATAATAATATTATATTTATTATACAGTATATTTTAATAGGAATGATAAAATCAAGACTTAAGGTAAGGGATTTAGGTCCCACTTTTATTTTCTGTGAGAAAAATGCCATATCCAAGACATGTTTTTTTGTTTATATACATACCATGCATATATTTTATGATTATTTTCATAAAAATAATATTTTTTTAAATATACATTTGAGTATATCTCTTTTATGGGGTTTATGGTTGAAAACATAACAAATCGATAAGGGATGTTTGTCTAAATTTTCCTTCTATGAGACATATAGTATATTATGCACCTAAATTATTTTATGAGATGTATATATAGACCCATTTAAATTTATATTATATATTTATTTATATTCATGATATTCTAAGATGTATTTTATGTTATTCCTTCATGGGTCTTATGATTTAGATTTTACCAAAGTGGTAATGGTTTTATGTCACAATGACATCATTTATTAGGATTGTTTATGGTTAAGTCTCCAATGTTGAATTATTATGATCCACGTCTCAATAATTATAAATATTTTTATTCTACATTGTTTATTCATGATATTTTCAAGTAATACTACAAATTTTCCAGTCTTTAGTGATTAAAATGATTCAGAAAATTATTTAAATAAAATTTGATTATTTCTCTCTCTTCAATCGGAAATAAATATTCTTTTAAACCCATGCATTCTTAAAATGTTGTCAATTTCATTTCATTTTTTTAAAAAAAATTAATAGGAATATTTATGTCATTTTCCAAACAATACCCATTTATATTTTATAGGTAATGTTAAAGGAATCTTAGTTTTAACATGTACGGAATGAATGAAATTTTCTAACTTCATGACTAATCATTTATTCAAATATTCTTTTATATGATCTCAAGGTTATGTCCAAATAAAATAATTTTTAAATTTTTTTATGTTTTAGAAGTATTTTCAAATCTAAAATGATATTTTTTTCAAATAAATTAAATGATTTTAAAAGATTCATTTATAATTTTTCAAGGATATTTTTAAATAAAAGTATTTTCAAAATGTTTCATGTTTTAAAATTGTTTTTCAAATTAGAATGGATATTTTCCTCATGAAAAGTTGTAAATAATTTTTAAATCTATATTAATAATATTTCACAGTTATTTTAAAATAAAATTATCTCAAATAAATTATGTTTTAGAAGTGTTTTTCAAATAAGAAATGATATTTTACTCATAAAATATTTTAAATTATTTTTAATGATTTATTTGAAAGATTTCAATGATTTTTTTAAATAACAACATTTTAAAAATGTTTTCTGTTATAATAAAAAGTTTTTTTCAAAGTCGAAAGGATATTTTCCTCAAAAATATTTTAAATGGTCTTTAAAAATAATTTTTCATCAATGAATAAATACATTAATGTTACCTATGTGATGGTGGGGATATAATCCAAAGATACCATTATTATTATTATTATTAATGGACTATGTTTTGATGGCATGATATTTGTGAAACCTGTTTTTCTTCCACAGGTTATACTGTGGGGAAATGATTTTGAAACTTGTTTATTTTCATGGGTTATTATATGAGTAAATTATGATTATGAAACATTTATCTTTTCCACAAGTTATGATTCGATAAAGTGTTTATGATAACCATTTCATTTCATAGTTTATGATATGATGAATGTTTTATGATATTATGGAACACATACATATGGTTTTAATCATGAAATGGATGGGACCTGTATTTCCTTCCAATGCATTGGGTATTGATTTATATCTCATGAGATAGAAAAGACTAGAATGACGAGTGAAATTGGTTTAGTAAGGGAAATTATCCACTTTGATGGTATTAAGAGTGAACACTGACTACTATTATGGATTGGGGTGCGAATACACTTTAATATGATCACCTTGTATATGTTCCTTGGAAAATATGGAAATGTTTGTATATGATTATGTGTATTCTTTGAGTTTTACGCCTTATAAAAATTTTATGCTCTTATGGATCATGTTCATTAATTATATTAGGATTCTTATCTTATGAAATCCCAATATTTATTCCATTGTTCTAGATTATGATCATTGATATGAATTATAAGGTTTAAAAATAATTTACTTATGTCCTCATACCCTTATTCTCATATTATGCTTACGTATCTCCCTTGTTTACCCGTACTGAGTATTTGAGCTCACAAATTCTTATGTTTCCCTACCCCAGGTTATGAAGAAATGTATTATATATGATATGTATAAGAAGGGTTATAATTATGAAAAATATATTTGGATACATCTTATCAAACTTATGGACTAATGTTTATCTTTCCTTGTTTCCAAAGTAACTTCACTATTATGGTTCTTAGGGGTTTATTTTTTAATATATTGAATATTTATCAAAAATAAAATATCTATATATGAAAGTCATAGGTTTTTATATGTATCTCTTTATGTAGTACTTTAAATTTTTTAATATTAAAATTCAAATGGTGGGGAGAATGTAACGCCTCTATTTTTTATTGTAATTCATTAAAATATATTAATATTATTTTTTATTATAGGTGCTTAGAAGACATAAGGTTTTGAGGTCCAGAGAGGCTAAATATTAATATTATATAATATTTAACATATTAATATCCCACAAGCATAATTTTTCAAGAATAATGGCATAAATCATGAATGAGGATTCAGATTGAAAATATGAGACCCCTAATTGTGTCGGTAGATGGGTTTTACCCCAGGCATGACATAACCTTTGTTTTCATTTGGTTTGTTGATTAAGTGTGTTCATGAGAAGAATAATAAAATAATGAATTTTTTTCTTATGTTTACATGTATATACATAATATCCTTTATAAATATATGATTCTTCCAAATCCCTAGTGTTATCTGCATAACCATGGGATTGTGATATGAGTAGTTGGAGGAAGGCTTGGTGAATGATAATGGATCGGGGATCTTTTTTTCTAATGGAATTAAATGATATTTCCAATGAAGAAAATTTATTTTATTTCTTCTTAAGTGAAAAATCCTAACCTAAAGAAGTGAATTAGATATTCATTCTTTATTTTCCCCATTTTGTCCCATCATGAGTGCAAATCAAACCAACTAACATATTGATTTGCAAATTGATCATGTTTCTAATGTATCTTTATTTACCTAGGATTTGAAGAAATTATTATTGTCATTTATTTTTTGTTTCTTCATTTATCATTCTAATGAAAAAAATCATGAAAAATATGAACAATGACCAATGTTCATTCCTTTTTCCCTATTTTCTTCCCTCATTATTCACATGATTCATTACATGAATTACCTTGGATGTTGATTCAAAAAAATACCCAATATTCGATTATTGAGCAACTTTTCTTCAGTGTAACAGATCAATATTGTAGGTTTATATTGATGATATATAGAGAAATTGATGTGTGATGATAATGATATATGATCAAAGGTAGTTCCTGATCATATCGGTACATCCCCAATCACATTTGGGTGAGAAGTTATAGTGTGATATGACGGTGGTGGTCTTTTATCATCTTGTTGAAAAAATATAAAAGGAAGTAATGGTATGGATCATTAATATCAATATCCACAATTATCGGTCGATTAGGTGGTAAGAATTTTAGTGGAATTGTAATGATAATACTAATGTAGATATTCTATACTTTCTATATAATTTCTAATTATATAGATTATAGTCCAAAGATTACACATTTTGTAGTACCATGGATACAGTGACTAGGGTTTCATAAGAGAGAAAATATCAAAATTTGTGTGACCCAGTGCTAGAGGATCAGTGTGTACAATGAAAGGTATATAGGCATTGACATTTCCAAGCATACAGGTGTGAGAATAATAAACAAGAATGACCTTTTACTCAGACATAACCAGAAGGCCGAGACATGTTCAGCAACATGAGAACAACTAGAGTACATGGGCATGGCCATAGGTACACAGACATGTTCCATGGAACATGCGTATAACCAGGGTAGTCGAGAGAATTCATGTACTAGTAGAGCACGCAATGTTATTTTTTCACGGTAGCGTGAGGCCCTCCATATCTTAAGTATAGACCAAGTTTAGTTTAGTGTGATTCCATAGACTATCCCTATAATGGTATAGCGTGGAATTATATCATGAGAATAGTATGGTGATCCCCTCTATGGGTTTGGTCTAGGATAGGATTCGGTATACCCCTTCTATGACTGGCTTGGGATCATCTAACATTCCTTCTTCTTCATTGGTAGGGTTTATGGTATCAGTGTGACCACCATGCACAGGGTGTCGATCCCTTATATATAAGGTTGATCTAGTTGGTTTTTTGATATTCCTAGGTGGTTCTATGATGTATCACCAATATGTGTGTTGAGAAACTATAAGTTCTAGTGAGGAAATATTTGGAAATACCCAATGAGAATAACCTTTTAGACGAGTTCCATTAGTGGTAGTATGGCTCATGGAGTGGTTCTCCTAGATGAGCATTATCTTGAAGACTCAAATAGAATCGTGTGGCTAGTAGGGGTTGAGATCACTATGAGACTTGGAGTATTTTATGAGTATATATGGTTTTTTCATTATGACTCATATCATGATTTAAATACCTATGTATTGATGATCTTACAACTATTGATGTTTTATGTTTAGTGATTTTAGGGTGTCCTGCAAGGTATTATTATAATCACCCAAACATGATCTCTTCCCACATGTCTCATGTCTTATATAGAAGATGATCCTTTTAGTTATTTCCTAGGAGGATTGAGACAGGGAATATCATTATTTATCTCTAGACAGACTGAGGTTCCTACCATTGTTTCATTCTATAGCATTACTCACCTTATAAATATGTTGGCCATTATTTCCTATTTTTAGTGGGCCTATATTTGGACCTTATAATTTCTAGAATTTTTTATACTCTAATTATGGGATATAGATGTACGCATGAATTTTTTATTAGTTGTACTTTAATTTCATCATTGCATGGCCTTGGATATGTGTGTGTGTGTGTGTGTAGGTATGTTAGGGTAAGGCCCCCATGTATGTGATATGTGTTCTCAGTATTGTTCACCATCCCCTGGCCTATTAGAGGCTGGATTATAGTTGTCACACTGAGCTTACCACCATCCATGCAGACCACGGTGGTTCTAGTCATGACCAATTTAGTTTTTAAAAGATACATATTTATTATAATAATTTGGATACTATTTCTATTTCAAAGAACCCTTTAATTCATTCTAGAACTAATCATATAGGCATGCATGTTCATTTTCATTTATTTTATGTTAATAAAGGTGATATTATTCTTGAAAATATTCAAACATAAAATAATCTGATGTATTTTTTAACAAACTATTAAATTTTTTAATGTTTGAAAAAATTAAAATTGAGCTTGTTATGTTATAAAATTAGTTTGAAAATATTATTTTAATTCGTTTTGACATACCTTAATATACATTTATTATCAGAGATTTTTTAAAATTATAAACTAATTTATTTTCAAATCTATTTTGAATTGTCTTATATTTATATTTTTCTATTTTATTTTTGAAAAATTATATAAATGGTAGAATTTAAAAAAAATTATTTTGGTTTTATAATTTTCAAAAAGGGAAAGTTTTTTGTTCTTTTATTATATTTTCCTTTTTGAATATTCTAATTCCTCACAATATTTTATGTTACTCATTATTTATTCTATGTGTATTTTAAAATTACACATTTTATATTTATTATATCTTGATCTATTATGCTTAGAATTTTACAACTCATTTTTCATTTGAATATGAGTTAATTATATACATTTTCTTCAACTATATAGATTCCCTATAATAGATTCAATTCTTATTTCTATATTTTTCATATAATATTTTAACAAATTTTAAAATATTTCACTTTATATAAATTTTTGATTATGTTGTTCCTTTATCCATTGTAAAGATATTAAATTTATCAGAATTTAATCTAAATTGGATAAATTATGAATATATTACTTAAATAATAAACAAATGACTTAATGCTATGTTTTCAAAAGACTGTATGGGTTTCTCAATGTGACCACATATGTTTTTTAATTGATCAAATTTTTTTAATGTGACAATTGGTTTTTTTTAGTGACTATATGTGTATTTATTAAAGTGAGTGCAAGATATATTGAATTTACCACAATAGTATTTTTAAACATACCACAAATGTATATCTAAACCTACTAAGAGAAAGAAAGCTTTTGTATGATGAAATATTTAGTACACCCTACATATGTTAAATTTTCTACCATTCGTAGTCCTTATGGTAACATAACTGACCACACATTATAATTTTCACACTGTCAGTATACCGACCACAGGAATACTTGAACCGACTACATTCATTGATGTCACAGTAGGTTAACTATCCATATGGAATATACCTCATAGTTGCTCGATACTCATGCATAGTTCATTAATTTATTAATTTTTCTAAAATATAATTTTTTTTACAGACATGGTTTTTCATTATTTTTGATAATATGATTTACCACATTCTTATATTAATTATTTTTAGTAATTTATTGATTTTTAAAATAAATATATATTATTTATAATCCTCAGGAGTAATTTTATTTATTTATTTAAAATATAATTATTTGGTGTTAATTTTATTTTTTACATATACATGAAGCCTAAATTTTTATTTTTAAAATTTTTATATTTTATGTAGATTTATTTTTTATTATTAATTTCAAAATTAATATTTAGTTAAATAACATTTATTAAAAATTATTTTTTGGAATTTAATAATGGTTAATTATATTTTAAAGAATTACACACATCATGAAATTAGATTTTTTTAAAATTTTAATTATAACAGTAAAATTATATTACGATTTTTATAGTATTTATATGACTTATTATTTTAGAGACTATTTGATTTACTTAATGAGTGCTTCAATTTAGTTTGAATTAGCCTTAATGTTTTGAATTTAAATGTTTTTTCTTATGTTTTCCCTTGAAGGATAATTTTATGTCCCACTCTTGGACAATTCTTTATGTTTGAATTTAAATTAATTTAATATATTAATGATTTTCAAGTTAGTTTGATTTAACCAATTTAAAAGATTAAAGAAACATTCATAGTACATATTTATGATAACATGATAATTTTAGAATCAAAATGTATTTACTATGAAATTTTAAGTATTATACAAACCAATTATTTTGTGGTCACGTTTTTATTTCTTGACAAATTTTCTAGTGATGAAAACAACCTTCTAAGAATTCTATTATTCCCTTAAAGTGATGTTTAGACACATTACTAATATAACAATCCCACATAATTCTTTCATTTATATTCAATTTATTCTTCGTTTCTTATGTCTGTAACACTATATCACATCTCTCACACATTCTTTCACTTTATTTTTATGCTTTTACATTCAAAATAATTGTTTCTCTTTCTTCAGTTTTTGACTCTCGGATTCTAAATTCCGAACCATTTGGGTTGAAACTCCCATAACCTAAAGTAAGTATTGTAATTGGGTTGTGACTCTCCATAGAAAGGGTATGTGTCTTGGTTATAATTACACTATAAAAAGTTAGTTATAATTCAGTTAGGATTTTCTTTCAAAAATTGGTTTATTGCACAACACATATCTTGTAGATTATAGAGGTATAAGAGTGGAGTTGTTCCATTTTTAACCAACCTTCTATAAAATTACTTATTTTATTTATTTTATTATTTTTTAATAATTATCTTTTTTAATTAACATTGTTAATTAGTTTATCTAGTTTACATATTTAAACTGATTTATTCACCCCCTCTAGACCATATGTAAATACCCTTTCGGACATAACATGGTTTACAAGGTATGAAATAAATTATTTTTCTAAAATAATAATTATTTCATGAAAATAATATATATTTATTACATTGATCATAATAACTAACCTTGTTTAGCATTGAAGAAAAATTAAGCACATCGATTCATAATGTGGTAGTTCCCACATATGTATGAGCCACATTTTCATTTCCCATAGTATTGAAAAATAGATTAAAAAGGGTTGTTCCATATATATAACAACATTTACCTATATATAAGATAATTATGACATCATAAAATCTTGTTTTTAGAATATTTTAAGGAGTTTTAAGAATAAATAAACATGAAAACATTCGGTTAAGACTTATACATCATCTTTGGAAAATATATTTTCACTTAACACTTAAGACTTTTAGGATAGTATTTACGTTATATTGTAACATCTAGGATATGGGGAGGCATTTTGGAAAGGAATTTTCATAGACTATAGTCAAGATAAATGGATCATGAGGTTTCTAGAAGATATAATATGAGGTTACATTTTATAAGTGATGTGGGTGAAAAAAATTTAAGCAAGTGAAATCATAAAATATAATACGAGTGTAACTCTTGTAAAATGGATACAAAGTGACATATATTCTAATTTAAATATTATAAGGTCAAAAAAATATTTATAAATTTTATGTGTCAATTTAAAACTTATTTCATAGTTTAAAACCATTATTTTCCATTTTAACCTTATCTGTTTTAATATATTTTTCAATTTCTAAGGGACATGAATGTTATTTTAAAAAATTGAAGTGGTATATAAATTCAAAATTAATGATATGATAGAAAATTTCCCATAAGATTGATTATTTATATAATTTTTATGGTTTTATAATTATTTAAAAATAATTTTTAAACATTAATTATCATTTTAAGTCATTTTAAGACTATTCACACATCTTGACCATAAAGGAAACAAGATAATAATGGAATTATAATATATATTGTTTCACCATCAAGTAATAATTTTAATTGTCAATGATTTTTTTAACATATTAGTTCATCCAAAACATATTTCTTTTATAGTTTTTAAAAAAATTTACTTGATTTTTGAATTACTTTCACAAGCAATGTGTTGGAATTGCACAAGAATTAATGGTAATTATACCATATCTATAAATTATGAATAAATTAATATCAAAATTATGTTTCATAATTAATAATTTTTTTCAAAAGTATTTTTTCATATATCAATTTTGTCAATATTGATATTATGGTAACATAATAAGTGAGAGGGAGTGACATTTTTAAGAAATCTTTTATATAAAAAATATATATTGTGTTATCAAAGGAATGATTAACCAATATGAAACTTTTTTAATTTAGTATTATTTAGGTCAAAATAAACTCATCCAATGAAATATATTCAGGTTTTGGGCTGATTTTTAGACCTTATCTAACGGTTTTAACCCCATTCTACAAATTTTACACTTTATCATGGTGACAAAATTTTATCATATTTTCTATTAATTGTGAATAAAAATGAAAATGAAATTTTTTAAAAAAATTATTATGATAACTTAATTTTTTGAATTCATTTAACAAGGCATAATTTTCATTAGAGGTTAAAAATAATTTTTATATAAGAGCACAATACAAAATGAAAATATATTTTATAAAAATAACTATTTTATGTATAAAAAATATTTTATAAAAAAATCATGTATCATGTGGATTATCTTAGAAATCATTTTATTTTTCTTAATAATATGAAACTCATGTTATATTAAAAAATAAAACACTAAATATAACATTGAAATCATTTTGATTGAAAATAATGAAATGAATGTTTTTTTAAAATTAGGATTTTTATATATTCATTAAAAATTCAACCTTTAAAGAAAAATCACAAACATTTATCTTAATAATATTTTGAAATAGTGATTTACTTAAATTATATTCATTTTAGAAATTTCAATTGTTAAAAGTGGCATAAATTGATCATAATATTTACTCTACAAAATGAAATAAAAAACATTTTTTTGCGTAATTTTATTTTTGAAGTATAAAATGTATTTACAATCATTACATATTTAGTATCCACCATTATATGAATATAAATTTATTTTATTAAATATATTATCTCAAAATTTCATTAAAATCACCGAATAATAGTGATTAACTTTATTTACATTGATTAATTACATTATGTACATAAATAATTTTTATGAAAAATATCTCCTTTAATATTATATGATTTTATTTATAATTTAGTTATTATTTACTATAAATAAATTAGAAATTTTTTATTAAGAAAAAAAGTTTTCTATATATATATTTCATAATGATGTTACTCTGGTTCACATGGGACAATCTAATAGGTAAGTGATAAATGTAATATATTAATAATTATATTTTAATAGTATGATGCAATTCGTTTTAAGCCTAGTAATGTGTGTGATTCAAGAATTGAATATAATATTATTATTAAACTAAAATATTAAAAAGTTACATTCTACCCTAGTAAAGAAATTTCATCCTAACAATTTTAATTTGATTCAGTTGAAATTAATTTATCATCAAATTGTAATAAAATCAGATGTAGATTTATCACGAAAATCAATTCCCAGGTCATGAATATGAAAATATTAATGTATGTATCTTTGTAAGACTAAAACTCATATATGAGTGTCTAAAAGTATTCCTTGATAGTTATGTGTTACTTTTAGCATAAGATTCATTATATTTGAAAGTTATTTTACCAATAAGATACATATTTTTTGGAAATTTAAATACTTGATTTATTTCTACTTCAAAAGTGGAATTTTATCTTCCATTTATTCTTTACTTAGTTTCTACTATTATTTCATATCATACATAGGTAAATGAATATTCAGGATTAATTATTCATTCCTAACACACTAAAATCAACTTTAAATGGATTAGAAGATCGATATAAATATGAAAAGTTATTTCTCTTATTTTATCCCATTAATCAAAACTAAAAATGGTTATCACAAGTTAAGATAATATATAATATGGATAAATAAGACATTAATCACCAAAGATTCAGAAAAACCACCCAATGTCTAATTTAAATTATTATATTAATACCTAACCTTAAAACTCTTCAAAAAATGTTAGAAACAAATTGAAAACCAAAAATTAGTATGATTTTATCTTATATTGTTCCAAGATATATTTATAATTTATCTTCAAATAACAACAATAAATCAAAAAGTCACATAAAAATGTGAATGACTTAATCATATATTTTATAAATTTTTCCAATTTCTTCCATAAATAACATAAATTATAATAATACATAATAAATCATATATGATTCAAAAATTCAACCCAATATTTATTCATTAAATAAAAACTCATCTTGTCCAATAAAATAACATTTACTATAATCATATAATATTCTCAATATAGAGAACTAATTCATAAACAACTATAATCACTTAGTTAAAGAATCAATTTTCAATCCCATGGTTATCTATATGATAAAATATAGGTTCCCAAAAATTTAATAACCCTTTTATTACAATTAACCATATTTAACTTAACGTCAAAGATCATATTAACATAAAGGTTATCAACACCTTTAAACTTATTACCAAAAAATATAGACTAATTTTTCTCGAAAAACCCTTTCCACTAAAACACATGTCATGATTACAAATTACATTTACCAAAAACAACTATTAAATCTCAAAAAAATGTATCCCTAAATTTTTTCATCACATAAAAAATTAAAAGATTATTAAATCCTTAAATCATATGATCATCCTTGAAATTATTAATTATTTAATAAAATACCTCTACATCACAACTCTTTAAATACTCTATATAGAAACTTCAACCTATTAGCATCATTTGTAAACATTTAACCCATGTTTTTTACATCTTATTTGTTAATACATAATTCCTATAATAAAAAATTAATCATGTAATAAGATTCATCAATCTCAATATAATTATGTTTATTACATTAAAAATAAGAAAAAATATTATAATAATTCCCAATTTCTATATGTTATTTATAGTTTCTTATCATTACCATAATAGTATATCTATTTGAAAAAACCTTAATTCAAAAAATATTATTGATTCCCTTATCAAGATTTATTCATTTTTCCTTGGATGTTTATTGTTTTCTGACCTCCTTTAACACATCTAAAACATATTATTGTTTCTTTGAGACATTTCCCTAGATGATTCTTCCACTATTATTGACATGTAGGATGTTGAATCTTTTTATCTTGATGATATTAAACACTTAAACTTCCCCAAAAACTTTTTTCTTCTTATTTTTTGTGTTAAGAAACTCTCCTAGTTTTAAGTTTCTAAACATAACTTAGATATGTAGTTATGAATAACCACAAGATTTTTCAATCCAAATATTATCCCTTTTCATCACTCATTCAGACAACTACCACATTATACTTTTCATCCATTATTAACATCGTTCATGTTTCTGTATACATTTACTAAAACTAAAATATTTAGTGTGAGTATATCAAATAAAATCATTATAAACAATTTTATGTGGTGGATAAATAAAAATATGTCATTAAACATGTCATGTTCTATTAAATGACCATAATTATCCATTTAATTTTTAATTTTTTGATTATATAATAATTCTAAATTTTTCTCAAATAAAATCCAAACTTCTAAATTCATCTAAAAGGTTCATTATATACAAACTATAATATATTTTACCTTTAACAAACCATAATTACATGATTTATTACACGTTCTTCTGTTTATTAAATTTATATGATATTTTTAGTTTATAGTTTTAGGTAATTGGTAAAAAGAATCTTGCATATCAAACATTTACAATACAAAGTGGAAAATTTCACTCGATGTCCAACTTTAAAAAAACAGGATTCTAAAATATCAACTATTGTCTTATTAAAATCATGTTCTATATTTTTATGAATAATTCCCATAATGGAAATATGTTCCCCATTATTTTTCCTACACATCATTAAGACCCATGAAAAATATTTAAAAATGTGTAATATGGAAAACAATGCTTCGTTAGGGAAATAAAAATAAAATAAATTCAATTTTCCAGTAAAAACATGGAAACCCGTGAATTTTTTTCCCTTTTTGATATAATAAACATTGAAAACAAAATAAAAACATTCTTAAACCTAAAACAAAATTTTTTCCCCACGTTTTCCATCAAACATTTTATAAGAAAACATGTCATAAGAATCATAATTCATGAGGTTTTCTTTGAAAAACATGAAATAATTTCATTTAAATTAAACTTTTGACTCATATAAGATCATGAAAATTCATTTTAAATCATAAGATCCTTTTCTCACATTATAAAATCAAAATATTTCCATAAAACCCATTAATAACCTAAAAATAAAACATATCCATGGAAAATGTAAATTATTTAATGGATAATAATAACAGGTTTCATAATGATGAAATTAATGATGTTGGACATCATAACATTATCTCCAATGACTCATTCAAAGGCATTATATGTAACAATGTATGGAATAAGATGAATAAACATGGTATTCTCTTTCATTAGACCTATTAATTAATTAAGGGGCCATAATGGTCCTAGATCATAACATAAAAAGTCTAATACATTCATCATATTAAATAAATGAATTAAAATATAATACATAATCAATATAAACATTCATATTTAAAAACTGGTGTATGAAATTTTATTATTTTCCTAAGTTAAAAATAGAAAAACATGATCATAATATATTCAGAGAAATAAGGTGGGAAATATCATTATAGTATATCTATAGTGAAAAATTACATTCCTTATAAGATGATGACATAGAGCAAAAGTATATTTTACAAATAAATTATAAATTGACTTGGAAATTAGGAAGAAATTTAATTTTTATTTCAAAAAAATGTAAATAAAAAATTCCAAGATTATTTATAATAGTTATTTCATTAAAAATAATTGACACTTTTAGAAGAATATTTATAATTATTAATGGATATGATGTAATAAAAATGAAGTTATATAATAAACGTTAAAAATTTAGTTTTCTACCAAAGTAAAAAAGTAAAAATTACCCCCATTGGAAATGTTTAAAAGATTATTTTCATTAATATTTTGAAATGAAACAAAAAATTAATTAGAAATTACCTTTAAAATTTATCAAATATTTAAAATATAATTTAAATGTAAAAACCATTGAAATTTTTTTAACTTTTTAATCAATTAATCATTTAAATAGAGATCATTAAAATGTTTTAAAATTATTTTAATTAGAAAATGAGTGTTAAGATATATCTATATGGAATTTTATACACCAAAAAAATGAAAAATATTGTGAAAATTGAATAATTATTAAAGAAAGTAAATTTAGACAAAAAATCCATTTACCTGATGTACTAACTCATTTTGTAAAATATCTAAATATTGAATAATAAAATAATATTACATTTATAATTTCTTAAGAACCTTTTTCATTGTCACATAATTATCATTATCCTTTTTCTATCATTTTTTTGTCACTAAATAAATTAATTTTATGCAGAACGTTTTGAGGATGTTTGGTTCATATTCCAAAAAGGATTCAATAAATTGAACAAGATAAAAGGTTTCTTGGTTCCATCATCTAAGTGAGACTAATGATGAAATATTTTTAATTTTTATATATTAACTAAAATTATGTAACCACCCAATGAAGAATGATTTGAAAAAAAAATCTCATCTCTTTATGGAGGTAACAATCTACACATACACATGAACGACATTATCATTTTCCAATAGATAAATGATAAGAAGGTGAGTATTATATGATCATAAAAAATAATAATTATTTCGTAAATATAATACATATTAATAAAAAATATCATAATAAAATTCATTTTTATGTGGTGATGAAAAATAAAACACATCACTTCGTAGAGGTTATAGTCCATAAGTACTCACTAGTGGTTTTTTGATTCTCATAGGATGAAAAAAAGAGATGAAAAGAGTCATTCCATTAATATAATAAAAAATTAGTAAATTTAAGAAGCCTTTCATGTTATATCAAAATTATTGTAGATGATTTTAAAGAGGTGGAAGAAGAAATAAACTTCAAAATGCTCGATTAAGAGTTATATATATTCTTTAGAAAACCTATTTGACTTACAACTTAAATCTTCTAGGATGGAATTTTGATGAGACTGAATCCATTATGTCAGGGGGAGAAAGGTTGTTAAGTTATTTATTATAATCTTTGTTGATATAAATCACTCAATAGGTGTGTGTAATAAAAGATAGGAGGTTCCCTTTTATAAGTGAGGTGGGTGGAAATATTGTAAATACATGTAATATTAAAATAAAATATTTGTATAAATCATTTAAAATTGATCCAAAGTTCTATATAATAAAATATAAATAGAATATATTTGAAAAAAAATTAACCAGTAAAACTTAGACAATTTTATGTTTAATTTATATTCTCATCTCATAGTTTAACCCCATAATTTATCATTTTAATCTTAACCATGATAACAATTTTTTGAATCACCGAGGTTCATGAATGTGATTTTCAAAATTCCATGTGTCATATACATAAATCATTCATGATATCCTTGATCATTTTCCATCCAATTCAGTTACTATAATATTTTTAAGATTTTATAATAATTAAAAAATGTGTTATAAATATAAAATATAACTTAAGGTCATTTTAATGAATATTAAGAAATATTAAATTTAAAGGCACTAGGATAATAATGGAAATATAATATAAACACTTTTACTGTCACATATATTTTTTAATTATATATGAAAATCTTATAACACAATATTTCATGAAATACTTATTAATTTAAATGTTTTTGAAACAATTTATTTTATTTTTCTTTTACATGCACAAGCATTGTATCAACATCACTAGAATAGAAAATGGATTTTCATGCTAGTTTTTTTATATGGTTTAACATTAGTAAAAAATCTTAAAAATGATATTTTGTAAATATTTTTCAATTCTTGTTATTTTAATAAACAGTAAGCATCATTTGTATCATTGGATATTTTAAAAAAGGATCTTAAAAATTAATATTATTAATGGAAGATGTATTTTTAATATCTGTATTATTATGGACAACTAACAATATTTTCAAAATCATTTATAAAATTACCAACGTGATATATGATTTTCAACATTGGTTATTAGATAATTGATTTTAAAACTATTTTCATCTTAGAAAATGTTACATGAAACCAGTAAATTGGAGCTACAAGGATTAGTAAAAAATAAAAATAAAAAAAGGTCCAACAAAATGTATTTACTACAAAACGTTTTTCAAATTAAATCATATTAACAATTTGATCATAAACATAAAACTCTATATTAAAAAAAATTGAATAGAAATTATAAAATATTCCACTCGTATTTCATGAACATGATTCAACTATTATTTATTATAAGCAGGTGCATCATAAAAAATCTAACGATAAAAATTAATGTATATTTAACATATATTTTCAAAATAATGATAATATAAATTATAAAAGGTTCAAATAAAATCTAATCCAATGGAATTTTGTAACTATGGTGGATGAAATTATTTAAAAAATATATATGACAACATAAAAAACAAATTTGGTAACTTCTTCTTGATGATTAGAATCCTATTTGAAAAGAAGTTTAGAATTGAAAATAACATTTTATGTATGGGTTAAATTCTAGTAATTATAAATGAATTTACCATTTCCTGCACACATTTGGTCTTTTGTTTTTCCTCTTTCTTATTTAAACTCTATATAAAAACCATTTTCTATTTGAAAATGGTATGTATGGAATAAAATTTAAAGTCATAATAAAAAATAAATACTCCTAAAATATAACTTATGTCTCTAAATATTCATCCAAGGTTTCTGGTAGGTCACCATGTGTGGAACATAACAAATAAAGTGTATTCTATTTTAGAGAAAAAAATACCCAATATAACATTCCCACTAAGATAAATTTAATTTTAAAAAATGATATTAAAAAAATATAAGTAACCAAAATAGTTTCTAATAGAATATAAATTGAAAAAGATCCAATAGTTTCTAGTTTTTTTAGCTTAATAATTAACACTGATAGAAGGATGTGTTTGATTATTAGGTCGTTAATTCATATATCAGAGCTTTTAAATCCTTTGATCTCAGTGTTTTCATTAATAATCATTGATTTTTTCTCCTTATTTTGAAAATATATAACATTAAATTCATGTATAGTTTGTTTTCAATTATCATAGAATAAATAAAAAATGATTTATTATTGAAAAAACACTCATTTTATCATTATATATATCCAAAAATATTGACACATTCGTGTTTTATTCTTATATATAAAAATTATTAGAGATGAATTATCATTTATTCACATGAAAAAATTTCAATATAAATAGTGTTTTGATCACTTTACACTTGTTATAAATATAAAAAATATTATTAATCATTAAAAAATACTTCTGATCAAATGTAATATTTATGAAGCTATATTATTTGTTAGTTGAAGATTATTTTAAATGAAATATATATATATATATATATGTGAATTATGTAAAAAAATAGATATATTATATCTAACATTTCAAAACATTTTAAAAGTAAAACAAGATATAAATATATGTTACCCTGAATATCAAGATATTATTTAAGGATTGTTTTCAACTATTCTTATCTTGTGATCATTTTGTATAGAAAAACCCATATCATTAATTTTTTTATCAATGTTATCTGATAATCTATCATTTGAAGAAGTTTTCTTATATAATTAATCATCATCCTGATTTTTTCGTCACTAGAAGTCTATTTTATTCTTTTAAAAATCATATACCACTCGAAATTGGACAGACCATAAATGTACAAAAAAAAATTCTCAGTTGTTTCCATTATTAAAGTTTCTTCTATGTATTCCAACCAATTCATATTTACTAGTGTCCTAGAAAAATCATTGTGTTCAGTAATTTTGTAACTGAAAATAAATTTAAACTTGGCCCAACCACTAACCATTTTCATGTTTTTGATGCATCTAATCTACTAATAATTGTATATTTAAACCAGGGTAAAAACTATTTTATGATTATTTAATACCAACATATATTTCTTCTTCTTATTTAGAAAATGATATTTTAATAAATTAATATAAACATTTATATATGGATGATAATAATTTATGTTATTAATGAAATTTAAATGTGATTAATTTATTTTTTTACATGTCAAGGATTTAATTTTCATGACATGGATCCCCTTTCCCAAAATTTACTCCATCATGGTTGGAGGTAGGAAAATAGATGGGCTCCACCGTAGATATGTAGTATGTAAAAAATCGATTAAAATACATAATAAATACACATCTCAACATATAGGCTTTTAGTCAATACGAATTCTTAATAATATCCTTCAAAATCTTCTTATATCTTTCAAATGGATACTTCCAACATAGATATACATGACCATGAAACATAATATTGAACAATTAATTAACCATTAAATGAACCATTGTATCAAAAAAATGGAATAAAGTATATTTCATGTTGAAAAAGAATAAATACTACATCATTCCCCAACTTGTTCAATTAATACGTATCCATCGCTTTTTCACAGATGGAATTAATAAAATTATACAAATTTATGATTTTCAATATTATATGTATGAGTAGTATTCCATTGAATGAAATTAGTAAGATTTGATTCATCATAACATGATAATCATGGGATCTCATATTATGTAAATTACAATAATTCTTTGTAATTTTCTTTCACATTTAGTGAATAATCCTAAGAAACATTGATATAATTGATGAAATAAAAAATATATTTTCTCACTCTTATATAATTTAGGAAAATTAAGATTCAATTGTTTTTTTCATTAGAAGTAGGAGTTAACTCTAAATTTATTCCCATTTACATTAAAACCAATATTTAATTCAAATCATACTTCATCTTTCCTTGCATATATTATAATGTTTCAATCAATCTATCATTTTTATTCTTCACGACATGCATCAAATATATGTTATATTTGATCTCATGAGATCCCCAATATAGAATCTAAAAACATATTAATCATTTCATCCATATTTTTTTATTATGAGGTATTTTTGTCTTTCCAAATGTAAAATTAATTTTTGTCCACCTCATAAGATAATGATCATTTAACAAAGTATTTGGAGTGCTAACAAATTATTCCAACCTATTAAATTCCTTTTTTAATCTTTGAAAATATTGATACAAAGAAAGAATCCTTTTATGACCCATGTAAATTATTTTCCTCCCATTTTGTATTGAAAAAAATGAAGTAGCTTCTTCATAAATTATTCAAGATTTACAGACCATAACATTATATAAAAATAAATTTCCATATACTTTTAAGTAATTGAATTGAAAATTCTCATTTTTATAAGAATTATAATATTTTATACCTTCCATCAATAAGTTTTTAAAATCTTCAAATATTAGTGACAAGTAAACATCAATATCATTTATAGGTTTTTTTGGGTTGAGGAATCATTAAAGTCGACATTATATATTTCAGCATCATACTAAATTATAAATATAGGTTTAAAATTTAAAAAAAATATCATATTAAATATTTTTTCTTCTAATGATATAATATGGTTTCATTCCATTTGTATATATCCTACATACAATATTTATTACCTTATTTCAAATTTTGTAAAATTATCAATCAATTTTCTTCCATTGTGGAAAATCTAATAGATGGTGTAATTTTCTATCTGATATTAACTCACTTTCATATCATATTAATCTTTTTTTAATCATATTAAATTTCATATAAAAGTTTCATATGGGGAATTATTTTAAGATACCAAATTTTCTTAGATAGGTTTTTGGTACTTGGAATAATATATAAATCTTGTTTTGTTTTTTCATTTAAATTGTATCATGATGTATTGTATTTAGAATACTCTAAAAGACCATAATATTCCTTACAATATAACACCCAATTACTGGGGAAGTCATGTGTCTTTTTATACTATAATCCCATCGAGTATAATATTTTTTTCATTATAATTTGTATATGTACGATCATTGAATTCAAGAAGTGTATCAGTCAACAACTATAACGATCATGTAAAACTCTTATCAATCCTTCCATTTCTAGATTTCAATTTCATAAATATCATCACCATTCACAAAACTATAAATTTCATAAATCCAAGATATAGTGGTTTTTCATAATCACCATATAATCACTCAATTAACGGGTATTTCCTAGTTATATATACTTAAATATCATGAATCATTTCACCAATTTGATCAAAACTTTTATATTTAAAATCACCATCATTACTATATCTTAAATACTTACCAATTTCATCATACCAAATCTAATTACTACAATTGGATTTAAAATAATATAAAATTAAATGACCTTTTATTTTTTTTATTTGCATCTTTCCCATACTTAATAATTTAAAAAATAGAAATAATAGGTAATTGTTTGGAATATTTCACATAGAAAATTCTAAAAAAAAAGAATTAACCCCTTCCTCATCTCCATTGCTTGTTTGATGTGAAATAATCAAATTATGATCTATTTTTACATATATAAAATTTTAAGAATTACATATAATTTATTGTATTTCAAAACTCGAATTCAAATTAAATTTTATAAAAAATAGAAATAAAAAGTAAAATTATTTCTGTTTATCATTAATGTTCATTATTAAATGAAATGTTTCTAAAACCAACTTTTTTATTAAAAAACAAAAGTAAAATAAAAAAATAAATATAAAATAAATAAATGATTATAAAGCAATGACAATTTAAAACACATAATAACAACCCAGAATGTAAATAATAATATTTTTGTATAAATACAATATACATTTATAACATATAATTTATGTATACATGTGGAAAAAATAAACATGCATATGTTAAATCACATAAAAGTTCATAAAATAGTGATAAACATATTTCAAATATTTTAATTATAGAATATTACCAAAATAAACTACATGAAATATATATAATTTAAGTATAGTCATAGGAAACACAAATATAAACATATCAGACTACACAGAAACATTAAAAAACCAACAAAAAATAAATTTTTTATTAAAACATATGACTACAATTGATTTTAAACTATATGAATTAATCTAATTCACGAACATCACCAAACAAATAAGAAATTTCATAAATTTCAGATTTAAAATCAATATTTTTCTTGACTTACCTTATGATTTAATTCTCAACATATTAAATCATATTACTTTAGTTCAAATGTACATTTATCATAAAACATTGATTCAATATTCATATATGGAACGAAAAATTATTTTTTATTGTTATTTATTGATTATTAAAACAATATAAAACATAATCAGTAACCTATTTCCTTATTATAATCCAAAAAAACTAGTTTTATGGTCATGTTACCTCATTGATGCTATGTTCAAACTCATATAATCATTATATTTATTTTTTCTCAAAAACAAAAACAATGTGTCCAATTCTTCAAAGAATAAACATAATTTGTTGACTATAAATTGTGAAGATCCTTTGTAATATTTTTTAACAATTTTTTGTATTTGTTGACAACTAAGGTTTTGTAATGATTTATTTTTGAAAATTGGGAAAAAGATTTGTTGTCTGAAGTATATAATTTTTTTAAGTTGCTGAAAATATAGATGATAAACGTGTTTTGAAAAGATGGAAATAATATAATCCATAATATAATCCATCTATCATAGTTCATCATATGTCATTTTTTTATAAATTTTGACTTTCTTCTAAGATCCAAATCATTGGACAAACATTTTCTTCGAAATTATGTAGTTGATGAGATTGAAAAGTTGGGAAGTCATAAAATATATTATAACTAGTTACATGATTCCTTCTTGTTCTTTAATGTTCCAAAAACATCATAAAAAGTTCATGATACAATATGAAGATAAAAAAAGAAAATAAAAATAAAATTTTCATGAGTTTCCCAAATTGATGTTTTCTGAACACGAATCCTCAGACCCGAGAAGCACAAGATAATGATGTTTTTAGAATCCTGGAAGTTTTATTTTATGAATTTAAAATAAATGTAATTATTCTAATCCAAAACACTTGATTAGATCAAATCATTAGATGTTTGTTTTTTTTTCAAAATTCGAGCATTGAAGTTTCTGATTTTTTTATTTTTATCCTTGTTGAAAATGTAAAATAAATTTGAAGATAATCTAGATTTCATATTCTAATATCTGAGAAAAGAAAAATGAGGAGATAAAAATATCTAAATATAAAAAATATAAGGTTTTTGGATTTTTATTTACCACCTAAGTTGATCTGATGAATAATATGATGATAGGTAGAAAATTTAGAGTTTTCTATAAGATAGATCTGATAGTACATGAGGAAGTTACTAGGTTTATATAAAGGATTTGTTTGATCAAATGCATCATACATGAATCATCAGATATAAAATTGTTTTGAATGTTTGAAGTTTTGTGGTTGTTAAGACCATGTCGTTTTGATAAATGTGAAATAAGTGGAAATACTATTGGATGCTCCTTTTAATAAGTGATTTTTGAATGAGATATTGATGTTAATTCATTAGAAGAACTGATTATGTCGATCTATTAGAAGAGCTTATGATTCTCATCCATCAGATATAGATTTTTTTATGGTTAATATAGAATAGATGATGAAATGAAGAAAAAAATATCAGAAACATTGGATATTCTACTAATATTATTGCAAGAAACTAGATTATTTTTATTTTTTAATATGGTAATGAACTATTTTCTGTTTTCTTTGTGCATTAGATCAAGAAATATTATCTTTTTTATTTCAGAGGGATACGGAAAAAATATTTGAGTTTTTCTAATTGAATCATGGGAATCTATATATGACAAGTGAATTGAAATTTTGGATAAATAATAAATTCAAAATTATAAAGGTTTGAAGTACTAGTTTTTTGGATTGGCTTTTTTAATTAAATCCATTAGATGAAACTTCTTAAAGAACTTTCAACACTGCTAGATTGATTAATGTTAATAAGTGTGAATTTATTTATAATTTATATAGTTTTGAGAAGCATGAAAAATAGTTGAGGAGAATTCATATTTGGTCAAAATGAAGCTCAAGTGAATGTGAAATTTAGAGGTTTGGAATTTGGGTGAGGGTAAAAAAGAATTAGGTTTCCACCCTTTCCCCTACTGAAGTACCTATAGATAAATGTCCGTATTAAATATTTTACTTTTCATATTTTAATATGGGAATAAATAATGATGAAATAAAAATATTTTTTACAGAATAGGTTTTCAAACAAAGGATTCCTTCTGAAGATCAATTTGTAGAAATTTTTTCTTACTGGACTGAGGAGATATGGATTATTTTTTTTGGAAAAATATTGAGAATCAATATTTGATTTAATAAGAAGATAAAAAGGTTTAATACATGAATAGATTAAGAAATGGTCTATTGGACTGAGTCCATTGGTTGTAGTTCATTAGACCTAGGCTATCAGATGATGGTTTATTTGACACAAGCATCAAACAAAGTATCCAAACAGTTTTTTTGTGGAGTAGAAAGTTTCAAAGTTCTTCATTTTTTTAGGAAAAATTTTTTGAAGAAAAATTTAAAAACTAATGGGAATCAGTATAATCAATCCTAATGGGAGATATAACGTGCCTAATATGATTTCTCGTAAGTTGTATTCCCTACTTCATAATAGTGGATTCCCATAGACCCAAGGGATTGTATAAGGAAAGGATGAAAGTTCTCACACTGAGATCGAACCTTGTAAATATTTGATACATTTTTTAATTTTAAATTTTTTTAATTCATTTTAGTTTAATAAAACATTAAAAGGAGTAAAATATAATAATATATTGGGGCTAAGTATCCTAAATATTGAAATTTCAAAAATAATAAACTGATTCACCCCCTCCCCCCACCCCTCTTAATTATTTTATGATCATTTTGAACTTTAAGTTGAGTCATCGGGAAGGTTCCCATGTTATATTATTTTCATGGAAAATCTAAATTCCATTAAAACATGATGGATCACAACATTTTATGAAAAAATTATCATGTATAGAAAAATTATGATTCAATATCTCCAAGCTCTTATCCTGGAAGTCATTAATGCAGGTAAAATTGGGTTTCCACCCCATGAGAATGATGTTTGTATGAACATTTTGGACAAAATAAATATTGAAACTGATGGAAAATATAGAATTTGTATTATTATGTATTTTTCATTAAATGTGTTTATAAAGGTAATGGTTCTTGGAATAGACAATGAAACCTGGTACAAACTTGAAATTATCATTGAGGGAAATTATAAAGGGAATGAATAAATATTACAAATATGGGGGAGTATGTTTGATGATATCAGGATGGGTGATAAATAAATTATTGAGGACTACTTCACTAGAGTTAATGAAGTTTTTTTTTCAACATCACTTGTTTGAGAGGAGTCATGGAACATTTTATTATCGTTACGAATATTATGAGAAACTTTCTAGAATTTTTTAATTATAAAATCTTTTCTGTTGAAGAGAAATATGATTTATCTCTTGAGTAATTTCATAAATTTTTTATTTATTAAGAAATTAGAAAATCTAAACATTTCAAATAGGATATCAATGATGAAATAGATTTTTAGGCTATAAGAAATATTAAAATTTAAGTTGTTCTAGATGTTAATCCTTGTGATTCTGAATATAAATAAGATGACGAGTTGAATGAAAAATTCATGTCTCTTATCTCTAAAAATTATCGAAGATAAAGAGTAAAGTAATGAGTAAATCAACCCCTCAATTTATTTGAGTGTGGAGGAATGGTTCAATATTCCATGAATTTCAATAATAATAAAGATAAAGAATATTGATATTGTTCTAAATAAATTTCATGATGGAATTAGTAGAACATAAGTTATAAAGAAGAAAATTCATCCAAAAATAATAATAAGAAGATAAATGGGGGATATATTTATGATGAGAAAGAATGATAAATCTAACTCAATTGAAAAAAAAACAAAACATAAAAGTTCAGAAAAGATAAAAATATTCCTTGGAATATTTGAAAAAAAATATTCCTAGATAGAAATTAAGTGGAAGGATGTTAATAAACATAAATAAAATATCATCCCAGATCGAAACATGTATAATATCTTGAGAAAATTTAAATCTCAAGAATAAAATGAATATAATAGATAAACATGGTCAAATAATGTTTTATAGAAAATGATATATTCTTAAAAGAGAATATATGGATATTAAAGAAATTAACAATCTCAAACTGAATGTTGTAGAAGAATAAAATATGGTATATGATCTTTGTATGAATGTTGACACTAATGAATATGATGTTTAAAAAGATCAATCAAAAGTTCATGTTCTTAAAATTACATTAAGAAAGATTAATTAAAACTTCAACAAATCTTCATTAGTAAAAGGTGACACATCTAAAGTATTTAGGAAAGATCAAATCAAGAATTGGGTGAAATCCATACCCAATAAATGTGATAGTTCATCTAATTTTTCTAACCATAGAGGTGTTAACAAAAATATTGTAAAATAGTGGAATAGGTTTGAAACCATGTCACATTGCTGAAAAATGTATGACTATACATCTAAGGAAAATTTCAATACAATAAAAGAAAAGGCTTTTGGAAAGAATAACGTTAAAAAAACACCTTTATTTTTTAGATATCTCAAAAAGTAATCAAAAAAGAAATAATCATAGATTCATGATAGTGGTTTCTCCTCACACATGATGGTATATATAAAAATCATGAATGATGTTTAAAATCGTGATTAGGGATCGGCCACCTTTGGGAATGATAGTTCATTGAAAATTAAAGGAATATAGACTATTCATATAGGACCAAAAAAACTTATAACTAAGGAAGTACAATTTTTGTATGGGTAAACACATAAAATACATAATTTGATTAAAAGTTTGGATGATTGAAGATAGGTGATACTAGAAAAATATCCATTTATCATCAAATTTATAAAATATATTAATTTTATAACCATAGGAGAAAGAACAAGTGGAAATACATTTCAGATAAGAAAACATTTCAACTCCAATTACATGAGTGATGAATATGAAAACAATTTGTTTAATTATAGAGTTGGATATCTTTGATATAAAATATGAAAAAAAAATCCAAATATGATGTTGTTAGAAACATTCCTAAATTGAAAATAAAGGAAGATCATGTTTTTATAACTTTTTAGAAAGAAAATATGGTAAGTAAAATCCACAAGAAGGTAGAAATTTATTATACTCAAACACTTAATCTTGTTGACTATAGTTTATTCAGGTTGATGATACGTCAATAAGAAAGGAAAAAATTTACTTTATCACTTTTATTGATGATTTCACCAAGATGAATAACATTATGTTTATGAATCACAAGTTTGTGGTAGTATAAATTCTTAGATATTTCATAATGTAATATGAGAGTGAAATGGGTGTTTACATAATGAAGTTGATAAATGATAATGGAAATGAATACACATGAAATTTCCTCAAATCATATTTTAAGAAAAATTAAATTAAACATCAATAGAATGCTCTGTACGCCCCTAAAAAATATATTTCTAGAAAAGAAAAACATAATTTTAGTTGAAATTGAAAGAATTATATTTGAAGAATATAAACAGTCTAGGTTTTTGTGGGGAGAATTCATTAACACTATTGTATAAGTTAAAAAAATAATCTTTCTAAGGATTGAATCAAACAAGACATTATTTGAAATGTTGGATAATAAAAACCTTCAGTGAGATACCTCACAACTTTTTAAAGTCTATATTAACTAAAAATTTAAAATCTAGGTCTTAGAAAATTATATGGAAAATCTACATAAAGAACATTCATCATATATTCATCCAGTGGAAGAAGTTACAAACAATGGAATAAACTTTTACAAATGATGGTGGATTCATATGAATTAACTTTTATTTAAGATCTAAACCTCTTTAAAAAAGATAATGAAAATTTTGTGGTGGATAAATTGATGTTTTCCATAAAGAATATAAAAATGATGATTATTTTGAGTCACAATTGGTACATGAAGAATCAGATTAACTACGGGATAAAGAAAATATGAGAGGAAGATCTCTACAATTTCATAATTTATAGAAAAAATGTTTAATAATAAAATATCATTGGAAATCATAATTTTCTAATTCAAACCATAAGAATTCTAAAATTAGAAAATCATAAGTCACTTATCTCATGTGTTGAAATGGAATCTGTTTTATAATCACTAAAATGTAATGAATGGGTGAATGAAATGAATGAATTGTTGGATTATATTGAAGAAAATGGATCATTGGATCTTGTTATATGACCAGTTGGTAAAAAGTTTATTAGAACAAAATGGGTGTATAGAAGTAAGTTGTGTAATCATGGATAAGTTTCAAGAAATAAATAAAGGATTATTTTCAAAGTCTACGTGCAAGAGGAATGTGTGGATTTTTTAGAAACATTTTCCCCAACTACAAGATTATAAAAAATTATAATGTTTCTATAAGTGGTTGTACATCCAAATTATATAGTTTATAACATGGATTTAATTTCATCCTTCCTTAATGGTGATATTTTATATGATGTTTACATTGAGAAAATTTGGGGTTTTATAAATGATAACAATGTATGATGGTTTGTAAATTGGTGAAATCATACAATCGGTTGAAATAAGCTCTACGTTCATAGAATTATGAACAAGAAAATTATTTGAGAATGTTGTTTTTTTCTGAATTAATTGTTTATAGAAACATATATGTAAAATAATATAACTCTAACACTTTAATTGTAATTTTATACAATGATGATATACTCTTTTTTGGATATGAAGAAAAGGTTTGGTAATGAATTTTATAAAGTAATGAAGAATATTTTTAAGATACCAAAATTGGAAGAATTAAATTTCTTCATGGTTTTACATTTTAAAAAAGGAAAACATATATTTCATTCTCAATAAATTTATATCAGAGAATTTTTATAAAAATTTTCAAGAAAATAATCCAAATAATTTTTTACACTTAACTCAGTTGGGATGGATATGAGTAAAGTTAATGATAGAAAAAGTGTGAATCAAAATTATTTTCAATAATTTATAAGAAGTTTTCATTATCTTACAACATCAATACATGATATGGTTTATGTTGTAACTATTTGTGGTAGATATCATGGTGATCCAAAATATTCCAATATGTTTGAAGAAAAGATAATTCTTAGATTTTTTATAGGAACAATTTCATTTGGTTTATTATAAAAAATATTTGTTATGAACTTTCTTAGTTATACTAATTCTAATTGGGTTAGATATTTTAATGAATGAAAATCAATATTAGGAGAAACATTTTTCTTAGGATAATGTTGTGTGAGTTATCATTGTAATAAAAAAATCTAGTAAATTTGAGCACATGGGAACCTAAATATGTTGAATCTCCCAAAATGGTACTTAAATGTTTTATGTGAAAGTTAATATATAATATATATAAAGGTTTAGGTTTGAAAACCATTAAACATAATTTGTAATAATCAGAGTGAAATTTATCTTTCTAAAAATCATATCCAATACTCAAAATCAAAACACATTGATATTAAGATTCACTTCATAAAAGATAAACTATATAGTGGATATTTTTTTCTTGAATATATTTTAAAGAAATATCAAATCTATGATATTTTCAAAAAATAAATTCCCAAATAATGATTTATGGAATTTAGGATGAAACATTTCATTCAGGATCAACCCAAAACTTCCTAATAATATTAATTAAATCCCCTACTATGTAATTGATTTTGTTGAAATATGGTGGAATTTGTGCAACTTTTCCGAGAATGGGGAGAGAAGTAAATTTCTTATATAAATGAATCTAGAGTCATGGTTATCATAAAATGTGGTAGAGAATGAAATCTGAGAAAAAATTATTAAATTGACGGTGATTTAATTTTAACATGGATGAAATATTTCTTATAACTAAGATATAATGTTCTTTCAAAAACATTAATTTATCCAGTAGTGTGGTGTCAGGGAACTCTCTTTTGAAAAAAGACATTTTTTGGTAAATGATCAAAAATGCATTATGAAAAAGTTTGTGTTTTGAAAAATAATAAGTTGAAAATTTTTTTATAGATAGTTGTTAACAAATCTGAAGGGGGAGATTGAAGATCCTTTGTGATTTTTTGTTTTACTAATGTTTTTTTTCTAATTGCAAATTTATTTTTTAAAAGAATGTTTTTTAAATAATGTAACAGATTTTTTTTGGATGTTTATAATTTTTTATGTTATGTTTATAAAAATTCATAGGAAGAATATGTTTTGAAAAGATAGTAATCAAGTAATCTATTAGAAAATATATCAGAAACGGTTCATCAGACATCATTATTGTTATAAATTTTGAGTTTTTACAAAATATGTGAATCATCCGAAAAATATTTTTTTTCAAATTTCAGAATATGTTGAGACTTTAAAAGTTAAAATTTAATAGAAATACCAAAAACTAATCAAATTATGGTTTTCAATTATTTTATATTTCTAAACCATCATAAATATTTCATGATAGTGGTTGAACTTAGAAGAAAAAAATAGAAATGAATATTTATGAAGTTTCAAGAATTGATGTTTTATAAATGAATATTATCAGACCCAAAATTAATAGAAAAATAATTAGTCAGAAGAAATTAATTTTTATATGATGAATTCTAATGAAATGAAAATATTCTAATTATATAATCCTGACCAGACATGAATCATCAGACTATTTTTTTTAGAAGTTACAGCTTTATGGTTTTTGAGTTCTAATATTTTGTTGAATTGAAAATGAGGCAGAAGTATAAAGTATATCAAGATGTTATATTTGAATATTTGAGTAAATAAAAAGGAAAATATCATCTTTCCCAACAATCAAAAAAATTAGTATTTTCATGTTTATGCACAAAAAAAGTTTTTCAGATGATGAAGTTGTTCAGAGATAGATAAAGTTTGAGTTTTCTATCAGACAGATCTAATTGAAAAAGAGGAAGATGAATGGTTTTTTCAAATGAAATTTTAGATCGAAGGCATCAAACATAGATCATAGGAAAAAAATCATAAAGAAGGTATTGTTTTGGTTTTTTAGATCATGAATTTTTTGATAAAATGAGAAAGAATAAGAAGTCCTATCATATTTTATTTTCGTTATAATATTCATTGGAAGATTTGTTGTTGCAGATTCATTAGAAAAATTGATGATTCTGATTCATCAAATGAAATCATGGAATTTATACTAAAGAGAGAGATTTGTTAATAAAGTTGAATTTTTATAGATAAATAAATTAACAAAGATATATCACAAAAATTGGAGTTTCTACTAAATTTATTGCATGAAACTATTGTATTTAAAAGTTTCAACAACATAGTCAACCATTTTTAGTTGGCTTTAAGTATTGAGTAGGAAATCATACATTTCTTTAAGGGGTAAAAGGAAAAAGTCGATGGTGTTTATAACTGATTCATGAACATCAAACTATGGAAGGTGAATTGAAATGTTTTATTAATGGATAAAGTATAAATTATGAGCATTTGAAGTTTCAGTCCATTAGACAATATTTTTGTAAGTAAATCCATCTAATGAAACTTCTTACAGAACGTTCATAAGTTCTAAATTGAGTAAATTATATAAGTATGATGTTATATAGAATTTATGAAGTTTTCAAAATCCACCATAAGTGTTGAGAATTATTGATAATTGGTAAAAATGAAGCTCAAATTGACATCAAATATGGAGGTTTAGAATTTGAGTGAGTGGAAAAAATAAATTGGTTTCCCACCCTTTCCAAAATTGGAGAACCTATAAATAGAAATGAATAGTACATTATTACATATTAGTATTTAGACTGATGCATAAATTATAAGTTCTAAATATATTGTGTTATAAGAGGTTCCCTAACAGAGGCTTTGGCCAGATTATCAGTTTTTAGAAATTTATTTTAACTGGACTGAGGGAATCAAACTGATTTTTTTTGTAGAAGTTTGAGAAGCACAATTTTTTTAAACATGAATATTATAAAGATTAATAATGTTTTATATTAGAAAAATTTCAAACATAATGATTCCATTAGTTGGAGATCATCCGGCCCAAGCTATCAAATGTAGGATCATCAGATATGGGCATCAAATAGAGTATCCTGACTATTTTCTTGTGCCACAAAAGTTTTAAAGATTTTCATTTTTTATTTAACAAACAGAATATTAATAAGTAATTTTTTTCAAAATATAAATAAATAAAATTTTATAATAAGTAAAATAATTAAATAAATAAAATTATTGTAAATAATGGTATATATAAATGGATATCAAATACGATTTCATGAATTTTTTTAATGTTTTCAAATCTCATAATATTTTTAAATAAATTGCTAATTCCAAAAATGATTTAAATTAATGCTATTTTAAAAAAAATGTATTTTAATATAAATATATTAATTTTATAAAAATATAATAACTAAAATTCAAAATTTAAAATACTTTTAAAATAGAATATATGTGTGTGTGTGTGTGTGTCTCCGTGTAATGAAAATATTATATCTAATATACTAATTTTTTTATTTTTTAAATAATGAGAATTATGATTTATTTGAAAAAATAGTTTTCTAAAGTACATTATTAATATTTAAATTATACTAAAATAATATAACTTATTTGAAATTAATAAATTTTGAATGTACATATTATAGTAACATGTTTTATAAAATATAAATATAAGAATTATGATATTTTATAAATTATAAATATATATTACATAAAAAAAGAATTTATACATGGATAAAAGGTACACTTATTTATTTATATATATATAATTATATTTATATAAAAAATTAAAGAATAAAACAATAAAACAATAAAATGTGATAAATGTTATAAATGTATATATTTATTTTTTATATATAGAAAATTGTTATTTAATATATATATATATAATTCTTAAGAAATATAATTATCATTTTTATTATTTTATTTTATATATGCATGTTTTATTTTATTATTTTATAAAAAACATGAATTGATTTGTTTTTAATTAAAAAAAGGAAATTTCTTTTTGAATTTTTTAAAAAATGATATTAATATATAATTATTTAATAATAATTAATAATAAAATTAACTTACACAAAAAAACGATAAACATGACTCCCAAAAAAGACAAAAAAGTGAAATGTGGGTAGAGGTAAAATGTGAAAATGAGAAAAAAAATGAATAACTAAAATATTTAATGAAATAAAGATAAAAGTGTTCATCTTCCCCAATTTACCCTTCTTACACTAGTAGGACTGCCACGTAACCCATCTCCTCCATTAAAGTATCCCTGATCCATAGCCTCATCTTGTATTTGTCTTCCACACACACAACATGGACGATATTAGTTTAAGCTGATCATTATCAGCTTCCCCAACAATTTTTTATTATAATAAATATATGTATATTGATTTTTTTATATTTTAAACTAATTAGAACCATTTTTTGATCCTATATCTGGTTAATTTCAAATCCATTATCTATCTTTTATTTTTACAATATGAAATACTTATATTTTACCATCATTTGAATTTGTCAAACACTTTCATTTCTTTAAAAAATCATGGGTGTGTTGATTTTCATTTCATGTAGTGCTTTCTGAAAAGAATTGTTACACATAACCCTCACCCTTGCTCACCCAAAATACTCGATTACCTTCCTCAAAACCCTTTTAATTATTATTCCCTTTGTCCAGAATCCAACACAGTCAACTTATAGGTTCGGGTAAGTTTTATTTTGTGTCTATTTTGCAAAGTTATATACATATATGATTATATATTTATATATGAATATTTTTAGAAATTATAAGAGAAGGGTTTGAAATTAAATTTTATTTATAAGCCTAAGGTTGTAAGGGTTTAATTTGTTTTTATCAATTTATGTTTAAATTTTAAAGACATATTACTATATATGTATATCTATCTAACTATCCTTAATTATTTTTAGAACTTATGATGGAAGGGATATTATTTAGTTTTTTTTCTCAAACTATGTTAGATTCACAAAGATATATACATATGTTTATATATATATATATGTATATATGTATATATATATATTTTTGAAAAAAATATGATATATGGGGATTATTTATTTCTATCAAAGGGTTTTGTAATGTTTTCAATCTATCATTTTATGTGTAATGTAAAATTATTTATATATATATATATATCAGTGTGTGTGTGTGTGTGTTCATCTATTTATATTTATTTTTTTAACAATTAAAATGGATTAATCATTAATTTTGAAATCCAGATACAAGGATTTAATTTTTTTTTAATCTATCATTTTATGTGTATATTTTATATAAAAATGATAAATGTTATCATTTTATGTTATAATTTTAAATGAAACTTATCATTACATGTGTATAGTGCCTTTATACATACATGAATGTCATAATTTTTATAAATTATTCTTATAAGCTATAATACATGAAAAATAATACATGGATTAGATTTTATTATTTTCATATATATGTGTATTTAATTATATTTACCTAGGACATTATTTTTGAATTGGTTAAAAGAGAGAATGTTTATAACATTATATTCTTGTATTAAAAGTAGAGAAAATGAGTTACTCCATTTTATCAAAATCTTTCCTAATTAAGTTATAAGTGTAAATGTTATTTATTATCATTTTTTTAATGATTTTAAAGTGGAAAAGTCAATGAATAATATATATATATATAAAAAAAGATTAAAATATTTTCATAAAATCCATCACTTGAATTTATTAAATATGGTAGGGAATTAAGGAGTGAACTCATCCCTCAAAATGGGGTAGGTCTAAGACAACCTTCAAGGTTTCATGTGGCATCAGTGATTTGTTTCAAAATGCTTGCATATTGTTTTCAGAAAAATCACTTGATATGTTTAATGAAATATCTGAGTTTAATTAATTTTCCTCGTAATTCAGTATTTTAAGATATATTTAATTGAAATAATGATTTATAAATGGATTTGTAAAAGTATTTTTTGAAGGTATTTTTTAGAATAATATTTTAAAAGTATTTATCAATGATTTTAAAACCCTTTACTGGGAAAAATAATTTCTCAAACTATGTTTTTAATTTATTTATCAAAGGCTTATTGGTTTACATTATGATGTGTATTTCATTGAATAAGTAGTGCGATAAAATACTTTTATTTATTTTTGTATAGTTTAGATAAGTTTTATGGATTGTATCAAATTATCCAAAACCTAGACCTGTAAAAGTTCTTGGTATGTATTAAATTTTGTGTATTTTTTCAGTCCCTTTTATATATAAAAAATAATATTCACAGTATTTCTATGCACTAAAACCGAAAGCATGAGTTTAGGATTTTCTATTTTATTTGGCTCAAATTTGTTAGTAAAATTTATAAACTGACTAGAGTTAGTATAAAAATTCCTATAAGTATATTGTTAGTTTTTAAAGGTATTTGAAACAAGTTTTATTCACTTATTCATAATAGTAAATTTTCATAGACCCATGGGAGTGGCTATGGAAAGGATATAATCTCTCATATATAGACCATTCCTTGTAAATCCTATGTTCCTTGTTTAATTTCCAAATTTTTCATGCATTTATTTACTAAATATTCATAAGGATTAAAAAAACATGTTTTAGGGGTTAAGTTCCCCAATGTTTGAAATTTTTAAAAATAAATAACTCATCCCCCCCCCCATTCAGTTGTTCTACTATCCTATAAAAATTAAAATTTTATAAAGGACAGTTTTTTCATAGATTCTTAGTTTCCAAGATGTATATTCCCCCACTTTGACTCCCTTGATTATAGAAAATTCTATGAAGACACTAGATTTATCATAATGTAATTCATAAGTAATCCATAAGAAATAAAAATACAAGTAAAGATATTAAACCATGATTCCATAACATAGAGTACCACTAAAAATTATTCATAAAAACAACAAAAAATACATAAAAAATAAAAATAACTTTGAGGGAAAAGGATGAAAAAATATCTATGAAGATATCCTATATAGGGATAAATGTTTGGTTGATGGTGGTTGGGGGAGGACAACTAGAATTAACAATTGCAACCGACTACAAATGATGGTGTACAATGGTGGATAAGGATGGAATAATATTTTATGATGGAAGAAGGAATGTTTGAGTCACACTATGAGGGGAAATGAAAATCCTAACATGATAAAAATGAAACACAAAATAGGGATTGAGATATTTTAGAAAAATTTCAAGTGTTTTTACATCATTTATTTGGTAACCAACATTAAAATCTAGTTTTCAAGGTATTTTATTTTATAAGAAACATTGAGAATTATATTGTTTTGTAATTTTAAACATTTTTTAAAAAATAAAAGTTGTTAAAAACTATTTTAATTTTCATCTTTAAAAAATGGACATTAAAAATGAGTTATAAAAATCAATTTTTCACAAATTCATTGTGTAAGGGTTCAAGATAATTATATCCTCAATAAAAATTGAAAATAAATTACTATCATAAATATATTTTACTCTTAATTAATTTTATCATTTATATTTGTTTAAATTAAATTTTTATTTACATCTATTTTATGAAAACTTAGTTAGTCAGATAGATTGGCATTTTGTAATTATCCTTTACATAAAATAATATAAACTCTACAATTGAAGTCATATGGAACTAAAATTCCATATTTCCATATTTTTAATTATTTTTACAAAACAATCCCATCCAATGATGTAATTTAATTTGTTTTATTGAATTTTATAACTTATCCCATAGTTTTATCCCTATTTAACCCATTTTACCCTCTATCAATGTGATAAACTTTTACCATTATTATAAATGATTTTTACTAAAAAAATAAATGGTATGTATTACATAATTTAAATATGATGATTCCAATTTTTAAATATTTTTATGATATTTAATTTCAATTATTTGTAAAAACTAATTTTAAAATAATTTCAAGAAATTAAATGAAAAAATATTTTTTAGAAAATACCTATTTTAATAATTTAAATGATTTTGTACCAAAATCATGCATAATATTCATTCCCATGGAATTAATTATATTGTCTTTAATAAAATGATACTTATGTTTCTTTCAAATAAATCGAAATCCTAATGGAATAATGAATTTTCCATCATTGAACGTAAATAATTTTTTTTCAAATATCTATGTTTCTCACTATTCATCCAAAAATCAACCATTTTAGAAAAATCACTACAATTTATATTAAGTCAATTTTAACATTATTATTTAAAAAATTTTGCCCATTTAGTCAAATAGTATTTTTATAAGTGGATTAAATTATTCAGAAACTCCATGTAGAAAATGAAAAAAATGATTTCAATGAAAATGCATTTTAAAGTGTAAAATAACTTGACAAACATTACATATCTAGAAACCACCATGTCAAAAATGTTAATTTAATTTATTAAATACATGATCTAAATAGTTAATTATAATTATTCATCAATAATTATTAACATAATTGACATTGATAAACTACGTTACATATATAAATCATATTTCTAAAAAAATATCCTTTGATCATATATGGTTTTAAATAATTTGTTTTTATAATTTCCTAATAATTAATCAAAAAATTAATAATAAAATATTTGATAAATATATTTCATAATGAAATCACTAATATTCATACTCTCTATTCAAATTTATAGGTTATAATTACCATATTTACATATTTTACTAATAATATTTATATAGTATGTCATAGTTCATTTTAATCCTCGTATTTCATTTTGTACATGCAATGAAACATGGTGTTATTATTAAACATAAATAATTTTGTTTTTAAATTGGTACCTATGTGAACCTAAAAACAATTCAACATGGTATCACTCAATGTCTCATCTATAATAACTCCTAGCTTTTTCATAAACTAAACTAGAGAAGCACTCATCATGAACTTCAACTTACCTACCTAGTGTTCCCATTATATAACTCAATAGAGGAAATAATAAAATAAACTCACAAATTAATCACACAAATCAATAATAAAAAATAAATATCAAACCTCTTCTCACTTTTAACACCCTCTATGGAAATGACCACTTCTCCTACAATCGTCCAAGAATCACATGATAATAATACTATCACATTACATAAAGGGATAAAACCTATAAAATGAAAAACCAAAATAAAAAGGGTATCAATATGAGGGTATCAAAAAATAAATAAAATCTATTTCATATATTTCTATAAAATCCATTAAAAACAAATTTGGATTCCACATTTTTTCCATTATCAATAAAAAAATTCATAAAAATTACCCATTTTGAAAAGATAAACATGAATAAAAACCAAATCATTATGATTAAAACCTTCCAAACCCTTTATTTAACCTCCCTTCCCATTTGGGGTTATGGTAGAAATGAAAACCAAATGTAAATGGATGTCAGGTGTGTAGAAGAAGATTTAGGATGGATTCAAAAAAGAAAAACAATTAAAAATAAGGAAGGGATCTTGAAAACTGGGAGGAATAAGGAGATGGTATATCGTATAATTCAACTGTATGATAGAGGAAAGAAAATTGGGCCAGACCCCCTTAAAATTGAATGAGGGTAGAATAATAAAAAAAATAAAACTGAGTGAAACCCATTATAGTGTAACCTTACCTATCATGAAATGGAATTCCTTACCTAAATAGTATTATTATTTATGGATCACCACCAAATTCACATCATGATATGACATTCCATTATCACAAAATGTCCACCACACCAAAAATCATTTACTCCATCACAACCCCATTGTGGCATGAAATATCCTCTACTAAACTAGGGAGAATCATGGAAATTCATCCAGTGATTTGTCATGGTGTGGCCTATCTAGTTCATGAAGTGACACACAATAGTTTGGAACTATATATCACCCAAAAAACCCAATGCAGTATAAACTACCTATATCAAAGAATTATCATTTGGTAGTCCCACATTGCAGAACTAGTAAAATGATAAAAATTTCACACAAATTTATAATAAAAAAATATTTATATCACATAATAAAATAATAGAATGGGGTGTCACAATACTCCCCACCATGACACATTATAAACAAAGAAATTCTCCATCAAAAGTAAAAAAATAAATGACATTTTAATACCAACCACGCCAATTATAATAGGTTAGAGGTTCAGGGAAATATTAAGAATGTATAGATACAATTCAGAACTAGAAGACATGCAAATCCATAAAATCAAAAGAAATTTCTCAATTTCATCATACATATCAAAGAATAATCCACATTGTTATCAAAAGATACAAAATTTAAATGATAATAAATACTTTTAATATGTATCACCATCATTTATAATTCATTTAAAATGGTGAGACAAGAGATAAACACATTCATGATAAATAATTAACTAAAATAAGAATGTTTTCACACAATACCCAATGGAAATAATAATACTACATCAACCACAAATGGATTTCTAAGAAATGTTTCACAATCCTATGGAATAGCCCTAAAGGAAAAAATCAATGTTAGACATTCAAAAATTACCCATAATGATGGAATTATAAAGGGTACACAAATTAGAAACATTATTTAATAAATAATAACATAGTATCTAACCTTATTCCATGAATCTGAAAAGAATTTATCATAGGACCTCACTTGTAGAACAATGTCCCATAGAAAACCTAATAAAAACTCAAATATAGTATAATCACTAATTGGTTAGTACCTCAAGAATAATTTAAATTAGTATAAAACTCTTCCTTAAAATCCCTCCCATGAGAAACTCATTAAAATACATGTATCATTAAAGGAAAACATAAATTACAAACCTCAATATGTATAACTAAAAAAATATTCCTGAGAATAACTAGAAATAATCAATATTTTTCCAATATAAATTGAGAAAGAAAATAATTAACATAGATATATATGATTAACTCAAAGCTCAAACCAATCCAAATTGGTCATGAATAATAACCAATATGAGTGACCATCCAGACCATAAATATTTATGAAAATATCTCTAAATAAATTCCTAATATAATACTAGATCAATATCAACATAACTCATTTAAGTTTCGAATGAAGACTAGTTTTAGTAAATAAATGCTTAGGAAGTCACTATTGAATAGATATTTAAGAAATAACAATATCTTTGATAAATAATTATCCCTTGTATTTAAAATTAATTTTGAATGATGAAGGCTCCAAAATTCTTTCTCTTTAAAAATAACGAAGTTATGTGGGGTTTTTCAGAGAATTTGAAACTTCCTCAATTCTCTCTATCCACTCAATCACCTAATTTGAACCATTAAAACAAAAAAATAGATTTTTGATGAATAAATAAGTCCAATAATTTAATGTTTTATGGTTTTTCCAATGTATATAGAGTCTCGGTAGAGTCAATAATTAGAATATTCACACCTAATGATGTAAGGTGTAACATCCCAAGTAATTAATGAATAATAGATATTTTTATCTATGTCTATTAGTGAATTAGATAGTGTTTTAGAGGCCTAAAATGAGAATAAATCCAATCTTAAGCATGGAATACACTAATATTTTTAAAAGATTGTTTTACTGCCTTTTGATGGAAAACCATTTTTATATCTATATTTTGACAATTTTATAAGCTATTTTTCTCGAAATAAACTTATTTTTTATGATTGGGACATCAAAATTTACTTTGTGTGAATTTTTGGTATTTTTCCGATAAAGTTCATTTTTTAATGAATAGTGAAAAATGTTGTATTTTAATTCAAAACCTCTTTTTAATCTAATTTATTTATATGATTATATTATCTTTTGAATTGGTTTTGAATTTAAATTATAATATATTTTTACTATTTAATCCAATGGTGGTCATTGGAATCAATTTCACTTTGAAATTGGACTTAAACTAGTGTCAATCTTTTGATACTTATTGTTTCATAAAAACATGCTATTTGTCATGACAGCGGGAATTAATTATTAAATTAATTAATGTAACTTATATGATTTAAATTTTTTAAAATAGACATCATTTTGAATTCATAATATCAAATATAGCTTAGGTTGAATTTTTGGTATTTTTCTGAAAAACATCAATTTTTGATGAATAGTGAAATCACTAAGTGGTAGTTAAAAAAAACTGATTTTTCGTTTAAATGAAACTTTGCCACTTCTGTGATTTGATTTTAAAAAATCCGACATACATGGTTGTCATTAAGAAGTAAAATTTGGTTCAATGATATTAAAATAATTTTTTTATGAATAGTAACTATTAAGTTTTTAATCGCGATTACAGGTAATTAGTGTAATTTAAGGTAAAAATAATGTTATAATAAAATGAAAATACCTAGACTCATGTCCTGCCCTTATTTTATGTGTCATGTCCGACCAAGAAAAGCCATGGGTCAACTTGGGGACTCCATGGAGCCACTTTGGTAGGAAAATAACATTAATATCTTTTTATTTAATGTTAAAATTAAAATAACACAAACATTAGTTGTTTTACTAAAACAATTTTTAAATGGGGTTATACATGTCATATTTTTTACTATAAATATTCATTAGAAAGCTAAAAATATTTCCTACATCATGATATTTTGTTTATAATTTTTATACATTAAATAAATTAAATTATTTATGACATCATGATGATGCATCGATTACCTCATTAATAAAGGATTTAAATAAAATGAAAAGATAATGTAAAATCTATGACCTAAACATGTCCAAAACCTATTAGATGGGTTTATTTAGAACTCTTATCACCTTAATCTAGAATTATATCAATGTGGAACCTTTTTAATCCGAAGATCATTTTAAAATAAAGTAACATTTCTTTACATTCCAAGAGTGCCCCTCCTCTCCTCTTATAAAAGACCCCCACCTCTACCTCAGTTCCCACACTTCCAAAGCCTTTGGCTCGGCCAACCCCTGCCCATTTGGTCTCTCCACTTTCCTCTATTACTCCTTGAAGCCTCACTTTGGGCAGAAGTCTTTCCAAGGAATCCTTTGAGCTCAAACCAAAGGGAGTTGCCTGATTTTAAGGTAATGTCTTCACTTGTGTTCTTTTGTTTTATTTTGATTCTCCAACCCCCTAAACTCTTTTTATTCATTTATTTTGTAACAAAAACAGTATATTACATATACTAGGATGTTTTATAAGAATTATTCGAGCTAAACTTACACACACCTACATCAAATGGTTAAAGAACATACTGTTTCCGTGGATGGCGAATTTCTGCCTCCCGAAACGATGATTGTTCAACATTATTTTAACACCTTCAAAGGTGGACATTAAGATGAAACTATATTTATATATGATATATAATATGTTTATGTTTTCCATAATCTTCTGTATTTTTCATTTTGGGCATACCTTTATGGTTTCCATTATGGGTAAACGCGATATCTTCATTTAAGGAAGTGCGGACTACCGCCCCCTCAAAGTGATTTGATTCGTTAATACCATATGTGGGATGTATAAAGGATGGAGTTATGATATTATATATGATATTACACTAGAAATATAATATATCTTTATATCATTATGATTCCATTTCATAAAATACGAAATAGAAATGGAAGCAGCGTTCATGCGTACGTACGGCTTACCGTCTCCATGAACGGTGCATTTCATTTCTTACCTCTAAATGTTATATAATATTATAAATGAATGCATGTACTAAAAATATATGATATATATGATATCTACATCATGAATACCATTCTAAATATAATTGATACATGAATAACTTTTAATTATAAAGGGTTTATTTTTGACTCAAGTACCAATGATCATTAAAACGACCGTTATTAAATTAAATAATTACATAGTGTTCATGACATGGAAATAAGTGATATAAAAGGAATAATGAACTTGAAAAAGGTCCTTAAAAAGTATAAATTAACTCAAGTATATTATTCATGAGATTAAAGAATGGCCGAGTCAAGTCGGACCCGAGGTATGGGACTTCGTCTCAATCTCCTTTCATTGAGGTATATTTTGTTTTATACACAACCTTCTTTTATACGATTTATAAACCCCTTTGACTTTTACATTTATCCAAAAGGAATCTTTTTTATATGAGGCATTTTACTAAATGACCAAAGGGAATGTTTTTGTCGTACGTATGAGGCGACAACGACTTCTCCGCCACCGTGACCATTAGTTGAGTTTCGGCTTCCTCTACAAGCCATACCTTCTTTTTAAAAGAAAAATAAATACCATGTTTTACTTTTCTTTTATTTTGGTATTAAAAAAGGTTTTCATAATGGTTTTTATATAAATGTTTTGTATTGATATCTTTTGATTGAAAGGTGGAAATGTTATGTTTCCTTTATGCATGTTTTATGTGATACGATTATGTTGTGGTTCTTGGGAATTATTATGAAGACGGGTGGTTCCGTGATAAACTAAGGGCAGGTGAGCCTGATATAGCTCTCCAATGCATTGGGTAACGCAAAGGAGTGAAACGTTAAGGTTTCTCCGAAGAGATTTAGGTAATATATTGTGATGGTTATTCCAAACGTATCCAAGAGGGTTACTCCCTACGTAAGAATGTTATGAATGCCTCAAGTTATCTTTATGTCTTATGATTTCTATGATTTATTCATGATTTGATGAAGTATGTTAAAGTGCCTATGTTTTATGGGTAAACTATGATTTCATTCTTATGTATATATGAACTCATGTTTCCTTTCCATATTTTTATAACCCTTACTGAGCTCCTTATGCTCATCCCAAGTTTTTTTGAAATTTTTTTCAGAGGACAAGGGAAAGGTACATGATATGATGATAGTGTCAAGGAAGTGTCAAGAGAGAATCCATGTTTTATTTTAAATATGTTTCCATTGATGGGAAAAATGAATACTATCTTTTATGTAACCACTTTTCTTAAATGTGGAATTTAATACATGTTTTATGATCTAATTCTCTAAAACTCTAAACCTGAAAAGATCCTCACGGTGTATTCTTGAAATATCTCAAGATTAAGTAATGTTTAAGGCCAGGGCCTTATAGTTGGTATCAGAGGTCGGTTTAGATAACTTTAGGAGTTAGAATTCTATTAAATGATTATCCAAAAATATATTTTTTTTTTGAAATGAGATAGCATTTGAAGATTACCATGTTTCTTCATCTAAGACATGTTTGTTCAGAATGGTTTTCTGTAGAGGAAACAGGGAAGCAATGCTAGGAAGGCACACAGAAGGAAATAACCTTCCAAATCAGCATCCTGAGATGGTCGGAATTGGAACTGAACAGTTTGTTGTAGTAATGGCGCAGTTAACTCAAGAGATAAATGGTGGTGGTATCCATGCACGAGATCAGCCAGATCAACCGCAGAGGAACATGTTAGTGGTGGAACATTTCATGAGGCAACAATCCCCATAATTCAGAGGATCATCTGACCCTGTGTTAGCTGAAGGGTGGATTAAATCACTGTAGAATATTTTCTATGTCATGGGGTGTTCATAAAATCAAAAGGCTAGTCTTGCTATTTACCATTTGGAGGGTGAAGCAGATCAGTGGTGGTCGATGGTTAAAAATATTAGGGACGCTGATGAGATTGATGCTCTTGACTGGGATGAATTCAAAGGTATGTTTCTTGAGAAGTATTTTCCTAAGACTGTTCGACTTAGGATGGAAAAACAATTCTTGGAATTGAGGCAAGAGGAAGACTCAGTGGCTGCCTATGAAGAGAGGTTCGCTCGATTGGCAAGGTATGCTCCAAATTTTATCTGAGACCTTGATAGTAAAATCAATCGTTTTTACTCAGGATTAAAACCAAAATATCGAAGGGCATTAGCTTCTCATTAGTTTAAAACTTATTAAAATCTTGTTTGATGTGCTGAGAAGGTGGAAATGGAGTTTGCCGATGATCAAGTGTTCTATAACAACCAGTAGAAGAAGAGACCGAGGTGGCAGGAGAAAGGGATGAATTCTTCAAAAAAGTCTGATGATAAGAAAACTAAGTTTCCAGTTTGTGATAAATGTGGTAAAAGGCATGATGGGGAATGTCTTCTAAATTCTGGAAAGTTCTACCGATGTGGTAAGATGGGACATAAGTCTTGTGATTGCATTGAAAAAGATCAAGGTGATGGTAAGTCAAATTTTGATTTATAGTTAGTGAAATGTTTTAAGTGCAATGAGATGGGTCACAATGCAAACGAGTGTCCGACAAAGAGATTGAGTGATGGGAAGTAGTTAGACTACAAGCATAAAGGGGTGGTGAAATCCTTTGCAACTACTTCAGCAAATGTCGGGCCATCAAATGAAGTTATATCAGGTAATTTTTTTGTTTTTTCAGATTATTCCAGTGTGTTGTTTGATTCAAGGTCCACACATTCTTTCATCTCTGAAACCTTTTCTAGTAAAATGGGAATACCATCTCAAGAAATGACTCCTGAAATTGTGGTAAAAACACCTGGGAGAAATGTTGAGGCCAAAAGAATTTATAAGAATCTTTCTATCCTTATCTGTGGAAAGAACCTACTTGCAAACCTTATTTTTCTACCTCTAGTAGAGTTTGATGTTATCTTGGGTATGGATTGGTTCTCTATTTACCATGCTAAGATTGACTGTAGAGCTAAAGAAGTTTCTTTTCAGAATGACTTTCAGTTTGTGTACGAGAATGAACCCTTACTATTGATAACTTATCAAGAGGCCGAGAAACTTGTAAAAGATGGAAATGAATGTTACCTTGCACATATTGTTGAAAATAAGGTAACTTTTCAGATTAATGATTTGCTAGTGGTAAATGAGTATCCTGGTGTTTTTCCTGATGAGTTGCCTGGAATAATACCAGATCGGGAACTTGAATTTACTGTTGACTTAGTTCCTAATGTTAAGCCAATTTCAAAACCCCCTTATCAAATGGCTCAAATTGAACTTTTAGAGTTGAAGGAGCAATTGCAAGATTTATTAGAGAAAGGTTTCATTCGACCTAGCACATCACCATGGGGTTCTCCTGTTTTATTTGTTAAAAAGAAAGATGGTTCTATGAGACTTTGCATTGATTATAGATCCTTGAATAATATCACTGTTAAGTACAAATATCCTTTGCCTCATATCGATGATTTGTTTGATCAGCTCCAGGGAGCTCAGTTTTTTTCAAAGATTGAGATGAGATCGGGGTACCATCAGCTAAAGGTAAAGGAAGCAGATGTTCCGAAGACTGCGTTTCGTACAAGATATGGCCATTATGAATTTTTAGTAATGCCTTTTGGGCTAACCAATGCACCTGCTATATTCATGGACTTAATGAATAGAATTTTCCATGAGTTCTTGGATAAGTTTGTGGTGGTTTTCATTGATGATATTTTGGTGTTTTCTAAAAGTAAAGAGGAGCATGAAAGACATTTAAGGGTTATTTTGAAAACCTTAAAAGAAAATAAATTGTATGGGAAATTCATAAAGTGTGAGTTTTGGTTGCAAAATTTTTTTTTCCTTGGTCACATTGTTTCTAAATATGGGATAACGGTTGATCCTGTAAAAACAAAGGTTGTTGAAGAATGGCAAAGACCCATAAATGTAACAGAGATTCGTAGTTTCCTTGGTTTGGCAGGCTATTACCAAAGGTTTTATAGAAATTTTTCACGGTTATCTAGTCCAATGACTAAGCTAACTCAGAAGGGTGTTAAGTTTATCTGGACAAAAGAATGTGATGATTGTTTTCAGGAATTGAAAAGAAGATTGATGAATGCTCCAGTTTTGGCACTACCTTCCAGGAATGGGGAGTTTTTTATCTATAGCGATGCTTCATTGAAAGGACTTGGTTTTGTCTTAATGCAGAATGATCAGGTAATTTCTTATGCTTCATGACAGTTGAAAACTCATGAGGTAAATTACCCTACACATGATTTGGAATTAGCTGTTGTTGTTTTCGCTTTAAAAATTTGGAGGCATCATTTGTATGGAGTAAAGTGTGAAATATATACCGATCATAAAATTTTAAAGTATATATTCACTCAGAAAGAATTGAACATGAGACAGAGGAGATGGCTAGAATTAATCAAGGATTATGATTGTACAATTCATTACCATCCGGGAAAAGCAAATAAAGTGGTTGATGCTTTGAGTCGAAAAATTAATGGTTCATTAGCAATGTTGCATTTGGAACGTGATCCTTTGGTTAAGGATTTGATGAAATTTGGCATAGAAGTTGTTGGTGTAGTATGTTCTTTTGTTTTGTTTCAGGTATCAGTGAAATCTTCTCTATTAGACAGAATCAAGCAAGCACAGAAGCAAGACAGTGAGTTGCAGAAAAAGGTAGAGCTGGTTCAGAAAGGTAAGTTTCCTGAATTCAACATTGATAATGATTGTGTTTTGAGGTTTGGAAAGAGATTATGTGTGTCTAGTGATTCACAATTGAAGAATGAGTTGTTATGTGAGGCTCATAGTTCCCCGTTTTCAGTTCATCCTGGCAGTACTAAGATGTACAGAGATCTGCGGGAGTATTACTGGTGGGATGGAATGAAAAGAGATATTACTGATTTTACTGTGAAGTGTTTGACATGTCAACAGGTTAAAGCAGAGCAGCAGTTACCGAAAGGGATGCTTCAGCCATTACCAGTTCCAGAGTGGAAATGGGAGAATATATCCATGGACTTCGTTATGGGATTTCCGAAGACACCTCGAGTTAATAATGCAATCTGGGTTATTGTTGATCGCTTGACTAAATATGCTCATTTCCTTGCTATACGAGATACTTTTTCCCTAGATCAACTTTTTCGTTTGTATCTTAAAGAGATAGTCAGGTTACATGGATTTCCCCTCTCCATTGTATCTGACCATGATCTCATGTTCACTTCTAACTTTTGGAAAGACCTTAAGAAGTCGTTGGGTACTGAATTAAATTTTAGTACAACTTTTCATCCTAAATCAGATGGGTAGTCAGAACGAACAGTTCAGACATTGGAGGATATGCTATGTTCTTGCTCTATGGATTATCATGGAAGTTGGGACTAACATCTTTCTTTGGTTGAATTTTCATATAATAACAGTTTTCATTACAGTATACAGATGGCACCATTTGAGGCATTATTTGGGAAGCGGTGTCGAACTCTAGCTTTTTGGGATGAAGTGGGTGAAAAAAAGCTGATGGGACCAGAATTGGTTGAAGAGTTGGCAGAAAAAGTTCAGCTGATACAGAAACACATGAGAACAGCTCAGAGCAGGCATAAGAGTTATGCGGACAACAGGAGGAAGGATCTATCTTTTGAGGTAGGTGATCATGTTTTTCTCAAAGTCTCACCAAGGAAAAGTGTGATGCGATTTGGTAAGAAAGGAAAGCTGAGTCCAAGGTTCATTGGACCATATGAAATTCTAGAGAGAGTTGGATCAGTTGCATACCGGGTGGCTTTACCTCCGAGTTTATCTCGGGAACACAATGTTTTTCATGTTTCGATGCTGAGATAGTACATGCCAGATCCATCTCATGTTTTGAGTCCAGAGGTAGTTCAGTTGGAAGAGAACCTATCTTATAAGGAACAACCGGTCCAGATTCTTGACCACAGGGAGCAAGTTTTACGGAATAAGGTGATTAATCAGGTAAAGGTTTTTTGGAAAAACCACATGATGGAAGAGGCAACATGGGAATCTGAAAATGCAATGAGGGATAAGTACCCCCATTTATTCGATAAGTAAATAAATTGTGGGGACGCAATTTTCTAAAGGGGGGAAGGATGTAACATCCCAAGTAAGTAATGAATAATATATATTTTTATCTATGTCTATTAGTGAATTAGATAGTGTTTTAGAGTCTTAAAATGAGAATAAATCCAATCTTAAGCATGGAATACACTAATATTTTTAAAATATTATTTTACTGCCTTTTGATGGAAAACCATTTTTAAATATATCTTTTGACAATTTTATAAGCTATGTTTGTAAAAATAAACTTATTCTTTATGATTGGGACATTAAAATTTACTTTGTGTGAATTTTTGGTATTTTTTCGATAATGTTCATTTTTTAATGAATAGTGAAAAATGTTGTATTTTAATTCAAAACCACTTTTTAATCTAATTTATTTATATGATTAGATTATCTTTTGAATTGGATTTTAAGTGAAATTAGAATATATTTTTACCATTTAATCCAACGGTGGTCATTGGAATCAATTTCACTTTGAAATTGGACTTAAACTAGTCTAAATCTTTTGATACTAATTGTTTCATAAAAACACGCTATTTGTCATGACAGCGGGAATTAATTATTAAATTAATTAATGTAAATTATATGATTTTAATTTTTTAAAATAGACATCATTTTTGAATTCATAATATCAAATATATCTTAGGGTGAAGTTTTGGTAGTTTTCTGAAAAACTTCAATTTTTGATGAATAGTGAAACCATTAAGTGGTAGTTAAAGAAACTGATTTTTCGTTTAAATGAATCTTTGCCACTTCTGTGATTTGATTTCTAAAAATCCGACATACATGGTAGTCATTAAGAAGTAAAATGTGGTTCAATGAGATTAAAATAATTTTTTGGTGAATAGTAACTTTTAATTTTTTAATCGTGATTACAGGTAATTAGTGTAATTTAAGGTAAAAATAATGTTATAATAAAATGAAAATACCTAGACACATGTACTACCCTTATTGGATGTGTCATGGCCGACAAATACAATCCATGGGTCAACTTGGGGACCCCATGGAGCCACTTTGGTAGGAAAATGACATTAATATCTTTTTATTTAATGTTAAAATTAAAATGACACAAACATGAGTTGTTTTACTAAAACAATTTTTAAATGGGGTTATAAAAGTCATATTTTTGACTATAAATATTCATTAGAAAGCTAAAAATATTTCCTGCATCATGATATTTTTTTTATAATTTTTAGACATTAAATAAATTAAATTATTTATGACATCATGATGATGCAGCGATTACCTCATTAATAAAGGATTTAAATAAAATGAAATGATAATGTAAAATATATGACCTACACATGTCCAAAACCTATTTTATGGGTGGATTTCGAACCCTTATCACCTTAACCTAGAATTATATCAATGTGGGACCTTTTTAATCAGAAACTCATTTTAAAATAAAGTAACATTTCTTTACTTTCCAAGAGTGCCCCTCTTCTCCTCTTATAAAAGGCCCCCACCTCTACCTCCTTACCCACACTTAAAAAGCCTTTGGCTCGGACAAACCATGCCCATTTTGTCTCTCCACTTCCCTCTATTACTCCATGAAGCCTCACTTTGGGCAGAAGTCTTCCCAAGGAAGCCTTTGAGCTCAAACCAAAGGGAGTTACCCGATTTTAAGGTAATGTCTTCACTTGTGTTCTTTTGTTTTATTTTGCTTATCCAACCCCCTAAACTCTTTTTATTCATTTCTTTTGTAACAAAACCAGTATATTCCATATACTAGGATGTTTTTATAAGAATTATTAGAGCTACACTTACACACACCTACATCTAATGGTTAAAGAACATACGGTTTCCGTGGATGGCGAATTTCTGCCTCCCGAAACGATGATTGTTCAACATTCTTTTAACACCTTCAAAGGTGGCAATTAAGATGACACTATATTTATATATGATATATAATATGTTTAGGTTTTCCTTAAGATTATTAATTTTTCATTTTTGGCATACCTTTATGGTTTCCATTATTGGTAAACGCGATATCTTTATTTAAGGAAGTGTGGACTACCGCCCCCTCAAAGTGATTTGATTGGTTAATACCATATGTGGGACGTATAAAGGATGGAGTTATGATATTATATATGATATTACACTGGAATTATAATATACCTTTATATCATTATGATTCAATTTCATAAAATACGAAATAGAAATGGAAGCAGCGTTCATGCGTACGTACGGCTTACCGTCTCCATGAACGGTGCATTTCATTTCTTTCCTCTAAATGTTATATAATATTATAAATGCATGCATGTACTGGATATATATGATATATATGATATATACATCATGAATACCATTATGGATATAATGGATACATGAAAAAATTATAAATATAAAGGGTTTATTTTTTACTGAAGTACCAATGATCGTTAAAACGACCGTTATTAACTTAAATAATTACATAGTGTTCCTGACATGGAAATAAGTTATATAAAAGGAATAATGAACTTTAAAAAGGTTATTAAACAAGTAGAAATTAACTAAAGTTTATTATTCAGTAGATTAAAGAATGATCGAGTCATGTCGGACCCAAGGTATGGGACTTCGTCTCAATCTCCTTTCATTGAGGCATATTTTGTTTTATACACAACCTTCTTTTATACGGAGTATAAACCCCTTTGACTTTTACGGTTATCCAAAAGGAATCTTTTTTATACGAGGCATTTTACTAAATCACAAAAGGGAATGTTTTTGTCGTACGTATGCAGCGACAAGGACTTCTCCACCGCCATGACCATTATTTGAGTTTTGGCTTCCTCTACAAGCCATACCTTCTTTTTAAAAGAAAAATAAATACCATGTTTTACTTTTCCTTTATTTTGGTATTGAAAATGGTTTTCATAATGTTATTTATATCAATGTTTTGTATTTATATCTTGTGATTGAAAGGTGGAAATGTTATATTTTCTTTATGCATGTTTTATGTGATACGATTATGTTGTGCTTCTTGGACATTATTATGAAGACCGGTGGTTCTGTGATAAACTAAGGGTGGGTGAGCCCGATATAGCTCTCCAATGCATTGGGTAATGCGAAGGAGTGAAACGTTAAGGTTTCTCTAAAAAGATTTAAAGAATATACTGTGATGGGTATTCCAAACGTAACCAAGAGGGTTACTCCCTACGTAAGAATGTTATGAATGCCTCAAGTTACCTTTATGTCTTATTATTTCTATGATTTATTCATGATTTGATGAAGTATGTTAAAGTGCCTATGTTTTATGGGTAAATTATGATTTCATTCTTATGTATATATGAACTCATGTTTCCTTTCTATATTTTTATAACCCTTACTAAGCTCTTTATGCTCATCCCACGTTTTTTTTGAAATGTTTTTCACAGGACAAGGGAAAGGTACATGATATGATGATAGTGTCAAGGAAGTGTCAAGAGAGAATCCATGTTTTATTTTAAATATGTTTCCGTTGATGGGAAAAATGAATACTATCTTTTATGTAACCACTTTACTTAAATGTGGAATGTAATACATGTTTTATGATCTAATTCTCTAAAACTCTAAACCTGAAAAGATCCTCAAGGTGTATTCTTAGAATATCTCAAGATTAAGTAATGTTTAAGGTCGGGGCCTTATATAAGGAATCAAACTATGGATCATCCCTTGAGATAGGATTTACACATTCCATCGAGACCTTCTAGAAGATATAATCTAAATAACAAAAAACATGAACCCAAAAAACATCCCAAATCAAGTATAATAATCCCTATATAACCATGGGGTCATCCAAAAATCAAAAATTTACCATACAAGACCATAATATAAAAGTCATTTCTTTGAACTCACTAACATTTAAAAAAGGGTCCATAAAATAATTTTACGAAAAGAAATTCACACTTAGAAAACACTCTAATTCAATTAAGAAACTAATGATTTTTTTCATAATTCCATCATAATAGGAAATCCCATGTTACATATCTGGTCACATTAAAACATTTATAAAATCCACCTTCAGTTCAAAATATTTTTCAAAATACCATAACGAAATAATACATTTTCATAACATTCTATGAAAGTGAAAATACATTAAAATGAAACCAAAAACCTATTTCTATAAATTAAATCATTTCATGAAATTTTTTATTTAAATAATTGAAAAAACTAGTTTTTCAATGAAACCATTTTTTGAAATCAACCTTTTAATACCAAAGTACATTTTAACACAAAAAACACATCATCAAATCATAAAAAACTATATTATCCATCTATAATAAATGGAATTAATTCAAACAGAAATTTTAAATCAAATGTGGTTGAAAGAAAAAATAAAAAAGGGATGATGGGATATTCATACTATTTCCACATAGTTTGGTCAATCATGCACCAGCTGTGCGGAAGCCTCTAAGAAGTTTATGGGGTCATGTGAATTAGATCTAAATGGTTATCCAAAACATGTGAGGCAATAATGCAACTATGGATCCCGTAAAGTTTTACCCAAAAAATAATATGACACGAAAAGTATATATTATAACTAAATGGGGTTTAAAGACTTCCAAAATAAATCAATAATGAAATTCAAATTCATGACATAAATCCTGACCAAACAAGGAGACTAAGATTGCATATTGAAATTTTTTATTCAGGAACCTAATCAAGATGTAGATCCTATGTTATGACAATAAAATCTATATAAAAAAATTCCCACAAAATAAAAATGTATCTTTTATACCATTTTTTAATGAACTAGCAACCCATAAAATTTTTCTGGCCATCTTGGGTCGGAAACAAGTTCCCAGGACTCATGAATACACACATGAGAATTTTTTTACCATTAGAAAATAATAAATCACATATTGTAAAAAAAAAATATATTTCAAGTTTAATTTATACATTTTACATCCATTCATATAAAATAAAAAACAAAAAAATAAAGAATGGGTCTAAAAAAGTCATAACCAATCAGAATGATTCGATTCATTTATACAAATATACAAAATAAACTGAATACATAAGTATGTATCAATATAAAGGAAACTAAAACATAAATATATCACTATAAATAAAATTTGAATGGCTAAACATAAAATTAAAATAGATAATTTGGCTCATAAATTAGCATCCCATAAATAAAAACATGAGACTAATAATCAAATATCTCTATATTACACACAATCACCCACCACATCCAAAGTTTTCATCTAAAAACAACCCAAATGACATCAAAACCAAGATTAATACATGGTAACCTTATAAAACATGATAAAATCTCACACAAACACACACAGTTCTGTATATGGGTTTTGAGAATAATATCTTTATAGGATTTTACCAAAGATTCTATGCAATTACTTTCCAAAAAAATCAATAATCTTAAATTTTATATCATTTAAAAAATTAATTTTTAAAAATGGAAAATATGTATAAAATTATTAACATATATTAATCATTTCGTAAAAATAAAAACTAAACGATTTTAAAAAACCTCTATTTTCAATCTAGAAAAATGAGATTTCAATCCCGAGTAATTAAATAAAATTTCCCTTAAAAATCTCTTTCAAATTCTCCTTCATGAAAAGTGGTGGAATGTAAAAATTAAAATTTTAAACATTTTAAACCATTAAAATGTGTGGACATATAATTTTACATAATCAAGAAAACAATTATTTCCTTTTATAAAATTTTTCAAAACATATCATTTTCAATAAATTTTAAAAATAAACCAAACACTATGGAATATGGAAAAAAATTAATTAGAACCGTCATATAAAATAGGCATGATATAAAAAAATCAAAAATGTAAATTTTTATAAGAAATTAATATGAGAATAGGGGGTTAGAATCACATTATATAGTGGAGATCCCCTAATAGAATCATTGTAAAAAACTAGACATCATGGGAAAATAAATTGAATTTAGAAAAATGAATATTGGAAATAGATTTTTGAATACTAGTCCCTATGTGATACTAAAAAAATCATCTTGAAAGATATTATGGTCTTATTTAAAATTACTTATAGCTAGTTCATTAAATAATATTGAGAAGCACTCATCTTGAAAATTTACTTAGAATCCAAGGGTTTTCATGATATAACTAAATAGAGTTGATCATATAAGTAATCCATAAATATATCACATTAATCAACAATTAAATATCTACAATAGATATTATCTCATTTTAAACATTCTCATAATAAGTAACCTATTTTTCAACAATCATCCAAAAAGCACATTATAAAAATAATTTCACATTACATTAAGGAGTAACAATGTATATAATGAATAAACAAAATGAAAGGGGGATCATGATGAGGGTATCATAACATAAATAAAATTCCTTTCATAAATTTCAAAACATGCCTTTAAAACTAAATTTCAATGTCATATTATTTCACATGCTCAATAACAAAATTCCTAAAAAATACTTTCAGAAAAAATAAACATGAATTAGATCTTTAAAAAGCAGTATTTCCATCCTTTGGAATCACTAAAAAACCAAAAAATATATTTAATTTAAAACATACCATTAAAACATGTATTCAATTATAAATAAAAACCGGAAAAAAATAATTCTTCTGAACATAAAATTTATTTAAAATATCTACACAAGAATTTTTTTTAAACACTAGAAAGGAATAAATTTTTTTGTTAATAATAAACATATAAAATCATTAAATTCCTCCAGGAAAAGTTAAGAAAACATTTTAAACACTTTATAAACCCCTCATGGGTATCACAAATAAGAATAATTTGATAAAATAATGATTTCATAAAATAATTGAATTTAATGACATGAAAAATAAAATAACGTAAACAGCATATCTTAGTAAGTAAAAATCCACTAACCTTCAATTGAAGAAGTATAAACCTGTAAGGTAATGTCCTCTACAAAACCTAAACTACCCAATACTAATGATTAAACTCATTTTTAACCATATATTCAACCTCCCTTACCATTATTTTTCATGAGAGAAAAGAAAAATTATGCGAAATGGAAATAGTAAGGGGAGAATAAGAGAAATGATGGGTTCACATTAAAAGACAACATGAAATCTTGGTTGAGGATATTAAAAGAAATAATAAATATGGAAGAATATCTTAAATAATTTCTTATGGTTTAGTCTCATGAGAGAGGAAATAAAATAGGGATAAATGTAATAAAAAATAACCATGAAACAATTTAAAAATTATAAAATTAATAACTAGAAAAGCATGTCATGGAATGTCCTTCCCTATCACAGTGCGACTTACCTTCCTCAAAGTGCCATATAATCATGGGCACACTTCATAGGTCATGTTGAATCATGACTATCCCACATTATAGTGTTCACAAACCATGGGTAATCATTATGAAACAACCTATCTCACTACTTAATGAACCCTCTATGAATCTAGGTAGAATCAAGACCATCGTGATAGGGTTAAATCACAAAATTATCTATCTTGGTCTTGAATAGACCCTATATAGGTCATAAAACCCACCCATAATGGCATGAAACACCTATTTACAAGTGAAAACCATTTTTAGTTAAAATATATAAAACTATAAAGAACAGCAAATTTAAAATAATATATAAATATATTTAATATAATAAAATGGTTTCATGGGAGTGTCATAGTAAATCAACAATAACCTATTATAACTTAAAAAACTAGGTACCAAATTAGGTTTAATATTTTTAATTACATCATTTAGAAACTTTTTTCTATCCAAGGATATATACCAAAGGTCAATTGAATCAATAATTCAAAAATTATTAGATCAAATTAGTTTTTATGAAAATAAAAAACAGGGCCTATAAAATTCACACCCTTGGTCTTATAAAGTTATCTATGTTATACATATTTCCCATTAACACTTATAATAATTTTATATCTTCTTTTATGACCCATTGATAATAAAAAATATCAATATATCTAATAAAATGGTGTCTACATAAATCTCACATATGCAATATACTATGGATAATTCAGAAGTTGTTGATTTATGAGATTTATTTTTTATTTTTTATTTATTACCAACACGCTCCAAGATTTACTAAAGTTTAATCAGAAATATATAGAAGTAAAACTAATGATTTTTTTATACTTTTTAAAAACTACATCATGATATGGTCTTCATTATGTTTTAATACTCTACTTAAGAAATAGTTTTTACATACATATTTAAATCACACTGAAATATTTTTTTTGTTACACCTTGGAGATTTCACAATATTTTTAGTTAATAAACTCATATATCAAATAAAAGGATATTAAAGTGTTTATAGATCATAATAACATAATTAAATTGTAATGAAATATTTTACGTTTTACAAAAAGGTTCCAAACTTTATAAAAAATTAATTTTTAAGAAGCTGATATTGAGGAACAATAGATCACATAATTATTTCAGAAATTATTCCATAGTTCATAAAACTATTCCATGAATAAAAATTTATATAATTTGAAAAATAAAATAGAGTTAAAGAGTAATTTCATCATTATTTAATATTTATGGTTGCACTTTTTTTCTTTACTATTCCATAATTTTTCAAAATGATCAAAATATGATAAAGGAGTAGCTATTATAATTATTGTTTAACGAAATCTGTCATAGTTATTTCGTACTATGACATAATAAATTTTAAGATTTTAAATGAATTTTTTTATCTTTGAATAATAATATATCATGATGAAATTTATCATGAATTAATTATTACATTTTTTCTTGCAAATTTGGAATATTTGGTTGTGGGTTTTTAACATATTTAAGAGATTTTTTATTTTATTTTCAGTTCAATGTTTGATTAAGTATTATGAAAAAATATCATGTGTTCTTTTGTAATTTTTTTACTCTATAAATATCTAGATACTTGTCTGGAGAATATTCAGATGTAGATAACCAAACATTTTAGTGTTCATTTTAGGGTGAAAATGGTTGTATTTAAGAGATGAATTGGATTCCCACAAAATATAAGTATTAGAGGAACTTGAGGGGGAATAGACAACAATATTCATGATATCTTATAATCATTGTTGATTTTTATTTAAATCATGTATAAATTAAAGTATTTTCATTTAATTAAGAGTAGGTTATCATTATACTAAGGAGTTGAGAAATAATATAACCCCAACTAAATGATGGATAGAGTAGACCATCCCCTACCGTAAAGGGAGGGAAAATATTATCATATTTTATCTTATTCAATGGTGGATATGGATTCTAATTTCAAGGATATTAATATGTTAATTTAATATTATGTATCTATTTATATAGAGATAACTGTGTAGATTTCACTATTTAAAATTAAATAATAATCATGTTTTTGTAAATGTTTTTTGTGGTGAGATTTGGTCATCATCATCCCTAGGCCCACAAATTTGACATAAATGTCAACAATGATTTTATTATACATTACTAAGTTATTTTTAACCTTATGTTTTCTCATCATATTCTCTTTAAGTTTCTATATAAAGAGTAATTTTTGTAGTTTTAGTCTAGATTCTCTCATATATTCAAATATATGAAATTTATTCTATTCAGATAGACATTAAACCATATTTTCATCTAGATCCTCCAGAATCAGTGGTTTGGTTATAGTTTCTAGATTTTCCCCTCCTTTTTCAGAATCCATATATATTTATGCTTCTTATAATATACTCAATCATTAATTATGTTTATATTCTATAACTAAATCATAATGATATCTAATGATATATTATATTTTTATTGAGATGGATATCCTTAAAACGTTTCTTGATTTTATATGGGTAATGATTTTAAAGTAATTTCATTATAGGTATTCAATATTTTATTAATAAATAATTGAGTTTTTTTATATCTATTATTATTAAGGTTAAGAGGTTGCTGAATGTAAGTGAAAATTTTATCTTGGTTAAATAGAGCCTTCTCATACATATATTGTTTTCCTTGAACATGTGATTAAAGTAAATCATAGTGGAAAAACAGATACCCTAATTTTATATAATATGAGAAGATATTATTTTGTCCCTATTATAGGTAGTCAAATTACTAATGACTTTTTTTATCATGAATTCATTAAATAAATTTATTTAGATGTATCTGAACATTGAATACTAATAGAATTTGACAAAGGAGTTGACATTATATCTTGTTTAAAGGTTGTTTATATTTTTATGAAATACGTTTTAGGATGTAATCTTGTTGGGAATTTTATCTTTTGGAATTTCTTGATGTTTCATCCTCCTTGGTAAAATTTTAATCAAGTTAGTTTTTGGTATGGATATCAGAACCACTATTAAATATGGTGTTGTGCCTCTAGATCCTGATGGGTTACCTCAATTCTTTCTAGTTGAGGATGTTAGAATAAGATTTGGTTTATGAAAAGTTATATTGGAGGGTAGGTACTTGGTTTTATAGAGTTTAAAATTATTATAAGTTCCTTTTATAATGTTATCTAATCCTTCTAATGGAAATGGTTCACCAATGTCAGAGGCAAGTTACACCAAATTCTACACTAGATCGAGGGTCCTTTGGGAAGATGATCCAGATGGAATTTTCACTGAGCTAAGGAATGTATCATATTTTAATTTCTTAAATCCCATTTTTTGAATTTTTTATCCTTAATAGCTTATTTAGAATGTGTTCATGAAACTGTTAGGGAAGATAATAAATCTATGAATGATAAATCATCCAAGATGTGAAAAATTGTTGGTTGAACTACTCATTAGATCTCAAAATAAGGAGAGATATAATATTTCCCATGATGGGGTATAGGGTCTAAAGAAAAAAAAGGAGAAGTGAAATTAGGACCACTACCTTGATGTAAACTAGAGCTCTGGGGAGGGAATGTCTGGGAATCAAAAAAATAGTTTCAAACAGAAAAAACTCACTCCTGAATTTCCACTTATTGGAGTTGTCTAAATAATATATGATTTGAGTGGTTATATTCCTTATATATATATATTTGTTTGAGTAATTCCCAGTTTATGATGGCCATTGGATCAATATGGTATATTTATTATTGGAATTAGTATAAAAAATTCAACACCCTTGTAAAAGAAATTATTTTTCAAAGCCTCAAAAAATACATTAATCCTCACCAGAATCATTTATAATGAGATCTGGTTGTCAAAAATCCATTTAATATGGATTATTAGGATAGGTATTATGGTTATTATACTTAAATATGAGGTAGAAAAAAATTCCAATATAAAATTGAAATTGATGGAAATATGATTTTTAACCACCATAACACATGTTCATAAGCGGTCACTTACGCAAAAGCTAAGGGAGGACTTGATATTATATTTTATAGAAGTAACTAAATATTTTATAATAAAATATTATTTTATATCTATGAATCCTTTTTCTAGGTTTTTATTTGTAATTTTACTAGGTTTCCACTCGCTATTTTAGTGGCATACTTTTATAGAAAAATGATTTAAAATTTTCACAGAATATCTTGTTACTAATAAATATTTTCATTGATAATAATATTTATTCCATTATACATGTGGTACCACTGCTAAATAATCATGGATTATCTGTATAAAAATATTCAATGACCCCTATAAAATCTATTGGGTTTATTTTTTGTTCTTTCTCTCTCCACTACCTCTCTCTACTTCAAAAATCATTTTAATGATTTGATGCACTAATTGACATAAGTATGAAGTTTTTTTTTCGAGGTATATATGAACATTTTAGAGACATCATGTTAGCAATTAATTTTATAAAAATCAATTCATATTATTATTAGGGATACCAAATATATATTAAAAATTTATAGTGAATATGTATTATTGTTAAAAATTAATTAATTATTGAAAAATATTGATGTTTTAAAAAATATAGTGTTAATAATTTTTAATTTGGATAAAATAATACAATGTATTACATCAGTCATGATTTTTTAAAATATTAATATTTTATTTTTTTATTTTGATATCATTTTGACCATGTTTGATAAGATAATTTATTTATATAATATTCATTTTCTTGAATGTAATTTGAATTTTTTTCAAATATACATATATTATTATTTGATACATTCTATAATATGGTTAGAAAGTAATGGATAAAAATAGTTTAATTAGGATAATTTTTTTTATCCAATTCATTTCTAAAAATAAAATTTAAATTTTTTATATCATCCATTAATGAAACATTTCAATAGATATAGATTTATTTTTGTGATATTTCATTAAGAACAAAAAATTACACATGACATATGTTTATAAATTAATTATTATTAAAATTTCCCATTAAATTGAATATTTTTTATTTTATTTATACAATTTTTTTGTATGGCATAAAAATTTATATTTAGTATATATATTTTCTAAGAGGTTAGATAGTGCATGGTTTAACAATGAGAAGTTAAAAGTAAAGAAAAACAATTATAAGGCCAGTTTTGGTCTAAAGTTGAATGTCACTTTTACCCAATAAAGTTTACTTATTGAATTTTCTCTTAAATAAAAAATGTTAATTTTTTACACAAAAGATTTTATATCTTTGAAACATATTTTGGGAAATTATAATTTATATTCACATAATCGGAGTATATTTATACTTGTATAAGATCAAAAATATAATAAATAAATATTGATACCTATCTAATTTAAAATATATTTTAAAATATTTTAGGAAATATTAGTAAAATATGAATATTATGAAAGATTAATATTGTTTCATATTACTAGTGATCTCAAAGAAAGTTTATTTTTATAAAAATTATTCTATTTGTTATCCATTTATATAATAAAAATTAATTATATCGTAACATAATATATTATGAAGTAAACATATATAGATATAATTTTTATGTGCTAAAAAAAAGATAAGAAATTATAATCTCCCTATTATGAAAATATTTTTTCTACTGTGATTTATTCTCACTAAAAGAGTTCAGTAGAATCATTTTTTAAATGGATACATAGAGATGTAGAAAGTTTTGTATAATTGAAATGATAAATAAACAAGTTATTTGAGGTTTTATGTGTTTTATAGGATGTGATGGACACTTATTTATATGGTTTGATTGGTATTTTCTTAAAAAATTAAGAATACTAAAATTAATTGTGTTATATAATGAAATTTTTACAATATCAAAAGTTCACATGTACTAAAAATATAAGTAATGTATAATTACAATTTTCCCCTCATATAATGACTTGTATTTTTCTCTAGTCATTATTCATGAAGGAAATTAATGGGGTTTGAGGATATTTTAATATTATCATGAAAAATATATCATGTAAGGATTTATATTTTTCTCATAAATCAAAAAAATAATTTTTTTGTTCTATATGAACAAGATGATAATACCATATATAGTGTCATACATATATCAATTTCCTTTATTATGTATCACGTTTCATAGTAATCCTTATTACCTAATGATCATAAGTAATATTTTATGTGAACCTCTATAATTATTTTTATAAATGAGTTTTAATGTGTAATCCACTATGTGGGTATGGTCACCACTTCATGGTTGGTGTCTTCTCATAGATCTTAATACTATTCCATAGTGTTAAAATTATATTTATATGGAATATCACATGGATAATATTTATATTACTATTATCATGATTATTTAACTTATTAACACATCATGTGATGATGTATGGATATATTATTAATTTTTAAATGAGTTTAACACCCATAAAATCAATGATTATTCTGTTATAAAAGTTGTAATGTTGAATGACAATAGTTATAAAATTTATTATCTATAAAATTTTAGACACCAAAAATATCCTTATTCAATGAAGGGCCATTTAAATTAGATTTTAGGGACCTTATATCATAATATTGTTCATTATTCACATATTTGAATCTATATCAATTTCATTCCGGCCATTTTCCTTCATAGTGGAGGTGTTAGGACACCTTTTAAGAATAAAGGTTATTACTTGATAATTCATTAATTTTAGTGGATAATTAATACCTTTAGAGATAGGATCTCATTACCTACTACTAAGGGAACCTATAGAGTCTCACTATTGAATACAATTTAACCTAAATAGTGAGGTACACACAATTTATACTTCATTATTTCATCTTGTTTATTTTTCCTAAGGACAATCTTGTTTATGGGTTTTTTTATTTACTTACCACTATATATGTGATAAAGATGTCCAATAAATCCCTTTAATGTTATTTTTTATACAAACCCTTATTTGGAATTAAATCCTTTATCGATGAGGACTATATTAGATTAAAATAAGAAAATTAATATTAATTTTTTTTCAAAACCATGACTTAGGTTCAAAAACCATGTCTTGGATTAATTTTTTTAAAGGGAATGGTTAATAAAAAAACACTACGGTTTATAGAATATTTTATTAAAAAGGTTTTTTTTTTGAAAAAATTCAATGGTTTTTCATATCATAAAATAGATAATCATTTTCAATACTAACATGTCACATTTTTTTGATTAAGTAGTCATAGTTTAGATAAATGGGATTTATATAATAAAATAAAATATTATGGTGAAATTTTAATTGGTTGAGGTTTATAATATAACAATATAATGAAATTGATTTTTTTGGATATTTTGTAATTGTAAATGGCGGGACCTTTGAGAAATTTTCAATTCAAAAAAAAACTAGGTAAAAAATGATGCAGTTGTTCTTATACGCAATTGATATGGTCTAAATTCAAATATGTTTATGTTATAAAAGTTTTATTTTCAGTTTAATTTTTTTTAAATTGCTTCATATAACTATCATTCCATTAATATAAGAGTTTTTTTAGATAATTAGAAATTTAACCAAAGGAAATACCTCTATTATTAAATATAAGAAAAATTACTAAATTCATAATTCTATTTTTTACAATAATCCCTATTAAGGAATGAAAAAATGTCATTAGGCACATCACAGTGACAAGCCAACTGAGGAGAAGTTTCACAATTATTTTCAATCCCATCATCAAAGTATGTTGTATCATGATATGATTTTGGGATGATATAATTCATATATTAAAGAGATTCCATGAAATTGATTCATCTAGTATTTAGATTCCATGAGATTTTAATAGTGCCACTTATGATAGAATGCATAATATAGGTGGAATCACATTCAAGACACTAATTCAACCAACCTTGTTGATTTTTTGTTTTCACCACATTGATTATACAAAGAATTTCCTTATAAACAAATTTAGTGATTCCACATGGACTGTAGAGGCATCCTTTTGTGATTCCTTTATGATTTTTAAAAAACACTCCATATTCAAAAAGGACATTGTTTTCCTCTTAAAGCTCCATCTGTGTTAAATTTGATCTATCCAAGGAATGGAGGGATATGCATGATATAAAATGTCCCATAAAGAGGGATATAATTACCTATAATACCAAAATGATTATTAATGGTAAAATATTGTATTGGATTATCTCAATGACTATTTTGAAGAAAATTTATGCTTTTCACAGTAGTAATAACATAAGCTAGATCCCACTGTTCATAGAAAGAATTATTCTCAATAATTAGCTTTTTTGGTTAGTCCATATCTCATGAATGACTTCAAATATATTCTCATGGAAGATATTTAAAATCTTTTAGGAAAGAGGATGATTAATTAATAATTTTAAGTTCTCTAGAATTTAGGCTATGCAGGGAATCTTCACTTCAAAAATCATCAATTACTATGCATAATACCGTAACAGTAACATATCTAATAAATAGGTGATCTATTTCATACCAATTTATATTACATAATATGTATCTCAAAAAAAATTGATTCCAAAAAACTGGTGAAAATCATCAGTAGGAATCTTGGAATAAATCTCCCTCCATGTAAGGGAAAATATGGATAAGAGAATATAAATTCTTCCCAAAATTTTAGCCCAGTAGTTCATATTCCCCTACACAACATTTTAGAATAATAATTTTGATGAGTTCCTCCCATTAGGGTATGGTTCCAAAAGTAATATATCATCTTCATTAATAAAGTTATAATTCCAAACCATTTACTTGATTTTAGTAGGGAGCATAGATAAGTAATTATCCATTTTATCATTGATTAACACATTTGTGTCAAGTGGTGGGTTAAGAGAATTTAATATGTTAGGAATATGAGTACCTATCTAGTTAGATAAATATAATTTAAGATATGAATTGACTTTTTACAACCATTTAGAACTCACAAAAATGAGAGATACAAAATTCCTATGGTAATTCTATATGGAATATTCCACATAGTTCAGATTCCTAGCATTAAGCCTATATAAAAATATGGAACTCAAAAAATAAATTACCTCTAACTTCTCATTGATGAGACTCCACATGAAATTATCCTATAATGATTGATTGAATTTGTATATATTTTTAAAACAAGTACCTCTATTTTTAATTGTTTTTCAGCATTGTTTCCATGGGATAGTTAAAATTATTCTATGAAGGATGATTCCACTATAGAAATGTTTTTTGATAGAATTGATGATATTCTTAATGAGGGAATATGAACATTTGAATGGGTCAGTCATGCCAAAGCATAGTGCCCATGGATTATCTTTTATGAGGCTTGGTAGATGTAATTAACCCTAAGATTTAGAAAATAATCACTCATTCTGAATTTTGGGTTATAAATAGTTTGGAAACTTTAAGGTTTGGGATATATGATTAATAGAGTTGAATTTACCCATATGATATATTTAGGTTAAGGTATATTCATTCAATAATCAAAGATTTATATATGATATTGTTTACCAAAAAATATAGAATTGTCTTTGGCCCAAATATTTTTTCGGGTTATTGAGGGTGGTTAAAAATTCATATACATCAGGTTTACAGTGTTTTTCTCTAATGAAATCTCCCAACGGTACCCACATCCATATCTAAGTACATACCTAATTTCCATAGGCAAGTTTTCCTTTGGGTTTCTGACCTAATGAGGCTTAGGGACTCACATTGGTCGAGGGGATGGGAGGTTAGGCTCATCCCACCCTTTTTGGGAGAATTATTACTTAATCTTGGACTCTCTTATAGATTTAGTACATATTCATGAAGTCCTTCCAAGTATTGATACTAGAATGGTTACCCTTATGTCAATAACTAGATTAAGACCATTCATTGATAAGAAAAATTGTGTGAATATCATGGGTTCTCCACCATTATCTTATTTATTTATGATTCTCTAGGTTATGGATATATTCATAAACTATCAAGTTTATTAACATATAAGGAGGTATTTGTTATATTGGAAATGGGATAGAACCACTTCAAGAAATCCTATGTATCCTATGAGATCCTGAATCAAAACCTAGGTAATTCGTTTGATATAGTTTAAGGTTTTTGATTGGATAGATCCATGAAGTTTAACATCTTGTGGTAAGGATGATAATATTGGACTTATAAATCAATGAGGCATCCAATGTATCTAGTTAATATCGAAATCATAGTCTACATAGTTCATTTCTGTATCATAAATTATTTAGAAATAGAGGCCTTGAGTGGGGCTTATGATTATAAGGCTTCCCAATATGGCCTCTTTTGGAATGTGGACTTTTCTGTGAAGATGATATGTAATCATTATTACATACCAATGATAGGAACACACTAGGGGAATTACAATCATTCCATTAGTAAAACAATCGCTAGACTCTAAGACCATATGAGTCATGATAGGTGTGAGAAACAAGAGATAGCGGGAGATTAGACACATCACATGAGATCATATTTTCATGGTGTTATGCATCAATTTTTTCATTGAGGGTTATGGTTACTATTCACATGGATGATATGGTGTGCATATCATCCCATAAGAAGGAATACTACATATCTTGTCTAAAACATGAATCAGAGTCATCATAGTTAGATTGGTCCATGCCTCACTGATGGGTGTATGGTACTTGAAGGCATGGTCGAGGCTTATACATAAAATGATGCCCATTTACGAGACCACTTCTCATCTATTGATAGATGGGTAAGGATGATAGACTTATAGGAAGAACTCATCCCCATGTGTTGAGAATATTTGGGATATGAAGATAATTACACTTGGATAGATTTCTATTAGAGGTCAGGCCATGGGACAGCATCCAACGTATCCTATTTGGATAGGAATTATAGTTCTTATTGTTTAATTCACCTTTACCCACTAATGTGTTTTGTCGGGTGATCAAACTTGGATACATTGTGGTTATCCCTAATGCTTTAGGAATTCTAGGGAATTATACTCGTATGGATATCCTATTTCATATTCATTCTATGTATTCTGATAGATAAAGAGATATGGAAACCATGAAAGGTCTATTAGATATTCATGGTATGGAATATAAAGACCATCTGAGAGCATGGTGCAGAAAGGGTCTCATGAGTTTGTAACCCTAACCCATTAAATAATCTTCCCTTATAATGGGGGTATTAAACCAAAAGTTCCTGGATGAATATCCACATGGTATATGTCCATGTGTTTCTACAGGGCTAAGATGACATGTCCTAGGAGATCTACCTTGAATTTATTGATTAAATACTATACATTTCATGAATATATTCTAGACATGTATTGGGTAATCTACTAAAATGAAAAACACATCAATGGGTTTCTTCTTGACACATCCAAGATGCTTCAAATGATCAAAGTCGATGTGTCAACAATCTTTCACATGATTAAAGTGCACATATCCATGGCCTTTAACATGATCAGCTAACTTTACTTGGATATCTTCTCACGATCAAAGTTGGGATGTCTAGGGTGCTTTACAAGATCAAATGACATGTATTGGAAATATTCTCATGATCAAACCTAACATGTCTAGGTTGATCTGCATAATAAAGGAATAAATTTCAATGTTATTTGACATGAATAACTAGATTGTCTGAGATGTATTTTCATTATCAAAGAGTACTTGTTAAAGAATATTTTCATAATCAAGGTGGAAATGTATAAGATGCTTCACATAATAAAATAGGAAACATTTAATATGATTCACATGATCATATTTCTTATCTAAGATGTTTTTTCATAATCAACCTAACTTTCTTGGGACACCATCGAATGATCTAACTGAATTTTATAAGGATTTTCGCATGATCAAACTAAATTATCCATTAGCCTTCGGGCCGCATGTAGTTTCCCTAGAAAAAATCTACAAAAAAGGAGAATCCTCAGAAGAGGATTCAGAGCAGGTGCACTCACCAGAGTAGATCCATTTGAATGAGAGGGTATAGCTTTTCCATCAGGACCAACTTGTGATTTCACAGGAAGCCTAGATAGACATCCATACAAAGGTGGAGAGATACTATCCTGATGAAGATACTGGGGAGGGGAAGTTCCTTGTAGATAGTCTGGTTGAATTTCCTATGTCCTTCGGGTCTTGTAATCTCCTAAGCCTACAGGCTATGCAATCTCTAAGACTACATGCCTTGTAAGGGTTCCCTCTCATCCATTCAAATTTGGGTTATCAAAAATCAATAAAAAATGAATACCTTCATGAAATTTGGGGATTCGGGCATAAGCTTTCATAGGATTAAATTTTCTTTTTCTATATACTATCTTACGATCCTCTTGTTTTGTTTGAGGATGGATAATGGAATCATTAGACTAGTGAGGAGTATTACCAATGCATGATCTTAAGGGAATCATGTTTTGGGGTCTCATGATCATGTTGATGATTAGGTACATATACAAGTGTTTTATGTTTTATGTACTAATGGGTCATGCCTCAAGGATACATGGGAAATATTTTGGGAGGGACAAGGAGTGCGTGGATAAGGGTTATTATAAGGCCACACATCTCGAGGATTGAATAGTTGGAGGTGGTCCTATCCATGGGTTAATTTTCATGATAAGGGGGTTTCCACATGATGGAATCTCATAATTCACAATTTATCATGTGATTTCATGTCGAGTCTTGCAATGGGGTTTTCCAATATATACAGAGGCTTCCCATTGATTCCACACTTATAGAAGAGGGTTTATAGAACATGGGGTGAAATGATAAGGGTCTTTAAATCATGGTTATATACCCTAAGGTTTTTATGGGGGAGCATGTTTCAACAAATTTTATATCGAGAGACACTATGATAGGTGTCCTACATGTCCAAAACCCTGCACCATGAGCTTGAGTTGGAGATATCATGAGACCGTGGATGCTGCCACATAACTATGCATAATAAAGAAGTTCTTGTCCAAGATTCACACATACACCATATGATAGTGATTTCTTGATAACCATGTGAGAACATTATCTACAAGGGATATTTTGAGAGACATTATAGACATGTTTTGGGGTTGCTCTTCGGTGTCGCATACATGGATGGAGGCATGCATAATAGAGTTCTAAAACCAGTGAGGTATCATGTGATCATGTAAATAACCCTGATTAACCAACTATCACATGATATTTATTTCATCATGCGATCACATCACCTCTGAAGGATCATGGAATGGGTATTTTGGGATCAAAAAAATTGGTTCTTAAAGAGTGGTTTTCAGGGATTGTTATTCCCTTCAACTTCTCCACCTTTCCATACTAATTCTCCCCCTCTCTCATTCTCATAGATTGCATGTGTCATTTTTATGGTGAAGGAATGGATTATATAGGTAATGGTTGGATGATGTTGATTCCTATTTTCATTCGGAATATACCACATACACTATACTGAGGTATTGGAGGCTTCACATGATCCAAATAATGTGAAGACATGGTGGCCTCAAATTATTATAAGATTTATGGATGTGGAAGCATCACATGACAGATCCAAGGTTTTCACATTATCACTATCTATTCATTTTATGGCTTCCTAGACACCCTATGAGGGCTTCTTATGACCTCCAACAGCTTAACTTTATCAGACTTCTAGATTCTTATGATCTTGAAGATGATGGGAGGTCATTGTAGAATGATTAACATTATTCTTCTTGTGATGATCATGATTCCCATGTATATTTTTTTTATCATCATGTGGCCCATGGTGATTATTACGATTTTCTTATAGTGGGATTATCATGAATAGCTTTCATTGATTGTCTTTTATGTGAAGTGAAGCTGCATGCATGGATTTGATACATCGAGGATGGTTGTTTATCTCATTATTGATTAGTGGAAATGGATATCCATGGTGATCATCAAGTTTTCATGTGAGTGATGTGGGGTATAACTCTCGGTTGTCGAACCAGAGGTTTTTGTGAGAACTATAGGTGGGTGGAGGTTGAAGATGATCCAATTAAGATATCAAACAAAATGGATCACTTTGATTGGATAAAATCTATGATTTATGTATGTTTTTTAAAAGAAGGAAAATTTTACCTCTTTATGTGTCCCACATCGACCTGGATTGTTTTTGGGGAGAACTTAATAAATCAATCTATGGAAGCATCATCTTGAGCTGGCTGTTGGGTCAAAAACTGTAACAATTGCAACAACCCTCACCAGTCATTCCCTCCCATTTCACAGATTTCCTAGTCATACCGTCTCACACCCGTGCCAGAACTAATTGCTCCCTACTAACCTTCAACTATGATTCTTGATTAGTTGGTTGGATAGATCCCTAGGAGCAGTTGAGGAGACTCCTAGAAGTGCTCAGTTTGAGCTTGCTAGTCTGTTAGCTTAGCTGGCCTATTTTTTTCTAAGGTAAATTCATAAATACCTAGAATAATATTCTAAGTAAAACCAATACAACAATGAGAAAAATTATTTTACTTTATATGGGAAATAACAATCCCATATTCCTCAAATATTCTACCTTTGAGTCCTTTTCAAAGCATACTAGTATTTTTTTCATAGTCTTCACATTTATAAAATAATTGATAGTAAAGTGCATATAACAAAATAATGGGTGTCACTAAAATTCGTCCCTTATAATTAGATTCATTTAGAATGAAAATAAAATGATTATTAGGTAAATGTAAATTACTTTAACTCATAATTGAACATCTGATGTGATTTGATATTGAACCCAATGATATAATTTTTTCAGAGTGTTTTGACTGAAGAACTTTTAGGTTCTGTCAAGGGGAGACTTCTGACCATGAGTGATCGAATTTACTCAATATCATATGGATCATCAAACCCACCTATCATTTACATAATACAAAGAAAACCCAACTATCTAGATTTTATCATCTAAATGATAAAATATTTCTCATGATAATTGTTCATGAATTATATCATCATAAGATTCACCATTGGTATATATGGTTTTATTTTCTTAGGATCACCTAGTTAAAAATGGAAATTTTGGTGGAAAAGAACTTATGGTTATATTTGAATTATGGTACATGGATTTAAATACATATCCCATGAGAATGGTAATAAATCCATATGTAGTTATAAAATTTACCATTATGCAGATCAAACTCATGCACCATGAATATAGGTTCACTGATGAAACACTCTATAATGAATGTTCATACATAGATCAAAATCATACATAGGAAATGTAGTTTCATCACTTTTTTACAACATCATGTGTAGGGACGCATGTTTTGGTGGAGAAGTTACAACAATATTATGTGATAACCATCCTTTTTGTTATACCAAATAGACCCACATAGATCTTTGTGTGTAGCTTAAAAAAACATCAGAAACTCTCATGAATTCCCACCGACCTGAGATTACTCATTTATGTACATGTTCTATTTTTCATGATATATCTTTATTTAAAAGGATAATTATGGTAAAATATATATCTCATAGGTATACTACTCTAATTTCTCCCTATGTCAGTGGATTAAGAAAGCATAGCTCAATTCTTTATAAGTTCATATGGTGGGTCCCATAACCATTGTATCTATTTGTTTATATTTCCTTAACTTTTTCCTAAACCTCATATGGAGGAATACTAAGAATGAATATACTTGGATTTCATGTCGGCTACCTTCTTATGTGTTTTCAACATAACAAGTTTCATGCCACTTCCTATTTATATATTCTCAATATTTCCTGGATCATACAAAGTGTATGGCTAGTGAGCATAGAATACAAATTTTCCCAAGATTCTCTTTTCATGTTTCCATACAGGATAACATGGTTTCTCTTTTAGTTGGCTACTTTATGGTCATACAATCTATACCATTGTTGTGATATAGTTTATAGACTTCAATGTTGGACCTTATATTATTGTAGTGTATGATATATTATCTTGGACATTCTACTACTATAGTTTAGGGTCTTTTAGCTCGTACCTTCTATTACTGTAGTATATAATATTTTAGCTTAGACCTTTTATTTCTATAGTTTAGGGTCATTTGGCTTAGACCTTGAGATTCCATATAGTTTAATGTCTTTCTTCCCTGACTTGATTAATGATTATGGAATATGGGGTAAAAAATCTAGGGATAACCCAAAACACCCTAAGCTTATGAGTTCTATTATACTGTTTCTAGGGATCACAAATATTAGAGTTCCTTTCATGTAATGAGGATATACCTATATTTGTTAGGTCTAATCCATTATGTATCACCATCATGGTAAAACATAAGTTTCCCCACCATTATACAAGGGTCATAAAATATTTTGCAGGTGGTATTGTTAGTTGGTAAAAATATTATGGAAGTTGAATCCACCCGGATAATTGGAATATGGGTTGTGTAAATAATATTTCCATGATCGTGAATTTAAGAATCATGTAATGGGAAAAATATACTAGGGATGACCCAAAACCTACATAGTTTTTTAGTTCCTCCCTAATTTCATTGGGTCTCATGAGGATTAGAGATCCTTTTCTACAAGGAAGAGATTCATATAGTTAGTTGGTTAGATCCTTTATGAATTAACCCATAGGGCTTACATGCATGGTCGAGTAAATGGGGTCCCCACTCTTTTCCAAGGTCCATGGAAGATTGGTAAAGATTAAAATGTATCAATGATGAATTTGAAAGGAAATAGAAAGCTCTCTGATGAGGGTAATCACACCTTATGGAATTTTAGAATCATGGTTAAGAGTATCGAGCCCTACGGCATGTGGTTTTTAGTCATGTGGTGTGGGACATCAAAAGGTTTGATAATAGAGCATCTCATTCCTAAATTGATAAAGAGTTCAATACATGGTGATATAAAATTGAGGATGTCGAATACTATTGAATATTTAGGTTACAAGAATTATAGATCATCGTAAAAAGTGCTCGGGTTATGAGGATGATGCGGGGAAATCTTTATGAGATGACCCAGAACACACGTAGGTGTTGAGTTCCACCATGGTTATATGAGGCTCACAATCATCAGAAATCCCTTCATCTAGAGCCCAGATGTTTGTAGATGGAAGTTCAAAGTTATTATGCATTGATACATGGTCAAGAAGAGAGATCTATTTTCTTTTAAAATGTTCACATATGTTTTTTGGAAACCCAAGAGGCTCAAAACATGAATTGTAAATTATGAAGAATGTAAGATTTAAGAATGGCCTGAGAACCCTAAATGTTGTGTCATTGCCTAGTGACCAGATTATCATGACAAGGAGATGAGATAAATCAATACTAAAACTTTTTCCTAGACTAGGGGTCAAGTGAGCATATCATGGATTTTACCGGGGCTACAAAGTGGTCCCTATGAGATTTATGCCTCCTTCATCTATGCCCTAGTTTTTTTCTAAACTCTAAATATGAAGAGTTTAGAGAGAGAATGGATGATTTTTTCTTAGGCCACTCTCTATAGGGTTTTAACATAAAAATTATGTATCTATTTCACTAGAAGATTAGGGTATTATTATTTGGACCTTAAGGGATAAAGTTTAAGGTCATACAACTTTAACCATATTGCATTCAGTTTAATGTTGTGATTCACATTGACCTGATATGATGGGAATATTACATAATAAACTAATTGGGATACCTAGGGTCAAGAGTACACCAAAATTATTCTATGTAGGAGATGAAAATGTTTTGAATCATGGATTGAGGTTCTCAGGTCTTGAATAATGACATGATAAAATCATGTTGATGATAACCAAAATCACTCTAAGGATATGAGTTCTGTCACGGCGATATCAATCTCACATGGATCATAAATCCCTTATTTTAGGGCCATGATATATCTAGTTGGTAGGTATAAGAGTGTGTGCATCAAAAGCATGGTAAAATAGAGAGATCAATTTTCCTATAAAATTTCCATGAAATAATTTCATCATCCTAGAGCACTCAATATATGAAGTGTGGTTTACGGGATGAGGGGCATAAAAGATAAAATAATCACCCCATAAACTTGTTAAATGAGGTTAGGATCTTATAGTAATTTGATTAGGTATGATGATGGGTGATAGACTTCACAATTTAACATCATGTAGTGGGGGTATATTTTTCATGCAGTTTTAATTTAATGTGAATAAGAAATTTTCCTTTCATTTAACTTCTTATAGTAAGGGAATTTTTTGCCTAGGTCTAGACCATATATAATTAGGTGTGAATTTATATATTTCATATATTGTAGCAAGACCCAGGATTGGGTATTCAGGTGTTACTATGTATCCCATGATGAAAAGTGTCAAGACACAGATAGTTCTTGAATAAGAAACACTCTATTTTAGAATGAAACATACAAAGAGGGGGACATTGTTTCTGTTGATTCTTGTAGCTGAACGCGATATCAGAAATCTATGCCTCACTATGCATCCTGTAATGGTAGAAATCAAGCCACATGTAGTTCTTGGGAAACTATGTAGTTTATCATCATGAAATAAAGACGTATATTCCATGATGTGAAAATGGAATATTACAATTACGTGTAGGATTGATATATGGGTGTCACTGCATATCTTGTGATGGTAGGAATAAAACCAAAAATAGTTCAATAATGGAGGTGTGGTGGAAGACCAAAACCAATGACTCTGCTTCTCTCAGGTGCGGTCCTTGGGAATGCACAATTTTATGTCTTGCAAGAGGCATAAACCATGCAGTTTAATGACATATAGTTAGGACAAATGGTGTGAATTTGAATGTCTTGAATCCAAGAGAATGTTCACCATGTCATGAACTGATGTGACTCAGACATGTGGGGAACCCCTACCAAATTCCTAAGCTCAAATGAGCAATTATCTATGTGAGAAAGAATGAATGAAAAAGGTTCCTCTCCTGACACAGAGGCAGTTATTGGAATGGACACAGTCATTTTGTATCATGTAGTGGTCTGGCCAAGATATAGGATCAACGAATCTCTATATTTCTCATTGCAATGAGAATAAAGCTGTAATTTTTTTAAGAAAACTATATAGTTTATTGTCATATGGTGATGTAATTATTCATGTATTTTAGTTTTATGCGGTAAAGATGAATGTGTGTCAATGTGAAGTAAGATGTATATTGAATATAGGACCAAGAATTAAGGTATATGAATCACTATATATCATGGGATGGTAGTAATAAATCCAAACCTTGTTCTCAAAAACCATTTAGTTTAGTGTTATGTGTAGAGTACATTAGCCATGTAGTTTAACATTATTTGGTAAAGATGATGGTGACTTGATGTGAGAACTAAGTCTGAAACATTGTTACAATGTTAGATGTCTTGTGACTAGGATTAATATATTATAAATAGTCCTATGATTGGATATCCTAGAATCAATAAATATTATACAATGATAGGAATAAAGCCACAAATAGTTCTTGGATGGGTGATTCCTTATGTGGATCTGACACAAACACACATGGAGATAGGGTCACGTAATTTCTATTTTGCATAGATGTAGCTCATGTGTGATGAATCATTGGTGAGATGATTCTCCCCATGCAGTTTAATGTCATGCAGGGAGAATGTCACTCGTGCAACATAACATCATGTCACCAGGATTTGTTTTGTACAGTTTAATATCATGTGGTTAGGATGTAAGATGTTATGCAGTTTAATTTCATACTTCTGGGGACTTTTCCAGACAGTTTAATGTCATGTGTTTAGGATTAGTTTGTGCAGTTTAATATCATGTAAATAGGATGATTTTATATTGTTTAGTGTCATGATAACATGATGAGTTTTTGAAGTATAAAATCATCTTACATGTATTTGGTCTTTCAGTTTTGTATCACATGACTAGAATGTCATCTATGCAGTTTAATGTAATAAGGTAAGGATGTAGGTTCATAATATTTCATGAGAGTGACTTTTATGATGGATCTTGGATGACTCTTATTCATATTGCATTATTTTTAGGATCCTTTGACTCTATCAAGACTATATTTACCTATCTCTTCAACCAATATTTTAAGACAAATCAACACTCTATTGTATGTTTGAGACATCAATGATAGGGGAAATGGTGTTCATGTCCTATCAACCATGCGCCACTTGGATTCTTAATTGTTGGTATTTCCATCCAATCATTCTCTATGGCATAGTCAAAATACATGGGGGCATGTTTTATTGGAACTAATATGATTTTTTCAAAATTTTGTTGAAATATGGTAACATACCCCTAGGAGGCCTGTATCGCATGCTTCTATTGTCATCCTTTGTGTTCTATTTAATGTTCTGAAAAGACTAGAGTGGGGATTTATGTGTCATTGGTCCCAACATCCCACTGTCCATCTACTCTTGAATCCAACCATTAAATATTGTGAAACTATATATTATGTGCCCAAGATTTCTATAGTAGGGGTTGTGGTTTTCATGGCCTATCAACACTACCTCATTCACCTCATTAATATTGGGAGTTCTATCAAAATTTTCTCCATGGAAAAACCAAACTACATGGGGATATTTTTTATTATAATTAATATACCATTTTATGTCTTTCATCAAGAGATGAACGATCATGTTGCTTCTCTTATGTGCTACTTAGGCCTCTGTTAGAATGAGAACATGGTTGAGTTTGAAATCAAGGGTGTAAAGTCCCGGTATTTATTTTTCCGAGGGATGGTGTTGAATAATTGGGCACCATGGATTATGTTTTTTCTTCCCATAGATTAAAATATTCTGAAACTCATAAAGGATTTATGGAAATTTTTTAAGTCATATGGTTTCCAAAATAACCCTGATGAGGAGCTGGAAAATGTGAAAATTCCCCCATCCTTGTTGGTAGGGGGTCTTGAAAAAATGAAAATACCCCCATCTCCATGGGCTAGGGAGAGGTGAAAAAAGGTTCGAATTATACCTGATGAGGGATGAAACATATAAAAAATCACCCATCCGTATAGGATGGGGAACTTCACTATAAGTAAGGATTCTATGGTAAGGCATTGGTACATCGTTCTGGGGTAGAGATCCCAGGATAATTCCCATAGTTATTTGTCAGAGATCCATATTATCTAGTCAGATTTGACTGAACTATTCCCCTATAGAAATTACCTTTTCATAATAAAGGGGTTTATTGGTAGAACCCATGACTACCATCTCTCTTCTGTTAATGATAGGGTGAGTCGATGGTGATGGGGATCCCAAAATGGACCCCAGAGAATGAATTCACTACATACACTAGACATATTATACGTTATCATTACCCTCTTAAATACCAATATGGTTAGTATAACCTTCTATAGATGCATGGAAGATACCACTAAGCCCTTCTTTTCTAATGCTAGAGGTAGAAGGTAGGACAACATAATGTGACCTATATGACTGCAGGATGGTATGATTATACTTTTTAGGAGTGTGATCATTCAAAAATGATGAGAAAACATTATATTTGGTTGATATCATATTTAGAGAGACATAAGTGGGAAAGCGATCCACCTTAGTGGAGTATATCATTTAAAGGGTAGAAGCTCGGTATGTTGTTTAGTGAGAAGGTTCTTTTAGTATAGTTTGGTGTGCTGGTCCCCACGGTACGGTTTGAGGGGTTAGTTCCCATAATACCATTCTGGGGATGTTCTCCCATATCAAAGATGGTATCATGGTAAAATATGATAAAAATTATATTATTCCTTTGATATAGGATAGTTCCTAGGATTCCACAGTCACCAAGGATATCTATAAAGAAGTCAGAGGCTCATGGAGAGTGATGATCTGGGATTTATTTTTTCCCATAGTTAGGATACCCTAGTGTGACTTGGATTGATTTGTGATAACAAGGATATAATCCTTCTATAGATTTGTATTATTTAGGTATCCCTGAAATAATATCATGTAGGATTCCCCAATTTGGATGGTTTGGTTAAGAAAAACATTCTCTATATATCATTTTAGAATCATGTACATATGTTGATGATGATGACCAGAATGTATGGCAGCCCTCTTTGGTACATCATGATTGGTTGAGTTGACATGGTCATTTCCTCATACACCTCCATGGGGTAGGGATGGTATATGTTGCTACGCTTTAGGGATAAGCTCCCAAATCAGCTGAATTTGACAATAAGATCTACTTCTTATTCTGCGGTTTATTTTGGGAAGGACAGTCCATGAGAATTCATCCTCTTATGGATTTTATGATATGATTCCAATATTGGGAAGGACTTGTTGATGTGGTAATCCTATACCAACAAGCTCACAAACTCTCACTAGAAGTTTTGTGTTGGTGAAAGCGTACGTTGGGGCCACAGGGACAATGTATCTTGTCCATATGTATCAGAATCCATTGGCAGATTCAATGATTTCATTTTGATTGCATGGAATATGATATGTTTTATAGAATAATAAAGACAACTTATTAGTGTAGCATCATACATATGGGTACATGATCAATCAATTACTTTCAAAGTTGAAGGATACTAGGTTGTATTTTCTATCTATTTTTATGAAAGTTTCATCATTGTAAAAAACATTACGGGTTCACCATTATGTTGCACAAACAATGTTGACCAAAATAGCCCGATGGAGAGTTGAATAGTCTATCATTTTTGAGCATTGAAAGGGATGAAAAAGTTATATAATTTCTCATCAGGTTTTATATTTTGTTTCTTAAAAATTCATAATGATCATGGCCCCAACGTTTGATTGTGGATGATGGATGGTAGTTTCATAATTATTTTCTTTAGGTTTTCCATGTCTTTCTATAAGTGAAACTCCAAATGATTCCCCAATTTGTAACTGAGTACAGACCTACTTTCCAAAGGTAGGTGGTCTTTTTGGGATTTAAACCCAATGATTCTTATGAAAACACATTTGTTAAGAGGACGGGAGGTTAGGTTCATCGCACCCTTTCGGGGGGTTATTAGCTACTCTAGGACTCTCTTGTATATTTGAAATATGTTTTTGAAATCCATCCCAAACCCAATATGGGATTGGTTTCCCCTATGTCAGCAACTCAATTAAGACCAAATATTTATAGGAACAATTGTGTACATATCATGGGTTATCCACCATTCTCTTATTTATTTATGATTCTTTATTATATGTCCATGTTTAGGAACTATGGAGTTTATTACCATCCGTGGAGGCTTTTAATGTATTAGAGAATGGATCTTAACTTTATGAGGAGCACTACAAATACTGTGAGAATAGGAATCATAACTCATATAGTTTTTTTATATAGTTTATGTTTACATGACTGGACTAATTTGTGTATTTTTAACACCATGCAATGAGGATGAGAATATAGGGATCAAGTCTCATGGAGGTGTACTATGTATCCTATTAGGATATGAATTAGAGTCTACGTAGTTATTGTTTCAGTTATAAAAGATGCAGCAATAGAGGCCTTTATTGGGGCTCATTCGTATAAGGATGACCTAGATTACCTCTTCAATAATATGTTCCTTTTAGTGCAGATGATATATAATCATACCTAAATCCCAAGGACCTTTCCACACTACAGGAATTCTCATCATTCTTTTTGAATAACCAATTTCAGTCTCTAAACCCAAATGAGTCTTTCCCAGTGTGAGAAAAAATAGATAGCGGGAGATCTGACATGTCACATGAGAGAATGTTTTCATGGGGTGTACACATAAAAGTTTCCCATTGAAAGGTATGGTTTCCAATCTCATGGAGGATATGGTGTGGAGTTCAGGGATTAATAAAGAATCATGGATATCCTATTTGTAATAGGAATCATAATCAACATAGTTAATTCGGTCCCTAACACGCATATGGGTTTCAGGTACTTGAGGTCATGGTTGGGGCTTATACATAAAATGATGTCAGTGTATGTGACTGGATCTCTTCCGTTGATAAATGATGAAGGAAGATAGACTCATAAGATGTACTCATTCTCATGAGTTGAGAATATTTGGGATATGAAGGTAATTATATGAGGATGGATTCATGTTAGATATTAGGCCTTTGTAAGGGATCCTACGTATCCTATTTAGACATGAATCAGAGTTACCATTGTTCAATTCTCTCTAACCCACTGATGAATTGGGTGGGTGATCACACTAAGAGACTTTGTGGTAATCATTGAGGATTTAGTAGTTATAGATACTTTTACTCATATGGTTTTCTGTTTTCATATTAATTCTCTATATTCTGACAGAAAAAGAGAGATGTTTACCATAAAAGTTTTGTTGGATACTGTTCATATGGAATGGAGGGAACATCCATGATAATGACACTTAAAGGGTCACATGAATGTGTAACCCTAACCCATTAAGGACACTTCCCTTATAAAGGGAGTGTGTATCCAAAGGTTACTTGATGGGGATCCATGTGGTATAAGTCTAAGTGTGTTTGTCATATGAATTTGACATGTCCTAGAAGATCTAACAAACAAGTCTATATTTTCTAATGGATCAATCTTAACTATCTTCTGGACATGTTTTGGGTGTCAGTATGACATGGAAGACACATCCAAGGGTGTATTCCTGATATATCCAAGATGGTTTTCATGATCTAAGTTGACATGTCTATGATCTTCCACATGATTAAATAGGGCATATACATGGTATTTCTCATGACCAACTAATTTGTCTTGGATTTATTCACATGATCAAATAAGGAATATTATGTTTCACATAATCAACTAACTTGTATTTTACTTCTTCGCATGATCAAAGGTAAAATTTCTAAGGAGATTCACATAATCAAGGCTAACATGTATAATATCATTCACATGATCAGTTGGATTTTATGATATTTATACAAATTATCAAAGCGTACATGTCCAATATTCTTGTCATAATAAAGGCAGACTTGACTAATATTATTTTGATAATCAAATTTTACATGTCTAAGATGCTTCACATGATCATTGTATTGTCTAAGATATTCTTGCATAATCAACCAGTCCTTTCTCAGACATAATCACATGATAAAACTGAATTTTCCAAGTCTTATGACATGATAAAACTAAATTATCCATAATCTATCACATGATCAACTTGTCTTTTCCATATACAATCTTCAAATAATTTTTTTTGTCCAGGTATGTATAAGGTCATCATGAGACTAGTGAAGAATATTTTGAGTGAATGATCTTAAGGGACTCACATAAAGGGTTCCCATGAACATGTTCATGATCACATGCATCTCTATGTGTTTGATGTTTCATGTCTGTATTGATCATGCCTCAAAAATGTATGGATAGTTTTTTGGGAGGGAGGATTATTTCTTGTATAAGGGTTATTCCAAGGCCATGCATCCCTAGGATTGAATGGTGGTGGAGATCTTATCCATGGGTTCATGTTCATGCCAAGGGGGTTCCCACATGATGTAATCACATGATGATTAATTGATCATGTGATTGCTTGTTTAGTCTTACAATGGGTTCTGTAAAAATATATTGATTATTTCCATTAATGAAACACATATGGATGGGGATTCATGGTCCATGGGGTGTATGGTTGAGGGTCTATCTATCATGATCATGCACCATAGGTATATACAGATGAGAACATGTCCACGAGTGTATGTTTGAGGTCACTAAAATGGGTTTCACTCATGTCTGGGAGCCGACACCATGAGGTTGGGTAGGGGGTATCACGTGAACGAGGGTACTACCTTTTAAATTTGTATGATAAAGGGGTAATTGTCTGAGCATGACATGTAAAATGGATGATAGTGGTCAAATGATCAAAATGACACTACATGATCTCTAAGGGATCATGTGAGGGTCTATGTGAACATGCACTGGGGTCCACACTGGTGTCGCATATATGGATGGAGGCTTTCATGATGTAGTTGTGAAACCAGTGAGGTATTACGAGATCGTATGAATACCCTAGATGAACTAGGAATCATAAGATATTTATTTCCTCATGAAATAACATGATCTACAATGGATCATGTGATTGGTATTTTCAGATCACTTAAAGAGTTTCTCAAAGTGCAGTATCCAGTTCTTACTCTGCCTCTCTACTTCTCCTCTTTTATCTTTTTCATCTCTTCTAATCTTATTTTCCTCTCTCATTTTTGAATTTTTTATGGGGTGGAAGGGTTTATATAGGTAAGGGTTAGCTAATTTTGATGCCTATTTTTATGGGTATGATGCCAAGCACTAGCCTGAGGCTGTGGAGGATTCATGTGATCCCCATCATGAAATCACAAGGTGGTATTACATGATTGAACACTTGATGGCTATTAAAGCTTCCCTTGATAGTTCCAAGGGAATCCCATTATAACTTTGTATGCATATGATGGCTTCCTAGACACCCTCTAAGGGCATCACATGATCTTCAATAGCTTCTCATGATCATCCTTATGACTTTGTATGATCTTGTAGATGATAGGAGGTTCTTTAAATTGGAGGTAGAATCTTCCTATCACAAGGACCATGATTCTTACATAGCTTTGTCTGATCATTATGCGACCCATGGTGATTCTTGTAATGGCCTTAGGTTAGGATTCAAATGATTGGATTTCATGTGATTGTCATGCATGAAAATAAAATATGTATGAATGGATCAGATATGTCTATGATGATCAGTTTTCTCAGGAATGATGGTTGCAAATATCAATCCATGGTGATCATCAAGTGATCATTTGAGAGACATCAGGTGTGACTCTCAGTTGTAGAACCTGGGGTGTCTGTGAGAACTACAAGTTGGAGGAGTCTAAGATGACTAATTTAATAGATCATACATCAGTGGCTATTGATGTATGTTTTTAAAAAAGATGAACAATTCCACCTCTTCACGCCTCCCATATCAGTCTAAATCCTTTTTGGGGAGTGATTAATAACTCAATCCATGACAGTATCATCTCAAACACATAGAAAGGTCTATACCTGCAACACTTGCACCGGTCCTCACTTCTTGTTCCTTCCCATTGCACGACCCAACTAGGAACACCCACACACACCTATGAATGCATTTCATTCTACATGGTCACCCACATACATGCCTTTCAATTGGCTAGATGGATGGATCCCTCAATGAGGTTGAGTTGACTCTTGTAAGTGCTCAGGTTGATCTGGTCAGACGGTTAGCTTAGATAGTCTAGTTTTTGGATAAGGGGAACTTATAAATTCATATAATAATATTATAAGTAAAATTAATACAACAAATACCAAAATTATTTTCCCTTATAAAAAAACCCAAGCCTATATTCCTCAAAGTTGATACCTCTATGTCAGTGTGCAAAGCATATCGATATTTTGTTATAGTCTTGACACTTTTTAAATCATTGAAGGAAAGATCATATCACACAATTATGGGTTTGAAAAGAAATTATTATCATGATTACCTCCATAAATAGCTAAGATATTAACACCAAATAAAAATAATTATGTAGTGAAATATGGATCTTGGCTCACAAAATTAAAATAATGCATGGGGTATTCCATATTAGTGGCAGTATATTTTATAAAAATAATTATTATAATTATATAAAACATTATATTCACCTAAAGATGTGTCTTTTTTGATAAAATGAGATTAATCATAAACAAAACTTTCAAATATCTTAAAGGATAACATTATAGTTTAACACATTAGGAGATGAGTTTGAAAAGTGTTCTCAATGAGAAAAATTTGGAACATATGGATATAAATGCTACAAATATCATTTCCTCTAATTATTACTCATGTGTATTGGATTCCATGTGTGTATCACACATTTGAATTCAAAAACACTGACTAAAAAATATAAGAGAAATATTAGAAGTTGAAGTTGATCTATATATTGGAAATGTGGAATGAGTTTCTACCTTAGTATTATAAATTATTATTTAACTTTTTCTAGTGGATTCATTTTATATTTAAAATTTATTACATTGTATATGCATTAATATAAATTTATTTTCTATATATTATTTTGAAAATATGTGCTTTTCATTCATGATTATGAATAAGAGTTGTTATATATCCACAAATGATATTTTTAATGTAATTGGGAAAATGGGAAATGGTTTATAAATTTGATTGATGGATAATATTATCTGTAACATTTAAGATAAAAAGTTCAAGGTTTATTTTAACACCCATTATCTTTGGCATTACCACCATGTTCATATAAATGAGAAATTAATTCAATGAATCTATAGTGATGTATTATTGAAATCATTCAAATATGAACAATTTGATAAATAAAAATATTTTTTATTAGAAAAAGTAACTATGTATCATTTTATTATAAAATATGAGAGGGTTAGTAGAATATTGGATAATACACATTATAATATATCTATACCAATGAGTACACAAAAAAGTAGTGGTTATAGTAATGAATATATGTCATACAAACTTTTATATATGTCTTTGATATTGTATGTATCATATGTTAGGATATATGGTTATTGTTTGGTATGATATAAATATATTGAATTCATATCACAGTCCTTGGAATATAATATAGTGACATCATATTACAGCCTTAGTCATATCATATTGAATGATTTGGAAATATCATAGTGTAGTGGAATATATAATAACATTTTATGATTGATATGTCATATGAATGTTGCACATTAATAATTGAGTTTCTTCTACATATGGATATAATTTGTAAACTGAAACTTATAGTGAATTGAATAGAGAATATAAAAATTAAATGATATGGATGAGGGATTATATATAATTTATAATCATATAATTACTTGAACATTTGTTAAATGATTGATTAAATGGTAGGAAGTATTAGGGATCATCCATGATTCTTATATAAAAAGGCGATGATATTTGTTATGATTGATTGATGCAGGTGTGTGATAATAAATCATCTTATGCTCGAACTCTCCTCGCTTTCTTATTTTACACCCTAGGTACTAACATACAATGGATGTAAGTAGAATCCTACCCAAATGTTAGGTGATTTATCAACCTATGGATTCCATATGTGGAAGGAATAATTTGGAGACATCCTTGTGATATTTATCAAATGTAAGATCAAAGTAAAGAATCCTCAACCATCTTCAGTGTATAGTATATTCTTTATTAATATTTATATCATGTTTTTGTTTCAATGAAAGGATGATTTTGGTTATGGGTATAATGTCTTCACCTTCATGATTTAGTATTATTTGATCTAAAAAAATGTTTCAGTGGAATTAGAGTAATTCCATTCATGAATAGATTCATGAAAGATATATTGAATTGATGAAAAATGGATAACATATTTGATATCATAGGATGAGATGTAGTTTTTTAACTACGTCATAACACATGATATAGTATATAATAAGTTGTGATGGTATTGTAGCGTATGATATAAGATATTATAGCTTATTTTATATTATAGTACCTTCATTTTTTAAATATCGTAATATATTTTATTTTCTTTCATAAGTTGTGATATATAGTTTACTCTACATATCATAGGATACAGTTATAAATCTTGGAGTGAAAACACCAATTATAGTTGCCTAAAAATAAAGAATTGTGTCATCTTTGAAATATAATGGATATCATATGATATGTTTTTTGGGTATATCATGGGTCACAAAATTCCTATCATAAACCATGATAGAAAAATTTTATTGAATCCTAGTGTATGATTCAAGTGAATCATAAAATACTATATAGAGGAAATATAGTTTTGCATTTTTTTAAATATAAATTGATTTAGATATTTTCTAAAATCATTTATAATCTATATAAAAATGTATTTTGATATATTTATGCAATTTAAGTGTTTATAAATAAACTAATTATAAAATTTTAATACTTAATTATTTAATCTCTATTGGAACATTTAAAAAATAAATATCTTTATTGTTAATTTCCAATAGTTGATACATTCAATCAATATTAAATGAATTATAATTTAGATGTGAAGTGTTAATATATAACTTATAAGGTAATTTATAAAGTGTTTATTAATCAATCAATAATTCAAAATATAATAGTATATATTAAATTATGAATTTATTATGTTTTTTAATTTTAAATGATCGAGATAAAGGTCTTATTTGAGAAGTTTGTAACCTTAAAAAAATACGTTTTTATAGTTAATCTGATAAAAGTTCAAATAAAATTAAATGTCAACAGAATTAATTATAAAAAATGTTTTCAAAGTTTAAAAATTATCCATATGTAATAAAAAATGTTAATATTTCAATTAAATATCATATATTTAAACAAATTCTATATAAAGTGATAATATAAATGATTTTATATTAGACATAACTACAATGTATTTATATTTATTTATTTAAGAAATGATTATGGGGTATGCTTAATTATAAAGTGTTTATAATTTCATATATATGAATTATTCATAAATGTTTTTCTAATGTCTAAAAATATGAAATGTTCATTTATTTAGTATATTCATCACATTATTCATAAATTATCATTTATTATTTAATGAATTTATTTATTATTAATTTTAAATATATTTATTCTAAATCGTGATATTAAAAAATATATATTTAAGGAGTAACATGATAGTTATGATAATTTATTCAATTTTCATCTATCGTGACTTTAACATATTTATGAGTTATGAGTATATATTTACAGTTCGATTACAATTTATAAATTTTAGGTTTTAGGTTTTTACTAAAATAGAGGTATCTAGTATAGAACCATGGGTAATGAGACATGTGGTTAGACTACTCACTAGCTTGAGGGATTATAAACAATTTAGAAATATGGGGGTTGGTTATCTATCACTCCATGCTTTCTCTTGTGGGTATTTAGTTTTCATATAATTTAAAGTATTAATATGAAAGGGTTTTATATACCTTATGTGTGTGATGATGTCAGATTTGATTAAATGTAATAGACCACCCACACCAAGATATTTACTAATTTAAGGTAATTAAACACACCCCTAATCGTTTAAAACATTGATAATAAATTGATTATAATTGATTATAATTTATAAGAAATAATTTCATAAAATATCTATAAATGTTTTGAAACAAAAAACACATTTCTATAAAGATAAACACTATATTAGCCTAAGAAAACAAGTGAACATTATTATATTCATTTTTTATAACCCCTTGACATAAGGTTTATTTTATAAATCAAGCATGAATAATTATAATTAATCAATCATAAAAATTATATGAATGTATTTTATATTTAAGGAAAATATTTAAAAAAATCAAAGAATTAATGGTTTAAGAAATGAAATGGAATATAATAAAATCACCAGCCTCAACATGTTGATTATAATTTAATAAATTAAAAATATATCCTAGAATAATTTAATGAAACCTATTTAATAAACACATCATAAACCATAAAATATTGACCCATGGAGAAAGTGATAACTTTCAAATCTCTCTATAACTTTACCAAACATGTGTGAAGTGGGAAAACATCTTCCAATGAGGTGTGATGTATCTATGTCATTTATGTAAGGCCCTACCTAAAAAACACATAATTTTTACTACTTAAATAACTCCAAATCTCACCCCAAATATCAATAAATTCTTATAATACACTAATCCCATAGGAATAGATTTGTTAGACTAAAAAATTAGTAAATTGAAATCAAAATACTGATAAAAGGGGTGTGATGGACCTATATGGATCTACATAAGTGCAATAAACATGAACACCTCTTTCTAAAAATTATTTTACATTATATTGACAAAATCCAATCAAAATTACTACATTCTTCATTAGAAATTAGAGAATATGTAACACCCTGAGATATTGTAATTTTTTTTCTTGAATTAATTTAATATTTTGATATTATCACTTCACGCAACACTGAATATATCTTTTGTTTATTATATAATAGAAATAAGTTTTTTATTATGTCATAGGAAACAAAAAAGTGAAGATTTCACTACATGCAACACCGGTATGGCTTGTGCTACACACAACACTGAGTTTCTGTGAAAAAACACTTCACTAATATATTTATTTAAATAAGATATTTATAACCTTGCTATTAAACTTTTAATATGAAAAGTAATAACTAATTTTTAAATCTTAGTTATAATTGTCTTTATAATGAAAAATATAGTTTCTAATAAAATCATTATATGTTTAAAACTACTATTTTCTAAAATGAATTGTTTTTCATATCCTTTTTGAAAAATAAAAAAAAATGTTAGAAAATCATAAAAATTAGTCTTGATAAAATAAAAATTATTTTTTTAAATCATAATATCAAAATTCTTTAGGGTTTATTTTTGTTATTTTTTTTAGAAGATTCAATTTTTTTTTTGAATAGTAAAAAATAATGAATAGTTGTTAAAAACTGACTTTTTCATTTAAATAATTATTTTTACCTCAAATTTATTTTAAAGTCACAATAGATAAATAATATATATATTAATAAAATCCAGATCATTTGAATCTTTTTTATAATATAATTAGATATAAAAAATTGTTGAACTTTTGAACGTCACTTTTACCCGCCTTCTAGCCTCATTTGCAGGATTAGAAGTAAACATAATTTATCACTTCTTTGAATTGAGTTTTGAAAAAAAAATACATGGTTGTAATTAGTATGAATATATTTGTCTAATATGATCAAAATAATTTTTGTTAATATTAACCTTTTGAATTTTATTTACCACGGTTAAAGGTAAATTAGGTAATTAACGGTTAAAATAATATTATAATAATATAAAATTACCCTAAAACAATCCCTAATTTTATTGGATAAGTGTTTTTTAACCCAAATAAATTATAGGTAAAAAATATGATCCATTGTAATATAATTTTTTAAGATTAATACATTTATTATATTTTATTTAAAGAAGAGTCAAAAGTGTCATATTCAAACATTAATAACTAAATAATTTTTAATATAGTGTTATACATAAGATAAATTTTACTATAATTATTAATTTGAAACATAATAAATTTATTTTTATCATGATATTTTATTTTTTATTTTTAAATGATAAAAAAAATAATTAACGGCTTGAATAATAATGATAAAGTACTTTTTTAATTAATTGAGAAATCAAATAAATGATATTAAAAATATTAAAATAAATATAATTTGAATTTCTTAATGATATCTAAAAATTTTATAGATATCCTAGAAATTTTAATGAAATATTTAAAGTATTTTTTTAATGATATCGTTTTGGTATGATATTTTTAAAAATGAAAATGTTGAATAGTATCAAAATTTACATAAATGATACTTTAAAATAAATAATATTTTATTAAATGTCATAAAATTCATAAAAATATAAGGTTCATCCAAATAACTATTATAGTGTCAAATATGTCATAAATGGTCCAATTTGGGTTCTTATGTCATTTTATAGTAAATATATTAACCATATAGTATGAAAATAAGTTATTAATGAAAAGAATAAATTATTTAACTAAGTGTTAATGCCAAAAGATAATGTTACTTTTGTGACCTAAACTTGCCCAAAATTCATTTATTGAGATGATTTAGACTCATACTCACGTTATACTTGAAATAACTCACTTTATATCTATTTTAAATATAAAATTATTTTATAATAAATTTACAATTTTGGAGTTTCCTAAAGTGCCCCTCATCCCTCTTATAAAAGGGAACCTCTCTTTTCTTTTGCTCACTCCTATAAAGCCTTTTTGATTAGCCAACCCCTGACCATTTCTCATCCCAACTTCCATACCTTACTTCTAGAATCCTTTCCTTGGGAATAATTCAACCAAAGGAATCCTTTTGGAACAATCCAAAAGGAGTTACCCGATTTAGAGGTAATGTCTTTTCTCAAGCTGTTTTCCATTATTTTTTTTATCTACCCCCTACACTCTCTTTATTAAATTATAATATGAAAAAAATATTATCCTAAATATAATATGATTTAGTTCTTAAAATTGTTGTATCTAAACTTACACACACCTCCAAAAAATGAATATCAAACATATTGTATCTGTGTACGGTGAACTACTGTATCATGAAACGATGATTGTTCATTTTCTTCATTACCACCAATCATGGTGGCCATTTTGAAGGAAACAATATATATATATATATAAATTCTATATAAAATTGTTATTATGTCTTAAATCTTATATATTCCTTTCTAAAACACATACCTTTTTACGTTCCATTTGGTGTTAATATGATAATCTCATTTGATAAATTGTGGACTACCGCCCCCTTAAAGCATTGTGATTCATTCACACACCACATGGAATGAATTAAGAACGGATTTAGTGAAATTATATGATATATATGATGAAATTAATCAACATTAATAATGATATTTATATATCCATATATATATATATCATTTACACAATTTCTTTCAATAGGACTATTAAAACGGAAACAGTGTCCACACATACGTATGTCTTACCATCTCCATGAATGGTGTATTCTATTTAATACATATTTATGATATAGATTATTTTAATATACATATAATGGAAATATATGATATTTATATCATTATTTATATTCTTGAATAATGATGTAATTATAAGGACCAATGATATAACAAATTAAGACACATAAAAAACAAAGTGAATATTACTCAAACTGAAACCTTAACATAAGATCATTAACAAGAGGATAATATAAGGTCATAATAAAACCATATGCAGTATTATATATAAGAATATTATTGTAAATAATTTTAAAATAAAATTATATTTATAATATAGGAATCTTGTTTGAGTATGAAGAGAGTCAGGACAAAAGGTAAGGGATTATTTTTGTCTCATCTTTATTTCTATGAGATACTTTCCTTATACACTACTTGTTTTTTTATACATGGTGTATATACTACCCATGAATTTGTTTTATGAGTATTATCCGAAATATTATGATATTTAGATATTCTTATAATTTTATTTTTACATGTGGCATACGATTCTATTGATTATAAAGTTATTTCACAATCTCTTCCATATTTGGGGTTGATTTATTTTAAGACTCTATTGGGTAATATTAATATATGTCCATGTTTTCTATAAATGTTTTTTATAAATGTTTAATTATCCTTCTATGTATTTTTAAAGTAATTTTTACCCATTTATTACTTTTTAATACATTTTTTAAAGGAATCTTTCTTTCATTTTCTAAATGAAGTAATTTTTGACATTTCTGGTAAAATTATGAGAAAAATGTTTTATTTTAACTTTTAGATCATGAAATGATTTTTACACTTTCATAACACCTAATTTACTTGAATATTCCCCTACAATCTTATATTTTTAATTGCAAAACAATGCTTTCTTCTAAAATTTGATGAAATTTTAGGAAAAGAAAACTATTTTAGAAAAGAGAGGATATTTTCCTCAACAACTATTTTAAATTATGTTCATGGTTCATTTATATGTTTTCAAAGTGTATTAAATGAAAAGGGTTTTGAAAATTTATTACATTTTAAAAATTTATTTTTACGGAAAATTCATGTTCCAAGTGGTCTTTCAAAATCCTTACCCAAATCTGATGACATGCTTTTTTATAGTTCAAGAATAGCATTCATATTCTTTCTTGGAATGGTTTATGTTTTTATGGAATTATTTTTATGAAACCCACTTCATTTAATGGGTTATTATTTTGATGAAATGATTATGAAACTTGTATCTCCTTCCACAGGTTATGTTGGGTTTACATATTTATGTTACCCATTTCATTTCATAGGTTATGTTATTTTTTTAATGATTTTGTAGAACATGTATATATAATTATATTATGAGATGGGTGTGACTAATATCTCTCTTTGATTTATTGGGTAAATATTTATATCTCATGAGAAAAACTGATATGGTCTTAGGAGTGAACCTTGATTACTAAGATGGCCATGGGAGTAAACCATGACTACTAAGATGGTATGAGGAGTGAACTCATGGTACTAATATGTCCATGGTAGTGAACCATGATTACTAAAATTTTATTAAGAGTGAACTCATTCTAATTAGTTGGCCATGGTTGTGAACCACGAATAATAATATGGTATGGGTAGTAAACCCATACTACAAAGATGCACTTGGCAGTGATGTCAGGATCCTATGGAAATCAGTATATGCTTATGTGTCTTCCACAATTACCTTTTATATTCCTATGTTAGGATGTCTTGGACTATGTTCTTTATTTCCTTATGATTAATTTCTTGTGAACTTCTATTATATATGAAATGTTTCAAAAATATAAGATCTTTGATATTTAGGGTATGATCTTCTATTTTCATGGTCATGTTCTCACACACTTATACTCAATATTATGCTTATATATCTCTTTTGTTTACCATTATTGAGTACTTGATCTCACCCCTTTCTTATGTTTTCATTCCCCAGGTTATGAAGAAAGGTTTTAGGTATAAGTAATAAAGGTGGAGATCCTCATGGGAGATGTTTAAGATCTTTAAGCATGATAGAATATTTTTACATGTTTCCAAAGACACTAAACTATTACATTACTTGGGAATTTATTATTGTAATGTACTAAATATTCATCTAAAATGATGTAATATCCATGTTTGTTAAGACCAGGCCATTATAGTGGGTATTAGAGGAAAGGTTTATTTAACCTTTGGAAACTTGGATGCAGAAACTTTAGTGAAATATCTAGCTATTTTTTGATGGAATTATCTAGGGATGTCTCTAAGGATATGTATAAGGATGATTCAACATTTTGGAAAATGTCCTGGAATTTTTGTAAAGGGTAGAGTGAGCGGTTTCCTAGAAATATATCTGTGTCTAGTTACTATAAGTGGATGTGGATCTATAAAAGATTTACTTAGGGGTAATAACTATGAAAATATTTTTTGGGCCTGACTCGAGGTAATTTGGTAAATGAAAATGGGCCATTCTGCACACATGGTTTGACACTCTTGGGGGATATGCATTGGAAATTCACAAACACTTCATAAACCATCATGAATGATCTAGATATAATTTTGCTACAAATATTCGAGGATGAACCTACGGTTTCATATATTAAGAAAGGTGTTATGATTTAGAAATCCAAAAAGTAATTCTTTTGATGACTATGTTATTTTCTACTATGATAAGTAATGATCAGACTATGCTTCTGGTTTTAGTCAATGGCGGGAACCAGAAGGAACTGGATTAATTATGAATATGATGGAAGATTTTTTTATGAGTGGTCAAGTGGGATGGTCACTAGAGTGAAAGATGTTTTTATCATGCCTAATCATTTTCCAAGAACATAATTAACAATGTATACCTTAACCAACTCTCAGACTCACCAAGGAGAGAAAGAAGGATATCACTGAGAGTTTGGATAATGGAGACCATAGAGGAATGAAGATTTTGTTTCCTTTGTGTCAAGAATGTGGAAATAATCACCTAAGTGAATGTCTTGAAGGAATAAGAATATTTTTTGACTGTAGAAAAGAAAGACCCAAGGTAGGTGACTGTAAAGGAAAAATGAAGAGTTTGATCAGTCACCTCAATGTACCGTCGGGTCCTAGATCATATAGTCTCAGCTGAGCTGATCGTCGTCTGCACAAGACACTACAAGGTGTTAGAAAAGCCAATGTAGGGTGAGTATAAAAATACCTAGTAGGGACCCCGAGACCCCTGCTGGTCTCTCATAATTCCACCAAGGAAAACCACAAAGCATGATCTCAATCAAAAATCACAACGAAAAAGACTCACCTAAAACTAGGTATACAACTCAGAGTTTAGGAATAAATATTATTAGTCTTATGATATATCATTTTATTCCCTTAGGGAGTTCCACAAATAAACCATGAATGATTTGTTCAATTGTCGATCCACGCAGGGTCTTATGCCTCTAATCTACGATAGGCCACTCTAATGCTATTCCTCATCGGTTCATACACTCCTGATCCACACAGGTTCACTAGAATGCAGATCCACACACGGTCACTATGATGGTGATCCACATAGGGTCACTCTATTACTGATCCACACAGGGTCGTTATGATACTGATCCACATAGGGTCTCTATGATGTTGATACACACATGGTCTCTATAATGTTGATCCACTCAGTGTCTCTATGATGTTGATCCACATAGGGTCTCTCTGATGCTAATCCACACAGGGTCACTACTTCAATTGAAATCCAGCCATATGATTCTCTACACCCAGTGAGCTTGAGTTCTGAAGTATCTTCTTCTATAGATAATAGTCATGCCTCAAATTCCACTACATTACACATAAAATTACCCGAAAGGACCGCTATATTTTTAGGGTCCCAACGTGACAGACGGTGCATCAATCAGACACTCAGTCTGTTAGTTATAGGCATTTTTGTGTCGAGGGCCTGGTTGGATTCAGGTTCGATCCAACCTAGACATACTACAAATTTCTCAAAAAAATTAGTTGGAGTATCTCAAAATGACCGTCTAATTCCAAGGATTCCATCATTGAAGATGGTTTGTCAAACAAACGTCTGGTTTGTGAGATATAGCCTTTTAAGCGTATTTGGGCTGAAAAGGGTCTGAGTCCAGTCCGACCTGACCCGCACCATCCTAGGCTGACCCGAACCGGTTTGGGTCTGACCCTAGTCCGACCCGACCCAGTATGAACCGGCGGGGTTGACCAGAGTGGGATGGGCCACGGACCATCCCCGCCCGCCGGGCAATCCGGACGGTCAGCTTGCCCGACACCTAGCTTGGTGGCCAACATGGGGGGAGTTCCTCCCCCTACTTGAACTACTTCCATTCGTTTGGTTTTCAGCAATGGCGGTGCCACATGGCGCCACCTCCCTATCAGTGGGACGAGCAGGGTGCAGGACCCCTTCTCTTCCACCACAGCTTCGATGTCATGGCCTCCTCATCGTGGTACACGATAGCGCGCTGCCTTCCACCAACATGGCTGGCCGAGAGTCGGCCACACCGACCGCCACGGCTCCCCTCTATGGCGCGTGATGGTACTCCACCTGCTTTCACCACTGCTGGCTACCGCTGGCACTATTTGCCGGTGATGCCGCATCGGCGGGACTTCTGCGGGCCACTAGCTGAGCTCCAGTGGTCTATTTTCCCTTCCAAATACACCTACGGGCCTCCAAAGTTGTTTCCATCACTGTGTGGCTTTTTTATTCATGTTTTCATCATTTTCAAACTTCTCCCATGAATAAAACGACAAAACCAAAGTGGCGGATGGTCCGAGACTTGTTCTTTTGGTCGGTGCCCTCTGCGTTAGTATCATATCCAGTGGTAGTAATTAATAAATCATGTAAAAATAATGATAAAACCCATTAAAAACACCCATGATTCGTCAAGCATCATTAACGTGAAAAAAGAAAGAATTCTCATGAATTTAAATATAAACAACCCCCACCTCAGATTCGGAGGAGACTTCATGGTTGGGGAAGAAGAATCCATGCTTGATGAAGCTATCGGTGTTCACCGCTTCCAATTTTATTCCTCTGATGTTATCATCCAAGCTTTCGTTCTTCGTTGCTGGGAGACATCGCGGAACTTCGTCAATGGTTCCTTACTTCCATGTCAAAAACCCAAACCCAAGACTCATTTAAATATAGGGTTAAGGTGATTAACTTAGTGATATATTAATGAGGTTCATTAATAAAGGAACCTCCTAATCTCTCAACGGTGTAGTTACAAAAGCAAAGAGTCAAGAAATTAAGTAGATTGATAACTCAGTGGTCCCGCCACTGCTGCTCAACCATTGGTAGAAAAATAAAATAACAATTTTATGTTATTATATTATTCTTTAAAAAGTATAGAAAACTAACTTTTCTCCTTTCCTACTACAGTTGAAGTTAATCCTCCCTTAAGAGAATCTCGGCACTGCGGATTCAACGATGCCCTTGGAATCTTAATCCAAGCGTCAATTCAAAAGATAGAAAATGCCACCCCGACATTTACTGAATGTTCCTTAAAAAGGATAAAAATTTTGTTTCGGGCACACCAGGAATTAGAATCCAGTGCCGTCAATTTTCATAGACTCATAATAATCCCATATAATTTTAAAAAAAATATATAGAATTTACAGGGCTTTACATTCTCCCCACCGTAGAGATTTTCATCCTCTAAAGCTACAAAAAAACAAGGGGAAAATGGGGGTACTAAACATGTATCTGAGCCTCCCTCTCCTAGGTGCTCTCCTAGATATTCATGTGCTTCCAACGAACTCACACCATAGGAATCGACCTCCCATGAAGGACCCGCTCCTTTTGATCTCCTATGTCCACTAGGAACTCTGCAAACGTCACCCCAACGTGTGATGGATCATGCACTTACCTCCTCAGCTATGACACATGGAAAATATTATGCACCTGGTGCATCTTTGGGGGGATTTCTTGATGGTATTCCACCTCACCTACTCTGCTAAGGATCTGGAAAGGTCTGATAAACCTCATAGATATCAATCCACCCTGGCCAAACCCCCATAATCCTTATCTGTGTGAGACCCATAAGAAGACATGGTGTCGTTCCTCAAACTCCAAGGGTATTAGTCTCCTGTCGTCATTGGACTTATGCCATCTTTGTGTAGTCTTCATCCTCACTTGGATGATCTACACCTTCTCCGTGGTAGCCTATACCAACTCTGGACCCATAAGTGCTGACTCCATTGTGTCTTTCTATCATAGTGGTGATCTACAATGTCACCTATACAGGGCCTCAAACTAACCCATATCAATGGTGGAGTGACAACTGTTGTTATAAGCCAACTCCACTAGTGGCAGGTGGTCCTCCCAACAGTGACCAAAATCAAGAACACAAGCACGAAGCATGTCCTCAAGAGTCTGAATAGTCCACTTCATCTGACATATGTCTAAGGATGGAAGGTATTTCTCAAATGTTTTTGAGTCCCGAATGACTCTTATAATCCCTTCCATGAGAAGGATGTAAAATGTGGGTCGTGATCTAAGACGATCCTCATCAGCACCCCATGAATTCGTATAATCTATTGTACGTAGAGACATCATAAGCAATCAAATGGTCCCTACTCTCAGATGTGTAGGGATTGGGCTGACTTTTAAATTCAATCAACAATTATCGAGATGGAATTGTGGCCCCTATACATACGTGGTAGCCTTGTCACGATTTCCATGGATATACCATCCCACTTCCACTCTGGTACCTCGAGTGCCTAAGATAAGCCTACTGGTAACTAATGCTTGGCCTTCACTTGATGACAAGTGAGGCATCATGATATGAACTCTGCCACCCCTAACCACTAGTACTGATGGAAGAGGTCCTGGTACATATTCTCCACACCAGGACGTACCACCAAAGGGGATTTGTGGAACTCCATCAACACCTCCTCTCGCAGTGTCACTAGTACCCTAGTGTTTCCTCTAAATATGATGGTGTGATCCCCACCTTCAAAAATTCCATCAAGAGAATGTCCTAAGGATATATGAGCACGTCGAGCCTCACAGTCTATGTCCCCAAGATGTGCCTCTCTGACTCGCTGAGGGAGTGGGAGAGTAACTGTCACAAACTGGAGATATTATGATCTATTAGTATCCACAAAGGATAACTGCAAAACTGCTAGATGCTCTCTAGAATCACTCAGTAACTATAGACCAGACCTCCCACTGAGTGTGTCTTCCACCACGTTCCCCTTCCTTGGATTGTAGACTATCTCAATGTCATAATACAAGAGGAAATCTATCCAAATCAACTATCTCAGGTTCATGTCCTTCTATGAGATGATATACCTGAGACTCTTGTGATCAGAGTAGACTATAAAACATTCGCCCATCAAGTAGTGTCACCACATCTTTAGCACAAAGACCACTACTGCTAACTCTAGGTCATGGGTATAATAGTTATACTCGTGTCGTATAAACTATTGTGAGTCATAGGTGATCACAACTCGCACCTAATTAGGACACAACCTAGTCCATTCCCTGATGCATTGTAGTAAACTACATACCCAACGCCCTCTTCTCATATCCTCAAGATGGGGACACTCGTCAGTCTCTACCTCAGCTCCTAAAAAAAAATTTGGCATCTCTCCATCCACACGAAGGTTTGTATCCTCTGTCAAAGATGTTAAGGGTGTCACAACTCTGGAAAATATAGGTATGAATCTTTTGTAGTACCCAACCAATCACAGGAATCTCTGCACCTCATTCAAACTCCTAGGAGGTTCCTAAGAAAGAACTACCTCTATCTTCTCCAGACTCACTAAAACCGCAGCCTCTGTGATAATGTTCCCTAGGAAGTGGACTTCATGTATCCAGAACTGGCACTTCAAGAGCTTTCCATAAAGCTGGTTCTCTCGGAGTGTATCTAGAACTATCTACAGGTGTGTGGAATGATCCTCTTCCGATGCCGAATATATCAAGATGTCTTCAATGAAGACAACCACAAAGCGATCGATGTAAGGTTGGAAGATCCTGTTAATGTGCCCCATGAACACTAACAGAGCATTGGTCACACCAAAATGAATTAACAAGAACTCATAATGCCCACACCGACATCGGAAGGCCATATTCGGTACGTCCTCGTCTCATACCCTAAGCTGATGATAGCCTAATCTGAGGTCTATATCTGAAAACCATCGAGCTCCCTTCAACTGGTCGAAGAGATCATCAATCCTCAGGAGTGGATACTTTTTCTTCACAGCCACCTGGTTCAGGCACCGATAGTCCACGCAAAGCCTTAGAATCCCATCTACCTTCTTAGAGAATAAAATCGAAGATTCCCATGGAGAAACATTGGGCCTTATGAACCCCTTCCTCTGCAAATCCCCCAAATATACCTGCAACTCATGAATCTCTGCAGGAGCCATATGATATACTGGTTTGGATATCGGTGTCATCCTGGGGTATTGATCGATATAGAAGTATACCTCTTTGTGAGGAGGTAGTCTCAAAACATCAGCAGTAAAGACATCAGCATACCGGTCCTCCACTACAGAATAACTCAAACTCCTCATGTCAACTGCTCTAAGGATAAGGCTAGCCAAATGATTAGTGATTGCTCACACCCTCCTATAAGAAATTCTATACTGTGGTGCAAAGGTTCCCATCTATCTGGTGAAGTAAAACTTGATCCTATCCCCACAGACACACCGCTCTTTTCACCTAAAACAGTCAATCTGAGCATGGATTGTGGATAACCAGTCCACACCCAAGATGAAATTGTAAGTCATTGACGCTTCTACTAGAATATCCCAACCAAATATTTCTCCTCCTAGAGTAATCTCACACTTCAAAAACTAGTGTTTAATAATTGAATCCTCTCTCTTAGGAGTCTCCAATCGTAAGGAGTGAGCCAATGGCTCTACCGAAATCTTCGAGATCTGAACTAGAGTCATGGTAATGAAAGAGTGACTGGAACCTATGTCTATATGTACTACATCCAGGGTGGAGTAGGAACATATCGTACATTGAATCATCTCTAGAGCATCATGGTTGTAGGCCCCAGCTGCCTAAATTTGTGCTCGTCCCTGTATGCCTTCTCCCTGAGGTCAGGGTGGACCACCTGGAGGTGGTGGTGGCAGAACCTCAAATTTCCACCCACCACCTATTGCACGACCTGCTCCTCTGCCACATCTATTTCCCTTTGGACCTCCTCGCTTAAATCTCTGCCACTGCCTCGGTGGTCCCTCGAACGTCTGCTGATCGTCGGTACGGCAGATCGAGTAGTCGCAAGCCATGTGACCCTGCTCGACGCATGTAAAGAATAGTCTTCTCCTCTCTTGGCATGCTCTCACTTGTGAGCTTCACACCTCTGAACCTACATCATGGGGTCATCCTATGTAAAGTCTGGCCCGCTTGGACCTCTGTATCATCTACCTACTGCATGTTGTAGATGACTCGACTACTTGTCATCTGGTGGTGGCTCTCACCATCGGTGCCTGCTCATCTAAGAATCTCCCCACCAATAATGCTCACTCGAGCACTCTAGCTGGCATCAGGATATTGAGCGATATCATCGATACTCTGATCTCCCACTGGAGACCCTTCTCAAGGGTTTGGGCCCCAAAGAAAGGGTCTCATACCTTATCGGTGGAGTATCACGAGAGGTCAGTGAATCTCGCCGAGTACTGGGCTATTTTCAGTTTTCCCTGTTGTAAGGGTATGAGCTTATGAATACACACAGACCACTGTGTTGTTGGAAAAAAAATATTCCTTGAAGAGGCTCTCGAAGTTCATCTAGGTGAGGGTATCCTCATCGTGTAAATGGAGTGTCAGGATCCACTATCTCCCTACTGTACCCAGGAAGATGATAGAAGCTAGGATCACCATCTGATCTGCTGGTGTCCCTACTAGGCGGAAAACTTGTGTTACAGCCTCCAGCTAGTCCTCAACTGCTTGGGGATCTGTCTCACCTCAAAACCTTAGAGGCCTCTACTGTTGGAACTTGTGCAACGATCTTAGTTTGCATGCACCATCTACTAGTGGGGATGGTGGAAACTGCTTCCCAACAGGTGGTGTTGCTGCTGGTGCGCCACCCAAAGGTGTTATCACTGTAAGAGGGACCTACACCGAAGTCTCATCGGTTGGTGGCCCGTTATCATGAACTCTCTCTGAAATACTAGCTAGCTGTCTACGTGGAGGCATGTTGAGAATAAACAGGTGTTCCACAGTCAATAAGTTATACATGGTGATATGAATCAAAAGAGATCAAAAGTAAAAACATATCCAAAACACACGCAATTAGTATTTTCATGCACCGAGTCGAAAATCGGAATTCAGGGTCATGGTGTATGGATACGTCGGTCACTAAACCAACACTGGACTCCTTGAACTGAAAACCGCGCTCAAAAAACTTAACACTATTTCTCCTTTGGAAAGATTAGATTCCTAGTTCTTCAGTAGAACTGACTCCTCTGATGCCACATTGTCCCAACCTGTCTCTCGGGGCCTGTGCCATGACTAACCAAAGCCCACCATCCATAGGCCATGGGTTGAGGACTAGCGCCGAAAATGTATATCCCAAAAAGTGGGAAGGCATTGCCTTTAAACCTGCAAACACATAGGCCAAGAACATGACAAGATTCAAACCACATAGTAATACTGTAGTAGTAAAAGTGTGTACTGAAAGTAAAGGGGCTGAAATACATGCCCAACTGAAAGATACAACTACAACAGAAAACCGATCCTGAGATCATCCACCAAGGATCCCACCTAAAGGGTAGGTACAGCTTGTCTCCACAACTCTGAATGTGGACTAGTATCATCTGTGTACTACCTGGTCCTGGATCCTATAGTCTCATCCAAGCTGCTCTTCATCTGTACCAGACACAACAAGGTGTGGGAAAATACCGTGAAAGTGTGGGTATAAATATACGCAATAGAGACCCCGAGACCCCTGAAGGAATATCAGAATTCCGAAAAGAAAAACCACAAAGAATGATCTCAATCACAAAGCACAAAAAAAAGACTCAACTCAAACCATGTATACAACTCTGAGTTTAAAAATAAATATGATTAGTCTTAAGCTATATCATTTTATTCTGTTAGGGAGTTCCACAACTAAACCATGAAGGATTTGTTCCATTTTAAATACACACAGGTTCATATTCCATTGGTCCATGATGGGCCGATCTAAGGCTAGTCCATGTTGCTTCGTGCACTAATGATCCACATAGGGTCGCTTGAATGCTAATCCACACAAGGTCTCTATAATGCTGATCAACACAGGGTCGCTATAATGTTGATCCACACAGGGTCTCTATGATGCTGATCCACACAGGGTTGCTATGATGCTGATCCACATAGGTTCCCTATGATGCTAATCCACTCAGGGTCTCTATTATGTTGATCCACACATGGTCTCTCTGATGCTGATCCACACAGGGTGACTACTTTAATTGATGGCCAGCCATAGGATTCTCTACACCCGATGTGGTTGAGTTCTGAAGAATATGCTCCTCAAGATAAAGAACATGCATCATCTACCACATAGTTCCAAAAAGGAGTATCCCAAAGGACCTCCATGTCGTAAGGGTCCCAATGAGACAGATGGTGTGTCAATCAAATGCCCAATCTATGAGTTATAGGCATTTTAGTATTCAGGGCCTAGTTGGATTCGGGTTTGATCCAACCTATTCATACTCTAAATTTCTCCAAAACTCAGGTGGAGTATCTCAAAATGACCATCTCGTTCCAAGGATTCTAGCATCACCTATGGTTCATAAAACGGACGTATGGTTTGTGAGATACGACCTTTTAAGCGTATCTGGTATGAAAAGGGTGTGAGTCTGGTCCAACTCGGTCGGACCGACCCAACCCGCACCATCCTGGGCCAACCCGACCCAGTTTGGTAGGACCTGGCCTAGTTTGGACTGGCTGGGCTGTGGGCTTAGCCCGTTGGGCTATAGACCAGCCTGGCCCACCTTTGCTGGGTGCGGCCCGGCGGGTGGTCTGGCCTGCCAGCTGGCGCGACACCTAGATGGGCTGCCGGCGTGGGGGGATTCGCTCCCCCTTCTCGAACGACTTTCAGCCATTCAGTTTTCTACAATGGTGGCACCATGTGGCACCGCCTCTCTTTTAGTTGGACCTGTGGGTCACGGGTCCCCTTCTCCTCTGTCGCGGCTTCGAATCCACGGGCTCCTCACCGTGGCGCGCTACGGGGGGCCACCTTTCGCCAATGTGGCTGGCTAAGAACCGGCTTCCCCAACCGTCGTGGCTCGATGATGTGGATCCCCTCTATGGAGCGCAATGGCACACCACCTACTGCCACCACGACTATCCAATGCCGGCCGCCACCTTTACCCTCTGGCGGAACATCTGTGGGCCACTCGGTGAGCTATAATGGTCCATTTTCCCTTCTGAACGTGCCTACGGGCCTCCCAGGTTGTTGTTGTTACTGTGTGGCTCCCGGATTCAATTTTTCATCGAGTTAAAACTTCTCCCATGAAGAACGATACAAAACCGAAGCAGCGGAGGGTTCGACCCTTGTTTGTTTTCCACGTTCACTTAGTGTTAGTATCATATCAAGTGGGAGTAATTAATACATCGTGTAAAAATAATGATTAACCCCATCCAACACTTCCACAATTCTCCATTCTTCAAGATTTCTATAAAGAAACAACTCTCATGAATTTAAATATAAACAACCCCCACCTCAGATTTAGAGGAGACATCGCGGCTGTGGAAGAAAAATCCATGCTTGATGAAGTCATTGGCATTCGTCGCTTCCGGTTTGATTCCTCCGAAGTTTCCATCCAAGCTTATGTTCTTCATTGGTGGAAGACTCCGTGACACATCGTCAGAGGTTCCTCACTTCCAGGTCAAAAAACCAAACTCGAGCCTCATTTAAATAGAGGGAGAAGGTGATTAATGCAATGAGTGATTAATGAGGTTCGTTAATGAATGAACCTCTTAATATCTCAATGGTGTGGTTACAAAAGCAAAGAGTCAATCCATTAATTGTCTTGACAACTCAGTGGTCTCACCACTGCTTCTCAACTGTTGGTAGAAAAATAAAATAAAAATTTTAGTTTATTTTATTATTCTTTAAATGGTCTAGAAAACTAACTTTTTATCCTGACGTACTGTGGTCGAAGTTAAGACTCCCTTAAGCGAATCCTAGCACTATGGATTCAACGGTGCCCTCTAGTTTTTAATCTGGTCATCGGTTCGAAAGGTAGAAAATTTTTCCCATATGTTTACTGAATGTACATTAAAGAATTTCAAGATTTTGTTTCGGGAACACCGGCCCTCGAAATCAAGCGCCGTCAATTTTTACAGACTCGTAATAGTCCCATATAATTTAAAATAATATATGGAATTTCCGGATCTTTACAGATCGGGTCTCTATAGAATAAGAATAAAGTAAAACCTTCCGATGGTAGTTCACCACACACCCAGACACCAAAAATTATCAAATGATTAAAGAGGAATAAGTGTTCACTGTTATTTAACTTCCCATATAGTACACCACACTTCAGGCCAAAAACCCCCCATAGGGAATGTTTTTTTCCTTTCAATAACCCCTCAAATGGATTATTCCACTTCAAAGTATTATTTAAAAATAATAATAAGGATAAAACAATATCACATTTTATTCCATAATAACGTGAAGTTATTTGAGAAATGAGTTGGTCTCCCAACCCATACCCCTAAAAAAATTGTTAAATAAAATGTAGTATATCATGAAAACACATGGTGTAATATGATTACACCTATAAGGAAATGAAATAGATTACAAGTGAACATGACATGATGTACACATTAGATCATAAAAACTAGAATGAGATACCACATGAAGTCACTTCTCTAAACAAGCCCATATTTAGATCAATCCTTTTACAATAGTGACACATGAGTTAGCTTCAACATCAATTCAAGTCTAACTCTATTGAATATGGGTTCTTTACATAGGTGGACCAGTTATTCCCTTAACTGTCCCTTGGGGAACTTGAGTATGTAACACCCCAATATTTCATAGTACGTTATCTCTTTAATGTAATTTTATAGCTTATATTTCACGCCGCACTGACTTGGCTTGCATTATACGCAAGATTGTGTTTCTGTAAAACAATGCATTAGTATTATGATTATAGAAACGATATATTAATTTATCAATTAAATATTGTAATAGGAATAGTAACAAATACATTTTAAATGTTATTTTTTTCACTTAAGTAAATCATATTTATAATGAAATTTATAAGTTTTGTTAAAATAGTTATATGTTTAGAAATACTATTTTCTTAAAAGAACTATTATTATGTCTTTTTGTGAACAATAATAAAATCAATTTTAGACACTCCTAAAAATTGAATTTGGTTAAATAGACTTAATTTTTGAATTTTTAATAATAAAGTTAGCTTAGGGTGAATTTTTGGTAGTTTTCTAAAAACATTCAATTTTTGATGAATAGTGGAAAATACTTCATAGTACATAAATAACGACTTTTTCATTTAAATAATTATTTTTAATTAAGATTTATCTTAAAGTCAAAATAGATACATAATACATATATTAGCCCAATTTAATTCATTTTTCTCATTTTTATAATAGAATTAGATATAAAAATTCATTGATCTTTTTTTAACATCTTTTTACCCACCTTCTAGGCACATTTGCAAATTTTCCAAAAACGTAATTTTATCACTTTGTAAATTGAATTTCAAAAATACGAGAGACACTTTTGAAATAATTAAGTAAAATGTGGTTCAATAGGATGAAAATAATATTTGGTGAATTGTAACTTTTGAATTTTATTTACCACAGTTAAAAGTAAATAAGGTAATTAACAGTAAAAATAATATTAAAATTACCCCAACACTTGTCCTAATTCTATTGGATAAGTGTATTTCTACCAGATTCAACCTTAGTACAAAAATAATATCATTTTTATCCATTTGGGTTTGATTAGAACTTTTATTATATTTTATTTAAAGAAGAGTTAAAAGTGTTAAATTCAAAGTTTAATAATCAAACCATTTTTAATATATCTATAAACATAAGATAAATTCGACTATAAATATTCATTATAAAGATAAAAAATTTCCTATATAATGGTATTTTGTTTATAATTTTTATAAATTAAATAATTAAATTTATTTATTACACAATGATGATTCAGTAATTACCTTGTCAATAAAAGATTAAAATAATTGATATCATAAATATTAAAATAAATGTAAATTGATACTTTTGATTCCATTAAATAATTTTCTAGGTATATATGACATGTTAGGGATTATTAATTTTTTTTTTTTGAAGTCATTAAGTTATTATTACTTTAATAAAAATCAATTACTAAATAGTGTCAAAATTGACATAAATGAGTTTTTAATACAAATACTATTTTATTAAATAATATAAAAATCCTAAAAATCTATAGTTCTACCAGATTACATAGATAAGTTTATATATGTCATTAATATGGTGGCCTAAAATTGTCTGAAACCTATTGGTGAGATGGTTTCGACCGATCCCCATCTTAGCCTAAAAATAAATCCATTTTGATCCATTAGAAAAAGAAAATGATTTTATAAGAAAAGAATATTTCAATCTTTTCCTAAAGTGACCCTCACCTCCCTTATAAAAGGGTACTTCCCCTTCTCTTAACTTCACACCTCCAAAGCCATTTGGTTCGGCCAGGAAATGCTCAAATATCCTCCCAACTAACCTAAATTCAATCTAGAGGAATTAATTTGATCATAAATCCAACCTAAGGATCCCTTTTCATCAAATCAAAAGGAAGCACCTGAAGAAGAGGTAATTATTTCATCATATCTTTCAAAGTTCTTTTCTTCTTCCACTTCCACTTTCTTTGTTATTTCCATACTAAAATAATAAATACGATAACGTATACTTATTGAGATGTTATTATAAATATGGTAAAATGATATTCATTATTATATCCATCCAATGAATGACAAAGTCATCATACGTGCGTACGTATGGCTTACCGTCTCCAGGTCGTGGTGTAGTTTGTTATTCAACACTATGTTATTTGGATTGGTATAATAATGAGTATAATTAATTTAAATAATGAATAAAACATATTAATTATTCTTTATATATAATATACCATCCAATTAAATATTTTTATTTCATCGATTGAATGATATTGTCACTCGTGTGTAGATACGGCTTACCGTCTCCACGACATGATGAGATTCATCTTCAACAATCACCATGAAAGAATATATATATTTATTTATTTATTTATTGATTAAGTATGAGATATATGAAATAATATTTCTACAAGAATAATATTTATTTATACAGAAAAATATATGTATTTTACTTACTTCCAAACAATGCGATATGAAAATAAAAATAAGGTTCATGCGTACGTACGGACTACCGTCTCCATGAACGGTGTTTCCATTTCATAAATCTACCTATTAGAAATATTTTTATTCTGAATATATATTATATATAAATAATAATTTATATTCTTGAATTATGTAAATCATGATCTAAGTGATACGATCAAGAATAACAAGTTAAAACACGTAAGATAAAGAAAGCGATTATTACCAAAATGTTAATTTAACATAGCAATTACTATTAAATGGGTAGTATAATGTCATAAATGAATCATATATGATATCATAAATATTAATATGGTTCTGTTATAATTTAATAATATACTATGGTTATTATACATGAGGCTAAATGTACCCTCTACTAATGGAAAGTACAACGTAAGGATTAATTCCTCAATCTCATTATTATCTGAGATTGTTTATGTGTAAGTATTTACTGGGAAATTTTTATCATCCATCTACATGTTTCATAAAATTGTTTTCAAAATGAATATTTTAAGGTTTTTTAGAAAGGAATCTTTATCAATATCAACATTTTAAATGTTTTAATGATTTATTTTTCTAAATTTTTTTAATTAATCTCCATGTTTTAAAAATGATTTGAAGGATTTATTTAAATAGATATGATTGTTTTAAAATGTTAATTCCTTTCAAAATTTTCAAAGTGATATGGAAAATTTTGATTCAAAAATATCTTTTAAATTTATTCCATTCTAAATTATGTGACTTTTAAATGATTTCCTGAAAAGGGGATACTTATCTCAAAGTGTTCTACTGATCATTTTCAACTATGTCAACATCCTTTACTAAATATTATTTTTGATTGAGGTTGATTTATTATAAATCATTAATATTTTATTGAATGATTTATGATATGTTTGACTATTGATGTGCTATTTTTATACCATTCATGGTTATGGTTAAAGTATTGACATTTTGTATGCTATTTTTAATACAAATTGTTATGTTATGTTTCACCATTTTCATATGAGAAATGCGTTGGACTTAGTAAGTGATGGGTGGGGTGTAAATACCCGGAAATTACAAGGAAAGTTTTTTACTTAATTTTCTTTGGGATTTTACGAGTACGCAGTTTCTGACGGCGCCTGATTCTGAGGCCCTGTGTGCCCGGAATCATTTTCCGAAGTTTAGCTCGGGTACATTCAGTGAACGAATGACCGGGTTTTTCTAACTTTTGAACCGGTGCTCGGAATCGAATTCTGAGGTCACCGATGGAATCGCAACGCCGATAATTTCTTAGAAACACATTTTCCGGAGTTGCGTTTGCTCGGGTGTGGTTTTAAAATTTTTGGGTTAGTAAAGGATTAAAATAAAAATGGTGCGACCAGTTTTTATTTTTCTTAAAGTTTTTTAACCTAAGCTATGTGGTTGGAGTGGGACCCACAGTAGCCTACCCCACTAGGTAGGATATTTGTGAGGTGGGGCCCACACAAGCCCCACCTTTTCAACTCCGTCAAAACCCCCTACTTTAATTTAGTAACGCACCCGCACCCCCCCCCCCTTTTATTTTATAAGTCAACTCGTGCGTTTAATTAAATATTAAACACCTATATTAATTGGGCAGTTTAAGCGTTGTAATTAATTCAATTAATTGTTTATTTGTTTTTGAATTTCAAGAGCATTGGCATTAGTAATAAAATATGACAAACTCTTATTTTATTGGGGGTTAGCTTGTTGAGAGAGGGCTTGGGAGAATTACTCGAAGCCTTGGACCTTTTTCTTCCTCGACGAAGAACGCGAAGAACGTGAAGAACGCGAATAACGCCGACCTCCGACGAAGGTCGACAAGAACACCAGATCCTCGGAGATCGACGACGCGACACCGACGAATCTTTTCTCTGCGACGCGACGATCCTCCTTCCACGACGCCTTCTTCCGTGACGCGCAATCCCGCGACGAACCGTCGTTCAACTTTTCGACAAGGTAGGGGAATTGTATTCTTTTGTTCGTGATTACCTTCATCGCTGATTGTCATCTTATTTGAGCCGCCTGATATCACAATAACATGAGGAGGTCGGACCTCACGAACACGACCGACCCTCCTCCCCTGTGTTTGTTTGATTTTGTTGTGGCACGTGTAACGCACGGTGCAATGGCACCGCACGGGAACAATAAAGAACGGGCGAAGAAGCGCCACGCCGTCGCGTCGCGTCGTTGCGGAAATGCGAAGGCTCCACGGATTGTTTAATTGACATCGAATCGACATACGTTGATGAAGTGGGTCGCAAAGTCTTTATGAGGACTTCGCAGTGAAGGGCCGGTCCCGAGAGGACCGCTAGCGAAGACAGCAGGCGAAACGGACCACCGGAGCGTGTCCGGTGGTCCGCGGAAGATTCCATCGGCGCGCCGCCGGGAAGGGCAGTCGTGGCTGAAGCCGCGGCGGCCGGAAGCTGGTCCCACGGACGCACGGGACCAAGGGAGACGCGGCGCTGGCCACCGCGTCGCTTGCAGGGAGAGGCCCCCACGCGGGGGTCGCGGCTTCGTTCAAATGGGGGTAGCGCGCCCCCCGCACTCCATCGCTCGGCCGTTACAGCCGAGCCGTCGGGCTTCCAAGTCGGGCCATACCCAGGCCGGGTTGGGCCGCGCCCAAGCGGGCCGGACACGGACACGGGTCGGGTCGACCTGGGGGGGGGGTATCGGGCCGGGTCAGACCGGGCCCGAACCCCCTATTTCGGAGAGTTTTGTTCAAACACCCATATCTTGGGGTACAAACCTCCGATCGATGCACCGTCAGTTGCGTAGAGATCCTTGGATCGAGACGGTCATTTAGGTATATCACACTGAAGGTTTCGGAGAATTTTGGGCATTTAAGGGTTGGTTCGAACATGAAACCAACCGGGCCCTCGGAGCGGAAACGCTTATATCTCGAGATCCGGATGTCTGATTGACGTGTAGTCAACTTTGTTGGATTCCCCTTGATGAGACATAACTTTTGGCATAATTCATCTGAGTTTTAGTTGCAGTTGGATAGTGGTCGGGTTGGATTGTACCCGAAATACAACAAAGCCCCTGGAACGGAAAAGCTGATAACTTTCAGACCGAACGTCCGTTTGACGAACCGTCAGCGGCATTAGTGATCACGTTGAGAAACGGTCCCTATGAGCATACCCTATGAGAGTTGGAGGTACAGCCGAGATACGGACGGGTTGGTTCGCACACGAAACCAACCGGGCCCCTGGGACGAAAGGGCTAGTAACTCACAGACCGGGCGTCCGACTGATGTGTCGTCTGTTGCATTGAGACCCCTATGACGAGGCATATCTTTGATATACTTCTTCGTGGGACTTTGTGATACTTGGAGTATCGACCAGTAGCTCATGGAGCAGACCCTCCCGGTGACGAGCTAGCAGATTGTAGAGACCTAGTAGCTGGCTGAGACTTGACGACTACTGATCTATCGTCTTGGTTTGTTTCGGATAGCCCAGTAGTGAGCGCTTGGTTGTAGCAGCAGAACCATGGCGGAGGAGCGCTTGGTTGTAGTGGCAGACCCGCGGTACTCAACAGAAGGAGTACCTCTGGAGGTTATGAGGGGGAGCGCTTGGTTGTAGCGGCAGACCCACGGCGGAGGAGCGCTTGGTTGTAGCGGCAGACCCATGGAACTCAACAGAAGAAGTACAACTGGAGGCTATGAGGGGGAGCGATTGGTTGTAGCAGCAGACCCACGGCAGAGGAGCGCTTGGTTGTAGTGGCAGACCCGTGGTACTCAACAGAAATAGTACCTCTAGAGCTTATGAGAGGGGAGCGCTTGGTAGTAGCAGAAGACCCATGGTGGGAAGCACTTGGTTGTAGCAGTAGGCCCATAGTACTCGACAGGTGGAGTACTACAGCAGTCCAAGGTTAGTGGGGCACGCTTGGTTGTAGCGGCAGGCCCACTTTACTCGACAGAGGAGAAGTTCTCCTGCAGCCGTGGTTTCGACTTTATGATTAAATCCTGGTTTGAGCTGATTTCATAATCTTTGTGTTTCCTCATGATTAAGATGGGTCACTTGATAACCTAGGTATATGTATGGTCATATACCTGGGTAGTGGTTATCCGTTGATTTCATAATCTTTTTGTTTCATCATGATTGAGATGGGTTACTTAATAACTTGGGTATATGTATGGGCATATACCTAAGTAGAGGTTATCTGTTGAGGTCTTATTTGTGGTTATCTTTGTTGGATTTAGTGAGACCTTGAGGGTCTCGGGGTCCCTACTGAGTATCATTATACTCACCCCTGCACGGGCTATGACTGCACCTCATTGTGTTGGTTGCAGACGACTGGTAGCGCAGACAGAGGCCGAGTGTTTGAGGACTGGACGGTACCCTGAGATGGACCTCACGACGAGACAGTATCTGTTGGTGGAATTCACAACGAGGCGACACTGGGAGGAGGTTGACGGGTGAGAGCGTTGTGGAGGCTATCTGTACATACCCTTCAGGTTGGATCCATGGTGGACGATCCAGGAGCTGTGCTATCTGTACCTACCCTTCAGGTGGGATCCTTGGTGGATGATCCAGGAGCTTCTTGTCACCTTCCGGCTATTTTATCTTTTTCCTTGTACTTTATAGTTGGGCTTGTATTTCCGGCCCCTTTACTTTCAGTACAGTTTGTTTCAGTTTTACTTAGTGTTTTAATTCCGCTTGTACTCTGTGGTGCTTTGTTTACTTTTATAAAGGCAATGTCTTCCCAGTTATCAGGATTTACGCCTTTGGTGCTAGTCGTCAGCCCCAGGCCTATGGAAGGCGGGCTTGGGGTAGTCACGGCACGGGTCTCAAGGACGGGTCGTGACAAATTGGTATCAGAGGAGTTCGGATCTACCGCGGAACTCAGGGCTCTAATATTTCTTCTATGTGAAGCAATAGTGTTAAGGGTATTGAGTGTGGTTATCAGTCCAGGGAGTCCAGTGTTGGTGTGGCAGCCGACGTATCCGTACACCAGGACCCTGACTTCTGATTTCTGAATCAATACACAAAAACATTGATTGCATGTGTGTCTTAAAGGTTTTCTTTGTGATTACTTGTGTCAGCTCACCAGGTATACTTTTTAACCATGGCGCACCTGTTTCTTTTCAGGATGGCCCCACGATGGCAGCCAGCTAGGGTTCCGAGCGTTTTGCGGGACGACAGCCCACCGAGCGACGAGGCCTCGGTATAGGGCACTTTTACAGCAGAGGCACCAGCGGTACCTCTACCCACTGATGCTACTAGCCCCAGCCGCTGACGGTGCACGTCGCCTTAGTGCACTGCACGAGTTTCAGCATCAGCGACCGCCCAGGTTCCATGGGGATATGGACCCTCAGGAAGCCAAGGATTTGCTGGAGGCAGTTGTATGAGTTTTCTGTTTGGTAGGGACACCAGCTGACCTTATGGTGGTCCTTGCAGCGAGCCTCCTGCACGCGGTAGTAGGCAGATGGTGGAGCTTGATTCTCCAGGTGCACGACAAGGCATCTCTCCTTTGGACGGACTTTGAGAGCCTTTTACACTCAGAGTTCATCCCAGCCACCCTCCGTGCGATGCGCATCCAAGAGCTACTATAGCTGCGGCAGGGCAGCATGACAGTAGCCCAGTACGCAGCGAGTTTTACCGATCTCTCACGCTATTCCACAAACATGGTACGGGACCCATTCTTCAGGGCCTGAACCTTTAAGTAGGGGCTCAGGCGAGATATCAGATCATCAGTTTTTTCTCACAGCATTCCGACATAGACAGGGGTGTTGGAGTGAGCCCTCTTAGTGAAGAGTTTCCTTGCTGAGTAGTCTCCAGCAGTAGGACCCACCACTAGCTGGCATGCGGCAGAGTCTTCTGCAGCGGGCAGTAGACAGATGACGCGGAGGTCCAAGAGGACTAGACCTACAGGTGGTCGACCGCATGACACAGGATCGTTTGTGCGAGGCACCCGGGGTGGACAACAACCTACCATGAGCGGACAATGTTACTCCTGCGGCGGGGTTGGTCACATGGCTCGTGACTGTCCGACCCGCCATACAGATGACCAGCAGATGAACTAAGGACCTCCCAGGAAGAGGTAGAGGTTTGATCGAGGCGGACCACATGGAGAAGGAGATCGTGGCAGGGGAGCTGGTCGTGCTGCTGGAGGTGTTCGATGCCTCGAAGTGCTGCCACCACCACCACCACGAGGTCCACCCCGACCGCAGGGAACAGGTGGACATGGGAGAGCTCAGCTTTAGGCAGCTGAGGCCTACAATCATGGAGCTCTGGGAGCATATGGGCAGGAGTGGGACAATCTCCAGACCTGGAGACTTTTGTTCATGTTGCTTCTAGCTTTGTTGATGTTTGTTTGTAGATGCTTTGTGTCTTTGTACTTTGAGATGCAGTAATAAAAGACACCTTTCTTGTGGAGTTTACCTTCCTGTCCTCTCTCTTTTTTGTTACTAAGAGGTTCCAGTTTAAAAACTGTTGACTTGACCCTCACTTTGAGATACCTACTGGAGGAGACCCAGTGACCACACACTGATGCCGACAGTGTGACTCAACCCTTAGAGGCAAGAGTAACGGTTGGATCTCTTTGTAGTAGCGTCGAGGCCTTACGACGTCATCCTTGGTATGGGTTAGTATCATCCATGTCGGGATTGACTGTATTAGGTGAAGAACATGGTTCATCTAGGGGATGAGACCAGATTTCTTTTATCGGCAAAGAAGAAATCTCAGCATCTCTTGTAGGACCAGAAAGGTCCAAGTCATCCAAGAGAGGATGAGGACAGCTCAGATCCGGCAAAAGTCTTATGCTGATAAGAGGCGGAGACCACTAGAGTTCGAGGATGGCGACCACGTTTCCCTACGGGTCTCACCTCGACGTGAGTTACGGAGATGTGGTCGAGGCGACAAATTATCTCCGAGGTTCAACGGACCTTTCTAGGTCCTCATCAGGGTAGGTATAACGACCCATAATTTACATACATTGTTAATAATTCAAAATTGAAGCATACTTATTACAACATTTAACAAAACCACGACAGGACCATATAGTTATAGTGTCTTTAGAAACTAGGAAACATAAACAACTAGTTCATAATGCGTCTACACTGTCTCCCATTTATTTCATCATATCTATAGTCCCTTTTGGCATATCTTACTTAATAACCTTCTTCCTGACCTGGGGAAAGAAAACATACAAAAGGGTGAGCTCAAATGCTCAGTAAGGGTAAACAAAAGAAATATCAATCACATCATATTCATAAGAACATAACTTTTGGAAATCTTAACCTGAAAAAGAGATCATAATTTTATAACATGGGATAAATCATAGTAGTGAAATGGAATCCCAATAATCATAACATAAAACATGAAACTTTGTGGAATACACACATAATCATATAGAATCATTTCTTATTAGTCAAGACTCATTTCCAAGACTATCTTAGTGGACAAAGTCCATTTCTGAACCGAGTTCAATCCTCGTTTCAGTCCTGTTTCACTGAACCGGTATAACCTACCATTCCAGCCATGTCTATCTCATGAGATATAAAATCTTTACCCAATGCATTGGAGGGATATATAGGTCCCACCCATCTCATAATGATACCATTCTTATGTGTGCCACAAAATCATAAATGATACATCATTGCATACCCAATGTAATAAAAATGGGAATCTTAAACATCGTGACATCATAAAACAATTCATATAAGATAAAGGAATTCATAAAAATAATTCCATCACAACATAATCAAATCAATGTAATAATAGGGATATAAACAGAACCCTATATTATCTTAGATGGTTAATAATTTTGATAAAACACTTAAACTCCATTCTTGAGGAAAATATCCTTTCAAATTCAAAAACATTTTCCTTTCTTAACATGTCATACAATTTTTAATCTAAAATAAGTTGATTAAAAATAAACTTGAAAACTTGTAAAGGAATCTTCTTGGAAATAATGTTTTAAAAATCCATTCATTCCATATAAGTTAAAAGAAAACATTCTTCGTACTTTTGTCAGAAAAGTAAAAAAAGTACCTCGTACGAAAAACGAAAAAAGATTCCTTGCATATCCTTTACTAAAAACTCACCAGAGGGTAAAATAGGATATAAAAAATTGTAGGTGAATTGGAATAACGTTACATATTGAGGAAACATGGATGTGGATAATAAAATACACCCCAGTAAATTTCGAATTATAAACAATCTCGGATAAAAATGAGATTGTGATATTTTCCCTTACCTTAGGTCTGATTTGATTCGTAAGTGTCTGAACCTCCTGTATAATGATTTAAATAATGTTATTGACTTATTCTAGAATCATACTTATTGTTATGGTATCATATATGGTCATATTATTAGCTTCTTATTAGTAATATTTCATTACTACTTGTTATTCGGGTGTTTATTACTTTTTGTTCTTATGCATGTTTTGTCGAATAAATTCTTATTCTTCTCTTTAGGTTATAGATACCTCATTTCCAGAATTGTATTAGTGTAATATATATCATATTAATTCATTCAATTCATTTATATAATCATTATGAAATGAAGATCATGTAGAACGAGTCGAATCACATCGTGGAGACGGTATTTCGTACGTACGCACAAGTGATGATATCGTTCCTATGATCGTGGAATTGTATTGGAGTGTATGTATACTATTTAAAAATCAATATCAATTTATAATAGTCAAATATAGTCATTATTTACACCATTATACCCATCCAAGTAAGGTGGTGGTGGAAAATAGATTACACCACGGCGTGGAGACGGTATTCCGTACGTACGCACGCGCGGTGATTTCTTTTTCCGTAGGATGGATAGATGGTGAAATAGGATTTTTTCATACTTATAATAACATATCAGTATATGAGTGATACTTATGTTATTACTTCATAATGAAACAACTAAATAATAAGAAGTGGAAGAAGAAATAAAGATGAAAGAATCAGTAACGGGCATTACCTCTTCTTTGAATTGCTTCTTTGAGACCTCCTTTTAGGGCACTAAAATAGGTCTTTGAAGAAGACCAGAACCTCTATGATGTTTCTAGGGAAGTGGAGAGAATAAATTGGTAGGGGTTGGCCGAGATTTAAGGCTCAAAGTGGTGTGAGGAAAAGGGGGAGGAGGTGCCCTTTTATAAGGGAGGAGAGGGGCACCTTTGGAATAACTAAAAATATTATTTTATTATAAAGTCAAGTTCGGTTTTAAATAGCTCCAAATTGAGTTATTTAGAAGATAAGGTGGGTATGGGTCGAAATAATCTCATCCAATAGAATTTAGACAAGTTTAGGTCATTATATTAACCTTATCTTTTAGTTTTAACTCTTAGTTAATTAGATTGACATTTACCATGTCACTTTATATTTTTATATTATATAGTTAATAAACTTACCATATACATCCAAGCGACCCCCAAGTTGTGTTGTATTAATATATATAACCTTATCTAAGTCATTTTGCCGAACCTTAGATTTTTATTAATAAAATAACAATTACTAATATAATATTTTTTTTAAAAACTATTTTATGTCAATTTTGACACTATTTAGTAATTAATTTTTGTGAAAATCATAACAGAATGATTAGTTCGAAAAAAGTTAATTAAATCAATAATAACATGTCATATTAACCTAGAAAATTAGTTTAATTCATAAAAAGTCCCAAATTACATTTATTTGGGTATTTATAACATCAATTATGTCAATATTTCATTAATAAGATAATTACTGTATCATGATTGTTTCATAAATAAATTAAATTATTTAATGTCTAAAAATTAAAAATAAACTACCATTATGTTGGAAATCTATTTATCTTTCTAATGAATATTTATAGTCGAATTTATCTTATGTATAACCCCATATTAAAAATTATTTACTTATTAAACTTTGATTTTAACTATTTTAACCCTTCATTAAATAAATTAATAATAAATGTCCTAATCTAATCCAAGTGGGCCTAAATGGTCATATTTTATTCCTAAGATTGTTTTTGGTCGAATTACACTTGTCCAATAGAATTAGGACATTTGTTAGGGTAATAATAATATCATTTTTATCCTTAATTACCCTATTTACTTTTAACCGTGGTAAAAAAAAGTAAAAAGTTACTATTCACCAAAAAATTATTTTGATCTCATTGAACCACATTTTACTTACTAACATCAACCGTGTCTCTCAGATTTTCGAAATTCCACTCACAGAAGCGGTAAAATTACGTTTTATAAAAAATTCAGTTTTTTAACTACCACTGAGTGGTTTCACTATTCATCAAAAATTGAACGTTTTCAGAAAAATACCAAAATTTTACCCTAGGCTAATTTCGATATTCCGAATCCAAAAATGAAGTCCATTTTTAAAAATAAAATTTATAAAATTTCAAAAAGTGGTTATTACTATTCATAACGGGTAGTTTTAATAATATTTTAATAGCATGTTATTGTTTAGTGAAACTCTGTATTGCGTACGACGCAAACTATCGAGGAAGGCCGCAGTTGCATGTAAAGTAAGCCAAGCCAGTGTTAGTGAAAGATTCCTTTGATTTATTTATAAAAACAAAATATTTCACATAAATGTCTCGGGTGTTACATTCTACCCCCCTTAAAATGAATTTCGCCCTCGAAATTTGTCACTTTGTAACAAAAAGATGAGGATACCTCTCCCTCATCATATCCTCAAGCTCCCATGTAGCTTCTTCTAATTGGTGGTTCCTCCATAAAACTTTCACCAATCGAGTGGTCTTGTTTCGTAGGACTTTTTCGTTACGACCCATAATCTCTATCGGTTGTTCTTCATAAGAAAGATCTTGCTCCAGCGGTACAACTTCTGAGCTAAGTACATGTGAAGGATCAGTTATGTACTTTCTCAGGAGAGATACATGGAACACATCGTGAACTTGAGAGAGATTCGGTGGAAGCGCCAATCGGTAAGCTACCTTCCCAACACGATCCAGTATTTCGAAAGAACCGATATATCTAGGGCTTAACTTCCCCTTCTTTCCAAATATCATGACTCTCTTCCAGGGAGATATTTGTAAGAACACTTTATCACCCACTTCAAACTCTAGGTCTTTTCTTTGGTTGTTGGCATAACTTTTCTGTCAACTCTGAGTTGTTCTTATGTGTTGTTGAATAGATCTGACCTTTTCTGCCATTTCATCAACGAGATCAGGTCCTAATAGCTTTCTTTCCCCAACTTCATCCCATCAAGTTGGAGTCCTGCATTTCTTTCCATAGAGAGCTTCATAAGGAGCCATCTGAATACTGGAGTGAAAGCTATTATTATAAGAAAATTCCACCAAAGGTAGGTGTTGATCCCAACCACCTTTGAAATCCATAGAGCAAGCTCTCAACATATCTTCTAGGGTTTGAATTTTTTTCTCAGACTGACCATCTGTCTGAGGATGATAAGCAGTGCTGAAACTCAACTCTATATCCGGAGTATGCTGAAGACTTCGCCAGAACTTCGAGGTAAATCTCGAATCACGATCAGATATAATAGAAAGTGGTACTCCATGCAATCTTACCACTTCCTTTACATATATCCTGGCAAGCTGATCCAGAGAGAAATCCTCTCTAATGGAAATGAAGTGTGCAGATTTTGTAAGACGATCAACTATGACCCAGATAGCATTATTGCCTTTGGATGTTTTAGGAAGTCCTGTGACAAAGTCCATAGTGATGTTTTCCCATTTCCATTCGGATATGGGTAATGGTTGTAACATCCCCTTAGACTTCTGTCTCTCAGCTTTAACTTGCTGACAAACCAAGCATCGAGAGACATATTCAGTAACATCTCTTTTCATGCCATCCCACCAGAAGTACTCTTTCAAGTCCCTATACATCTTTTTGATTCCAGGATGAATAGAGAATGAAGAACTATGAGCCTCATCCAGCAGTTCCTTCCTTAATTCTGGGATGGGAGGAACACAAACCCGATTTCTGAACTTTATTATCCCATCACAATCAAGGTTGAATTCAGGAACATTTCTCACCTTCTTTTGTAACTCGACATCTTCTTTCTGTGCCTCTTTAATCTTCACATGTATAGATGGTTGAACATTCATTTGAGAAAGATAAGATTTTTCCCCTTCCATTATAATTCCAAGATCCATTCTTTGTAATTCCATAAATATTGGATCTTTTGTGATCCTCATCATGGATAAACTGGCATGGTCTTGTCGACTTAATGCATCTTCCACCTTGTTTGCTTTCCCAGGGTGGTAATGAATTGAGCAGTCGTAATCCTTAATCAGTTCTAACCATCTTCATTGGTGCATATTCATCTCCTTTTGTGTGAAAATATACTTTAAACTTTTATGATCAGTATAAATATCACACCTTTCACCATAAAGATAATGCCTCCAAATCTTTAATGTAAAGATTACTGCAGCTAACTCCAAATCATGAGTTGGGTAATTTTGCTCATGTATTTTCAACTGTCGTGAGGCATAAGCTATTACCATATCATTTTTTATAATAACACACCCCAAACCCTTCTTGGATGCATCACTGTAGATCACAAACCTTTCTCCACTACAAGGAAGTGTGAGCACAGGTGCACTGGATAACCTTCTTTTCAACTCCTTGAAATTCTCTTCACATTCCTTCATCCAGACAAACTTAACTCCTTTCCGAGTCAACTTTGTGAGTGGATTAGATAATCATGAAAAATCTTTCACAAAATGTCGATAATATCCAGCCAAACCAAGAAAACTTCAGATCTCAGTTACAGTTTTTGGTCTCGACCATCTTTCGATAACCTCTATTTTACTGGATCCACAGATATCCCCTCTTTTGAGATTATGTGACCCAAAAATGAAACTTTTTAAAGCCAAAATTCACACTTGGTAAATTTGGCATAAATCTTCTCCTTTCTCAGGGTCTTCAATATAATTCTCAAGTAATCTTCACGTTCTTCCTTGCTCTTTGAATAGACAAGAATATCGTCGATAAAGACTACCACAAATTGATCAAGATAGTCTCTAAAGACTCTATTCATAAAATCCATGAAGATACCAGGGGCATTAGTAAGACCAAATGGCATCACTATAAATTCATAGTGTCCATACCTTGTACGGAAAGCCGTCTTTGGTATATCCTCCCTTTTGACCCTTAATTGATGATACCCTGAACGAAGATCAATCTTGGAAAAGTATTGAGCTCCGTGTAGTGGGTCAAATAAGTCATCAATACATGGGAGAGGATATTTTTTCTTGATAGTGAGCTTGTTAAGTTCTCGATAATCAATGCAGAGTCTCATTGATCCATCTTTCTTCTTAACAAACAGAACAGGTGCTCCCCAAGGTGATGCACTAGGGCGTATGAACCCCTTATCAAGATTCTCATGGAGTTGCTTCTTCAATTCCTGCAACTCAATTGGGGCCATTCTATAAGGTGTCTTTGAAATAGGCAAAGCACCTGGTACGAGTTCTATTGAAAACTCAACTTCACGATTTGGTGGAAGACCTGGTAATTCCTCCGGAAAGACATCATCAAACTCCCGTACAATGGGAATATTCTTAATCGTGAGTTTCTCACCAAACATTTGAGATAAATAACCTTAATTTAGTGGAATCAATACCCATAAAATGTAAGAAATTTCCACTGGAAGGTTATGTTCATCCTTGCATCGATAGACGATCATAGATTGATCTGGAATATGAAATGTGACTTCCCTTCTTTGGAAATTGATATGAGCTCCATGTAGAGAAAGTCAATCCATTCCAAGAATCACATCAAATTCTACTATAGGAAGGATCACAAGATTTGTAGGAAGCACTTTCCCACAGACTTCAATCGGAGAAGAATTATAAACTTTTGATGCGACTGTTGTGCCATTAGGTGTTGTCACAGCTAACTCAACATCTAATTGTTGAGGTAATATGGTGATACCCTTAGAAAATTCTTCAGAAATAAAGGAGTGGGTGGATCCAGAATCAAATAAAACATTTTCTACTTTATAGTGGATTGTAAGTGTACATTTCACCGCATCGTTATCATACTCCACACCACTGATAGAAATTGCTTGTGACTTTCCTTTGTCTTTAGCCTTAAGAGTTTGTTGACGTCGACCATCATCATCAACCCTTGGATTAGGGCATTTATTGGTATAATGTCCCATCTCTTTGCACTTGAAACATTGAAGTGTAGTAGGTTCATTCTGTGTATCCCTTCCTTTGTTTGCATCATTAGACATCTTCTTCCCATCATCGCGGCATTCAAATGCCCGATGACCTTCTTTTCCACATTTGAAACATTTACTTGTACCTTTAAGAAAACTCCCTCCATGTTTCTTTCCACACTTTGAGCATAAGGGAAAGCTCATCTTCTTTTCAGTGTGCTCTTTAGATTTTCCTTTGAATTCCATTTTCCTCTTCTTATCAAACCCATATGACTGAAGGGTTACTCCAATCTCCATCTCAACTTTGAGAGCACATCGAACGATTTCCTCGTAGCTATTGAAGTCCCTTATGGATAAGGCCCTTCGAAGACTTGGTTTTAAGCCACTAAAGAATCGATCGATCTTACTCTCAGGTTGGATAATAATACCAGAAGTGTACCTTGCAAGTCTTTTGAAATTTGCTTCATAGGTACCAACAGATTCATCATCCTTTTGCTTCAGTTCAAGAAACTCTTTCTCCATCTTTGTTCGGAGAATACGAGGGAAGTACTTATTGAAAAATAAGTTCTTGAACTCATCCCATTCCATGGACTCAATTTCATCCCTTTGCCTCATATTCTTAATAAGATTCCACCATTGATCAGCATCACCCTCCAAACGATACACTGCTAAGATGACTTTATCATGATCAGAACAATGAAGAACTGAAAATATCTTTTCAGTAGTACTAATCCATTGTTCAGCAACTAATGGATCAGTAGACCCGTTGAATGAAGGTGGACGCTGTCTCATGAAGGATTCAACAGAATGTTTCTCCTTCCTTTGCTCATTTGGAAGTCCTGCATGATTCATATCTTGAGAAAGTTGTGTAAGCATGGCTACAAGATTTTGCATTCCATCTCCCATAACATTTGGTTGTTCAGGGGGACAATCATTGCATTTCTCGTCGCATTCCGCATTAACACGGTTCCTTCGGGTTCCAGCCATTGACTATAACCAAGAAGAATAGTGTGAGCAACACTAATTATAATAGGAAAACCACATAATCAAGAATAAAATTTCACACTTAAGGTCTTATCCTAGGTTATTCATGGCCATTTCTAGAACACTAAGATTGTGTTATGTGCTTAGAATTATCCTTAGGATTCTTACTAAGGCTTTAACATCCTAGTTTCCAAATGTTGACTATAAATTTCCTCTGATACCAACTATAACGACCCATAATTTACATACATTGTTAATACTTCAAAATTGAAGCATACTTATTACAACATTTAACAAAACCACGAAAGGACCATATAGGTATAGTGTCTTTAGAAACTGGGAAACATAAACAACTGGTTCATAATGTGTCTACACTGTATCCCATTTATTTCATCATATCTATAGTCCCTTTTAGCATATCTTACTTAATAACCTTCTTCCTGACCTGGGGAAAGAAAACATACAAATGGGTGAGCTCAAATGCTCAGTAAGGGTAAACAAAAGAAATATCAATCACATCATATTCATAAGAACATAACTTTTGGAAATCTTAACCTGAAAAAGAGATCATAATTTCATAACATGGGATAAATCATAGTAGTGAAATGGAATCCCAATAATCATAACATAAAACATGAAACTTTGTGGAATACACACATAATCATACAGAATCATTTCTTATTATTCAAGACTCATTTACAAGACTATCTTAGTTGACAAAGTCCATTTCTGAACCGAGTTCACTCCTCGTTTCAGTCCTGTTTCACTGAACCGGTATAACATACCGTTCCAGCCATGTATATCTCATGAGATATAAAATCTTTACCCAATGAATTGGAGGGAGATATAGGTCCCACCAATCTCATAATGATACCATTCTTATGTGTTCCACAAAATCATAAATCATACATCATTGCATACCCCATGTAATAAAAATGGGAATCTTAAACATCGTGACATCATAAAACAATTCATATAAGATAAAGGAATTCATAAAAATAATTCCATCACAACATAATCAAATCAATGTAATAATAGGGATATAAACAGAACCCTATATTATCTTAGATGGAAAATAATTTTGATAAAACACTTGAACTCCATTCTTGAGGAAAATATCCTTTCAAATTCAAAAACATTTTCCTTTCTTAACATGTCATAAAATTTTTAATCTAAAACAATTTGATTAAAAATAAACTTGAAAACTTGTAAAGGAAGCTTCTTGGAAATAATTTTTTAAAAATCCATTCATACCGTATAAGTTAAAAGAAAACATTCTTCGTACTTTTTTCGGAAAAGTCAAAAAAGTACCTCGTATGAAAAACGACAAAAGATTCATTTCATATCCTTTACTAAAAACTCACCGGAGGGTAAAATAGGATATAAAAAATTGTAGGTGAATTGGAATAATATTATATATTTAGGAAACATGGATGTGGATAATAAAATACACCCCAGTAAATTTCAAAGTATAAACAATCTCGGATAAAAATGAGATTGTGATATTTTCCCTTACCTTAGGTCTGATTTGATTCGTAAGTGTCTGAACCTCCTGTATAATGATTTAAATAATGTTATTGACTTATTCTAGAATCATACTTATTGTTATGGTATCATATATGGTCATATTATTAGCTTCTTATTAGTAATATTTCATTACTACTTGTTATTCGGGTGTTTATTACTTTTTGTTCTTATGCATGTTTTGTCGAATAAATTCTTATTCTTCTCTTTAGGTTATAGATACCTCATTTCCAGAATTGTATTAGTGTAATATATATCATATTCATTCATTCAATTCATTTATATAATCATTATGAAATGAAGATCATGTAGAACGAGTCGAATCACATCGTGGAGACGGTATTCCATACGTACGCACAAGTGATGATATCATTCCTATGATCGTGGAATTGTATTGGAGTGTATGTATACTATTTAAAAATCAATATCACTTTATAATAGTCATATATAGTCATTATTTACACAATTATACCCATCCAAGTAAGGTGGTGGTGGAAAATAGATTACACCACAACGTGGAGACGGTATTCCGTACGTACGCACGCGCGGTGATTTCTTTTTCCGTAGGATGGATAGATGGTGAAATAGGGTTGTTTCATACATATATTAACATATCAGTATATGAGTGATACTGATGTTATTACTTCATAATGAAACAACTAAAGAAGAATAAGTGGAAGAAGAAATAAAGATGAAAGAATCGGTAATGGACATTACCTCTTCTTTGAAGTGCTTCTTTGAGAACTCCTTTTAGGGCACTAAAATAGGTCTTTGAATAAGACCAGAACCTCTAGGATGTTTCTAGGGAAGTGGAGATAAGAAATTGGAAGGGGTTGGCCGAGCTTGAAGGCTCAAAGTGGTGTGAGGAAGAGGGGGAGGAGGTGCCCTTTTATAAGGGAGGAGAGGGACACCTTTGGAATAACTAAAACTATTATTTTATTATAAAGTAAATTTCGGTTTTAAATAGCTCCACATTGAGTTATTTCGAAGATAAGGTAGGTATGGGTCGAAATACTATCATCCAATAGAGTTTTGACAAGTTTAGGTCATTATATTAACCTTATCTTTTAGTTTTAACTCTTAGTTAATTAGATTGACATTTACCATGTCACTTTGTATTTTTATATTATATAGTTAATAAACTTACCATATACATCCAAGCGACCCCCAAGTTGTATTTTATTAATATATATAACCTTATCTAAGTCATTTGGCCGAACCTTATATTTTTAGGAATAAAATAACAATTACTAATATAATATTTTTTTAAAAACTATTTTATGTCAATTTTGAAACTATTTAGTAATTAATTTTTGTGAAAATCATAAAAGAATGATTAGTTCGAAAAAAGTTAATTAAATCAATACAAATATGTCATATTAACCTATAAAATTAGTGTAATTCATAAAAAGTCAAAAATTACATTTATTTGGGTATTTATAACATCAATTATGTCAATATTTCATTAATAAGATAATTACTGCATCATGATTGTGTCATAAATAAATTAAATTAATTAATGTATAAAAATTAAAAATAAAATACCATTATGTGGGAAATCTTTTTATCTTTCTAATGAATATTTATAGTCGAATTTATCTTATGTATAACCCCATATTAAAAATTATTTACTTATTAAACTTTGATTTTAACTATTTTAACCCTTCATTAAATAAATTAATAATAAATTTCCTAATCTAATCCAAGTGGTCCTAAATGGTCATATTTTCTTCCCAAGATTGTTTTTTGTCGAATTACACTTGTCCAATAGAATTAGGACATGTTTTAGGGTAATAATAATATCATTTTTATCCTTAATTACCCTATTTACTTTTAACCGTGGTAAAAAAAAGTAAAAAGTTACTATTCACCAAAAAATTATTTTCATCTCATTGAACCACATTTTAATTACTGAAATCAACCGTGTCTCTTGGATTTTCTAAATTCCGCTCACAGAAGCGGTAAAATTATGTTTTATGAAAAATTCAGTTTTTTAACTACCACTTAGTGGTTTCACTATTCATCAAAAATTGAATGTTTTCGGAAAAATACCAAAATTTCACCCTAGGCTAATTTCGATATTCCAAATCCAAAAATGAAGTCCATTTTGAAAAATAAAATTTATAAAATTTCAAAAAGTGGTTATTACTATTCATAACGGCTAGTTTTAATAATATTTTAATAGCATATTATTGTTTAGTGAAACTCTGTATTGCGTACGACGCAAGCTATCGAGGAAGGTCGTGGTTGCGTGTAAAGCAAGCCAAGCCAGTGTTAGTGAAAGATTCCTTTTATTTATATATAAAAACAAAATATTTCACATAAATGTCTCGGGTGTTACAGTAGGCGAGGTGGTTTACCACTTGACCCACCCACCTCAGTTACACCAGGTGCACGATGACTTCCATTTATCTCATCTGAGGAGACACGAGCTTGACCCTTTGCATTTCATCGACCATGAATAGCTGGACTTGGGCGATGGGGTTACCCTCACGGAGGTTCCAGTAGGGATCGAGGAACGATAGGAGCAGATCCTACGAGGACGGTCGATTCCTCGGGTGCGCTTTCACTGGCAGTACGAGAACCTCCAGGTGAGCACATGGGAGCGGAAGGCTCAGATGCGTGCTCAGTACCGCTTTTGTATCCCTAGTTTGTGTTAAAGCTTTATAGGGATGTAAATCCCTGAGGTTGGAGTAATGTAAAGACCTGGAAATTTCACGGAAATTTTTTTTCTTAATTTTCTTTGGGATTTTACGAGTATGCAGTTTCTGACGGCGCCTGATTCCAAGGCCTAGTGTGCCCGGAATCATTTTCCGAAGTTTAGCTTGGGTACGTTCAGTGAACGAACGAGCGATTTTTTCTAAATTTTGAACCGGTGCTTGGAATCGAATTCTGAGGGCACCGATGGAATCGCAGCGCCGGTAATTGGTTAGAAATACCTTTTCTGGAGTTGCGTTTGCTCGGGTGTGGTTTTTAATTTTTTGGGTTAAGTAAAGGATTAAAATAAAAATGGTTCAACCAGTTTTTATTTTTCTTAAAGTTGTTTAACCTATGCTAAGTGGTTGGAGTGGGACCCATAGTATCCTACCCCACTAGGTAGGATATTTGTGAGGTGGGTCCCCCACGAGCCCCACCTTTTCAACTCCCTCAAAACCCCCTCCTTTAATTAGTAACGCACCTGCACCCCCCCCCCCTTTTATTTTATAAGTCAACTCGTGCATTTAATTAAATATTAAACGCCTCTATTAATTGGGCGGTTTAAGCATTGCAATTAATTCAATTAATTTTTTATTCGTTTTTGAATTTCAAGAGCTTTGGCATGAGTAATAAAATAAGACAAACTCTTATTTTATTGGGGGGTAGCTTGTTGAGAGAGGGCTTGGGAGAATTACTCGAAGCCTTGGGCATTTTTCTTCCTCGACGAAGAATGCGAAGAACGCGAAGAACTCCGACCTCTGACAAAGGTCGACAAGAACGCCGGATCCTCGGAGATCGACGATGTGACACTGACGAATATTTTCTCCGTGACACGACGATCATCCTTCCGCGACGCCTTCTTCCGCGACACGCAATCCTGCGACGAACCTTCGTTCAAATTTTCGACGAGGTAGGGGAATTGTATTCTTTTGTTCGTGATTACCTTCATCGCTGATTGTCGTCTTATTTGAGCCGCCTGATATCGCAATAACTGGAGGAGGTCGGACCGCACGAACACGGCCGACCCTCCTCCCTCGTGTTTGTTTGATTTTGTTGCGGTACGTGTAAGGCGGCGCGGTGCAACGGCACCGCGTGGGAATAATGAAGAACGGGCGAAGAAGCGTCGCGCCATCGCACCGCGCCGTTGCGGCAATGCGAAGGATCCGCGGATTGTTTAATTGACGGCGGATCGACAGACGTCGATGAAGTGGGCCGCAAGGGATTTATGGGGACTTTGTAGTGAAGGGTCGGTCCCGGGAGGACCGCTGGCGAAGACAGTAGGCCAAACGGACCGCCGGAGCACATCCGGTGATCCACGGAAGATTCCGCCAGCATGCCACGCCGGCATGGCGGCGCCGGCGGCCGGCACTGGCCGGCCGCTGGGAGGCGGCGATACCCGGCGCGCCGCCGGGAAGGGCCGCCGCAGCTGAAGTCACGGCGGCGGGCAGCTGGTCTCGTGGCCGCATGGGACCAAGGGATACGCGGCGCTGGCCGCCGCGTCACTGGCAGGGAGCAGCCCCCACGCGGGGGTCGCGGCTTCGTTCAAGGGGGGCAGTGTGTCCCCCGCACACCATTGCTAGGCCATTATGGCCGAGCCGCCGGGCCGCCAGGCCGGGCCACCAGGGCGGGCCGCCCGGCCGGGCCGTGCCAACCGGGCCAGGCCGCGCCCAAGCGTGCCGGACCCGGACCCTGGTCGGGTCGACCCGGTTCGGGCCGACCCGTGGGGGTGTCGGGTCGGGTCGGACCGGGCCTGAACCCCCTTTTTCGAACAGTTTAGTTCAAACACACATATCTTGGGCTACTGACCTTCGATCAACGCACCGTCAGTTGTGTAGCGATCCTTGGATCGAGATGGTCGTTTCGGTATATCACACTCAATGTTTCGGTGAAATTGGGTACGGCCGGGTTGGTTCAAACACGAAACCATCCGGGCCCTCAGAGCGGAAACACTTATATATCGAGCTCCGGATGTCCGATTGACGTGCCGTCAACTTTGTTGGATTCCTCTTGATGAGATGGAACTTTTGGAATAATTCTCCTAAGTTTTAGTTTCAGTTGGATAGTGGATGGGTTGGATTGTACCCATAATCCAATCGGGCCCCTGGAACTGAAAAGCTGATAACTTTCAGACCGGACGTCCGTTTGACGAACCGTCAGCGGCGTTGGTGATCAAATTGATAAAAGGTCCCTATGAGCATACCATATGATATTTAGGGGTACAGACGAGATATGGATGGATTGGTTCGCACAAGAAACCAACCGGGGCCGTGGGACGAAAGGGCTAGTAACTCACAGACCGAGCGTCCGAATGACGTGTCGTCTGTTGCGTTGAGACCCCTATGACGTAGCGGATATTTGAGATAATTATTCATGGGACTTTGTGATACTTTGAGTATCAACCAGTAGCTCGTGGAGCGGACCCTCCCGGTGATGAGCTAGCAGATTGCAGAGACCTAGTAGCTGGCTGAGACTTGACGACTACTGATCTATCGTCTCGGTGTGTTTCGGATAGCCCGGTAGGGAGAGCTTGGTTGTAGTAGCAGACCCATGGTGGAGGAGTGCTTGGTTTTAGTGGAAGACCCGAGTTACTCAACAGAAGGAGTACCTCTGGAGGTTATGAGGGGGAGCGCTTGGTTGTAGCGGCAGACCCACGGTAGAGGAGCGCTTGGTTATAGCGACAGACCCGCGGTACTCAACAGAAGGAGTACCACTGGTGGCTATGAGGGGGAGCACTTGGTTATAGTGGCAGACCGACGGCGGAGGAGCGCTTGGTTGTAGCGGCAGACACGCGGTACTCAACAGAAGGAGTACCTCTGGAGCTTATGAGGGGGGAGAGCTTGGTTGTAGCGGCAGACCCATGGTGGGAATCACTTGGTTGTAGCAACAGGCCCACAGTACTCGACAGGTGGAGTACTACAGCAGTCCAAGGTTAGTGGGGCGCTCTTGGTTGTAGCGGCAGACCCACTGTACTCAATAGAGGAGGAGTTCTCCAGCAGTCGTGGTTTCGACTTCATGATTAAATCCTGGTTTGAGCTGATTTCATAATATTTGTGTTTCCTCCTGATTGAGATGGGTCACTTGATATCCTAGGTATATGTATGGGAATATACCTGGGTAGTGGTTATCCGTTGATATCATAATCTTTGTGTTTCCTCATGATTGAGATGGGTTACTTGATAACTTGGGTATATGTATGGGCATATACCTAAGTAGAGGTTATTTGTTGTGGTCTTCTTTGTGGTTATCTTTGTTGGATTTAGTGAGACCTTGAGGGTCTCGGGGTCCCTACTAAGTATCGTTATACTCACCCCTGCAAGGGTTATGCCTGCACCTCATTGTGTTGGTTGCAGACGACGGGCAGCACAGACAGAGGCCGAGTGTTTGAGGACTGAATGATACCCAAAGGTGGACCTCACGACGAGACAGTATCCAGTGGTGGACTTCATGACGAGGAAACACTCGGAGGAGGTTGACAGGAGAGAGCGTTGTGGAGGCTATCTGTTCCTACCCTTCAGGTAGGATCCGTGGTGGACGATCCAGGAGTTGCACTATCTGTACCTACCATTCAGGTAGGATCCTTGGTGGACGATCCAGGAGCTGCTTTTCACCTTCTGGATATTTTATCTTTTTTCCTTGTACTTTAAATTTGGGCTTGTATTTCCAGCCCCTTTACTTTCAGTACTGTTTGATTCATTTTTACTTAGTGTTTTACTTCCGCTTGTACTCTGTGGTGTTTTGCTTACTTTTATAAAGGCAATGCCTTCCCAGTTATCGGGATTTACGCCTTTGGTGCTAATCGCCATCCCCTGGCCTATGGAAGGCGGGCTTGGGGTTGTCACGGCATGGGCCCTGAGGACGGGTCGTGACATGGGGCCCACTATAGCCCCTCAATGCATCGGTAGGTATCGTGAGACAAATTATTGTCTTATCATAAGGCCTTGACAGAATTTTTATTTTTAGTCTTGGAAGGAGGCCTTGATTATGTGGTTATGATGTCTGGCATTATGCATTCCCTAATTATGAAATTAGTTATTACATGTGATTATTTGACTAGTTTAATATCCATATGCATGTTTATATGGTAATGTTCGATTTATTTTTTCCATATTATGTCCATTTTTATATTTAAAATTCTATTTTTTTATTACACATGTTTCCTTAAAACATTATAACTTTCGCTAAATTATTTACCCATACTAAGCATCTGATCTCACCCCTTCTTATTTTTTGTTTTCCCAAGATTCCAAGAAGTGTATTATGATTGTTATTCAGGGTTATTCTTGGCGAATAATAGAGTTATCGAAGGATTATTTATGTAGTGTTTTATGTTATAAATTTTAATGTAATATTCATGTATGTAATTTATTTACCAAGACTGCTAAACTGATTAGTCCTTCGGGACTTGATTCCTTTTAATCATACCAAAGTATTAAAATAATGCACTAGCTCCAGGATTCTGCGGTCGGGGCATTACCGTTGGTATTAGAGTAAGTTTATCAACAACCTTGTACGTAGATTTAGATAAACTATGATTAGGAAACATTACCCTAAGATAGAAATTAAGGATTAGTATAGAAGAGCATCCAAAAATTTGGTAATTTAGATATTATGTGGGTTTTCCGAGCAATACATCCCTATCTGGATACTACAAATGGATGTGGTTTTGGCACAGATGTACCTAGGAGTGAAAACTCTGACAAGGAGTTTCAGTCTTGACCTGGGGTATCCTGGTACATGACAATGAGCCTTATTGCGCACCTAGTTTGACACTCCTAGGGGATATTCTTAAGATAATTCAAATTTTCTTTAGAAACCATTATGGAGGATTTATGAGTAAATATGTCAAAAAAGATACCATTTTTATGATTATGAGACTATATGTGTGAAAATATTCAATTAATGTTGAGAATATTTCTAGTATTTGGATTATAGAATATGATATAATCTAACCTAGTTTATTTTTTCTTTTTGAAATGGAACCCAGTAGAAGGAATGAGAACTCCAGCAATACACATGATCCAAAGAGTAAAAAAGGATCATTTCTTTCATGGCTCTAAGACAAAATTATGAAGGGAAATATCCTACCTTGTATTCTCATCATATGAGGAAATAATATCATGTGTTAATAAGATATGTAAATAATTCTCTAAGTTCTATGGATTTGAATGGAAGACAAAGAATAATAGGATGCTAGAGAAAAAGGTAGATAAACCGATGAAGGGAAAGAAGGATTTTCCCACATGTGATAACTATGGAAAGAATCACCTTGTTAAATGGTTGGAATAAATGAGAGTTTGTTATAAGTGTGGAGAAAAATGACACCAAGTTCATGATTTCAAGGGTAAGAAAAATGTTTCTAATATATAATGCTTCATCTACAATGAGTTGGGACACTATGTGAATCAATATCCCAATCATCAGAGTATACCCCAAATGATTCTATTTGATAATAATAAATTTATTATACTACTGTAGATAAAGAGGAATTATTAGTGTTCATAAGTTGTTATTAAATAATTGTGTCATTTGAGTATTGTATTAATGATGTATAGGTTATAAGAATTATAGAGTATATAAGGATTGTACTATAGTACTATTTCATTGAGGACTTGAGATTATATGGTACTAAGACAAGTGACTCAATAACATGTTAAACTTTTTGGAAAATACATTGCTGAAGGAAAGATAAACCTTAATATGGTCCTGGTACTGAGGTAGTGATTTTGGAATAAAAGATGGTTGATTTGGATAAATTATGTTGGATATTCTTTACTACCTTGTAACTTATTAATGGTTTTCTTATTCCATCATTGTTGGAGTATTCAATTTTTTTTGGGTTTAATGAGTAAATCCAGTATTCTATAAGGAATAATAGAGCATGAATATATTCAATAAGGTTTTATGGTAATTCAGGGTGTAACCATGTTTTAACAAAATACATGGTGAAGGTATTCACATGTTGTTATGTGATAAAATAGATCTTCATTATTTTATGTTGAACTTACTTATAAATTTTTGGACTGTGAGTTTTGACACAAGTATTTTGGATAAGTCTAAAAGTTGGAATTGAGTAAATTGAACACTTCAAATTTTGTTTGAGGTTAATGTATGTTATTTTGGATACTTTGACCTAACATTTTGGTTTTCATTAAACATTTTGAGGACTGAGGGAATACTTGTGGACCTTATGATTTATCAAATGTGCATCAGGTGTAAAAAAGTAATTTTTTGAACAATCATTTTCTAGTGTAAGGGATGAGGTGAAAATAGATCAAATCCCAAACAAATGATGTGAGTATGATTGTGAAAGGTAATGAAATCAAGTATGCTTTCTTTAGTAAATATCTTGATAGTAAATTAATACCTCCTCTTCAAAAAAAAGTATCTAATTTTTTTTATCCTAATACCTTATGTTTTGTTGAACTGATTATATTTTAAATCATTATAGATTGATGGCTTTGAGGACCTCAATTTTACATTTACTGTTCACTAGTTTGTAATTGATAACATCAATAACTCCCTATATATATTTACTTTTTTCCTATAATTATGTGTCTCTAATTTCCACCAATGTTCTACTATTATAAATCCTAATTTGGAGGTGACATTTTCATTTCCATTTCACTCTCATTAAGACTAAATTATATTAACCCTATTTCCGATGTGGGTTTTCTACAAAGGTATTTTTAACCTTTTATTTTCAAAGAACAATTTAAAATTGTGAGAACGCAATTTATTAAAGGAGGGGAGAATGTAACACCCCAATATTTCATGGTTCATTATCTCTTTAAAATAATATAATATCTTATATTACACGCAACACCGACTTGGCTTGAGTTATTTGTAAGATTGAGTTTCTATGAAACAATACATTAGTATTATTATTATTTAAACAATATATTTATTTATCAATTAAATATTGTAATATGAAGAGTGAAAAACAAATTTTAAATGTTATTTATAATGTTTCCACATAAATAAAACATATTTATAATGTAATTATAAGTTTTTTCAAATAGTTATATATTTAGAAACACTATTTTCTTAAAAGAACTACTTTTATTTACTTTTGTGAACAATAATAAAATAAATTTTAGACACTCCTAAAAATTGAATTTTGTAAAATAGACATTATTTTTGAATTTGGAATATCAAAATTATCTTAGGGTTAATTTTTTGTATTTTTCTAAAAACATTCAATTTTTGATGAATAGTGAAAAAGACAGCATAGTACATAAAAACCGAATTTTTCATTTAAATAATTATTTTTAATTAAAATTATCTTAAACTAAAAATAGATACATAATACATATATTATACCAATATAATTAATTTGGGTATTTTTATAATAGAATTAGATATAAAAATTCATTTAGCCTTTTTTAACATCTTTTTATCCACCTTCTAGGCACATTTACCCACCTTCTAGGCACATTTGAAAATTTAAATAAAACATAATTTTACTATTTCTATGAATTTAATTTCAAAACACTAAGATACACGGTTTGCATCAGTAAGTAAAATGCGGTTCAATATGATGAATTGGTGAATAGTAACTTTTGAATTTTATTTACCACAGTTAAAAGTAAATAAGGTAATTAAAGGTAAAAATAATATTAAAATGACCCCAAAACATGTCCTAATTATATTGGATAAGTATATTTAGACAAAAATAATCCTTAGTACAAAAATTAGATCTTTTTGATCCATTTGGGTCAGATTAGAACATTTATTATATTTTATTAAAAAAAGAGTTAAAAGTGTTAAATTCAAAGTTTAATAACTAAACCATTTTTAATATAGGCTTACACATAAGAAAAAAGTGACTATATATATATATTAATTATAAAGATAAAAATATTTAATACATCATGGTATTTTATTTATAATTTTTAGGCATCAAATAATTAGATTTATTTATGACACAATGATGATGCATTAATTACCTTATTTACGAAATATTAAAATAATTGATTTTATAAATATCAAAATAAATTTAAATTGAGACATTGGATGCCATAAAATAATTTTATAGGTAAATATAAAATGTTAAGGATTATTAAATTTATTTTTTTCTAAGTCATCAAGTTTTTATGACTTTATGAAAAATCAATTACTAAATAGTTTCAAAATTGACACAAATGAGTTTTTAATACAAATACTATTTTATTAAATAATATAAAAATCATAAAAATATTAGTTCTTCCAAATGACATAGATAAAGTTATATATGTCATTAATGAACCACTTTAGGTTATCTTGGAAATTTATAGTAAGTTTTTTAACCATGTAATATAAAAATACAGGAAGACATGGTAAATGTTAAACTATTTAATGAAGAGTTAAATCTAAAAGATAACATTAATATGGTTTCCTAAACATGTATAAAACCTATTGGTTGAGAGGATTTAGACCCAGTCTTTCATTGATCTCCAAATAAATCCATTTGGAGCCATTATAAACTGAAAATAATTTTATAATAAAATAATATTTCAAGCTTTCCCTAAAGGGACCCCCACCTCTCTTATAAAGGGGTACTTCCCCTTCTCTTAACTTCACACCCCCAAATCCATTTTTCTTGGACAAACCCTACTCCAATCTCCTTTAAACTACCCTAAATTCAACCTAGAGGCCTTAATTTGATCATAAAGCCAACCTAATAATCCTTTTTGATCAATTCAAAAGGAAGAAACTGAAGAAGAGGTAATTATTTCATCACCTCTTTCAAAGTTATTTTCTTCTTCCACTTCCTATTTATTTTTTATTTCCATACTAAAATAATAACTCCAGTAATTTATACCTAGTGATATGTTATTATAAATATGGTAAAACCATATTCATTATTCTATCCATCCTATGAATGAAAATGTCACCATACGTGCGTACGTACGGCTTACCGTCTCCACGTCGTGGTGTAGTTTTTTATTCAACACTGTATTATTTGGATGGGTATAAAAATGAGTATAATTAATTTAAATAAAGAATATAACATGTTAATTATTCTTTATATATAATATACTTTCCAATTAAACACTGTTTTCCATCTATAAAATGATATTATCACTTGTGCGTACGTATGACTTACCATCTCCACGACGCGATGACATTCATTTTCAATAATCACCATTCAAGAGTTTTTATAAATATATATATTGATTAAGTGTGAGATATATGAAATAATATATCTACTATAATAATATATATTTTTTAAGATAAATATATTTCTTTTAGTTACTTCCATACTATATGATATGAAAACAGAAACAACGTTCATGCGTACGTACGGACTACCGTCTCCATGAATGATGTATCCATTTCATAAATATATCAATTATAAATTTTTATATTGTTAATATATATGATATATAAATAATTTTTTATATTCTTTATGTATATAAATCATGATCTAAGTGATACGATCAAGAATAACAACTTAAAACACGTACAATAAAGAAAGTGATTATTACTCGAAATGTTACTTTTACATGGAAATTATTATTAAATGGGTAATATAAAGTCATAAATGAATCATTTATGATATCATAAATATTAATATGGTTCTGTTATAATTTAATAACATACTATGGTCATTACACAGAAGGCTAAATGTACCCTCGACTAAAGTAAAGTACAAGGTAAGGGTTAATTCCTCAATCTCATTATTATCCGAGATTGTTTATGTGTAAGTATTTACAAGGAAAATTTTTTCATCCATGTCCATGTATAATAAAAATGTTTTCAAAATGAATATTTTAAGGTTTTGTGGAAGGTAATCTTTATCAAGATCATGATTTTAAATATTTTAATGATTTTTTTATAAATCTTTTTAATTAACATCCATGATTTAAAAATGATTTTAAGGATTTATTTATGTGGATATGAATGTTTTAAAATGTTGATTCCTTTCAAAAGTTTCAAAGTGGTATGGTAAACTTTGATTCAAAAATATCTTTTAAATTTCGTCCTTTTTAAATTGAGTGACTTTTCAATCATTTCATGAAAAATGGATATTTCTATCAAAGTGTTTTATTGGTCATTTTCAACTATGTCAACATCTTTACTGGATATTATTATTGATTGAGATTGATTTATTTTACACATTTCATATTGTATTTAATGAGTTATGATATGTTTGACTATGGATGTTCTATTTTTATAGCATTCATGGTTTATGGTTAAAGTATTAACATTTCATATGATAGTTTTAATACGGATGTTTATGTTATGTTTCACACTTTAGATATGAGGAATGCATGGGTCTTGGTCTTTCACCAGGAATTTACTCATAAAAAATTATGGGGAATTCATTGGACTTAGTATGTGATAGGTGGGGACCACTATATCCCCTCAATGCATCAGTAGGTCTCTTGTCACAAATTACGGTCTTGGCACAAGGCCTTGAAAAAAAATTTATTTGTAGTGTTGGAACAAGGCACTGACTATGTGGTTATGATGTCTGGATTATGCATTCCCTCGTTATAAAATTATTTATTACAAGTGATTATTAAACTAGTATAATATCCATGTGGATGTTTATATGGTAATGTTTGATTTATTTTTTCCATATTTTGTTTGAGTTTTTTTAAAATGGTTGTTGCTTTTATTACACATCTTGCCTTAAAATTTTATAGCTTCTTCTAAATTATTTACCCTTACTGAGCATCTGAGCTCACCCCTTCTTATGTTTTTTTCCCAGTATTCCAATATTGTGTATTATGATTGTTATGCAAGGTTATTCTAGAAAAATAATGGAGTTGTTGATGGACTATTTATGTTGTGTTGTATATTATAATGTGTAATGTAATATTCATGTATGTAATCTATTTTACAAAACTGCTAAATTGATCGGTCCTTCAGGACTTGATTTCTTATAATCATGCTAATGTATTAAAATAATGCACCAACTCTGGGCTTCAAGGGTCAGGTCATTACAAAGTACTTGAAATAGTGGATTTGGGAATGATAAAAAAAGGAATATTATATTTCATGGTCATTAACCCTAGGGTCTATATAGAAGAGAATGTGTTTACGGGTGTATGTTTGTGGTCACCAACATGGGTTCCCCTCTTGTATGGGATCCTACACCATGAGGTTGAGAAAGGGGTATCATGTGAATGAGGGTACTACCTCTTAAATCTATGTGATGAAGGGTTGATTGTCCGATCTGGACATGTACACTCCATGATAGTGGTAAAATGATCCACATTAGACTGCATGATCTCTAAGGGATCTTGTGAGGGTCTCTGTAGACATGACCTGGGGTGCTCACTAGTGCCGTATATATGGAATGAGGCTTTCACTATGGATTTTTGAAACTAGTGAGGTATCACATGATCTCATAAATACCCTAGATGAACTAGGAATCACATGATAAATATTTTATCAGTAAATCGCATTATCTCTAATGGATCATGTGATGGATATCTTGTGATCACATGAAAAGGTTCTAAAAGTGTCGTAGCCAACACTTACTCTACCTCTCTACATATCCTATTTTTCATTTTGTGTCTCTACTACTCTCATTTTACTCTATTTTGTTTAAATTTTTAATGGGGATAGAAGGGTTTGTATAGTCAAGGGTTAGCCAATGTTGATGTCTCTTTTATGGGGAAGATGTCATGTACACTAGCCTGGTGGAGGTTTCACATTATCTCCCTCATGAAATCCCAAGGTGGTCCCGCATGATTTAACACTCGATGGATATTTAAGCATCACTTGATATTTCCAAGGGAATCCCACATTAACTTTCTATTCATGTGATGGCTTCCTAGACACCCACTGAGTGCATCACGTGATCATTGATAGCTTCTCATGATTATCCATTTGACCTTCTATGATATTGTGGATGATGGGAGGTTCTTGCAATAAGAGGTACACTCTTATTATCAGGAGGACCATGATTCCCCCATAGCTTTGTCTGATCATTGTGTAACCGATAGTGATTCTTTTAATGGCCTCACCTTGGGCTTCAAATGATTGGATTTCATTTTATTTTCATCTATGAAGATCAAAATTGTATGCTTGGATCTGATATTTCTAGGATGATCGGTTGTCTCCAGATTGATCATTGCATATGTCTATCCAAGGTGATCATCGACTGATCATTTGAGAGACGTTATGTGTAACTCTCAGTTGTCCAACCTAGGGTTTTCGTGAGAAATTCATGTGAAAGGAGGTTGAAGATTATTAAGCTAATCGATCGGACATCTGTGGTTTTTTCAGTTTTTTTTTAAATAGATGAAAATTTTCTCCGCTTTAAACCTCCCATATTGGTCTGTAGCCTTTTTGGGGAGTGTCTAATAACACAATCCATGACAGCATCATCTCGAACTGATAGTGAGGTCTATACCAATAACACTTTCACTATGCCTCACTGATTGTTCCTTCCCATTGCAAGGATACAATAGTAACACCCACACACAATCACTCATGCACTTTATGATACATGGTCACCCGCATACATTTCTTTTAGCTGAATGGATGGTTAGATCCCTAGGCACGATTGAGGTGATTCTCGCGAGTGTTCAGGTCAAACTAGTCGAACAGTTAGATTAGCTTGTCTATTTTTTGGATAAGGGGAATTTATAAATACCTATAATAATATTATAATTAAAATAAATACAACAAAGTCCAAAATTATGTTCCCTTATAAGTAAAATACCAAGCCTATATTCCTCAAACATACCACATCCATGTCCTTGTGCAAATCATATCAATTTTTTATTTATAGTATTAACATTTTTGAAATCATTAAAGGAAAAGTGCATATCAAACAATTATGAGTTTAAAATTATATGATTATCATGATGACCTGCATATATAGCTATCTGAATAGAGTAACACTAAATTGAAATCATTACGTAGTGAAATATGGATCTTGAATCAAAAAATTGAAATAATGCATGTGGTATTCCTTATTAGTGGGAGTATATTTTATAAAAACACTTATTATAGTTATATAAAACATTGCATTCACCTAAATAGGTCTCTTTTTTTAGATAATGAGATTAATCATAAACATCAATTTAAAATCTCTTAAAGGATAGAATTATAGTTTAACATATTATGATATGTGGTTGAAAATTTTTCTCATTGAGAAGAATTCAATGCATATGGAAATAACCGTTAGAGAAATAATTTCCTCTAATTTTGACTCTTTTTTATTGAATACCATGTGTGTATCACACATTTGAATTCAAAAACACTGACTCAAAAATATAAAAGAATTATTGAAAGGATAAGTTGATCTACATGTTAGAAATGGGTAATGTGGGCATACATTAGTTTTAAATATTATTATATAATTCCTTTTAGTGGATTCATTTTATATTAAAAAATTATTACTTTGTAACTACATTAATAAAAATTTATTTCCTATATGTTGTTTTGCAAAGACGTGTTTTTTATTCATTATTATAAATAAGAGTTGATCTATATCCATGAATGAAATGTTTTATGGAATTGGGAAAATGGGAAATGGATTATAAATTCTATTGATGGATAAAATTATCTGTATAATTTATGGAAAAAAGTTCAAGGTTTATTCTAACACCAATTATATTTGGAATTTCCACCATTTTCATATAAAAAGAGATATTAATTCAAAGAATCTACAATGAGGGATTATTAAAATCATTCAATTATGAACCATTTGATAAATAAAAAAATTAACAAAAAAATTAACTATATAACATTATATTATAAAATATGAGAGAGCTAGTGAAATATTAGGTAATATACATTGTAATATATTTACACAAATGAGTAGACAAGAATGTGGTGTGTATAATAATGAAGATATGTCCTATAAACTTTTATATGTGACTTTGATATTGTCTATATTCTATGTCATGATAGATTTTTATTGTTTGCTATGACATATATATAATGAATTTATATCACAGACCTTGGAATATAATGCCATAGGATATAATATAGTGATATTATTTTACTACCTTATTCATATAGTATTGAATGATATGGAAATATAATAGTGTAGTGGTATTTAACATAATATTCTATTCGTGATGTGTCATATGAATGTTAAACATTAATAATTGAGTTTATTCTACATATGGATATAATTTATTAAGTGAAACATATAGTGAGTTGAAAAGATAATATAAACATTAAATGACATGGATGAGGGGTTATAAATAATTTATAATCATATAATTATTAGAACATTTTTGAAATGATTGAGTAAATATAATGACTTCGCCTTATTACGTTACATAATCTTGAATTTAGTTAAGAAATCACATCCCTTAACATTGAGGATTTTTTCAATTTTAGTGCTTTAGAAAATTGGGACATAATAAATTCATAACATTACCCATTAAAACAAAGTGGATACTATAAAAATAGTATTCATTTCTTCCAAAATATAAAACATTTCAAACAAAACATGATTTCTTTGAAAGTTCTTCAAACATTTAACTTAGCTTCCTTTTTTGTCATAGACATCATTATAACTAGTGAAAATCATTTAAAAACTTGGGATGAGCACAAAAATCTCAGTAAGGGATATAAAAAAGAAGGAAATAAGACATTAGTCCATGAATACTTGTAATGTATGAAATCATATTCAAAATACATACTTGTCACTAATATATAGTTAATTTGTGAAACATGAGATTTCCAAAAAATTTCCACAAAAAATAATAACAAAAATAGAACCATAATTTATCTTGGGGAATTACTTACACAATATTGTAACCCTCTCGGCTACCTTACAATTTGTAACCATCATGACTACCTTACAATTTTTATAACCATCACAGTTACACTTGTAGTAACCATACGACCGACCTCCAAAATACACATACCCAATGCATTGCAGGTAGACATAGGTCCCACCCTTCATAATAAATAATACCCGAGAACCATAACACAATCATACAACATGAATAATTTCATAAAAACATTATTTTGAATTTTGTAAAACAAAATTTTAAAAGAGGTTTTCAAAAGAAAAGTCCCTTATAAATATCATATAATTGTAGTGAGACTTAATATAGTGGATGGAATATGTATATGAACTGAAAATACACATAATTAATCATAATATAAACAAATTTCATCAAACATTCAATATTAATACCATATGATCTATGAAGTATAAGGTTAACCCAAAGAATGGAAATTAGGTTAAGAATTCTCTTACATCGGGTTAGTCTTACTACAAACTCATTTAAAAATCCTTTATAATGGTTAAAAGTGTGTTATTAATATCTTAAAGAAAAATTTAAAACCTTATAATACCTTATAATATCATTTCATTACATAATTTTACCCTTTAATTATTAGTATTTGTTCCTTCCATTGTTTTGGGTGCGTTCTTTACATGATTTCCATGATCGGTTCATGATGGATATTCTTGTCGATTGGAAGTGAAACTTCATAATGGAAAAGGAGTGGTATTTAAATATTTCTATAACAATAAATTTTACCATTTATTATTTTTAATTCTTTCATTAGGATGATTCATGAGTTAAAATATTATTGATATTTGTTTAGGTTATTTTGGTGATTCTTCAATCGTAATGAACTCATTATTTTATAAATTAATAACATGTGTGAAAACTGATTCTAGAACCTTATATAAAATATAATAAATAAATAATAATCTTTTTCAACCATAAAAATGGTTTCGCAACCAGTCTTGAAGAAATTAATTGAAATTGAAATCACATCATCCATGATGTCGGTAAATTGACACATCACGGACGGTGTTTTAATTTCTTGAATAAGTGGGAGAGGAGAATAAGTATAATTATGAGTATTCCATAAATGCAATTAAATCCATAATATGTAAGATATTGTATCATTAATGCCTCTTGGATAAGGGGAGGTGAGTAAATAAGAAAAATAGAAAAGAAAATGAAAAGAAAATAAAGGAAACAAAAGAGGATGTTTACCTCTTGATCTTTTCTCCTTGAGATCCCTCTTAAGGCCTTTGGTTTTGGCCTTTTGGTTAGACCAGAAGCTATATGACGTGGGGAAGATAATTTGGAGGAGTATTTGGTAGAAGTTTGTTAAGTCTTGAGGCTTGATAGGTGTGGGAGGAAGAGGTAAATGAGGGTGATATTTATAGTGGAGGAGAGGAGGGATTTTACATTATTTTAATCATTATTATAATATTTTTTCTCAAGAATATGAATAGTCTTAATTAATGTGACCCAAAATAGTGATAATGGCATGTGAGTTCGAACTAAGTGGTATTAAATTATCCTTACATCACCTATGATGCAGTAAATCAAGTATTTAACATTTATCGTATTTTATTGTGTTTTACTATTCATCCAAAATTCTAGAATTTCATAAAATTCCCAAAAATTCACCCTAACCCTTTCTTGACATGTAGAATTAAAAAAGGAACTCTTTTTTTTGAAAATAATTTACTAAATACTATTAATTTAATTTTTAAATAAAATCAAAATTTGTTCAAAAATAAAAATATTAAATTTATAACTCATTTTTTAACAACTTGAAAAATTAATCAACATCTCATTATCTTATATCGTTAATAAAATAAAATAATAATATGATTTACTATTCATAAGGGTCATATTACTATTCATATCTCTATTCATAAGGGTATGTTACTATTCACCTAAAAGCAAGTTGGTTTTATCATACTTCAAATAACTTACTCAACACAATTGTAGATGACCCTTTTTCGAAATTCAAAACATAAAAGTGGAAAAATTATGTTTAAAAGAAAGTTATAAATATCTACCTAAAACAAGGTTTCATGCATTTAAATTTATTTTTTTAAAAACCATGGAGTGTTACATTATCCCCACCTTCTGAAAATTACGTCCTTGAAATATTATTTACTTATTAAACAAGTGAGGGTACCTTTCCCTCATAGCATTTTCAGACTCCCATGTTTCTTCTTTAGCCATGTGGTTTATCCACAAAACCTTTACCTTGGGGATTAACTTATTCTGCAATACTTTTTCCCTTCAATCAATAATTTGAACTGGTTTCTCTTCATAAGAAAGGTTCTCTTCCAATTGAACTGCTTTTGGGCTCAAAACATTATTTGAATTTGGAATATACTTCCTCAACATGGAAACATGAAAAACATTAAGTACCTGAGATAAACTCTAAGGCAAAGCTATTTGGTATGCAAATGGTCCAACTTTCTTCAAGATTTCAAAAAGGCCAATGAACTGAAGACTTAGCTTCCCTTTCTTACCAAAACACATCACACTTTTACAATGAGAGATTTTAAGGAAAACATAGTCACCTACCTTGAGAGAGAAGTATTTCCTTCTATTATCTACAGAACTTTTCTTCCTATTATGAGAAGTCCTCATGTCCTGCTTGATTATCTTCACTTTCTAAGCCACTTCCTATACTAATTCTTTCCCCATCAACTTTATTTAACCAACTTCATCCCCAAACACTGGAGTCTGACACCGCTTTCCATAAAATACCTCAAAAGGTGTCATATGTATACTTGAATGAAAATTTATATTAAAAGAAAACTCAACTAAAGAAAGGTTTTGATCCCAACTTCCCTGGTATTCCATTGAACAAGCTTGAAGCATATCCCCAAAAGTATGAATCATTCGTTCTGACCACCCATCTGATTGAGGATGAAAAGTTGTACTGAAATTTTATTCTATGCCCAATGACATCCGAAGTCCCTTCAAAAAGTTAGAAGTGAACCTGGGATCCTGGTCAGATATAATGTAAAGAGGAACTCTATATAACCTAAAAATCTATTTGCGGTACAACCAAGAAAGCTAATCCATATATATTGTATCACAAATAGAAGGAAAACGTGCAGATTTTGTTAGTAGATCAACAACAACACAAATCGCATTGTTACCTGAGATTTCCTAGGTAGTCCCACCACCAATCCCATGGAGACATTCTCCCATTTACACTCTGGCACTGGAAAAGGATGAAGCGTCCCCTTCAGTAACTGTCGCTCTGCTTTAACATGTTGACATGTCAAACATTTTATGGTAATATCATTAATATATATTTTCATTCCATCCCACCAATAATACTCTCAAAGGTCTCTGTACATCTTAGTACAGGAGGGATGAATTGAAAATAGAGAACTATGTGCTTCACACAACAAATGTTTCTTCAACTAAGAATCACAAGGCAGACACAATGTTTTTCCAAATCTTAACACACAATATTTACCATGGTTAGATTCTAGTAACTTACCCATTTTATCCAATTCTACCTTTTCCTATAGCTCACGGTTTTCCTTCTATGTTTGCTTAATTCTATCTGATAATGATGACTGCACTGAAACTTAAAACAAAATAGAGGTATTTCCTACACCAAAAACTTTTATGCCAAAATTTATCAAATCATTAATCAATGGATCATGTTTCAAACATAACATGGTTAATGATGAATGATGTTTTGGACTGAAGGCATCTTCCACTTTATTTTCTTTTCCTGTGTGGTAATTGATCTTGAAATCATAATCCTTTATCCGTTCAAAACATCTTCTCTACCTCATGTTTAATTCCTTCTGAGTGAATATATACTTCATACTTTTAGGGTTATTATATATTTGACATTTGGCTCCGTATAAATGATGCCTCTAAATTTTAGAAGCAACAAAACCACAGCCAACAATTCCAAATCATTTGTGGGATAATTTAACTCATGAGGTTTTAGTTGTCTTGAAGCATACACAATTACCTGATCATTATGCATTAGAACGCAACCGATTCCCTTTAATAAACCATCATTATAGATGAAAAACTCACCATTTCAAGAAGGCAAGGCCAAAACCAGAGAATTCACCAATCTCTTATTCAGTTCATGAAAACAAACATCGCATTCTTCTATAAAAATAAATTTAACCCCTTTTCACATTAATTTAGTTTGTGTCCTAGATAACAGTGAAAACTTTTTAACAAACTGTTAGCAATAACCTACTAATCCAATAAAACAATGAATCTATGTAACATTTGTTGGTCTTGGCCATTCATCAACCACTTTTGTTTTGGCCGGATCAATTATTATTCCATATTTATTTATAATGTTCTCAAGAAAAGAAATATATTACAACCAAAAATCACACTTTCTAAATTTTCCATACAGTTTCTTTTCCATTTTGGTTTTCAAAACAAACGTTAGATATTTTTTTTGCTCCTCTTTATTCTTATAAAATACCATAATGTCATCAATAAACACAAACACAAACTTATCCAAGAAGTCATGCAATATTCTAGTCATAATATTCATGAAAATTATAGGTGCATTATTCAACCCAAACTACATAACAACAAATTCATAATGCCCATATCTAGTATGAAAGGTTGTATTTGGGATGTCATCCTCTTTCACCATCAACTGATGGTATTCGGATCTCATGTCAATCTCGGAAAAGTACTTAGCTCCCTAGAGTTGATCAAATAATTCATCGATCTGTGTCAAAGGATACTTATATTAATAGTGATATTATTCAAGGATCTATAATCAATGAAAATTCTCATGGAACTATCTTTCTTTTTAACGAAAAAAATAAGAGCACCCTATGGTGAAGTTCTAGGAGGAATGAATCTTTTTTCATGAAAATCCTGCAACTGATTTTTCAATTAAAAAAGTTCCATTTGAGCCACTCAATATGGGGGTTTTGAAATTAGCTTAGCACTGATAACTAATTCAATTTTGAATTTGACTTCTCGATCAGGTATGACACTGGGTAACTCATCAGGCTATACATCAAGGTATTCATTTACCCCTAGGACATCATTAATTTGAACAGTTCTCTTGTTTTCAACAATATGAGCTAGATAACTTTCATTTCCATAATTAAACAGTTTCTAAGCTTCCTGATATGTTATCAATTGTATGGGTTATTTATTTTATAAAAACTAAAACTCCTTCTAAAAAACAACTTCAATAGCTCTATAGTCAATCTCAGAATGATAAACAGAATGCCAATCCATTCCCAGATTGACATCAAACTCTAATAAGGGAAAAAATAAGGTTTTTTGGTAACTTCTTTCCATAACCACAATATAAAAATTATTATAATTTCTCTTTGATATAATATTTACCCATGGTGTTTTAATGATAAGTTCTGGTCCCATTTTAAGAAGTTATATTTCCAATTTACCTGAAAATTCTTCAGAAATAAAGGAATGTGTAGACCCCGTATAAAAGAAAAATTTAAAAAATATGAGTAGAAAAAGGAACCTGATAGAACTTCATTGGATGGCCCAACATCTACTGACATTGTTTAAAAGGATCTAACTACACCTATCTACTTATAGTCTGGATTCTTTGCATCATTCAGATTTCTATTTGGGCAGAAATTTTCATAATGAATAATCTCACCACCTTTAAAAAACATTACAGTTTGATTATTAGGATTAGTATTAGGATCATTTTCATTACAATCTAGGGTCATATGTCCAAACTTAACACATCTAAAACACTTCCCAATTTTCGTAAGGCATTCACCAGGGTTCTTTTTGCCACACTTTTCACAAACTGGAAACTATATATTCTTACCGTCAGATCTCTTTGGTTAATTCTTACCCAATGCTTTCCATCTAGACCTCTTCTTTCCTTTTTTTTTGAAAGTGAATGTGATCATTAAAAAACTCCATATATTCCCTCTCATCACACCTGACATGTTTATCATTACTTTTGAATTCATGGGAGTCCAACTCCCTTCAATACCTTGGCTTCAGTCTTGAGTAAAAATGGTTGATTTTTCTATCAATATCCAGAATAAGATTTGGAGCATACCAGGCCAGTCAAGTGACGTTCACTTTATACACAACCATTTAATCTTTATCATTTTTGTTCAATTCAAGTAATTACTTCTCTATCCTAAGTCTCACCACCTTAGAAAAATATTTTTCAAGGAAAAGACTTTTAAATTCATCCCACTCTAAGACATCAACATCCTCTATATCCCAGATATTCTTGACTAGTGCCCTCCACTGATCATCTTCACCTTCAAAATGATAAATGGAAAGACTTACCGTTTGATTATCATAAAATAACATAACATCAAATATATTTTCAAGGGATTAAATCCATCCTTCAGCCACTATTGGTCCAGAGGATCCATTGAAATCAAGAGGGTGTTGTCTCATAAAATGTTCCACTATTTTCATGTTATGTTGTGGTACTTATGGTTGTTCTCTTGTATGTATTCCATCACCATTTATTGCCATCATTAGCTGAGCCACTACTATCACAAACAGTTCAGTTCCAATCCCAACCATTCCAGGCTGCAAATTCAAAAGGTTGTCATTCTGTCAGGGCCTCTCCTCTTCAGCTTCCCTGTTTCTTCTATGGACAACCATTCTGAATAGTCATATTTTATTCGATGCAATATGGTAATATTTAAATTCTTATAATTTGAAAATAACCATAGATTAAAAAAATAAACATTTATGATATTATATAAACATTATCCTAACCACTAAATTTATCTAAATCATCCTCTGATACCACCTATAAGTACCCGGCCTTATTACATTACATAATCTTGAATTTAGTCAAGAAATAACTTCCCTTAACATTGAGGACATTTTCATGTTTAGATATTTAGAGAATTTTGACATAATGAATTAATAACATTACACATTGAAACAAAGTGGATACTATAAAAACAACATTCATTTATTCCAAAATATAAGACTTTTCAAATAAAACATGATTTCTTTGAAAGTTATTTAAACATTTAACTTGTCTTACTTATTTGTCTTAAACATCTTTATAACCTATGAAAATCATTTAAAAACTTGGGATGAGCACAAAAATATTAGTAAGGGATATAAAAAATAAGGAAATAACACATTAGTCCACGAATACTTGTAATGTATGAAATCATTTTCAAAAGACATACTTGTCACACATATATACATACTTTGTGAAACATGAGATTTCCACAAAATTTCCACAAAAAATAAGAAAAAATATAGACAATAATTTATCTTAGGGCATTAATTACATAATCTTTTCACCCTCTCGGCTACCATATAACTTTGTAACCCTCACGGCTACCTTACCATTTGTGTAACCATCACAATTACAGTTGGAGTAACCATACGACCATCCTCCAACTTACACAAACTCAATGAATTGTATGGAGATATAGGTCACACACTTCACCATAAAAAATGACCATGAACCATAACACAATCATAAAAGATGAATAATTTCATAAAAGCATTGTTTTTTAATTTCATAAAACATAATTCTAAAAAAGGTTTTCAAATGGAAAGTCCCTTATAAATATCATGTAATTGAAGAGAGAATTGATATATTGGATGGAATATTTATATGTACTCTAAATACAAATAATAAATCATAATATAAACAAAGTTCTCCAAATAAACAATCTTAATACCGCATGAATAATGAAGTAGATGGTTAACCGAAAGAATGGAAATTGGGTTAAGAATTTCCTTACCTTAGGTTTGTCTTACTTGAAAATCATTTAATCCTCCTGTATAATGGTTAAAACGGTTTTATTAATATCTTAATGAAATATTTCCATATTTATAATACCTTATAAGATCATTTCATTACATAATTTCACCCATTAATTGTTAGTATTTTGTTCTTTGCATTGTTTTGGGTGTGTTCTTTACATGATTTCCATGATCCGTTAATGATGGATATTCTTGTCGATTGGGAGTGAAAATTCAGAATTGGAAAGGTGTAGTATTTAAATATATCCAGAGCTATAAATTAATCCATTTATAATTTTTAATTCGGTCATTAGAATGATTGATGAGTTAAAACATTATTGATATTAGTTTAGGTTATTTTGGAGATTCATTGATCGTAGTGAACTCATTGTTTTACAAATTGATAAAATGTGTGGAAAATGATTCTAGAACATTATATAAGATATAATACATAAATTATAATCTGTTTCAACCATAAATTTTTTTTCCTGACCAGGCTTGAAGAAATTAAATGAAAATGAAATCACATTGTCCAAGATGTCGATAAATCGACACATCACGGATGGTGTTTTAATTTCTTGAATAAGTGGGAGAGGAGAAGAAGTATAATGGTGAGTATTCCCTAAACATGATGAAATATAGAATATGTAAGATACTAGATCATTCATGCCTCTTGGGTAAGGGGAGGTGAGGAAAGAATAAGAATCGAAAAGGAAATGAAAAAGAAAAGAAAGAAAACAAAAGAGGATGTTTACATCTTGATCTCTTCTCCTTGAGATCCTTCTTAAGGACTTTGGTTTTGGCATTTTGGTGAGACCAGAACCTCTAGGATGTAAGGAAGAACTTTTGGAGGAGTATTAGGTAGAAATTAGGTGAGTCTCAAGTCTTGAGAGGTGTATAAGGAAGAGGGAAATGAGGGTGGTATTTATAGTGGATGAGAGGAGGTATTTTACAATATTTTAATCTTTGTTATAATATATTTTCTCAAGACTATAAATAGTATTAACTCATGTTACTAAAAATAGTAATAATGGCATTTGAGTTCGGACCATTTTGTCTTACATCATCCTTTCATCACCTATGATGTATTAAATCAAGTATTTAGCATTTATCATATTTTATCATATTTTACTATTCATCCAAAATTCTAGAATTTCAGAAAATTCCCAAAATTTCACTATAAACATTTCTCGAAATGTATAATTCAAAAATGAACTCTATTTTTTAAAAATAATTATCTAAATATTAATAATTAAATTTTTAAATGAAATCATAATTTATTCAAAATTAACAACTTTAAATTTATATCTCATTTTTTAACACCTTGAAAAATTAATCAACATCTCATTATCTTATATCCTTATGAAAATAAAACAATAAAATGATTTAATATTCATAAGGGTCATATTACTATTCATATCACTTTTCATAAGGGTATGTTTCTATTTACTAAAACGAAAGTTGGTTTTATCAGACTCTAAATAACTTACTAAACACAATTGTAGATGACCTATTTTCGAAATTTAAAACATAGAAGCAGAAAAATTATGTTTAAAGGGTAGTTATAAATATATAATTAAAACAAAGTCTCATGCATTTCAATTTTTTTTGAACCTTGGGGTGTTATAGTAAATGGTAGGAAGTATTATGGATCATCTATGAATCCCATGTAAAAAAGGCCATGATATTTTTTATGATTGATCGATGTATGTGTGTGAGAATAAATCTTCTTCTGCTCGAACTCTCCTCTCTTTATTATTTTACACCCAATGTACTAACATAAAATGGATTTAAGGAGAATCCTACCCAAATTTTGGGTGATTGATAAACCTATAGATTTCATAGGTGGAAGGAATCATTTGGATACATCCATGTGATATTTATCAAATGTATGATTGAATTAAAGGATGCTCAACCATTTTCAGTGTATAGTATATTCATTATTATAATTTATGTGTAGTTTTAGTTTCAAAGAAAGTATGATATTATTTATGTTCATAATGTCTTCTTATTTATGATTAAGTGTTATTTTACCTGAAGAAATTTTTCAGTGGAATCAGGGTAATTTCATTTGTGAATGGATTCGTGAAAGAAACATTGAAACAATGAAAAATGGATAACATATTTGATATCATAGGATGGGATGTAGTTTTTGAACAATGTCATAATACACAATATGGAATATCATAAGCAGTGATGGTATTATAGAATATTATATATGATATTATAGCTTATGGTATATTATAGTACCTTCATTTTTAAAATATATAAATACATTATATTTATATCATAAGTTGTGATATATTTTTTACTCTATATATCCTAGCATATAGTTATAAATCCTGGAGCAAAAACACTAATTACACTTTCCTCTAGATAAATAATTATATCATCTTTGAAATATAATGGATTTCATATGATATGATTTCATGGGTATATCATGGGTCACAACATTCCTATCATAAAATGTGATAGAAAAATTTTATTGAATCATTGTGTATGATTCAAGTGAATCATAAAATAAGAAAATATTTTATTTTTACATTTTTAAATTATAAACTTATTTAGATAGTTTGTTTTAAATCATTTATAAATTATATGAAAATGTATTTTGAGAAATTTATTTAATTTAATTGTTTATAAATTAATTAATTATAAAATGTTAATAATTAATTATTAAATATTTATTAGAACATTTAATAAATACATAACTTTATTATTATTTTTTAATAGTGGATACTTTCAATAAATATTAAATGACTTATAATTTTGATATGAAATGTTAATATAAAACTTATAAGTTAATTTATAATGTTTTTATAAATCATAAAATAATTCATAATATAATATTTTATATTAAATTATGAATTTATTATGTTTATTAATTTGAAATGATCGAGTTGAAGGCCTTATTTGAGAAATTTTTTAACTATAAAAAAAATGAGTTTTTATTGTTGATTTGATAAAGGTTCCAATAATATTAAATATGAAAAAATAATTAATTATATAAAATGTTTAAAAAGTATAAAAATTATTCATATGAAATAAAAAATGTTGATATTTCAATGAAATATTATATATTTAAACAAATTCTATATAAAGTGATAATATGAATGAGTTCATATTAGACATAACTACAAATTATTTGTATTTATTCATTTATGGAATGTTTATAAGGCATGCTTAATTATAAATTGTTTATAATTTCTTATATATGAATTATTCATAAATGTTTGTCTCTTTTCTAGAAATATGAAATTTTCATATATTTAGTATATTCATTAATTTATTCATAAATTATAATTTTTTATATTATGAATTTATGTATGCTTGATTTTAAATATATTTATTCTCAATCATGAAATTAACTATTATGTATTTAAGGAGTTACATTCCAGTTATGATAATTTATTAAATTTTTATCTAACGTGAATTTAACTTATTTATGATTTATAAGTATAAATTTAGAGTTTTATTACAATTTATAAATTTTATGATGTAGGTTTTTACTAAAATTGAGGTATCTATTTATTATTGAAATATGGGTACTGAGACTTGGGGTTAGACTACTCACTCGCCAAAGGGCTTGTAAACAATTTAGAAATATGGGGGTTTTTTATCTATCACACCATGATTTCTCTTGAGGGTATTTTGGTTTCATATAATTTAATGTCCTTACCTAAAAGGGTTTTATATACCTTATGTGTGTGATCAAGTTAGATTTGTTTAAATGTAACAGGCCACCCACACAACGATATTGACTAATTTAAGGTAATTAGACACACCCTTAATCATTTAAAACATTGACAATAAATTTACTACAATTCATTATAATTTATAATAAATAATTTAATAAAATACCTCTCAATTTATCAATAAAAACCCACATTTTTATTTTGTTAAAAACTATATTATCATAGGAAAACAATTGAAGAGTATTATATTCATTTTCTATACCTCCGCTAACATAACATTGATTTGATAAATCAAGCATGAGGATTTATAATTAATCAATAATAAACATTATATAGAAGTACTTTATATTCAAGGAAACAATTTAAAAAAACACAAGAATTTTTGGTTTAATCAATGAAATGAAATATAAAAAAATCACCAACCTCAACATGTTAAATAAATTTTAATGAATTCAAAAACTATCTTAGAGTAATTCAATGTTACCTTTTAAAAAAAACACAAATCATAAACCATAAAAAATAGACCTAGAGACACTACTACAAAAACGAGATTTATCAGCGCTCAAAACAGGCTTTATCAGTGCTAAAAAATGTTTTAAAGCTCAATGCTGATAGGGGGTCCCCTTTATCAGTGCTAAAAAAGTGTTGATAAATGTGTTTTTTATCAGTGATCTTTTAGCGCTGATAAAATGATCTTTTATCAGCGCTTTTTTAGCACTGATAAAGGTATCTTTTATCAGCACTTTTTAGCACTGATAAAGGATTCCTTTATCAGTGCTAAAAAAGAACTGATAAATGCGGCAACAAAAAATTCTGTTGTAGCACACCAAAACAACACCTGCAAAAAAATCAGTATCTCAACAAATATACCCATACAAAATTAAAACATAATTCATAAGTTAATTACCCCAAGTATACCCATAAAACAAGTATACCCATACACCATTAACACATAATTCATAAGTTAATTAAATACATAAAGAATTCAATTCAGAATTTAGGGGGTTGGGGTCTGTTTAGGGGTTTGGGGTGGCTATCCAAGGGGGGGTAGGGGTGTTCGGGGGGATGGGGGTGTTTGGGGGGATAGGTGTGTCCAGGCGGTGGGGGGTCCAGGAGGATGGGGCTGTCCAGGGGGTGGTTTCTAGGGTGTGGTGGGGGATATCCATGAGGGTGGGGTGTCCAGGGGGTGGGGGTGTCTAGGTGGTGATGTGGTGTATAAGAGGGGGTGTCCGGGTGGGGGGGAGGGGGGCTGCCCAGGGGGTGGGCTGGTGTCCACGGTGTCGCGGGGGGGGGGGGGGGGGGGGGCTTTCCAGGGGTTGGGGGTGTCCGGGGGGTGGGGGCAGTCCATGTGGTTTGTAGGGTTGTCCAAGGGGGTGGGGTGGTGTCCAAGAGGGTGGGATGGGGGTATCCGAGGGCATAGGGGTGTCCAAGGGGTGGGGGTGTCTGGGGGGGGCTGTCCAGGGGGTTGGGGGCTATCCATGGAGGGTGGGGTGGTGTCTAGGGGTGGTAAGGGTTGTCCATGAGGGTGTGGTGTCCAGGGGGTGGGGTGTCTAGGTGGTGGGGTGGTGTATAGAAGGGGGGTGGTGTCCAGGTGGGGGGGGGGGGGCTGTCCATGGGGGTGTCTAGGGGGTGGGCTGGTGTCCAGGGTGTCGGGGGGCTTTCCAGGGGGTGGGGTGTCCATGGGGGTGGGGGCAGTCCATGGTGTTGGTGGGGCTGTCCAAGGGGGGTGGGGTGGTGTCCAAGAGGGTGGGGGTGGTCGTCCATGGGTGGGGGTGTCCAGGGGGTGGAGGGTGTTCAGGTGGTGGGGCGGTGTCTAGGAGGGGTGGGGGTGTCATCCAGGGGGTTGGTGGGTGTCCAGGGGATGGGGGTGTCTGGGGGTGGCTGTCTAGGGTGGGGGGGCTGTCCATGGGCGTGTCCAGGGGTGGGGTGTCCAGGGGGTTGGGGGAGCTTTCTAGGGGTGGGGTGTTCAGAGGGGTGGGGGTGTCCAAGGGGTGGGGTGGTGTCCAGGGGGTGGGGTGGTCCAGGGGTTTGGTGGGGCTATCCAAGGGGTGGTGTGGTTTCTAAGGGGGTGGGGGTGGCTGTCTATGGGGGTTGGGGTGTCCAGGGGGTGGGTGGTGTCCAGTGGGGTGGGGGTGTCTAGGGGTTGGGGGGGTATCCAGGGTGTTGGGTGGCCATCCATGGATCATTCTCTTAAAATATCAACACAATCCAAATGTGTTTGGTCGGATTTGCGTACGTCAGATGTTGTTTTCACTTAAAATTTTGTCCATTTAAAAAAAAGAGACACTTTGAATGATACCAGCCACACCATGCCTCATATTGAGGTTTGAATGAATCGTACATGTCACAAATGACCCATGGATCGTTATCCTATAGGATCAACACAATAAAAATGTGTTTGGTTGGATTTGCGTACGTCATTTGTTGTTTTCACTTAAAATTTTGTCCATTTTAAACAAAAGAGAGACACTTTGAGTGATACCGGCCACACTCTGCCTTAGATTGAGGTGGGGTTTACTCTTACACATCACAAATGACCCATTTATTGTTCTCATAAAGTATCAATACAATCCAAATGCGTTTGGTTTGATTTGCGTACGTCAGTTGTTGTTTTCATTTGAGATTCTGTCCATTTTAAACAAAAGAGATCCCCTTTGAGTGATACCAGCCACACCGTGGCTTGGATTGAGGCGGGGTTAACTCTTTAACATAAAAAGTGACCCATGGATAACTCTAATAAAGTATCAACACAATCCTAAGGAGTTTGGTTAGATTTCCGTACATCAGTTGTTGTTTTCACTTAAAATTTTGTCCATTTTGAAACAAAAGAGAGACACTTTGAGTGATACCGGCCACATTGTGCCTCATATTGAGGCGAGGTTGACTTTTACATGTCCAAAATGGCCCATGTATCATTCTCCTAAAGGATCAACACAATCCTAATGCATTTTTTCAGATTTCATTACGTCCGTTGTTGTTTTCACTTTAAATTTTGTCCATTTTAAACAAAAGAGAGAACCTTTGAGTGATTCCAGCCACACCGTGGCACGGATTGAGGCGGGGTTGACTCGTACATGTCAAAAATGACCCATATACCGTTCTTATAAAGGATCAACACAATTATAATGCGTTTTCTCAGATTTGCATATGTTAGTTGTTGTTTTCACTAAAAATTCTGTCCATTTTAAACGAAAGAGAGATACTTTGAGTGATATCGGCCACAACGTGCCTCGGATTGAAGCTGGGTTGACTCGTACATCTCAAAAATGACCCATGGATATTTATATAAAAGGATAAATACAATCAGAATGAATTTTGATGGATTATTAATACATCAGTTGTTGTTTTCACTTAAAATTATGTCCATTTTAAACAAAAGAGAGACCCTTTGAGTGATATCGGCCACACCGTGGCTTTGATTGAGGCAGGGATGACTCGTACACATCACCAAAGCACCCATGGATCATTATTCCAAAGTATAAATACAATCCTAATGCATTTGGTAAGATATTTGTATGTCAGTTGTTGTTTTCACTTAAAATTACGTCCATTTTAAACAAAAGAGAGACACTTTGAGTGATACCGGCCACACTGGGCCTCATATTGAGGCATGGATGACTCTTACAAGTTAAAAATGACCCATGGATAGTTCTCCTAAAGTATAAACACAATATGAATGTGTTTGGTCATATTTTCATACGTCAGTTGATGTTTTCACTTAAAATTCTGTCCATTTTAACCAAAAGAGAGACCCTTTGAGTGATACCGGCCACACCGTGGCTCGGATTGAGGCGTGGTTGACTCATACATGTAAAATATTACCCATGTATTGTATTTCTAAAGGATCATCACAATCCTAATGCGTTTGGTTGGATTTGTGTACATCAGTTGTGGTTTTAACATAACATTATGTCCATTTTAAACAAAAGAGTGACACTTTGAGTGATACCGGCCACACCGTGCCTCGGATTGAGGCAGGGTTGAATCGTACATGTCAAAAATGACCCATGGATCATTATCATAAAGGATCAACACAATATGAATGCTTTTTGTTGGATTTGTGTATGTCAGTTGTTGTTTTCACTTAAACTTCTGTCCATTTTAAACAAAAGAGAGAACCTTTGAGTGATATCGGCCACACCGTGCCTCGGATTGAGGCAGGTTTGACTAGTACACGTCACCAACACACCCATGGATCGTTCTATTAAAGGATAAATTCAATATGAATGCATTTTACTGGATTTTCATACGTCAGTTTTTGTTTTCACTTAAAATTCTGTCCATTTTAAACGAAAAAAAGACTCTGAGGGATACCAGCCACACCGTGCCTCGGATTGAGGCAGGGTTGACTCGTAAACATCAAAAATGACATCTGGATCATTCTAATAAAGTATCAACACAATATAAATTCATTTGGTTGGATTTTAATATGTCAGTTGTTGTTTTTACTTAAAATTTTGTCCATTTTAAACAAAAGAGAGACCTTTTGTGTGATACCGGCCACCCCATGGCTCGGATTGAGGCAGGGTTGACTATTACACATCAAAAACGCACCCATGGATAGTTCTCCAAAAGGATTAACACAAACCGAAAGTGTTTGGTATGATTTTCATAAGTCAGTTGTTGATTTCACTTAAAATTCTGTCTATTTTAAACAAAAGAGAGACCCTTTGAGTGACAACGGCCACACCATGCCTCAGATTGAGGAAGAGTTGACTCATACACATCAAAAATAACCCATTTATCATTATCCTAAAGAATCAAAAAAATATGAGTGTGTTTGGTTGGATTTTCATACGTCATTTGTTGTTTTCACTTAAAATTATTTCCATTTTAAACAAAAGAGAGACCCTTTGAGTGATACCGGCCACACTGTGGCTCGTATTGAGGCAGAGTTGACTCTTACACATCACCAATGACCCATGGATCTTTCTCTTAATGTATCAGCACAATATGAATGCATTATTTCAGATTTGTGTATGTCAGTTGTTGTTTTCACTTAAAATTCAGTCCATTCTAAACAAAAGATAGACACTTTTAGTGATATCAGCCACACTGTGCTTCGAATTGAGGTGGGATTGACTCATACACATCAAAAATGACCCATGGATCGTTCTCCTAAAGGATAAACACAATAAGAATGTGTTTGGTCATATTTACGTATGTCAGTTGTTGTTTTCACTTAAAATTCTGTCCATTTTGAACAAAAGAGAGACACTTCGAGTGATACCAGCCACACCGTGACTCGGATTGAGGAAAGGTTGGCTCGTAAATGTCACAAATGACCCATGGATAGTTCTCCAAAAGTAAAAACACAATCCTAATGTTTTTTGTTAGATTTTCGTAGGTCAATTGTTGTTTTCACTTAAAATTCTGTCCATTTTAAACAAAAGAGAGACCCTTTGAGTGATCCCAGCCACACCGTGGCTTAGATTGAGGCGGGGTTGACTTGTACATGTCAACAATGACCCATGGATTGTTCTACTGAAGGATCAATGCAATCTGAATGCGTTTGGTCAGATTTGTGTATGCCAGTTGTTGTTTTCACTTAAAATTCTGTCCATTTTAAACAAAAGAGAGACACTTTGAGTGATACCAGCCACACCGTGACTAATATTTAGGTAGGGTTGACTCTTAAAAATCAAAAATGAACCAATTATAGTTCTTCTAAAGTATTAACCCAATATGAATGTGTTTGGTCTGATTTCCATAGGTTAGTTGTTGTTTTCACTTAAAATTTTGTCCATTTTAAACAAAAGAGAGACTCTTTGAGTGATACCAGACACACCGTGCCTCGGATTGAGGTGGGGTTGACTCTTACATGTCACCAACACACCCATGTATCATTATATTAAAGTATAAACACAATCCGAATGCATGTTTTTATATTTTTGTACTTCAGTTTTTGTTTTCACTTAAATGTATGTCCATTTTAAACAAAAGAGAGACACATTGAGTGATACCGGCCACACTATGCCTCGAATTGAGGAAGGGTTGACAAATACACATCACAAATGAACCATGGATCGTTCTCCTAAATTATCAACACAATAAAAATGCGTTTGGTCAGATTTTCATACATCAGTTTTTGTTTTCACTTAAAATTATGTCCATTTAAACAAAAGAGAGACACTTTGAGTGATATCGGCCTCACTGTGCCTTGGATTGAGGCGGGGTTGACTCTCACATGTCAAAAATGACCCTTGGATCATTCTCCTAAAGGATCCACACTATCCAAATTCTTTTTTTTTTGGATTCTCGTATGTCAGTTGTTGTTTTCACTTAAAATTCTATCCATCTTAAACAAAAGAGAGACCCTTTGAGTGATACCTGCCACACTGTGGCTCGGATTGAGGAGATATTGACTCATACACGTCAAAAATGTCCCATGGATTATTTTTTTGAAGCATCAACACAATCCTAATGTGTATGGTTGGATTTCTGTATGTCATTTGTTGTTTTCTCTTAAATTTCTGTCCATTTTAAATAAAAGAGAGACACTTTGAATGATATTGGTCATACCGTACCTCAGATTGAGGAGGGGTTGAATCGTACAATTCACGTATGACCCATGGATTGTTCTACTAAAGGATAAACACAATCCTAATGCATTTGGTTGGATTTCCATAGGCCAGTTGTTGTTTTCAATTAAAATTCTGTCCATTTTAAACAAAAGAGAGACCCTTTGAGTGATACCGGCCACATCGTGCCTCGGATTGAGGCAGGGCTGACTCGTACACGTCACCAACGCACCCATGGATCATTATAATAAAGTATCAACACAATCCAAATGCTTTTTTTCATATTTCAGTAGGTCAGTTGTTCTTTATCTTAAAATTTTATCCATTTAAACAAAAGAGAGACCCTTTGAGTGATACCGGCCACACCTTCCCTTAGATTGAGGAGGGGTTGAGTTTTACACATCACAAGTTACCCATGGATCATTCTCTTAAAGAATCAATACAATCCAAAAGTTTTTGGTCATATTTCCATATGTCAGTTGTTGTATTCATTTAAAATTTTGTCCATTTTAAACAAAAGAGAGACACTTTGAGTGGTTCATCATTCTTGCATGTTGCTAGTGAATTTTGTCTGTTAAAATGGGAAAATGAATCATTGGAGAATGGATGTTTTATTTAATAACAAATACAGTTTTCCTATGAACATATACATACAACAATGTTTCATCTTTTGATCCCCTTAACCCCTCTTAAAAATGATCGCCAAATGTACACGTCCCTAAGTTAGATCTTCATGCTATTTGTGTACAATATTCTATCAGGTGTGCTTCCCACTCGTTTGTGAAAAAAAAATATCATCTTGTGAGTATGAGGATTTTTGGAAGTCAGATTAGTACTGCAAAATATAAAAATAATTAATTAATTAATTAATTAACTGAAATAGTAGTTGTTTTTGAAAATAACTCTTTAGGGATTCTAGTTTGTTGATAAAAAACAATATCTTTCATAAATTTACAAACATAATAACCACAATAATTATCGTTTGTTTATTTTGGACACTTCAAAAAAATTAATCATTAGGAGAATAAGTAACTTCTCGTGAAATGTGTTTGGATAGTAAAATTTTATTATGTATACCCTGATATATGTCCAAACATAGTACTTTCTCGCCTCCTTATGCTTAGCCTCTGTACTCATTCCTTTTTTTTAGACGATAATGATACACCGCCCTATCGTAATAGAATCCTTAGTAAAAGATAACGTAAATTATATTACTTGATGTTTATACCTAAAATGTAGGATGTAGTGTCTTATAGATTCACAAACTCCATTATGTGTGGTTGGTTTTATGGATAACCTTTATTTGAATCCTGAAAATAAATCTTTAGAGTATCCAAGTTCACCACAATTAGTATCCAATGTTGGATAAAAACACAAAAAGGAATGATTAATAAAATAATTGAAAATATAATTGATATGATTTAATCGTAGAGTTTTACCCCTATATGGTTGGTATTCGGAAGATTCTATCATCTATAATCATGCTTTAAAATGTTTTCAGCAAGCCATTCACTATTTCATCCTTTTTTGATGGATCTAATTTCATTATATGTGTTGATGTGGTATGAGGACTAATGAGTCCAAATTTTGGCTCATAGGAAAATTCCTTCAAGTGTTTTTCATATATACGTCTCTCAACAATATAAAATGCATTTAGTCATAATTTTCACATTAGATCAGCTTTTAGAAAATCAATTCATGAACACATACCTCATATATATATATTTATCATTGTGATGCCTAGCCAACCGTTTTCAAAGATCTCATTTACATTTTCAGCATCAATGAAATCTTGACATTCCTCTCCATATATATTCTTTTCAAAAACCACTATATGTCTACTACCACCTCTTAGCTTCGTATCCACATGATTCTTCAATGCTAGTAAATGTGGATAGAGAACAGGTGGTGTTATTGTGCTCTTGGGATCGGTTGGTTAATACTTTAGATGTTTTTTAGCCAACGTTTGTCACCCCTTCCCTTTCTCTGTCTATAATAACATTCATTGGTTCAGACCCTTTTTTCATTAATTGTTAAAGGTTTAGCTTGAAAAAATGTAAATAAATACCTTTTTTTCTACATGTACTTTTACAAGTTGTGACGGCCATGAAATGAATTTCCCAATAGACTTTTAGACCACTTGAATATCATTGTGATCAATTGGAATAGGTAGCTCTAAATTTGGCTTCTGTGTTATAGTAATCGTCACTTTAAAATGATCTTTCAAAAGTGGTCTATTATGTAGCTTGTCATCTGAAATGTTGAACATTGTAGCCCTCGCTACAAGGTGATAGGTGGGTGTTGACTGATATAAATCACAGTCATTATCACCCTGTAGAAGATCAGTACAGGAAAATTATCAGTGTTTGTTTGATTTAGATTTCATGGGAACAATTATTAGAATATTGATTACCACGGCTAAGACAGCTCTTTGAGGGGAATGGATCACCTCAAAGCTGGTGTAGGTGGGGCAGGATCTTCACGTGCTGGTTGTTCCTGAGTTATGTCATCTCCTTGCTTCCCATCCATAAAAGTTGCTAGAAACTCTCCCTACCATTGTAATAGTTATTCAATAGTTTCTAGTATTTCGCTCATTTGTTTCAATTTTTCATCTCTATCATCTGCTTATTTTTTTCTCCAAATATACTCAGGGTGTCACCCCAAACCCCGCACCTCTAACACGATCGTATTGTTCTGGATGCTTCAAAGATATCGATAATAGGTCTGCATCCACTACAGGATTAGCTAATTTCTATGACTATCAGATATAGAAAAATAACAAATTATTTTTATGTAATAGAAATTTTAAAAAAAACTTTTCATCATCGTGTCATACTTACATATATTTCCCACACTTTTTGTGTGTTCTCATCTACTAGCTTCCCTTCCTTATTCACATGTAACTCCTTCCATAGCACATGACGTGGGATGGATGTATCTTTGGTTTTAGACTCATCAATATACATATAAATATACAAAGATAATTATGGTGTTGTTTATTAGCACCAAACAATATTACTGTAAATTTAAAATACGTACCATTTTCTTTTCTAGTGAAGTGTGCCACATCCATGCTTTACGATAGGGGTATGTTGGTTTTGATGCACATTCCTTATTTTTAGTAGAGAGTTTAAGTTACATAAATGAAATATTGACAATCAAAGTGATGAATACACATATCCTCAAACAACGTATTATCACCCACAATGTACCTGAAAATTCCCACCCCCACGGCGGCCAATAAATGCATCCCATGCTTCTTGGGATATCAGGTGTTCATAAACAATGGGTGGGTGCGGGTTTATTTTACCTTTGGAATCTTTCAGGTGACATTTTGTTAAAATAGTGCGAAAACCTCGATGAATCCTTCCTGCAAGCCTTAGTACATAATTCTTGGTGAATCGTCTACTATAAATGTACTCTACAAGAAATTGAGAAGAGTAATATACTGTTTCATTATTATTTTTACTAGTAAATTAAATAAATATTATCATAATGTTACCATAATTTCTTCCCAGGTCACAGCCTTCAGCCCATACACAACATGGTTCCATGAATCTATGTCAATCGGCATGCATTGTCGAGTGAAAAATCCAATGTAACTACTAAACATAGCCTTGTTGGGATTCACATGTTGGCCTCGTGCATTCTATCTGACATCAAATTTCATGCCTTTTCTTTTTTTCTTAAGAACTTTGGCTAACACCATCAAACTATGACGCACTTGTGCTTTTTGAGACGTCGGTCCATCATCCCTGACCATTTCATCGATATCAACATCATCTATATGTTCATCTGAAATGGTAGCAATGGCATGTTCTGATGGTTGTTGGACCTCAACACTAGGAGAAACAACAGGTTCAGAAACTTGTTGTTTCTATGCACTATGAGCAGCCGCAGCAGGATCAGCAGCAGCAATAGCTTGAGAGACTTGTTCAGCCACAAGGTTAGGGGCACCAGAATGTGGAAAAGTCATTATCTTCAAAAGTAGTTGAACAATTAATTTAGATTACATATATTCAGTAATGATAAGATAATAAGATGAAATAACAAGATCTATATTACAAAATAAATATAACATGTTTATTGAACTCTCTAAATTTCAAAGGTTGAAGAGATCTGACAGCTCTATCGATTATCCAAATCCCTTCATTGTGGTCTCCTCTAATGTACAAAACATCATCTACATTGGGACTGCTGTGAAATGATTGCGATATACCACTGAAAGGATCAACCTCGACTGAATTTTCATCAGACCCTTCAGTATTCTGGGACAATAATAGAACAATTGACCACTTTCGGTTTGCGGGATCTGGAACATAAAAAACTTGTACCGCTTATGATTCCATTATAAAATGTTCGTCTTTGTACCGTTCTTTACTAAAATCAACTTTCACAAATCCCCATTAATCTATTTTAACACCACTATAGTTATCAACCCATTTGCATTGAAAAATTGACAATTGGAATGCCGTATAATCCAACTCCCATATTTGATTGATAATGCCTAATTATGACATATTTTCCTAAATTGGATTTCTGTCCTTACTACTAGAAACATGCATCGCTTCAGCAAGAAGTGTAACTCCACTATTTTTCATGATACTATCTTCATCATGATCATATTTATAGAATGCATAACCATTAATTACATAACCATTTTAAGATAATACATACAAACTTGGTCCAGAGGCTAGCCATCGAAGTCGTTCTAAAATTGAATTCGGATTTTCATCCAACTCCTTAAAAATATTGTCCTGAAACCATCCTATAAACTGATGATTATGTGTATTTGATATCCATTTTTCATCCATTGATGGACTCAACTTCCTAAGAATTTATTTTTGAGTTTCAATATATAGAGCAACCTCCCAACTGTTATGAAAAACACAAAGGTGGGTCTACTCCCGACCTGTAATACTAATTGTCACAACATCTCTTCTATAAATTCTCTCACCCTCAATGCATCTAGTGTGATGAGATTTTGGGAGACCAATGCTTTCCACATCAGATAGTTATTTGGTACAAAATTCAATGGGTTCCCCAACAATATATTGATCCACTATACAACCCTGTATCCGACTTCGATTTTTTACATACCCTTTCAAAATATTCATATACCGTTCAACAGGGTACATCCATCTATAGTGCATAGGACCACAAAGTCAAATCTCTCTCGCCAATTGAATCATTAAATGAAACATCATATCAAAGAATGTTGGCAGGAAGAACATTTCAAATTCACATAATATGATGACAATTTCTTTTTCCATAGCTAGCAATTTCGCCGGGTCTAAAACTTTGTTACATATATCTTTGAAAAAGAAACAAAGTTTGGTTAACGTATGACGAACATTCATGGGAAAAAATCAACGTAAAGCTATAGGAATTAGATTTTGCATCAAAACATGGCAGTTATTTGATTTCCTTCCTTTTAACTTCAAATTATTCGTTGACACAGTGTTCTTGATATATGATGAATACCCCTCTGGATCTTTTACATCATTGAAGAAGTTTCAAAACTGATATCTCTCCTCCCTAGAAAGATTGTAGCAGCTGGAGGAAGAAACATTTGATATTCACCCTTCACGGGAGCCAACTCTTCTCATATTCTCATGTCAACCATGTCCATCCTTGCCTTAATTCTATCATTGGTTTTCCAGCGGCATTTAGCAATGTTCTAATAACACTGTCACATACAATTTTTTCCACATGCATCACATCAAGAAAATGTCTGACTTACAAATAATTCAATTTTGGTAATTCAAAAAAACTGATCTCTTTTTCCAACCGATTTTCGTAAGGTTTTTCGAAAATGGTTTACCAAAAACAGTGTTCACATCTTTTACTTTCTCAAACATCTAATCACCAGTTAGTGAAGACAGTGTTGTGCGTTGTTCTGAACTTCCATTAAATGATTTTGTCCAAGATCTGTACTTATGTTGATGAGGTAGACATCTAGGTTGTCCTAGAAACACAAATTTTGATGAATGTTTCAATATAATTTATTCTGTATCTTCTTCGCACATGGGACACCCTTGAGTTCCTTTAATTATATAGCCATAAAAATTTCTATAAAAAGGGAAATCATTTATTTTCCCATACAACATCACTCTCAAAGTTAAGTATTCACTTTTATAAGCATCATACAACATAACACATGAATATCACAATAACATCAAATCCACGATCAAAGGAGCCAGATAAACATCAATATCGTTACTTGGTTTTTTTGGTCCTGATATAATCATAGATAACCTGATGAATTTCCACTTTAGGCATAACCATGGTTCCAAGTTATAATTTACCAACATAACAGGCCATTTATTATGAGTACTAGTTTGAAAACCAAAATAATTCACTCCATCTTTAGATAACACAAGATGAAGGTTTCTCGGCTCTTTTCCAAATTCAGGATACTCATGGTCAATTTTATTCCATTGAAAAGAGTCAGTTGGATGATGTAATTTCCCATATTTATTTATTTTATCTGCATGCCATGACAATTGTATTGAAGTTTCTTGACTTCCATATAGATGCTTAGACCTTGGAATGATTGGAAAGTACCATAAAACTTTCGTATAATTGGATTCATCTTTCTTGTATCGAGAAGCACCACACTTTGGGCATTCTGTAGGTTATTTGTTCTCCTTTCAGAACAATATACAGTCTTTTAGGAAGGCATGTATTCTTTCATAAATCATACCCATCGAGCATAGCATTCGTTTAGCTTCATATGTCCGTCTTGGGATCTCATTATCTTCCTGGAGCTTGTCATTCAAGAGATCAAGTAGTTCTGTAAAAATGACATCACTCTATCTTTTGCCTTCTTTCAATTTATACAACTTCACTACAGCTGAAAATGCTGTATATTTAGTGTAACTATCATACAATGGTGTATTTACACAACTCTTTAACTTCTCAAAAAAATTTGGGCAATCACGAAGTTCATCTTCAATTGTCTTTTTCATTTCCTCAATAAGATCCTCGGCATCATTAACATCTGTAATCACATCCTCCATACGGTCTTCTTCATTATCCATATTTTTATTCATATATGTTGATCCATAAAATGCAGTTTTATCCCATCCAGTAGCTACATTCTATTTTTCTCCGTGTTTATTCCAACATTTATAACTCCGATCTATTCCATGAAATATAAAATGTTCTTCCAACTCCTCTGGAGTAAGTAGTCTAGAATAAAAAACAGTGTAAACATGGACAAAGTATTTGAGAAGGATCCTTTGCATGATCCCTTACAAACATGGTGAACTCTTTTACTCTGTTCTCATTCTCTATTGTCAAACGATTAGCATACATCCAATCTTTATTCATCTATATCCTATTTGAATCTCAAATATTAGTATTTATGGTTCAAATACACAAAACAAGACTTCAAAATATAGTAGAATAAAACCAATTCCTTATAAAAATAGAGATTAATAGAGCCTAACCATTTTCAATAATGATTTGGAAATCAATAATACCCGGATAGACCCCCCATAAAAATCAACATAGTTCCCAAAGACAAAGGGGTTCGTGGGGATAATAACTTGTGTCATAGATGGTAAAACTCACACGACATCATCCTCTATGGATAATCATCTTCTATCGGGTCAACCCTTCTATGGTCAACTAGTCCATCCTTTTATACCTCTCCAACCTAAAATACATATGGATGAAAACTAGTAGCCAGGTCTATATGTAAAGAAAGGATTCTCATAATATCTACAATATGGAATTTATTAAATATAATTGCTTTAGATTTATTAGAGTTTCATCAATCACCCTAGTCTAAACACAAGAATAATCAAGAATGATACATCTACCACTCCTAGGTCTCTTCCCTACATTCAATATCATCATGCCTAATATTTTTGTTGAGCTCAAGTTACTTACTTTAAATCACAGAAGGGATAATAAATTGTGTCATAGATAGAATCACATGTTATTCAATATGAAAATTTTAACAAATATTATTGAAATATCATCCCATTAAATCCTCATGAGTATCTAATTCCAAACTCCTTCTTAATTTTAATATCAATAGAATATATATTAATAAATTACCTCACATCCACTTCCCCACTAATCTAGTCATTCTCACACTCTAATGGAATATTTCTTATGCTTTAACCCCTTCTATATAATCTCATAACCATGCATCCACACATAAACATGTCACAAACACATAAAAAACCATATCCACATCACAACCACACATCACATTCTCATCAAAGTATGATATCGTGAACATGAAGGACATAAACATCATACTCTCCTCCTACAATGTAAAACCCCCACTATGTATCCACACCAAATACACATAAACATGTCAACAATAATATATATACACTAAAACCTAAAATCATTATAGGTTGTATATATACACCCACTATGAGCCATTACAACCCATACTAAGTGTGAAGGGGGAGAAGGGAAGAGGGAGTGGTTCTATATGTGTTCCCTCTATAACCTAGATATTGAAAGAGAACACAGAACCAAAGTACCCCTATGGATTTCAATCATGTTACTCGACTCAAGTAGTGGTGTGTAAGAAATAATAAGAAAATATAATAAGTATATAGTCACACATAAATCTATACTAAGGGTTTACACCAAACTAACACTACAAACACCCTCGTGAACCATTGCCTTGTTACTACCACCCTCTTATAACCACTTCCATTATAATGCCACAAACAATCCCCAACAAATCACATAAGCATCCATATCAACATTACCAACTTATCATTTCATTTAACATTAAAATTTCTTGGATTTTTATTACCATATGCATTTCAATTGTTAACCATTTTAATGTAAAACCAATCATTAAATCACTACCCACTATAATCCATTCATTAATAATTAATAACATTTATTCTATATTCAACCATTTATTAAACATAATTATTCTAATCATTATCATTAATCATTTAACAAACCATTATTTATCATTTCCAATCCATCACCCATTACTATTTTCATTTATTCAAACCATATTCCATGAAAAATGGAAATTATAACACCACCCAATAACAACTAAATTTTCAGGACATAAAATACAACTAAACACATTCTAAAATCCATAAAACCACTTATTTTCTGCCTAAATATCCATATCATTGCTATCATAACCACATAATAATCCATTCATCACTGGTGTATTAATTACCACACCACATTCTCCCAACCACATCAATCAACCATCACCCTTATAATCATAGTGATAAATACCCCATACATAGTAGAATGAAATGGAAAACATATAAAAAATTCACACTAAAAACTATCCCTTAAACACTCTATCATATTAAAGTAGAATTTATAGTTTAAATATAACACTTTAATTATAGATTTCCATACAAAAAATTCATTACATACCTTAAGTGACTAGAAAATAATGAAAGGTGATTATAACATATTATTAGTAGTAAGAAATTTCTTTTACAACATCAAGAATAAATCACTTAGCAACAACACCAATAAATCCATAAATATATAAGAAATATTATGGAACTTCATAAATCACATGAAAAACTCCCTCTTCAATTTAATTTCATTTAGTATAAATCATTATATTATTTAGGTTAATCAGTACTATCCATCCAATGGAAACAAAATAACTTGATAATTCCACAATTTACATGTAATAAATAAGGATAAATTTCATGTCCCCAACCTAAACTAAATATTTAACAAATATTTCATAAGAATGAGAATAATAGTAAAAAAAACATGACTTAACACATGAGGGTAATCTAAAAGTCCTATATATGGACATTAAACATTAAAACTATAACAAAAAAACACAAAAAACGAATAAGCATTGTTGTCGCATCCTTCCTAAGAAGAAAGTTCAAGAGGATGATCAAGAAGAAGAGAAAAGAAATTCACCTTAGAGGAGGAGAAGTTGGGAACCTTCTACGCTACGTAGGGAGGGGAAGGTGCGACCTCTAGAGGGGGAGGTGAACGGGAGGAGCCTCAAACCATTGAGAAATGGAGGCGTAGGGGTTCCAGGAAGTAGGGTTGAGTGGAGAGGAGGAGAAGTAGGGTTTGCAGGGAGGAGTATCTATCAAAGGGGTTTGAGGGGGAGGATATGGAGAAGGGCTTGCGGTGGGGGTCTGGAAATGAGAAGATTGGGGGGTGGCGGAGGTCCGACAATGCAAAGATCGGAGGAGGGGAGTTGTCGCAGATGTACAGTACCATGAGAGCTTTAAGACGTGATAAATAGAGTACATTGTGTGACTTATTTTATAAAATATGGGACTATAGTTTTATCAATGCTAAAAAAGAACTGATAAAGGCTACCTTTATCAGTGGTTTTTTCATAGCACTGATATAAGGTGGCGCTTCCCTTGCCTGTTTTTGTAGTACTGCGAAAAAGTGAAAATTTTAAAATCTCTTTGGAAGATTACCAAGAATGTGTGAAGTGACCAAACTTCTTCAAATGAGTTTTGATGGGCCTATGTCATTTCCCTAAGGTCCTCCCTAAAAAATACATAATTTATACTAATCAAATAACTCTAAATATCACCCCAGATATCAATAAATTCATATAATACACTAATCCCATAAGAATATGAATGTTTTTCTAAAAAGTGGTAAATCGACATCAAAATAGTGATAAAAGGGTTGTAATATACCCATATAGGTCTAACTAAGTGAAATAAAAAAAACCTCTTTATAAACATGATTTTCCATGATATTGATAAAATAAAATCAAAATAACTATATTCCACAATAGAAATTAAAGAATATGTAACACCCTACGATATTGTAATTTTTTCCCAAATTAATTTAATCTTTTGATATTTTCATTTCTCGCAAAACTGAATTTATATTTTTTTATTAGATAATAGAACTAAATTTTTTATTATGTTATATGAATCACCATGTAAAACTTTCACTACACGCAACACCGAGTTTCTGTGAAACAACACTTTACTACTATACTGACTGAAAATTGTTTTTTTATTATAACGGAAACACTTTTGAGGAAAAAGTGAGAAACCAAACATGAATTCACCACTTCACTACTTCACCACTTCACCACTTCACCACTTCACCACTTCACCACTTCACCACTTCACCACTTCACCACTTCACCACTTCACCACTTCACCACTTAACCACTTCACCACTTCACCACTTCACTATTTCAAACATACAAGAATTCACAACAAACACTAATCAAGAACAATGGATGGAAAATCCATGAAATCTACATGCATAAAAACCTTCAAGGTGGAGTTCAAATTGTAAGATAAGGTTGACGAACCACGAATCGGGAAACAAGAACATCAAAAAAGCAAGACAAACCACATAACCGGTCTCCTCGAGCTCCCACTGGTGCGACTATTGACACCAGCCCAAATCCACAACCCACCAGTGGACTCCAGTCGGAGAACTCCCAAACCCTCCAATGACGTGAGATGACCCAAGAGTACATCCACAAAGAGTAACTAAGAAAACATAATGATGTATATCAGGTCGTCCAGATGCCGCACCTTAATCCATAGACACCGCAGCGCAACCACAATCCAGTCGACTCCGCATATTGAGAAATGAACCAAAGCTACATATCTTAACCACAAAAACCACCATAAGAAAAAACATTGAAATAGAACCTGTAATGAAAACCTCATAACACCGGAATTCAGAACTGAAAATCCTGCCCCCCTCCACGAAACACTGGGGCCAGCTCTGAGCCTCACCTGAAGAGTCGGACGCCTGGAACTCGCCAATCCCTGTCGAAGATGAAACCAAAACCACGTCATATCCTTCATCAAATCCAGATCTACTTTTTAAATATTAGATAAAAAAATTGTCAAAATGAAAAATATAATTTCTGATAAACTCTTTCTATGTTTAAAACTACTATTTTTTTAAAATGAATTGATTTTCATGTTCTTTATGAGAAATAATAAAATTAATGTTAGGGACTTGTATAAATTGGTTTTGATAAAATAAAAATTATTTTTGAATTTGGAATATCAAAATTATTTTGGTGAATATTTTTTATTTTTTTGAGAAGTTTCATGTTTCAATGAATAGTTAAAATTAATGCATAGTTGTTAAAAACTAAATTTTTCATTTAAATAATTATTTTTACTTTAAATAGATTATAAAGTTATAATAGATAAATAAAACATATATTAATCAAATTCAGTTCATTGGAATCATTTTTATAATATAATTAGATATAAAAAAATTATTGAACTTTTGAACATCTCTTTTGCCTGTCTTCTAGCCCCATTTGCGGGATTAGCAGTAAATGTAATTTTACCATTTATGTGAATAGAATTTCGAAAAATGGACATAAATGGTTGTAATAGGTATTAAAAATTTGGTCTAATATGATCAAAATATTTTTTTGTCAATTGTATCTTTTTGAATTTTTTCTACCATGGTTAAAGGTAAATATGGTAATTAAAGTTCAGAATAATATTATAATAATATAAAATTACCCTAAAACTATCCCTAATTTCATTGTATAAGTTTTTATCAACCAAATTAATCTTAGTTCAAAAATATGATCCATTTTATTCCACTTTTATATGATTAATACATTTATTAAATTTTATTTTAAAGAAGATTTAAAAGAGTCATATTCAAACTTTAATAACTAAGTCAATTTTAATATAGGGTTATACATAAGATAAATTAATATATAATTATTAATTTGAAATATAAGAAATTTATCTTCATCATGATATTTTATTTTTAATTTTTAGAGAAGAAATAACTTAATTAAAGTCCTGTATAATAATGATGAAGTAATTGTTAAATTAATTGAGATATCAAATAAATGATATTGAAAATATTAAAATAAATATAATTTTACATACTTAATGACATCTAAAAAAATTTATCAATATATTAGACATGTTATTGACATATTTAATTTATTGTTTTATATTTATCATGTTGGTGTGATATTTTTAAAAATTAAAATATTGAATAGTATCAAAATTGACATAAATGGTACTTTCAAATAAATAATATTTTATTAAATATCATAAATTTTATAAAAATATATGGTTTATAAAAATAACTAGGATAGTGTCAAATATCTCATAAATTATCCAATTGTGGTTATTTTGGAATTTTACAGTAAACATATTAACCATATAGTATAAAAACAAGTTGTCACTGAAAAAGATAAAATATTTAACAAAGGGTTAAAGCCAAAAGATAAGTTTTCTTTTGTGACGTAAACATGCCTAAAATTCATTATTTGAGAGTATTTCAATCCATACTAATTTTATCCTTGAAATAACTCACTTTTTATATATTATAAATCTAAATTAATTTTATAATTAATTATCAATTTTTGAGTTTCTTAAAGTGCCTCTCCTCCCTCTTTTAAAAGAGCAACTTTCCTTCTCTTTTTTTCACACCTATAAAGAATTTTGGCTCAGTGAACCCCAATCCATTTATCCTATGAAAATTACTCCTTTAATCCTATAATCCTTACATTGGGCATAGGGAAACCCAGGGAAGCCTTTTGGCACAAAGTAAAAGGAGTTTCCCTATTTAGAGGTAATGTCTTCTCTCAAGGTCCTTTACTTTATTTTCCTTATATACCCCTACAATCTATTTATTACATTATATTATGAAAAAACAGTATCTTAAATATACCATGATACTTTTATTCTATGTTTTATATCTATACTTACACACACCTCCATCTAATGGATATTGAACATACAGTTTCTGTGTACAGTGAACTACTGCCTCACAGAACGATAATTGTTCATTTTCTTCATTACCACTAATCATGGTGGCCATTATGATGGAAAATAAATCTATATAAGTTATATATTATAATTATTATGACTTAAATATTATTATTACTTTTTGCAATACATATCTTTTTACTCTCCATTTAGTATTAATACAATAATCTCGTTTGAGGAAGTGTGGACTACTGCCCTCTCAAAGCGATATGATTCATTCACACACAACATGTAATGTATTAAGGATGGGCTGAGTGAAATTATATGATATATAATAAAAAATTATTCTTCTAGAATAATTATATATATACATATACATATATATATATATATATATATAATTTACATACTTTCTATCAATATAACAATTAAAATGGAAACAATGTTCATGCATACGTACGGCTTACCATCTCCATGAACGGTGTATTCCATTTCATAATTAATTATGATGTAGATTATTTTAATATAAATATAATCTATATATATGATATTAATATCATGATTTATATTCTGTAATCATGATATAATTATAATGACCAATGATTTGACAAATTAAGACACATACAAAGAACAAAGTGAATATAACCCAAACTGAAACCTTAACACAAGATCGTTAACATGAGGGTAATATAATGTCATAATAAAACCATATTTGGTAATATATATAAGAATATTATTCTATATAATATTTATAATAAACTTATATTTATTATATAGGAATCTTTTTTGAGTACGAAGTGATTCAAGACAAAAAGTAAGGGATTATTTTTGTTTTACCTTTATTTCTATGAGATACAGGCCTTATACACTACTTGTTTCTTCTAAATGGTATGTATACTACCATGAATGTGTTATATGAGTATTATACAAAATATTATGGTATTTAGATATTATTATAATTTTATTTTTTTCATTGGGCATATAATTCTATTGATTATAAAGTGATTTCACAATCTCTTCCATATTTGGGAATGATTCGTTTTAAGTCTATGTTGGGTAATATTTACCTATGTCCATTTTTTATTAAAAAATAATTAAATGTTTTATTATTCCCCTATGTATTTTTAAATTCATTTTTACCCAGTTATGACTTTTTATAACATATTTTAAAGGAATATTCCTTTCATTTTCCAAATGAAGTACTTTTAGACTTCTCTTGTAAAAGTATGAGAATAATGTTTTATTTTAACTTATGCATCGTGAATGGATTTTTATGCTTTAATAAAGCCTTATTTCCTTGAATAATAACCTAAATATTACATGTTTACTTTGAAATAAAAAAATTTATTTTAAAATTTCATGATATTTGATAAAAGGAAACTATTTTTGCAATAAAATGATATTTTCCTCAAGAACTATTTTAATTTATTTCCACGATCCCTTTATATGTTTTCAATGTGGTTTCAATGAAAAGTGTTTTGAAAAAAATTTACATTTTAAACAGTTATTTTTAAGGAAAATTCATGTTCCATGTGATCTTTCAAAATCCTTCCCCACCTATGATGACATACTTTGTTATAGTTCCAACAAACCATTCATATTATTTCTCATAATGGCTTATGTTATGATGGCATGATGTTTAAGAAATCCACATATTTTCATGGTTATTATTTTGATGAAATGATTATGAAAATTGTAACTCTTTCTATAGGTTATGATATGTTTACATGTTTATGATACACATTTCATTTCATTGGTTATGTTATTTTTTAATGATCTTGTGGAACATGTGTGTATGATTTCATTATGAGATGTTTGGGACCTATATATCCCTATGATACATTGGGTAAATATTTATATATCAAAACATAAGTCTTGGGAGTGAACCTTGACTACTAAGATGGTCATTGTAGTGAACCATGACTACTAAGACGATATAAGGAGTAAACTCATGTTACTAATATGGCCATGGGAGTGAACCATGACAACTAAGATGGTATAAGGAGTGAAATCGTGCTAATAAGATATCAATGGGGGTGAACCTTGACTACTAATATGGTATGGGGTGTAAACTCATACTACTAATATGGACTTGGTAACAATGTCATGGATACTATGGAAATCAGTATGTGATTATTTGTCTACCACAATTTCATTTTTATCCTATGTCAAGCTGTCTTGGCCTATGTTTTTTATTTCCTTATGATTCATTACTTATAAACTACCATTTTTATGACATGTTTTATATAAACATATGATCTTTGATATGTAGGGTATGATCTTCTATTTTCATGATCATGTTCTCACACCCTTATGCTATTGATTATGCTTACATATTTACCTTGTTTACCCTTATTGAGAACATGACCTCACCCCTTTCTTATGATTCCTTTCCCCAAGTTTTGAAGGAAGGTTTTATGTAGAATTGCTAATGGTGGAGATATTTATGGGGGATTTTGAATATCTTTCACCGAGATATAAGATTTCGTTTCTATGTTTCTAAAGATACTAAACTATCATGTTCTTTAGAAATTTATTATTTTAATGCACTAAATATGCATCTAAAATGATATAATATCCATGTATGTTAAGCCCAAGTCACTATTGTTGGTATCATAGGAAAGTTTTAGTTAACCTTTGTATATAAGGATGGGTAATCTTTAGTGAAATCCCTTGGTATATTTCTATAGATATGTCTACGTATGTCTCTACGAATAAGTATAAGGATGAGTAAACATTTAAGAAAATCTCATCAAATTTTGGTAAAGGGTAGAGTGAGTGGTTTTCAAGAAATACATCAATGTCAGGATAATATAAGTGTATGTGGCTCTAGAACATATGTACCTAGGGGTAAAAACTTAGATAAGATGTTTTGGTCCTGACTTGGGATAATTTGGTACCTGACAACAGGCCTTGCTGCACACCTGGTTTGACACTCTCAGGGGCTATGCCTTGGAAATTCACAAACTCTTCATGAACCATCATGAAGGATCTAGATATAAGTAGGCTATGAATAACCTCAGATAAACCAAAGGTTTCGTATATTAAGTAATCTTTTATGATTTAGAAATCCCAAAAGTAAATATGTTAATGATTGTGTTGTTTTCTACTATGATAAGTAATGATCACACTATGATTCTAGTTTTATTCAATGGAGGGAACAGGAAGGAACATTATTAATTAGGAATGTGGTGGTTGATTTTTTGATGAGTGGTTAAGTGGGATAATCATTGGAATGAAAGATGTTGTTATTATGCCTAATCAGTTTTCAAGGAACATTATTAACAACTTTTCTTATAACCAACTTGCGAACTCACCAAGGAAGAGAAAGAAGGAGATCACTAAGAGTTTAGATAATGGAGACCATCGAGGAATGAATATTAGATTTTCTTTGTGTCAATAATGAGGAAATAATAACCTAATTGAATGTCTTAGAGGAACAATAATATGTTTTGACTGTGTAAAAGAAGTACCCAAGGAATTTGACTGCAAAACAAATGAAGATTTTTGTTAATGGAATGTATGAGAATGTTGACCTACCTAAGATATCATCAATGGTTAAGTGTTTTAAGTGTGGATTAAATGGTCATTATGAAAACCAATGCCCCAATATAAAATCTTCTGATGAAAACCAGTAATGTAGTGTGAGTAATGGTTACATTTCTGATGATGAAGAGACTATAGATGAAATGTTAAAAGAAAGTTTTTTTATGTAATAAGATGAGGTAGCCCTGTTAAAGGCTTAAGTATGATGTAATAAACTTTATTATGTATTGGAATTCAAGAAAATTGTTGTAGAAGTACTTTTATGCTATTTATGAATAATGAAATATCTATGGATTGGTCCACTTTAGATTTTAATTAAGTATTTAAGAACATATGTTGAATGGTACAGGTATCAATGAAAAGTGATTGATGTAATATGGTGAAAAGTGATTTTAGCGGGGATGTATTTCGGTGAAGATTCTGGCATCCAGGTTGTTGGCTTTGTAGTTGTTATTTTTATGAATGTCTTTAGCTTTGTGAATGTTTTTCTTGTTGGTTCATCTTGTATTATAGCCTGCATTCAAGAACCTTGCATCATGACCCTCTGCAAGGGGTGGATTCAGATGAGATTAAGAGCATGAAGTTTTCACCAGCCCACTGCTATCCAAATTTGGATGTTTGGGAGGGTATGACTTTTTTCATCTGTATCTAGCCCATGCATCTCTACACAACCTAACTAGCTGAGCAGTGATGAGAAGGTGGAAGCTGGACATAACGATCTTGATGTTAGGGAGGAGCTCTTCCAATTGTCTTGTTCTAGGTGTTAATGATTTTTGGGAATTTAGGTCATAGTTTTATGTCCTTAAGTCCTTAAAGTCAAGTTGGTTTTCCCCCTTACCCATTAAAAGGTGATTATGCTAATAAAAAATTATTTTTTAGTCATTAATATGGTGATAATTATGGAAAACACATGGTTAAGTAAAGAATAACCCTTAATATGAGCCTGATGTTGAGATAATGATATTTTTATAAAGATAGGTTGGATATGAAAGAACTAAATTGGATAGTACTAGTTACCTTGGAACTAATTACAGAATTATTGACATGTGGGTTATGCTATCATGGATGAAGTTTACATCTTTTTAGACTTAAGAATAAGGAAACATACATGTTTTCAATAAGTATATATGGTAATTGGGGTTATTATCACGAATCAAGAGAATACATGATGAAAGTGTTCACTTTTTTGGAATGTAACCAACATGAAATACATTAGGATATATGGGGGATAATTGTTAAATCAGGTTAGTGAGACTTTTTCGGTAGTTTTGGATTTTTATCTTTCAGAAGGATTGTAAAGTTATCAATTTACAGAAAGTTTAAGTTAATCATCAGATTATGTTTGGTCGTAATAAAATATTATTTCACCATAGGTGGATTTATTCATATTTGATTACTTGTGCTAATATTTTTGTTGTGATAAAGACATATAGAATGACCTATTATTCTATTTATGGATCTAATGATCTCATAACACTTCCGAAATGAAAAATTAAAATTTATTTCTTCGAATAAGAGATGAATTAAAAATTGTTCAAGGCATTGCCAATGGTGAGATTGTATTGAAATCATGTAATTGTTTCTTCTCATGTTCTTCTAATTTAGGAAAAGGATCTTAAAAACCAAAAATGTTGTCCTATTACCTTGTTATCAAATTAATTATATGGTCCCTTAGATAATCATAGATTTATGGCTTTTTATTGTAAACTTTATCCATAGAATGTTCTCTATCACTCGCCATATGAACTTGATATTTCGATTTTTCTTCCATATCCATGTTTTTTATCAACCTATGTTCTCCTATGTGAAAACCCAATGATGATTTACATTGGGTAACTATTATGTTTATAACTTTCATTTTTAAAATTATGTTTCAATATCCATTTTTATTATGTGTGTTTATATGAATTAAAATTTCAAGTATTAAACCTTTGATTACCAAAATGAATTTCAAGGATGAAATTTATTTTAAGAGGGGTAGATTGTAACACCATGAGATTTTTTAAAACATTTTCTAAAATTAATTTTATATTTTGATATTTTCACTTCATTAAAGACTGAATATATATTTTGTTTATTATATAATATCACTATGTTTTGGATTATTTTATACGCAACACCAAGTGAAGCTTTCACTGCATGCAACACTGACTGGGCTTGTGTTACACGGAACACCGAGTTTCTATGAAACAACACTTTACTATTATAATAATTTAAATAATATATTTATAACCTAGTTTTTAAACTTGTAATATGAATAGTAATAACTACTTTTAAAATATTATTTATAATGGTTTTGATAATAACAAATATAATTTCTAGTAAAATATTTATATGATTAAAACTACTATTTTGTAAAATGAACATTATTCATGTGCTTCTATGAAAAATAATAAAATTAATATTAGAGAGTCATATAAAGTGATTTTGATAAAATAAACATTATTTTTTAATTCAAAATGTCAAAATTATCAAAGGGTGAATTTTTTGGAATTTTCTTGAGAAGTTTCAATTTTTTATGAATTGTGAAAAATACTGCATTGTAGTTAAAACCCAACTTTTTAATTTAAATAGTTATTTTTTATTCAAATTGATTTTAAATTCAAAATTGATAAAAAATAAATATATTAATCTATTTTAGTTCATTGGAATAATTTTTATCATATAATTAGATATAAAAAATTATTGAACTTTTGAACGTCGCTTTTACACACCTCCACATTTGCAGGATTAGCATTAAAACTTATTTTACAACTTTTGTAAATAGAAATTCGAAAAACATACATACATGGTTGTAATCAGTATGAAAATTTGTTCTAATAGGATTAAAATACTTTTTGGTGAATAATAGCTTTTTGAATTTTATTTACCACGGTTAAAGGTGAATAGGGAAATTACAGGTAAAAATAATATTAAAATAATATAAAATGACCCTTAAACTTTTTATAATTTCATTTTATAAGTGTTTTTAAACCCAAAAAAATCTTAGGTAAAAAAATATTATCTTTTTTAATCCAGTTGTGTATGATTAGGAAATTTATTATATTTTATTTATAGAAGAGTAAAACGTGTCATATTTAAACATTAATAACTAAATAATTATTAATATAGGTTTATACATAAGATAAATTCGACTATAATTGTTAATTTTAAATATAATAAATTTTAATTTATAATTATATTTTATTTTTAATTTTCAGAGAAGAAATAACTTAATTAAAGGCTTATATAACAATGATGAAGTAATTGTTTAATTAATTGAGATATCAAATAAATGATATTAAAAATAATAAAATAAATATAATTTTACTTAATTAATGACAAATACAAATTTTATAGATATATAAAACATGTTAGTGACATATTTGATGTATTTTTCCGATGTTATCATGTTTTTATTATATTTTTTAAAATAAAAATCATTAATTTTATAAAATTAACATAAATGATACTTCAAAATAAATAATATTTTATTAAATTTTATAAAATTCATAAAAATATAAGTTTCAAACAAATAACTAGGATAATATAAAATATTTCATAAATAATCCAATTGGGATTTTTTGGCCTTTTATAGTAACTATATTAAAAATATAGTATAGAAAAAATGTTTTGAGAGTAAAAGTTAAATTATTTAACTATGTGTTAGATCCAAAAGATAATGTTGCTTATGTGACCTAAACACGTCTAAAATTAATTTGTTTATAGGATTTAGTCCCACCCTCATAATATCCTTGGAATAACTCACTTTTGATCTATTTTAAATTGAAAATCATTTTATAATAAATTAATAGTTTTGGAGGTTGCTAAAGTACCCCTCTTGCCTCTTATAAAAGGGATTATCTCCTTCTCTTTTATGAACACCTATAAAGCCTTCTATCTCAGCCAAACACTACCCATTTCTCCAACCAAAATTATCCCTTTCATCTATAATCCTTCCATTGTTCATTAGGGAACCCAAAGGAGCCTTTTAGTACAAATCAAAATGAGTTACTTGATTTAGAGGTAATGTCTTCTCTCAAGCTCATTTCCATTATTTTCTTCATCCACCACCTACACTCTATTTATTACATTATTTTAAGAAAACACTAGAATAAAAAATATACTAAGATGTTTTTATTTTAAGGGTTCTATCTACACTTACACACAACTCTATCTAGTGGATATAGAACATATTGGTTCTGTGTACAGTGAACTACTGCCTCGTGAAACTATGATTGTTCATTTTCATCAGTACCACAAATCACGGTGGCCATTGTGATAGAATATATATATATATGTGTGTGTGTGTGTGTGTTATATATAATATTTATTATGTCTTTAATCTTCTATTGTACTTTTTACAACACATACTTTTTTACTCTCTATACTAAGATGTTTTTATTTTAAGGGTTCTATCTACACTTACACACAACTCCATCTAGTGGATATAGAACATATTGGTTCTGTGTACAGTGAACTACTGCCTCGTGAAACTATGATTGTTCATTTTCATCAGTACCACCAATCACGGTGGCCATTGTGATAGAATATATATATGTGTGTGTGTGTGTGTGTGTGTTATATATAATATTTATTATGTCTTTAATCATCTATTGTACTTTTTACAACACATACTTTTTTACTCTCTATTTAGTGTTAATATGATTATATCGTTTGAGAAAGTGTGGACTACCACCCCTCAAAGCGATGTGATTAATTCACACACCACATGGAATGTATTAAGGATGGGTTTAGTGAAATTATATGATAGATATGATATAATAATGATACTATAATAATTATATATATATATATACTAATATATATATATTTCATTTACATAATTTCTTTCAAGGCAACAATTAAAACGGAAACAATATTCATGCATATGTACGACTTACCATCTCCATGAACTGTGTATTTCATTCCATAATTATTTATGTTATAGATTATTTTAATATACATATACTGAATATATATTATTTTAATATCATGATTTATATCCTAAAATAATTTTATAATTATAAGTTCCAATGATATAACAAATTAAGTCAAATGTGAAGAACAAAGAAAATATCACCCAAAGTGAAACCTTAACAGAAGATCAGTAACAATAGAGTGATATAAGGTCATCATAAAACCATATGTGGTATTAGATATAATAATATTATTCTATAAAATATGTATAATAAACTTATAATTATTAAATTGGAAGCTTGTTCGAGTGCGAAGAGAGTTAGGACACAAGGTAAGAGATTATTTTTGTCTCTCCTTTATTTCTGTGAGATAAATGCCTTATACACTACATAATACCCATGAATGTTTTTTATGATTATTATCGATAATATTATTATATATTTATATTATTATAATTTTCATTTTTACATGGGTAATACAATTCTAATGATTATAAATTTATTTCTCAATCTCTTCCATGTTTTGGATTATTTTGTTTTAAGTATTTATTGGGTAATATTTATCTGTGTCCATGTTTTCTAAAGATTTTTTCATAAAATATTTTTTATCCTATTATGGATTTTTAAAGTCATTTTTACCTGTTTTTTACTTTTTACTATATTGTTGGAAAGGAATCTTTCTTTTTTTTCTAAACAAAGTACTTTTTGACTTTTCTAGTAAAAGTACAAGAAGAATGTTTTATTTTACCTTATAAGGCATGAATGTATTTTTACACTTTCATTAGAAATTATTTCCTTGAATCTCACCCTACAATATTACATTCTTAGTATCAAAAAAATGATTTCTTTTAGAAATTATTGACATTTTAAGAAAAGAAAAATATTTTACGAAAGAAATGATATTTTTCTAAAGAACTATTTTAAATGATTTTCATAATTACTTTATATTTTTTACAAGTGGTTTCAATGAAAAGGGTTTGGAAAATTTTTTATGTTTTAAAATTTTATTTTTAAGGAAAATTCATGTTCCAAGTGATCTTTCAAAATCCGTCCCCACCTATGATGACATAATTTTTTATAGTTCAATAATACCATTCATATTCTTTCTTAGAATGGTTAATGTTTAAACCGAATGATGTTTAACAAAAATCACTTCTTTTCATGGGTTATTATTTTGATAAAATTATTATGATACGTGTATCTCTTTCCATAGGTTATGATATGTTTACATGTTTATGATACCCATTTAATTTCAAGGGTTATGTTATTATTTTTAATCATATTGTGGAACATGTATGTATGACTTCATTATGAGATGGGTGGGACCTATATATCCCTCAGATGCATTGGGTAAAGATTTATATCTCATGTGTTAAACTAATATGGTCTTTGGAGTGAACCTTGACTACTATGATGGTCATGGGAGTGAACCATGACTACTAAAATGGTATAAAGAGTGAACTCATGCTACTAAGATGCCCATGGGAGTGAACTCGTACTAATAATATGTCCATGGGAGTGAACAATGACTACTAAGATAGTATGGGGAGTAAAACCGTACTACTAATATGGTCTTGGAAGTGATTTCATGGCTACTATGGAAATTAGTATATGCTTATGTGTGTACCACAATTCCATGTTTTATTCCTATGTTCAGATTTCTTGTCCTGTGTTCAATATTTCATTATGATTCATATCTTTTTAACTTCCATTAATTATGCCATGTATCATATATATATATGATCTTTTATATGTATGGTATGATATTTAATTTTCATGATCATGTTCTCACACCCTTATACTCATGATATGCATACATATCTCTCTTATTTACCCTTACTGAGTACTTGAGCTCACCCCTTTCTTATGTTTCCATTCCCCAAGTTATGAATAAATGTTTTAGGTAGAATTAATGAAGGTGGAGATCTTTATGGGAGATTTTGAAAATATTTCACCAGGATAGAATATTTTTTTCCATCCTTCCAAAGACACTAAACTATTATGGTCCTTATTTATTTATTATTTTAATGTATGGAATATTCATCTTAAATGATGTAATATCCTTGTATTTTAATTTCGGGTCTCTATATAATAGGAAAAAGGTAACAAATTATAATGGAAGATCTCCATAGACCCAGATACCACAAATAATAAAGGGATGAAAGTGGAAGAGACTATAAGTAGAGGAAGAAGGGTTCACTGTTATTTTTCTTCCTAGATCGTACATAACACTTTTGGCCAAAGACCCCCATAAGGGATGTTTTTTTCCTTACAATCATCCCTCAAATGGATTCTTCCACTTCAAAGTATTATTTAATAATAATAATACTAAGGATAATAAAAATATCACATTTTATTCCATAAATAAGTAAATAGTATACATGAATCCTAGATAGATTTATCATGTTGTCAGTACATCCTGATTGGTCATATCCTTGACATTATGTAATGATTCAAGTATATTATTGAAGTTGTACACTAATATTTGAAAGCATCATCACTGCATAAATTTTCATTAATAATAAAAAATCCAACTTAAAAAATTTTTCCATTCAATGGAAAGAAATAGTCATTGGATTTAAATATAGAAACCAAATTGTATCATCAAGATTAATTAGATATAGGTAAATATAAGTTCTGGAACAAGATAATTCTAGTATAGATCTCTTTAATTCCTTGATAGGATTCATAGGTTAGTCCTATAGAAAAAAATATCTTCAGAAATATAAGAAATGTCCTTTCAATCATGCACTGAACACTAAGAATAAAATAAATAGAAACACAATACATATCCTAGGGAGAAAATAAATATATGGGGGAAAAACTAATCCTAAGGAAAGTGAATATGGGATTTTAGTCAAATTCTAATTCTATTTTATTAAATATACACACCCTAATTTATTTTTCATCTATATCTATCTATTTATCCATTTGATATCCCTAAGTGTAAAATAGGTCTTTCATGTCAAAAATATATATATTTATTCCTTAAAACCATCCTTAATGATCCTAGTGTAGCTCTTCGTCTTGTATGTATCTTTTGAATTTTCTTCATTAGAGGATGAAGATGAATCCTTGAAAACATTGGGTTGAGAAGGAATATCTATCTTGGAACATAGAATAACCTCAAGGATCTTGTACCAAAAATTCTCTTTAATTTAGATTATTCATTATGCTCCTTTTTTTCTTATGGTGAGGAGTAATAAAACCATTTGATTCAACCATATGTTGCTTACCTTTTTTAGTACTCCAGTGAAGGCATTCGACTTCATTTTGATATTATTTCTCGTGTTCATCATTATTAGCTTCACCAGAATCATTATAAACCTCAAAATCATCCTAAGGACCCCCTCATAATGTCCCTTCTAAAATAAATTTTGGAAATTATAGAGTGAATCGACAAAATTAGATTAATCCTCATCCTTATGGGGATTCCTCATTGACTAGGAAACCAAAAGACTAAACAATTACTCATGTAATTGGTCATCAGTATATATAAAATCAAGTTCTATATACCATTCCCATTTCTCTATTCCATTAGACTTATTCTCCCCATAGGAGTTCTTGGATTCCTTAACTTCTTCACACAATATGTGATGAACAATAAATGGTATTTCATGATAAGAGACATTGTTTTCCATTTTTCTATCTAGGTAAATTACTATCTAATAGGAAGATTCTATGTAGAATCATATTTTTTATGGCCTCCACAACACAAGAATCAGTGGAGTATCCCAATTTTATATAGGAGGAATAATTATAAGGAATATTTTCAAAAAAAATTCTAAAAATATAAATCACTATTTTTAATCTCGCTAACTAAGGGTTGGACTTTCATCAAATTATACTCGACACAAATCCTTGAAACCAAGGGAATTGAGAGGTTTAAGGTCACCAAACCCAATTTTATTGGTCACTCAATTAGACTAGGAATGGATGTTAGAGAAAACAACTTAATGAAATGAATAGTGATACCCATGAAACTTAGAAAAACCTGAACAATAAGATTTTTAACAATTATTTTGATGTCTTGTGTCCACTTTATCATCTTCATCAAATAACCTTAAAAATAACACAACCCCCGAATCTAAATTATTTAATAATAATATTATATGTAAAAAGGAATTGGGAAATTCATAAAATACTGAAGACCCAAATCAAAGCATGAGAAACTAATCAATTCCAATGATCTCCAAATAAATTTAAGAGAGGTCATTATTTGAGGAATTTACTAACAAGGGTAAATAAAAAGTGCAAAGATAAAACCTTGAAAACCTTCTATGAGAAGAAAATCACCAATCATCCTTTTAGGTGATATAATATTCTAGAAACCTTTGTATTGAGTATAACATCACATACGACAACAACATTGGTGTATAATATATGTGATATCTTTGTTTGTGAAATTTTATTATTCAATAATGATAATAATACATATATAAATATATTCATATCTATATAAATCATAAAAAATTATTAATTTTAACTATTTTAATAAGATAAATATTTTAACACCAATACGTATATATAAATGCTCTAATATATGAATTCACATATACACCATATTATATAAAAAATATAATTATAAACATTGATTTAAAACATATATATATAATACATAAAAATAAGAAAAATATTATCAACGAAAATAACACTTATATTTTAACATAAGATTTTATCATATCTTTAATTGTTATGTCCATGTCAATAACTAGAAGTTTTATTTTAATAATTGATGGTACAAAATATTCATCATATAAGTATCCATTTAATATTACATATATATTATCATATTTTATTAGATAATCATATCTACTATATATTTCATAAATATAATATAATTTTTTTCTTTAACATCCTAGTTTTAAACATATTCATACAAAAATATAAAACCATAGTAAACTTTTAAAAATTCAAATCTTTCACCAATATTATTATTTAATTAATATTGTATAAATAAAAAATGTGTAGTGATATAGTTTTCTCTAGAATAAAACTATCTATACTTGAAAATCCCCTTTAAACTTTATTAATTAAAAATAAAATTTTATTTTACAAATAAAACAAAATTTATTTTAAAATCTCAAGAATGGGATAAAAGTATACGTGATTTATCTCAGGACATATTTTTACATAAAAAATTACTTATAAAATTATGATCATTTTTCATTTTCTTATTCCCCACCATAATGGATTTTCATATATCCAAGATTTTAATTTTATAAATTCATTATTCAACTAACCTTTAAATCAAATCTTACTAATGACTAGGTTTTGAAGAAATGTTCATTTCAAGTTGCACAGTTTAAATTAAATTTTTTTACCTTAAAAATAGACATTTACTTGATGAATATTAACTTATTCATAATATAGATCTCTTTTAAAGAAAGCGGGATCAATGTTCACAGTCTGGCCCATACCCTCCTCTTTATGCATTAAAAATTATCTTGGGATCTGATCAAACATCAGACTCTATGGGGTATCTCTATGGGGGTACTTTGATGGGAGGTGTTTTTTCAGATGAAGTGCACAGGTCTCCTCTTATGGACACTATGCTTCCTTTTTACTTGGCTATCCATACCCATGCTTAATGGATAATTAGAGTAAGGAAAGTGACCTTCTGGAATGTCAACTGGGTGGGTGGAATTCTCAGTTTTCCAGGGTGTCCCGCTTTTAACATCTCATATGAGGAGGCCAGTAGATACATGGCCTTTATCAAGTTAGTCCTGACCAAGGAACAACAAGCTAGCTTTCAGTTTATTTACATTAATGTGGAACCCGATAGGTGTGTTTTTTCCCCTTCAAGCTCAGACAACTTCTCTTTTAAATACTATTTCTGAGTTATGTTGACCCAAACACATGAGGACCACTGTAATTAAATCCTTTAGATAAAGAGAATACCTATGAAGTACAACTTATGACTTGGAGGATTAGACACAATGCTATGTACATTGACAAGAATGTTATAAAATGTGGTATATCCATGGACTCCCACTACTCATGTAGTAAAGAATGACATGATGGAATCCTAAAGCACCTTTTCTTTGAAGGGGAGTGAGAATGTGAGGTCTGGTCCACCTTCAGTAGTTTTACTACGATACAATCTCATCCTCTAGTGGACACCTCATTCCTTGTTCAATGGTTTCATAACTCGGGTAGAAGGGGTGTGGAACACATGACCAGAGCCTTAATCTTTCATGCTTGTGTCAGGTGTCTTTGGCAGGTGAGGAACAAAGTTATATTTGAGGTGATTGGGTCATCCAAAATAGGAATCTCAGTTGGAACTTGAATTATACTATAGGATATTTTCAGATGCATTGAAAACTGGTGGGATACCCCCTCCCTTCATCTCATTCTTTTGGCCACCCAGACAAATCCTTCTACTTGTCCTCACAGCCAATGGGTTTGTTAGAATTCACCTTCCTCAGGCATGAAACTTAATACGGAAAGTTATTTTATTTTGGGATACATGATGGGAGGTTGGGTTATTCGTGACTACAGGGGATATTTTGTGTTAGTGTTCTCAATTCACCTTAGTAGTGGTAATTCTCTCCAAGTAGAAGACCTTTCTTTTCTCTCTGGTCTCATTCTTTGCAGACAAGGGGGTATGAATATTAAGGAAGCTGAAACTGACTCTCTAATTTTCATCAACTCACTACAGGGCTCTATTCATGTCCCTTATTCTATATCATACCCCATCAAGAAGTGTCGATCTATCCTCTCTAAAATCATATGTCTGATATATACTCGTTGAGAGGTAAATAAGGTGGTTGACCATATTGCTTCACATGAATCCCATGGGTCTAGTACCTTCTGATATTACAACTTATACCATCTAAAACCTGAGGAGGTTATCACTGTTAGATGGAATTCCCTTGGGTTTAATTTCTTTAGGCCCCCTAGGCCTCCTGTTTTGGGTTTGTGCCCCTATTTTTCTCTTCTTGTTTTCAATTATATAGTAAATCAATGAATGAATAATATTGAAATCTTTAAAAATATATTTTAAATTCTAATTCCCAAATGAAAAAATATTAATACAAAGAGTTATAAAAAAGGAAAATAAAATAAATAAAACCAATATTCAGGATCATTACACCTAGTTCAAACTTTGATTTCATGTTTTACATATATCTTAAATTCAATCGATAAAAAAACTATCAAATATCATGAAATCCACTTAAAATAAGCATTTTCATGTAAAATTCGACATCTAAAACACATTCAATGAAAAAAAATTATCACGTAAACCAAATTCATTCAATATATATTTTAAGAAAAGACATTAATGAAATACGTATTATTTAAACCAATTTTAAATTCAAATTTATTCAAAATGAGACATATATTATTTTAACATATTTTTAAACAATATAACGGATTTTGACCATAAATATTGACTTCTAAATTTTAAACCTATGAAAAAAACATTCTATATTATAAAAATATTTATAAAAAATAACTAAACATAATCAAATAAATCACAAACCAAAACATCACTAAGAATTGAAGAGTTAAAAATCCTTTAGAAAATGAATCTCGTCCAAACAAGTCCTTGCACCTTAAAAATAATGACCATTCATGAAATTTACACACAAACGATTTAAAACCCATTACTATTTTTAAAAATAATCCTAAAGAATCAAAAAAAATTAAAACCTTTTAATTTTTTTTCCTAATTAAAACTATAAAACAACAACCAATAATACAATTAAACTATAAATTCTATCAGTTATTATTTAAAAACTAATTGCAGTAAATAATTGAAAAAAAAATATTCCCAAATATTCAATTAACCTATTTTACTCCTATACAAATAGAGATCTAGATTAATAAGAATACTTTTTTTAATTATAGGTTCAATTTAAAACTTATTTTATGTAATATCAAACTTTAATCAACCCAAAATATGGCTATAAAAGTTTGAAACAATTTATTAAAATCTATTTAATTACATATTTCATTAAATACAGTATATTTTAATACACTTATTTGAAAAAAATATTTTCCCTTGAACATATTCATCAAAAAACAAATTGTAAAACATATCAAAAAACATATAGTCATTTAAAAATAATAATAACCAATATAAAATTTCACACAAACACCTCTATCCCAATAGTATTTTTAATATAAAAATAAAAAACACATTTACTAGTACGAAGAATAATTTCACTATAACCAACCATAATTTTATCAAATATTACACATAAGGAAAAAAACTTTATCTTGAAACTAGTGTATTTAATAAAGTTTACCATGAACAAATTTTCCCCAATTTATATTAATGTACCCAAACATGAAATAATCATAAAAACTACAACAAATCACTATTTATAAAGTATTCATTTTTATAATCTTAATGATGCAGTTCCTTGTGAAAACCTCATTCAAAACATGTTAAAAAGTCATTAATTTATAAATATTAAAAAAGGAAACACAATGTAAGTTTCATATTTGAATAAAAAATAATAATAGACAAACCAATTTAATCAATTATTAGATAAATTTACTAATACTTTGATTGCTAAACACTGGGTATGTTTGAATGTAATCTGAATAAAACCATAATTTTAGAAAATAAACTTTCAATTTGATAGTATATAATAATTACCCCATTAAAATTATCTTTTGTGGAAAACACATTTTAGAATACATATTTTATAATAAAAAACAAAATTTCATTCAATAAAACAAAGGCACACTAAAATAAATTACACAAAATATATTAAACCTCTACTAATAACACCTAACCAACTAGATAAAAATAATTACATCAAATAAATCTATCCAAAAAAACACTAAACCATAAAATGGAAGGATAAGTTACATCGTTCACCTTATACAAAAATTTTAAAGACACCACACAACAAAAAAACAAAGGAAGAGGAAACCCAATAAAGGGAAGGCTAAGTAAACTAAATCCCAAAATTCCTATATAACATGAGAATCCACCATAAAGAGGTTGATCAGTCCTATTAATTGTTTACACCTCATGTTCTAATGATCTTACCATCACCTACTACTAAATAAGATTTCTACTCACACTCGAATATCAATTGTCACATCTCACCCATTATCATTCTCATGGGAAGGTGATGGATGATACTTGACCTTAAGAGATGCTCCCAAGGTGCCAAAGGTTGGAAATAAATGCCAAGGGATTCAAGAAATATTGAGGAATGATTTTCCCATGAGATGAAAGTAACCAACCAAAAGTGTCTTAATCAAAACCATTATATGATGCATGTAAAAAATGTTACACAATACTACAATACCCAAAATACCTACACAACTAAACCACAATAATCCATAATTAGAGTACCAGGTGGAATACTGAACAATAAAACCCAAAGATGCTATGACATAACTTTATATCTCCACACCAAGATCCAAGCTCTAAGCACCCCAAGACTGCACAAGCATCGTGATGCACCACTCAATAAGTGATAAGACTTACCTTTACCTATGTCTTGTAATACAACATTTTAAAAAGAACCCAATTTCCAAATAAGGGGGTGGGTAATAATACTCAGTAGGTTTTTTCAAAATGAATTCCCTACACACGACACTAGTATAAAAACAATTACCAAAATTTCTATAAAAAAATTATATAAAACCATAAACAAGGTAATAGTTTTCAACATGCCAAACACACCCTTACAAACCATTTTACCCAATTCAACAAAATACAATGGAAAGAAACCAAACATTTCATCAACCATTTCCCAACACATATTGGAATACCCAATTCATCATGTATGGTTGCATTCATAACACAACCATATCCACAAACCAAACACATGATCTTGGTGTTCATTAGCAGTTGAACATCACATCCATAACCCATACTATTTTTATAGAGGTACTTCATGACCACTAGATGGTTATACATAATGACCATGATACATCCCATCCATCCATTTATTGACCTCTTAAGCAAGAAACCTTTACAATCACATTAACTAATACAAGTATAAACCCTTGACACACCACAATTTTCAAGAAAAAAATACCTTAAGAAAATCAACAATTCCATCACAAGCCATAACCATTTCAATAAAATTATTATTTATTTAAAAGGCCCTTAAACCACATCCATTACAAAGAAAATTTTAATAAAAAACCATTTTCACAAACCATTTCCCATAATTCCTCCATTCCAATGATTTTATTATTATCATTTTAAAATCCATCATCAAGAACATTAAACCCTAATAACCCATTTTTTCCAAATCCACAAAACATCACCCAATTAGTTACAAACAAGATTCTCACATCACAAACACTATAAATTTCATGAAAAGATTATAAATTTTAAATTGAAGCCTTTAATTTCTAGAAAAATGGAGTATAGAGAGAATTTAATTACCTTAGGGTTTCATAGAAATCTACCAACTAAAAACCGTATCAAAAATTTGGGTGAAAATATCACAAAATCGCCTTAGATATCATTTTATAGCATCATCAAGACCAAAAAACACCATTATAGGAAATAAAAAAGCCAATATATACATGTGATAGAAGCAGATCTAGGAAACTGAGTGGGAGAGGATAGTGGATCTAAGGAAAACCAAAAAAACACCAAAATAGGAGACTTACAAGAGGAGAATCACCTTCAAACCACCATTAAAACCCTTCGATTTACTTCAAAAATAAGTGGAAGAGGTTCCCTAACTCTTGAGAAGAGAATACTTTGAGTTGGGATCATATGGGAGTATAAATAGAGTTTAAGGAAAATCTCGAGCCCCCCTCATTTTTAAAACCTCTTTTTAATGTCACGCATGGTAAGCTCACATGGTTAGGTAAATCGTGCACTAACCATGTACCTGTTAGTATCTCAAGTGAGTGTCTCACATGGTTGGCCCTCACGGTTACAAAAATTGTGTTCTAACCATGAAAAACTCCACTACCTCAAGATGCATGGTTCACTTGGGTGGATGCACAATTTAGAAAATTGTGCCCCTTAATCGTGTGCCATCCCTTTGCCTCTACCTCACTATACATGGTTACCAGGGGTTATTTCACGGTTTCCACTAACCATTTGAAAACTGTGCACCCTTATAAAATCTTTCAAACCATCCCAAAACCCTTCAAAATTCTCCTAAACATTATCTAACCACTTTACATGAACAAGATAACATAATTAAGGGTTACATACCTCAAACTGGGGGTACTAAACTCTCCCCACCATTAGGCTTTCCATCTTCAGAAAATAGAAAACTGTCATTTTGTTGAAAGAGCTTTGAACATTGCTTGACCTTATCCTTTTTCTATTCCCATGTATCCTCCTAAAACTAACCATGTTTCCATAAAACATGAACTAAACCAATTATTTTCCCATGAAAAACATTTTATTTCCTACCCACAATTTGAACTAGTATGTGTACCAATGAAGTATCTGGCTCTAGCTCAACATCATCCCAATGAATCACATGGTCATGATCTGGTAGATACTTTCTCAATTGTGATAGATGAAACAAATTTTTCACAAAACTATAATGTGGTAGAAAATCCAACTGATATTCCACCTCTCCAACCTGCTCAAGTTTCTCAAAAGGGGAATATGCCCGGAAGATAACTTTTACAGGTTCCTAAATTGACAATCTCCCAACCTCAAAGAGATTCTCAAAAAAAGGATCTCCCTCCTCGAACGACAAATTCAATCAATAATTGTTTAATATGATTTTTGAAAACTCTAAGCCATTTCCATTCACCTCATGATCAACTTAATCATCTTCGTTGTCTCTTGGAAAATTCTCAACCCAACCAATGATGTTTCACCTATTTCCACCCAACAAAGCGGATAATGACATGGATGCCCATACAATGCCTCAAATGGGGCCATATGTATGGAGGCCTGTTAAATTTTATTGTAATATAACTCTACTAAAGGAAATTGATCCTTCTATGAACCACCGAAAACCACCAAACAAGCTTGCAACATATCTTCCAAGTTTTGCTTAATCCTCTCTGATTTTCCATCTGTATGAGGATGATATGTCGTGTTAATAGTCAACTAAGTCACAAGGACTTGCGGTAAGGAAATCCAAAAACAAGACATGATCCTCATATATCTATGTGATACAATTGAAATCGGTACACAATGCCTCTTTACCACCTCACAGATATAGATTTTGGAAATATCATCCACTGTATATGATTCATGAATGGGGATGAAATGATATGAATTTGTGAGTTGATCCAATATCACCCATATGGAATTTTTCTTCCTAACCATTCTATGGAGGCCTATTAAAAATTACATCGCTATATGTTCCCATATCCACTCCAGGATAGGTTAAGACTGCAACATACATATTGGCCGCTAATACTCTGCCTTGACTTGTTGACAAGTCAAGACTCTCAAAAAAAAACTCATCCACTTTCTTTTTCATACCATCCCACCAAAAATACACTTTCAAACCCTTGAACATTTTCTGAATTATAAGATGGAAATACCATTGGGAATAATGGTAAGAACAGATATGTTTTTTCAGACAAGACACTAGTACTACCATCCAATTCTAAAAGCACATCAATAAATTCCCATCCATTTTCATCCCTAAATGGTCTCCCCAACATTTAATTTTTGACCTCATAGACACACACTCAGAATTGGAAATGTGCGCCTATTTAACCATGTCGACCAAGTGAGGAACCAATGAGACTACAGAGAAAACCAATACCTCACCCCAGTCTTCACATTCCAACATTATGTTATCTATAACTGACATCTACTACCACTAATTGTATTCTTGTTTCACCACCTAAGTGTATGAATTACTACTTAATGCATCTGCCACTGAATTTACATTACCTAGTGTGTACATCAAATCATGTCAAACATCTATAGGTACTCCATCAATCTCCATTTCCTTAGATTCAAATATCTATTGGAGAAAATGTGCTTCAAGCTCATGTGGTCGATATAAACCATGAATTTTTCACCACAGAGATAGTGATGCTAAGTCTTCAAATCATGAACCACTTCCTCCAACTCCAAATCATGTGTTGGGTAATGCTTCTTATGAAACCTAAACTTATACAATCCACATGAAAAAACATGATCTCCTTTCATGATATCACACACTAATCCTGATCCCAATGCATCACAATACACTATGTACCATTTACCTAGTTTTTGAAAAACCATGATTGGTGGAGATGTGATATCTTCCTTAAGTTCTTCAAAATATTCTTTTCACTTCTCATTCCATTGAAATAAAACATTATTTTTGGTAAAAGTTTTCATCGGTGAATCTAATAATTAGATTTCATGAAAAAAGAATCGATAATACCCAGCTGGTCCAAGGAATATTTGTATCTCAAAATAATTCTTCGATGGTTTCCAAGAGATAACAGACTCTGATTTATCCAGATCCACTAAAATACCATTTTCAGAAATAACATGGCCAATAAAATGTACATATTTTATCCAAAAGTTAAGCCTTGATAATTTGGCATACCGTTGATGGTCTCTCAAGATTCCCAACCCTACTTTCAACTATTTATTATGCTCCACCCTTACCCTTGAATGCACCAGTATATCATCAAAAAACACTTCCATAAATGAATCCAGATGCCTATAAAATATCTGATTCATTAATTCCATGAAGACCACTGGTGCATTTGTATGACCAAAGGGAATAAAAAACTACTTTTAACATCTATATCTACTCCTGAAGGCTGATTTGTGAATATCCTCCTTCCACAATCACATCTAATGGTATCTTGATTGAAATTAAATCTTGGATAGCCAATGATCTCCCTTAATGTAACACCCCAAGTTGCAGTAAAAATAATAATTTTAAATAAATTATAATTTAAGTAAATATGTTATTAATGGATGTAATATGATTACTTATAAAAAAATATATTTAGGGATAATAATAAGAAATGTATTTTATATATGTAATTGTTTTATATATTACGTTTTGGATTATTATCATTATAAAATTATGATTAAATTAATTTGATAATAAAACTAATATTATTATAAAATTATAATTTTACTATGCATGCCATTTTGAAATTATTATATGACATTATGTAGTGATATACATTATTTATGCAAACAGATGAAAAATTATATGTTTTCATAAATTTTCAAAAATAGATATATATATGTGTGTGTGTGTGTGTGTGTGTGTGTGTGTGAAATTATAATTATTGTTTTAGATTAGAATTTTATAAAATTATTAATAATATGTATTGTGTTTAAAAAAGTATAGCTATTCAATTTAACCATTTATAAAATTAGTTTATTATTTGTTTTATAAAATTTTATTAAATTAAAATAATATGATATGATTATGTTTTATCAAAATAATAAAATCATTGTTATTAATTAGGGAATTTCATGTATATAGATACATGTTTATAAATAATGAAATTAATAATAATAATATGAAAATATTTTATAGTTAATAATAAATACATGTTTTTTTCATATAAATTAGAATTTGTTTTCAATTATTCATATTTTTATTTATATAAAAATATATATGTTTAATTATAAGTTTAACTAAAATTTGTTTTTTTATGAAATTACTCATATTATGATATATGTTTATAATAATTAAATTATTAGTAAACTCTCCCTTTCTAAAGTATTTTTAAAATAAAATTAACTTTTGACTTTGTATTAATGATATAATAATGATAATAATATAATAATAAAAGATAAGAGGAAAAAAGGAAGGAAAATTGTGTGGAGGGGGGTGATTTCACAGGTTGGAAAAACAAAAAAATATAATCTAATAATAATATTGGATAAAATAATAAAAAAACAAAATTAGAGGAAGAGTCTTCTTCCTCAGTGCTACAAACGAGTCGACGACAGCACCTCCCCAACCACCAGTGGTGTCACCCAAAGCAGCATCTCCTGGTGACCGACACCACACCGATGCCTCTCCATCGGCCACACGATGCCTCACTGTCATTGACCATCACCTTACCACTGCGGGAGCAGCGTCTCTAGGTGGCCGAGACCCTTCCGGACCAGCACCGGCCGACCACATGCTCCCTCTCCACTATTTCTCTTCATCCCGTGACTACCTTTGGCCTCTCTTTTCAACAAACCTATCATCCTTATCGCCTCATCTCTTACCCACCGATCCAATCTTTGGGTAAGGTTATATAAAATATATATATATATATATATATATATGTTATTTTATCATTTTTTTCTCCAACTCAAAACTATGGCTTCACCTTCGGTAGTCAAGTGGAGGGACCCTCTTAGGGCGTGAACCGAAGCATGGTATGCATATTGGTTCTTTTAAAATCCCTCCTCCATGTGCATGAACCCCACAGGTTCATTCTCTCCTTCAAGCTCCCAGGACCTCCAGCAATCTCCTCTACTACCAGCCCGATCCTCTTCCTCCTCTATCTAAGTATGGGGATTTATCCATTTTTTTTGTGATGCAAAGCATGATATACACCCACTGTGTATAGTTGTTTATATAGTATGTATATATAAATATATATACTCAGTATAAGTATCATTTCCCTTATTTCTCTAAATCAGGGCGTATGGTTTTTTATTCGGTTTTTCTAAATGGTATAGGGGTTGATATCTCTCAGTTTTCTTCTACAAACTGTGTGTTCATATATATATATATATATATATATATTTAAAACAAGTATATATAAATATATACACCCAAACCCCCTTTTTTTAAAAGCACCCCGAGAGATTATTCATGTTTATGTGTCTAAGCAGTTTATGTAAGGTTTTCATTCGTGTCAAACCCATAAATTATTATATGTATTTTTGGGTGTTTAGATATATATATATATATATATTTCCCAACCCAAATCTATTTTTAAAGGTTCTAAAATAAGTCATTATGCTATAAAAAGTTTCTATACACATTAAGGGTGTTTTAAGTTTATATGAAAGTCCTTATTTGATTATATATATGTGCAATTATGTAATTATGTAATTATTATTGTATGTTTTACAATACAACATTTATGATTTTTAGGACTTGAATATCCATCCTTAAATAATATTTTATGTGTGAACTAAGTTTTGGGGCAAATGGAATTATGTTTCTAAAACCAAATTACATTTACATATATATATATACATATTTATGTGACACAATCCAAATCTGTTTTATAATTTTTAAAATATGATTTCCAAGACATAGGTAATGTTTTTGATGCAAAATGTCATTTGGGTACAATTGGATTTATACTTGGTATGAAAAACCCTAATTTTTATATATGTATATAAATTCAGTCATATATTTTACAAACCTAACATGTTTTGGTTTTCAATCAACTAGAGTCAATAAATAAATATGTTATGGAAGTATTTATTACATGTAGGAAATTATTAAACCTTATTTGGTTATAGAGATTTAACTACATATACCTTGTGTATATACGGTTATATATAATTATATAGTTTCCAAAACCCTAATTTCCAGTATTGATTATTAGAATTAGTTAATGCAGTTAATGTTTGAAGGATTATTAGTAAACGTTAATTTGGTGTTTGCTAAACTAATATGCACTTGTGTGAATAAGTATACAATAATACATTTAACATGTCAAGTTTATTTTAATTAAATCAGTTTTGATAATATTATCTACATTTTAATTTAAAAGAATATATTTTAACTTGACCTAAATATATTAGAAAATAAATGGATTTTTAAATCATGTTATGTTATATATCATGTTGTGCTCACATATAGTCTTCTTACATAACGAACTTTCTACAACGTTTGATGTAGGTTAATCAAGTTTATGATTTAGCCTATTTTCATGTTCACTGATACTTTTATCATCATATTAAATAACATGTATTTTTTATTAAGTATCCCTCTGCATGAATAAGGATTTTAAGTCAAAGAGTTATCATTTCATGTGGAAAACCCCATTCATTCATCATTTTTTGTGTTTTAATTATTATTACATGTGAAAAATATATTTTACTTGACCATGCCATCCTTGGAAAATTGTTATTACCAAACATTATATATTCATTTTCATATCATGTATTTCAACAGTAAATGTACAACAGTTTCATTATCCATTTTATTTATCGTTGTATTCAATAATGCATGCATATGAAAAATAATGAAAATGAACTAAATTACCCAAAGTGGTATGGGACACCTTGGGTAATAAAAAATGGAATTAAATTACCCAAAGTGGTATGGGACACCTTGGGTAATATATAATAAAATTAAAAATTCAAAGTGGTATGGGACACCTTGAAAATAATGAAAAGTGAAATAAGTAACCAAGTAAAAGTGACACTTGGTTTGATATGTGATATGTAATTTAATAAATCAAAGTGGAATGAGCACATTGATTTAGTGGTATGAGGAATGCATTGGATTTATTATGTGATGGGTGGGGCCCACTACAGCCCCTTGATGCATCGGTAGGTCTCATGAGACAACTAGCAGGGGAATTGGACGAGGCCTTTCCCAACTATGAGTTATGGATTTTGGCCAAGGCCTTAATCTTTAGATGTCTTAGATGAGGCCTTGACATTGTCTATCATATACATTTTCCTCATTATGACTATCTAATTTAATTAACCATAAAATATTTGATTAGTAGAATATTCTTTAAAGAGCTTATGGATTATAGCAGAGGCCTTAATCAATAGATGTCTTGGTCGAGGCCTTGAAAATATGTTTACAAAATGTTCTGCATTATAATCCCTCTTTATATGTAAGTTGATTAAGAGCCATTATTTAAGAGTATCAGAAAATAAAAATTTTATGGCATGACATATGTATAACACTCAGTGATTTTGGTATTTGATGTATGAAAATGATGTGATTACCTTTATGTGAAACTCTGATCATTCATTACTCTTAACTGTTTAATTTGTGCTACATACTCTTATGTCATTCATGTTTGGAATTTCATTTATCCAGCACACCTATAATTGAACTATGTTTCCTTGTAATTCCAAAAACATGTTTTGATCGAGCACTTTTATGATGTGTACTAGTATTGCAGCTTTTCTTTTGATAGATTATTTTATGGGTTTTTAAAGAATGATTTAAAAAGTTATTTTGGGTATAGCTTAATATTTTTAAACCCCTTACTGGGCATACTTTTTCTCACCCTATGTTTTAAATGAATAATTTTTAGGTATCCGTCATATCTTCAATGAAGTTTCTGAAAGGATCTGGTTTTTCAGAACCTGAACCTCACAATCCTCTATAGCATGAGACATGATGTGATAAATGTAAATGTAATGTAATAATTATGTCACATTGTGTCTCATGGGAACCGGCTCTTGGAAATTGGGGTCGGGTCCTTATAGTTGGTATCAAAGGATAGTTTCAGTCAATTCTGGAAAAACCAGGTGATAAAAAAATATATAGCTACAACTAAACCTTACTAGGTTATTTTATTATAACTTTCATATGGAAAATGATAATGTGCCTACCAATCTACTATCACTCCCCCTGGAATCCCTAGAGACCATTGTGTCTATAGCTAGTCGAGATAATTTTCTTAACTATGGTCATATCCGCATGACGTGCAAACACCTGTAGGATGTTTCAAACTCACCTCGGGTGCTTCAGCTACACCTAGGATTAGGATTTGATTACCTTCTTATAATGATGACCCAATTCCCCTCCTTTGTACATCGGGGAAGATACCATGAGGTACATTTCCGAGTGTTCACGGTAGGTGAGGACGTTGGATTTATGGTCCTCAACACTTTTCAAGAAGCTGCTGCAGCCGGTGACCTCCGAGTGGCCTATCTTTGTCAGATTTTGAACAACAGATTATAGGGCCAGTTGTTGGACATCGGGATGTTAGAAGATGAGTCCACCCAACTTTCTTGTAGGAAATAAGTTTATTTATATGTCTCCAAAATTCATATCCCTCATGCCACACTCAGGAGACATCACAGGTGTCTACATGGGTTTAACCCTGAATGCTTAGCCTGTGTTTGGTTTGAGGAGATAGGGAGTTTTTCTTCTCTGTGTGGAGTTCGTGTAGTAGATCATTAGGGGAACTCAGACACTAATGTATAAACTTATGTGTTATTGAAATATTATCTATTTTCATTTCCTATCTTTACTTTGTCTGAAATTTCAAAGTCAATTCTCACAAATATGTTTTCAGATGGATGGACAAACAATTATTTCATCCCTACCCAATGAAATTTTGGAAGATATATTAATCAAGATGTGCACTATGGACTATCCTTCTTTCCTCAACCTACAAGGATCATATCAACACATGATTTATTCGCCTAACAACTATGAAATCCTTCATTCTTATCAAGGGATTGACCATGTCTTCCACCTCATCGCTATTACCCAACTCCCTTGTTATAGTCGGAGGGTGAGATACTTCGAGGGTCTTTTTTGATGATTCACTCTGGCACATAATTTTTCTGCCAGAGCATGTTTCCTAGTGGCTGCCCAAGATGGGAACCTCAGAGCAGCCTTTATGTTACATATTCTAAACCTAGGTCTGTTTAATCGCATCGTTCCAATGGAATATCTTGAGCTTGATGTAGTCTGGAGGAGCACCAGAGAATATGTCCATTCAGACATCCGCGAATTTATTACCGCTCGAGCGTCCCTATGGAAACCTGAGAGTAGAATGCATATGCTGGAGTTCAAAAAGTTCTGCTCGAGGTGTATCTAGGCCAGTGAAGCAGAGGAACTGAGTACCAACCTGGGTATTCCATTGACCAATCCAAATCTCCCATTTTGGTGATGATGATCGTTTGGGGAATTTCATTTCTAGTTTATTAGTAGAATTGAGAGGACACAATTCTGTTAAGAGGGGGATACTATAACACCCCGAGTTGTAGTAAAAATAATAATTTTAAATAAATTATAATTTAAGTAAATATGTTATAAATGTATGTAATATGTTTACTTATAAAAAAAATATATATTTAGTGATAATAATAAGAAATTTATTTTATATATGTAATTATTTTATATATTATTTCTTGGATTATTATCATTATAAAATTATGATTAAATTAATTTGTTAATAAAACTAATATTATTATAAAATTATAATTTTAATATGCATGCCATTTTGAAATTATTATATGACATTTTGTAGTGATATACATTATTTATGCAAACAGATGAATAATATATGTTTTCGTACATTTTCAAAAAATGATATATATATATATATATATATATGAAATTATAATTATTGTTTTAGATTATAATTTTATAAAATTATTAATAATATGTATTATATTTGAAAATTGTAGCTATTCAATTTAACCATTAAAAAAATTAGTTTATTATTTGTTTTATAAAATTTTATTAAATTAAAATAATATGACATAATTATGTTTTATCAAAATAATAAAATTATTGTTACTAATTTTGGAATTTCATGTATATAGATTCATGTTTATAAATAATTAAATTAATAATAATAATATGAAAATATTTTATAGTTAATAATAAATACTTGTTTGTTTCATATAAATTAGAATTTGTTTTTAATTATTCATATTTTAATTTATATAAAAAATATATATGTTTATTTATAAGTTTAATTAAAATTTGTTTTTTATGAAATTATTCATATTGTGATATATGTTTATAATAATTAAAGTATAAGTAAACTTTACCTTTCTAAAGTGTTGTTTAAATAAAATTAACTTTTGACTCTGTATTAATGATATAATAATGATAATAATATAATAATAAAAGATAATAAGAAAAAAGGAAGGAAAATCGTGTGGAGGGGGTGATTTCACGGGTTGGAATAACAAAAAATATAATATAATAATAATATTGGATAAAATAAAAAACAAAATTAGAGGAAGAGTCTTCTTCCTCAGTGCTACAACCGAGTCGACGGCAGCACCTCCCCGACCACCGGCGGCGTCACCCAAACCTGCAGCTCCTGGTGACCGACGCCACATCAATGCCTCGCCATTGGCCACACGATGTCTCAGTGTCGTTGACCATCACCTTTCCACCATAGGAGTAGCATCTCAAAGGGGCCGAGACCCCGTCAGACCAGCATCGATCGACCACCTTCTCCCTCTATATTGTTTCTCTTCATCCCATGACTGCCTTTGGCCTCTCTTTTCTACAAAACTATCATCCTTATCGCCTCATCTCTTACCCACCGAGCCAATAGTTGGGTAAGGTTATATAAAATATATATATATATATATATATATATGTTATTTTATCCTTTTTTTCTCCAACACAAAACTTTGGCTTCACCTTCGATAGTCAAGTGGAGGGACCCTCTTAGGGCATGAACTGAACCATGATATGTATCTTGGTTCTTTAAAAATCCCTCCTCCATGCGCATGAACCCCACGGGTTTATTCTCTCCTTCAAGCTACCAGGACCTCTAGTAATCTCCTCTCCTACCAGCCTAATCCTCTTCCTCCTCTATCTAGGTAAGGGAATTTATCCATTTGTTTTTGTGATGAAAAGCTTGATATAAACCCACAGTGTATAGTCATTTATATAGTATGTATATATAAATATATAGACTCAGTATAAGTATCTCTTCCCTTCCTCCTCTAAAACAGGGTGTGTGGTTTTTGATTGGGTTTTCTTAAATGGTATAGGGGTTGATATCTCTCGGTTTGCTTCTACAAACTATGTATTCATATATATATATTTAAAATGAGTATATAAAAATATATGCACCCCAAACCCCCTTGTTTTAAAAGCTCCCCTGGAGATTATTCATGTTTATGTGTCTAAGCAGTTTATGTAAGGTTTTCATTCGTGCCAAACCCATAAATTATTATATGTATTTTTTTGTGATTAGATATAAATATATATATATATATATATATCCCAACCGAAATCTATTTTAAAGGTTCTCAAATAAGTCAGTATGCTATAAAAAGTTTATATACACATTATGGGTGTTTTAAGTTTATATTAAAGTCTTTATTTGATTATATATATGTACAATTATGTAATTATTAATGTATGTTTTCCAATACAAACATTTATGATTTTTAAGACTTGAATATCCATCATTAAATAATATTTTATGTGCAAACTATGTTTTGGGTTAAATGGAATTATGTTTCTCAAACATAATTATATTTACATATATATATATATATATATATATATTTGTGTGACACAATCCCAATCTGTTATATAATTTTTAAAAGATTCTTTCCAAGACTTAGGTAATGTTTTAGATGTGAAATGTCATTTGGGTACAATTGGATTTATACTTGGTATGAAAAACCATAATTTTTTTATATGTATATACATCCAGTCATATATGTTACAAACCTAACATGTTTTGGTTTTCAATAAAGTAGATTCAATAAATAAATATGTAATGGAAGTATTTATTACATGTAGGAAATTATTAAACCTTATTTGGTTATAGAGATTTAAATAAATATACCTTGTGTATATATGGTTATATATAATTATATAGTTTTGAAAACCCTAATTTTTAGTATTGATTATTAGAATTAGTTGATGCAGTTAATGTTTGAAGGATTATTAATAAACATTAATTTGGTGTTTGCTAAAATAATATGCACTTGTGTGTATAATTATACAATAATACATTTAACATGTTAAGATTATTTTAATTAAAGCAGTTTTGATAATATTATCCACGTTTTAATTTAAAAGAATATATTTTAACTTGACGAAAATATATTAGAAAATAAATGGATTTTTAAATCTTGTTATGTTATATATCATGTTGTGCTCACATATAGTCTTATTACATAATGAACTTGCTACAAATTTTGGTGTAGGTTAATCAAGTTTATGATTTATCTTATTTTCATGTTCACCGATACTTTTATCAGCATATTAAATAACATGTATTTTTTATTAAGTATCCCTCTACATGAATAAGGATTTTAAGTCAAAGAGTTTCCATTTCATGTGGGAAACCCCATTCATTCACCATTTTATGTGCTTTAATTATTATTACATGTAAAAAAGATATTTTACTTGACCATTCCTACCTTGGAAAATTGTTATTACATAAATTTATATGTTCATTGTCATATCATGTATTTCTACAATAAATGTAAAATTGTTTCATTGTCCATTTTATTTATCACTGTATTCAATAATTCATGCATATGAAAAATCATGACAATGAACTAAACTACCCAAAGTGGTATGGGAAACCTTGGGCAATGAGAAATGTAATTAAATTACCCAAAGTGGTATGGGACACCTTGGGTAATATCAAATAAAATTAAAAATTCAAAGTGGTATGGGACACCTTGAAAAAAATGAAAATTGAAATAAGTAACCAAGTAAAAGTGACTTGGTTTGATATGTGATATGTAATTTAATAAATCAAAGTGGCATGATCACTTTGATTTAGAGGTATGGGGAATGCATTGGACTTATTATGTGATGGGTGGGGTCTGCTACAGCCCCTCGATGCATTGGTAGGTCTCATGAGACAACTAGGAGGGGAATTGGCCGAGGCCTTTCCCAACTATGAGTTATGGGTTTTAGCCAAGGCCTTAATCATTAGACGTCTTGGACGAGGCCTTGACACATTCCGACATATGCATTTTCCTCATTATGACTCTGTAATTTAATTAACCAGAAAATATCCGATTAGTAGAATATTGATTAAAGAGATTTTGGATTATGGTCGAGGCCTTAATCAATAGATGTCTTGGTCGAGGCCTCGACAATATGTTTACAGAATGTTCGGCATTATAATCCCTCTTTATGTGTAAGTTGATTAAGAGACATTATTTAAGAGTATTAGAAAAGAAAAATTTAATGGCATGACATATGTATAGCACTCAGTGATTTTGGTATTTGAGGTATGAAATTGAAGTAATTACCTTTATGTGCAACTATGATCATTCATTACTCTTAACTGCTTAATTTGTGATACATACTCTTATGTCATTCGTGTTTGTAATTTCATTTATTCATAATACCTATAATTGAACTATGTATCCTTGTAATTCCAACAGCATGTTTTGATCGAGCACTTTTATTATGTTTACTAGTGTTGCAGCTTTTCTTTTGACATAGTTTTTTAGGGGGTTTTAAAATAATGTTTTCAAAAGTTATTTTGGGTATAGCTTATTATTTTTATACCCCTTAATGAGCATACTTTTTCTCACCCTACGTTTTAAATGAAAAATTTTCAGGTATCGGTCATGTCTTCAATGAAGTTTCAGAATGCAGCTGGTTTTCCAGAACTGAACCTCACGATCCTCTGTAGCATGATACATGATGTGATAAATGTAAATGTAATGTAATAATTATGGTACATCGTGTCTCATGGGCACTGGCTCCGGGCATTCGGGGACTGGGTCCTTACACTTTAACTGATTGAAATGTTCTTCAATGTGTGTAAGTGTGTATAGACTATTTATTATATCTTATTTAAGATTATGATAATCAACAAAAATCCGAAGATTTCCATCCACCTTTATAACCAACAACACTAGAGCTACCCATGAAGACATGTAGGCTGGATAAACCCTTTGATCTCTAGATCCTCCAACTGCTCTTTCAATTCCCTTAATTCTGGTGGTTCCATCTGGTAAGATGGAAGTGACATAAGAATGGTCTCCAAAAGGGGATAAATCGTAAAATAAACTTCTCACATGGGTAAAAACCTTGATAATTATTCAAGAAACACATCCAAAAACAAATTGACCAATGTTGGACAAATTCTTTTCTCCTTCTCTAAAATTGATTCCAATGACAAAGCTACCAACAGATACAAGATCGTCTGAACCACTAGTGCTAACAAATATGTTGCATGATCTATTTCACTCTTTTATCCTCTAAATAGATGCTTGATGCCATCCTCCATTATGAAACTCATTATTCATGCATAAAATTCCATGTGTGCCTTAAACATCATCAACCAATTCATACCAAGGATTATATCAAACACATCAATCTCAAGCACAGAGAAGTCCCACATTAGCTGAAACCTATCCAAAACTAAATAGTTCACTCCACACAAGAAGGATAGACACTCTTTTTAACCTAGAGGAGTTTGATGTTTTTGAACATAAGGAATCATTTCCACACTTAAACCCAAAAAACAATAACAAGAGAAGAAAAGAAATATTGAGATACACCTGTATAAAAAACACTTTAATAAAGATGGCATTCAAAATAATCATACCTACAACCACGGATGGTTCCGAAAAATCATCCACCACAACCTACTTAGTTCTGAACACCTACTTACTATCCACACTCTTCACTTTCTCAACATGCTAAAATTGATGTTGTTGAGGAGTCACGATATTCCTAGAATCACCATGGCTAATTCTATTTTACTAATGAGGGGTGTTCTAGATTCCTCATCCCGTCAAGGCATAAGATGCCTACAACCCTTGGGAAGTTTCATGAACCCCCGACCTTAGAGAACTACGACAATAGTGCTGGAGATGCTCCATATGCTTACAAATATGACATTATCAGGGTTGTTTTGTACAATACCACTTCATGTGGGTTAGATATCCACACTAGAAGCATCCTTCCTTGGTATGAGGCTTCGAAGAATGGTTCATTGATCTTGCCTTCAGATTCTAAGCCACAATCCCACTATGGAAATAAGCTTCCCTCTTCTTCATGCTCCCCACATTAGAGTTCACACTATTTTCCATGACTATAAACATTCTTCCCCACTCATATCCCCTAATGTTTCCATTTTCTCAACTATTTATCTATTCACCATTTCATTATAATCACTTATAAGTAGCACCACTATTTTTTGAATTAATTTATTGCCTCAATTCTGTTTTAAAGTATCAAACATTCAAGGATTCCCTAGCTACAATATCGGTTCAAAACTAGACTAAATTCATGAATTTAGGCCCATAATCCATCACTTACATGTTCTCTTGCTTTAGGTTGAAATAATATGTTATTCTATGAATCTTGAATGTGTGAGGGTAAAATTATTTGTTAAATAATTCCTTAGAACCCTCCCATGTTATTCCTAGGTTCGTTCCATCCTAGACTGCCAATTCCAACCACTAATATGAAAGGACTTACAACATGTATGTCTCCAACATTACTTTTATCTCTTCTAGCATGCCTAATAAATTTAATACTCAATTCATCATGTTTAACCACGCTTCCTCCCTTTCTAGTTCTGAATCACCCTAAAAATGGGTGGATTCTTCTTTTGAAACTAAACTGAGTGGTCTACATACCTCAGATCATCCCTTATATTCCCACTTTCCACAACTTTAAAAGCATCCATTATTCTCTACATTAGTGGGTTGTTCACTTGGGGATCAGGTGAAACCACATTTTCCATAGAATCCTCTGGTTGGTCTCTATGAAGTTTACTTGGTTTTATTTCTATCAACACAAGAGTCACCATGAGTCCCATTACCTAGCTATTAAAGGCTTATAATTTCATGTTCCATTACATTTCAACTATCACAACCATGATTTCCAAAATTTCCATTTTTCCATGTTCAACCATTTTTGAAAAAACAATCCACTATATTTTGAAAATAAATCCATTTTTAAAATACCATAACTGCTACCTTTTCAAAACCGCACATTTGAAAACAATTTCTAGATTTTAAAAAAAAATTAATAGATTCATACCACATCATAAATCATTATTCTCAATGGAATATGCAATACTAGTGGGGATCCATTTCTATCATGCATGCCATACTCATCTCATTGGCTACACCCACAAAAATGAGATCATTCTCCTAAAAGAGTCTCCAAAACACGTATGTACCCAACTCTATGGTAACTTGAAGTTCATCATAAAAAGGGTTATCTATATCCTTTTATGCTATATATTTGATGTTTTGACATTCATACTCCTTTGTACCATCCCATCTTGAAGAGTAATTAAGAACAAATGTTGACTCCAAGACTAATAACTGATGTCAAAGGATCAAACATACTGTTACGACTTGTAATGTTCTTACCCTTATCATTGTCTTGAGAATGAAATGGAATGCTACTTGGCCTTAAGAAACATTCCCAAGGAACCAAAGGATGGCAATAAATATCGAGGGATTCATGAACTATTGGGGAATTATTATCCATTTAAATGAAAGTAACCAACCAAAACCACTACATGATGTATTCTAAGAATGCCACACAATACAACAATACCCAAAAGACCAATGCAACCAAATCACAATAATCCATAATCAGAGTACCAAGTGGAAGAATAAACAATAAACCCCAAATATGCTACGATGTAACTCTATATCTCCACACCAAGCTCCAAGCTCTAAGAACCACAATACCACCCAAGTATCACGATGCACCATTCAAGCAATTAAACACCTTACCTTTACTATTTTCTCACAATACAACATATGAAAAGGTACCTAAGTTCCAAATAAGGGGTGAGTAATAATACCCAGTAGGTTTTCCACAAATGACTTCCCTACACACTCTACTATGATAAAACCAGTTATCAAAATTAATAGAAAAAAATTATAAAAAACCATGAACAAGGTAACAATTTTCAACAATCCAAACACACCCTTACCAAACCATTTTACCCAATTCAACACAATACCAAGAAAAGAAACCAAACACATCATTAAATATTTACCAACACATATTGGCATACCCAATTCATCTTATGCATCCATACACATAAAAAACCATATCCAAAAACCAACCACACAAGCTCGGTGTTCATTGATGGTGGGACTTCCCATCCATAACTCATCCCCTTTTTATAGTGATACTTCATGACCACTTGATGGTGGTACATCACGACCATGATCCATCCCATCCAACCCTTACTAAACCACTTAAGAAAGAAACCATGCTAATCACATTTTCCAAAATCACATAAACCAATACATGTAGAAACCCATGCCACACTAAATTTTTTAAGCCAAACAATCCCTTAAGAAAATCAAAAATTCCAACACAAGCCATACCCTTTTGAGTAAAATTAATATTTTTTGAAAATGTTGTTAAACCACATACTTTCTAAACATAATTTCAATGAAACAACTCTTTTATTTTCACACCACTATCTCAAACCATTTCCCATAAATCCATCATGCCAATTATTTTAATATTGTCATTTTAAAATCCAACTCAAGAACATTACACCATAATAACCCATTTTTTTCCAAACCCACAAACATCACCTAATGAGTTATAAAAGAGCATTTCACATCATAAACAATATCAATTTAAACGAGTGAGTATATAATTTAAAGTAAATCCTTAAAGTTCTATCCAAATGCAGTAGAGAGATAATTCACTGACCTTGTAGTTTTGGTGAAATCGACCAACGCGCAACTGCACCATAAATCCAGGTGAAAACTTCAAAAAACCGCCATAGATCTCTTTTCCTCACATAAACGTGCAAAAAAATCACCATTATAGGAAAAAACAACCCTATATATACATGTGATGTAAGTAGGTCAAGGAAACTGAGTGAGAGAGAGAGTGTGTGGGGAGAGTATATCTAATTAAAACCAAGAAAACACCAACAGAGGAGACTTAATAGAGGTGAATCGCATTCAATCTAGGAAGAAAACTTGTTGATTTTATTCCAAAATGAGTGGAAGAGGTTTCCTAACCCCTAATAATAGAAAATCCCAATTTGGGTTTGTATGGGAGGATAAATGAAGTGTTTTGGGAAAATCATGATCCCCCCTCATTTTTAAAACAAATTTTTAATGTCGCACACGGTTAGCTAGCATGGTTAGGAAAACCATGCTCTGATTATGCACCTTTTACTATCTTGATAGGGTGTATTCCATGGTTGGACTACAAAACTAGAAAAATCGTGAGCTGGCCATGAAAAATTCAACTGCCTCAAGATTCATGGTTTTCCTAGGTGGCCCCATGATTTGGAAAATTGTGTGACTTAAATATACATCATATCTTTGCCTCCACCTCACTATACATGGTTACATGGGTTTGTTTCACGGTTTCCACTAATCATTCTAAAATTGTGCACCATTATAAAAGTTTCCAACCCTTCACAAAACCCTCATGAACTCTCCTAAACATTACCCAACCTCTATGCATACATAAAATGATCTAAACAGGGGTTACATACCTCAAAATATGGGTACTATATAAATTATAATAGACAAACCACACAATGATATTTTATATACTAAGGTAATTAAATAGAACCTTAATAATAGTAATCATTGAAAAAAACATGATAGTAATTCTTTATACTTCAATAAATATCAATTCAAATAACCTCTTTAAAATTATTATGAAAACCAAAGTTTGAATTTTTTTCAAAACACTTATAATAAAACCACACAATTGAATTTTTCACATGGGTTTTCTATTAAAATGAAATTCACAAAACATTTATTTGATAAACAAGTCATGAATAATTATTATAAATCAAACAATATATTGAAGTATTTTTTATATAAATAAATAATTTACTAAACCCAAACATTCCTTGATTAATTAATAAAATATAAAAGAATAAAATCACCTACTTCAATTTGAAAATTCCTCTTTAGTAAATTTATAAACCATCCTAGAATCATTTTATGATACCTATTTAAAAATTAACACATCATAAACCATGCAATATAGTTTGTAATAAAAATTCCAAAAAATAGAAATATCATCAGAACATTACAAGGAAAGTGAAAAGTGACCAAAATTTATCCAATGAGGTGAGATTTAAAAAAATCAATTCCTTAAGTTCCTACCATAAAAATACCTAATTTATATAACTTGAACGACCCTAAATCTCCCCTAAAATTTCATGAAATTGTCAAAATATACTAATCTAAAAGGAATTGGAAGGGAACTCCTAAAAAGTGGGAAACCTAAACCAAATCAGACTGTATTATGGTTCGAGTGGTCTATTATAGTAAATATATTTATAATTTAGGTTGGGTTAGTAACACTATCTATGACTTATGTAAAGTGTTACATAACAATATGGGTTGATTGTATTGATTTAGTAGAAAGAATAAGGATTAAAAAACTAAAACATTAAAAGCATGAATTCATATAAAGGAATAACATGAGATTACATGGTGATATTTTAAATACCATTAATATACTATGTTTTATATTCCTTTAAAATATAACACTTATTAAGATCTCGAACATAAAATCAGATAGCCCACACTAAGGCGACGTACCCATAGATTATCTAGTTTATGGAAATTAGGTTATGAGTGACCCTAATATATTTATGTTCATATATCTAGAATTTTATTTAGTTCACACATAGATAGGATACACTAACAGGATTAAGATACCATAAGAATAACGTTTTTCTGATCCATATGATGGATTGTGAATGAATTGTCTCCTCAACTATCTAAGAAACATATATGATATGGTAGACATTAATGTATACCTAAATAGAAAAATTGTGAGAGTAATTAAATATTATTCACATTTAATATAGAAGTATAGATCCTATCCTTATAGTGGATATGATATAATTAAAATTGTCCATAATTTTTTTGGGAAAATATTTATTAAAAGTTCTTATTAAATAGTTTTAGAACATGACACTCATCTGATACTTTTTTTCAAATAGAATGGTTTCATATATATCAAATATAACATTGAGATAAATTTTATAGAAATAAAATATTAATGGAAGAAACATATTTTATTTTTATAAAATATTATTAATTTCTCTTATGTAAAAAAAAGTTAATTTCTATGTGTTAGAGTAAATCCTTCTTGATTGATAGATTGTTGAAGTTTTTTAATAAGTGGATATATATTCTTAATATAAGCATAAATAAATATATAGGTTAGTTTCAAAATAAATTTTTAGATAAAATATTCCGAATATAATTTTATTCTCCACTTGTACACTAAATATGAATAATTATATCAATTCACGGGAGTAACTTTAATTAACAAGGGTGATTATTTTAGGCCTTATCTGGTAATGGAATTCATTTTATAATTATTTTTTCAATGGTTGTTCAAATATTAATGAAATATATAAATTTTTACATGAATTAATAAAAGTATTTATAAAAGCTAGATATGACATGGGATGTTCAATCTCTAGTGTTTTGATGATAGCACAAAATGGTGAATTTTTAATTTAGAAAATAATATTTAAGGGGTTAAAATCTGTCTAGAAAATTAAAACTCAAAAGTGGTGTCATTAAGGAGGGTTTGTTTTTATTTTGAAAATATATAGATCTATAATACCTTAATGGATATAAGAAACTCTGTGGACAATGAACATTAGGAATTACTATTATAAAATTCTATTTTAATATTTTATAGGGTACCTGATACTAAATATAGATTAAAAAATTGTTGTGAATATTTATAGAAGTTCAAAATTGATAAATTATTGATGGTTAGATCCTGAAGTATGCATTGAAGTGATCAATCGAGGATTTCCTACATCAAAGAGTTGGACACATTGATTTACATTAAATATATTGTGGATCCCAAATAAAGATTGTTTATTTTCATCATGATTTTTATTATTTTATAAGAGGAGTTATTATAAAAAATGGTTGTTAAAACTAAATGATATGAGTATATAAGATACATATGGAAATTATATGATATTATTCTACAACATGTTCGGAATGAAAGAAAGGATAAATAGAGTTTTATCAAATATAAATTTGTTATTCCATGATATTTGTAAAGATAAAAGGGAAAGTGTTCCCGCCACCATCATTGAAATTTTTTGAGGATAAAAAATATTATTTTTCAAAATAATTCTATAAACACATGGAATAATATATAATAGAGAATTTTAAATATAGTTTATAAATGATTATAATAGTTTAACACAAAATGAAGGTCTATTTATATCCTAAAATTGTCTAAGATAAGTTGATGAGTAAAATTCATAATATAAAGTGTTAAATTTGATTTAGTTACCAAATATTCTCAAATAAAATATTCAATGGAATGGTTCTAATGTTATGATGATATAAATATAAATGGTCCTAAGTAGACAACATTACTTACTAAAATCATAGCATAAGATGTTATGATGTAACAAATTTTGAATATTATCTTAAACCAGTTGAATAAAAGTATTATGAATCATATCTCATAATTATTAAAAAAATTATTTTCATATATGTTACTTATTAAATTAGTTTCATGTGAGTGTTTATCTAGTATATCTTAGATTTTTGACTAGAAAAACATCGAGATACTATGAGTTTGATAATATCCTAAAAGTGAATAAAAAATAAGGCATCTAGGGAGGTAAAAAGATGTTATATGATTATAAAATCACTTATGTATGGATTTTTTATTATTATAAAAGGAATTTAATATATATATATATATATAATTTATCATGTCATATAAAATATAGTCTACACTTTATCATTCTTTCTTTCTGGATATAAATATTTTAATAATTGTAAAGATAATTATCCTCTTAAGGTATAACTTTGAGTTATCCTTAACTAATGTTCATCAGGGATTATTATTTATTTTTATCAAATATTAAGGTTATAATTTGTATAATTTAATATAAGGATATGTAATATGTTCATGTGGATTATATTTATTTTTGTGTATAGGATGACTCACCAAGTACACCACATAATGTTTCATACAACATGTCTTTGGTAACTAGGGGGTGTATGATTTATATTTTAATCCCTATACATGAGGTTAGGTAAGATAAATTTCATAATAACCTTCATAATTTGATACCTTTCTTATTTTATCTGTGAGTATGAGTTAATAAATAGTGGTTGGGTATGTTACCGATAATTTCATTGGTTGAGGCTTAATCAAGATGGTATATATCCACTCATTTGAATAGTATGACACTTTATACATTTATTGAGATGGAAGGATTTTATATTTATTCCATGATAATAATATATGATATGTGATTATCTATTGTGTGAGGGGTATGTGATATGTTTATCCATCATAGTGAATGATATATGATGTGTTTATCTATATGGTCTATTAATAATTTGAGAATCTAGAATGTATAATTTCATTTATGGGATTAAAAAACTCAATGTCTTATGGTCACTACACATCATAGAAAAATAGATGATATGATTATTCATATTTTATATGATATATCTTGTAGACACATGTATGGTGATATATGTGTTAAATTGAGATCATTCTAGTTACCTTTGTAGCCTGGGTAGTAGTGATGTTTTTCTTGAGGTATCTCTTTACTTAAAATTATGGATTCAAGAATCCATAATTATTTATAATGCAACAAAGTCCCATGGGATCACTCTTTTTATTTTATTGATTGTGTATTTGGTTTTATATAAAATTAAAAATATTTACTCTAAAATTGTTTTAGAGATTATCCAAAAGGATTTTTAGATAGTTATTAATAAGGAAATATGATGATGTCATACATGATAAAATTGATGAAAATATTCCAAAAGTGTTTTCAATATATCCATAAGTTGTTTTAGAAATGGTTTTATAATATATTGTATATGGTACAATATAAGGTGAAATGTCACAAAGTCTATGAGGATTTAGTGCAAGTGGGTGATTGATGGAGATATCCCATAAGCCTATTATAATGAGATATATATGGGTTATATAATAGAGTATAATATTAGTATGTTTATGGTATAAAATACCTAAAATGAATTGTTATAATATTCCATGTAATGGGACATCATTTGGGTAAAATATAGTGATTTTTCACTATTTCATTAGTCATATCATATTATATGATGTGAATATACCATAGTGAATACGTATGTATTAATCGTATATTATTATTGATATAGTAGTAAAACATTAAAAATTATTATTTTGGTTTTATCCATTTATGGATATTATTTATTATGTGAATTATATGAAGATTTAAATGAATCGTTAAAATGTTAAAGGATATGTTTGATGAGGTACAAATGGTTTGTAATTATAGCATTAATCATATATTTTAGAAATTTTAGAGTAAATATTCTTAAGAGTTAGGGACTATCCTTGAGTAATACATAAATAATTCCATGATCATTGTGATGATTTATTGGTACACATGTTTGACACTAGTTTTTATTATGCCTAATTACTCTTCTCCTTCTTCCATTACACCCAAGGTAGTAACATACAATGGATTCAAAGAGAATTTTACCTAGACATAAGATGAAGTGATTTTCATTAATAATGTGATTTAAGAAATTTATTTTCTTTTATAATTGGTTTATATTATATTCTTAATTTATATTTTTTCATATTTTTTATTTCAAATCTTGTATGATTTTTGTTAGGGTTTATTATGACATCTAGTGCTTGAATAATTGTTATTTGATCCAAATAAAACTCTCACATGAGTACTTCATAACCTTTTATGATTATTTTAGTCAGTTTTTTTTTGTTCTGGATGAGACATAAGTTTAAAACCATATAAGATTTAATGTTAGTCAAAATTGAATAACATAATAAACTGAGAAAATGTATTATGAATTAATTATAAGATCATAGTAGTTAATGTATGATATGGGAATTTACTGATCATATGAGAGATTGTGGATTTTTTTTTACAAATCACCCCTCTTAGAACACCATAGATGAATGATGTGTCTGAGAGAAGGAATAATACATTTTTTTTTCTTCTTTAAATTTATTATGAGTTATTGTGACCATCCTATATCATTTTAGGGATATGATCTTGAAATTACCACACTCTTACTTAACCAAATTCCTTCTAAAGTATTAAAAAATATACAAAATTATATATGTATTATAAGGAAAAATAATTTTTCTTTTATGAGTATTTTATTTTTAAAATCTTTTATATGATGTTAATATTATAATAAACTTTTCCATAAATGTGAAAAATAAATTATTTATCTTTTACCCCAAAGAAACAAAGGAATATTATTTCTACAATCATACTAAATAAAATGTGTCTATGTCTTGAGATGGTGTTTTATTTGAAAAGGAATACCTTTATTTAAGAGTCAAAGGGAAAAAATTAGACATTGTTATGTTCAAAACAAAAAAATATGAACTATTTCAGATTTTTAATGTGAGTTGATTTCATATGGGGTTGTAGAAACGAAACCAAATCTAGTTACGTAAGAATCTCCATTATATAGTAAGATTCAATGGAATCCTAAGATAGATAAACTTGTTGTGGTAAATGTTTATGATTTAATGTCCATAGATAGTGAACCTTGTACCTAATAATATACCATTGTTTTTTTGTTATGTGAAACTATTAGAGGAATTGAAATATAAAAACAAATTCATTTCCAAAAAAATTGAACTTAGTGGATACATGTAAAGGGATGATACCCCTAGGGTAAAAGCATGGTTCTATAAACACCTAAAAAATATGGTTGTGTTCTTACATATAAGTCACTCTTAGTGGAATAAGGGTATAAAATAATTTTTGGTATTGACTATTACCTTAACTCTTCACCCATTATAATGATAAAGTCCATTTAGATATTATATTCCACAGTATCTCATTATGATTATAAGAAATATATAATTGTTTTGGAAACCACTTTTATTAAGGGGAAATTATTCAATGAGTTTTATATTATATAATCTAAAGGTTTTTAGTAAATAAATACTATTGTTATGGTTTTCATGTTGTAATGGTCCACTTATGGATTGAAAAAAGATTCTAAAATTTGGAAAATCAAGTCTGATAAGGTAATCAAAGAGTTTGATTTCATTAATAACATAGATGGTTCTTATATTTATAAGTGGTTATGTGTTACAATTATGGTGTTTATGGTTTTATATGTGGTTGATATACTTATAATTATAAATAATTTCCCAGATTTATAATTTTTAAATGCATGGTAGTGGAAATACATCTTAATAAAATTCATAGGTGAAGCAGCTTATATAATAGGTACATAAATCTATAAAGGTGGATTAAAAACCATGTATAGATAATATTAAAAAATATATATTGGGTAATTTGGAAGGGGTTTAATATATATAACTATAATAAATTGTTGTTACTAGAATTGCATAGAACAATTCTTATAAAGACTCAATGTCCTTATAAATAGTTAGTAAGGAGAGACACAGATTGGACTCTTTATCCATGTTCTATATGATGTATTATGTTTGAAATTTTTGGAACCTTTTTTGATGTCTCTTATTCATTGAGAATAACAAGTTGATGTGAAAAAAATCTGGGTGGGAGTCACTAGATTTAAATGAATGATATCCTTAAGATCTATAGAATAAGTAAGGATATGTTCTTTGTCTTTATAGGTGAGTAAGATATCATTTTAAGGGGTTAAACTGATAGTAGTTTATTAATCAACACAAAAGATATGAGATCCTAATATAGTTTCATGGTTTAACATAATGATGGAGATATTAGTTGGAAGAGGTCCAAAAATTCTATTGTGGAAGACTCGACAATAGAGGTTGTGTACATCGTTGTGTTAGATAGAAGGAATTTATTTAGATCAAGAAATTCATCACTAAACATGGGTCGGTCCCTAAAATTGTAGGATAAATTAATATTTACTATTAAAATAATTTAGCCTTTTAATTCCAAGGAACCTTAATCCTTCCAAACAGACAACCCTGTCCTTTAAAAATACATCTCATCCAGGTAATCATTAAGATAAGTAATTTATAAAATTATTGGATGGTTATATAGGATAATATATAAGATAAATTAGAAAAATCATTAACATAATATAATCCTAAGGGTTATGTGAATATTTTTGGTATTATATACATGATAGACAAGATTTAATGTTTTATTTCAATGGGCATGTATCATAGTTTAATAATAAATGAAATATACATCTATCATTCATTTGTGTGTGCTATATGTATTATATTAATAGTGGGATTATAAAATACCCTCATATTATTACATTGAATTATCCCTCATAGATTGTCATCCTGAATTATTAGGAGTTGTGATAGTAGGTTTATATTAGTATGAGTAGTAATTTTATACTATATAAAGTAGAGTTAAGAGATAATAAGTTGAGTCTTGTTGTCTATAATTACCCACAAATAGATATCACATGGAATGTCATATAGTAATTACATAGGGTTTTATCATTTATATGATTCCCAATTACTTGAAGTTGGTTAGATACTTAACATATGAAATTTTATACTTTGATACCTTTATTGTGACATATTTGAGGATAAACTAATCAATGGAGATTGGGTATGTTTTTGATCATCACATCATTTGAGTTTATCAAAAATGGGTTTTTTTTCTATAGTATAACAAGTATGAAATCTAATACTTTTATAATATATGTATAATGAATGTTATGGCCGAGATTAGTTGTGTGACGTATGATGTGTCTAACTACTTATTTGAAATAGATATGATGTATTCATTCTATCTGTTCCATATTTTTTATAGAATCATGAAAAAATGGTAAAACTTATACTAGATTGACATGTTTCATTTATATTACCACTAAAAATTCTGAAAAAAGTGATAATAGAAGCATGCAAGTGATTTATAGTGATACATATATGGCAGAAATTTTCAAATGGAGATTTGAGTTTTTTATCAAGATAATACATGACTTCTTTGTAGCTTCAGTAGCCATAAATTTAGAGTAAAGGCCTCTATTTTCATAAAATTATTAATTAGGGAATTCATAATTCTTATCAATTATAAAAATCCCTATAGGGTGAAACAGTATGTCATATAATAAGGAATAATTTTGGTTTAAAATTTTTAACCAAAATTTGATACATTTTATATGATAATATTATCCAAAAAATATTGGATATTTTTACAAATAGTCACAGTTTTTTGTCAGAAGTCTATAAGGAGTTAATAATAGTGAATAATTATTAGAAATATGCACTATATACTAAATTATGACATGCTGATGGTAACTAATCCATAGTTTATGTCTTCTTGTGGTTTTTTGACACCATGTTATGGTGCTTATATAAGAAGGATTTTGGATATCATTTAGCCAAAAAATTTATAATTTTTTTAGGGTTATTCAGTTTATTAGCATATCTTGTGATGTTGTGTGGAAATATTATCATTTCTAAAATAAGTTTAACAATCACTTGATAAATTAGGATTCTTTTATAGGTGATTCAATTATAAAAATCAAAAGGTTATCTTTTTTATATTTTATACATAATTTTTCCTATTATAAAATTTGTAAACATATCCCATATATTATAATTTTTCATATGTTTCTAGATTAATAATTGTATTTAGGATAAGGCATTCACAAATGTAATACATTGGTTAGATCCAAGGTAGGATTACCTGATGGAATTCTGATAAATTAATCATGAGAGTTCAATTGGGTTCACACTTCGCATTTAAAAGTAGAATCTAAGTCTTACCCAAGTCATTTAACACTTATAACTATAACTGGACTCATTATATTTTAAATTCTCACAGGGCTATATTTCCTTCAGAGAGAAAAAAATTAATAAAAATAAATTGGGAACATGGATCGGGGCCATAAATTTTATGGAAAAATCCACTACATTCATTATTAATTATCCCATTAGATTACATATCCCCATTTCAAAATTATCATATTTAATTAAGGGTGTCATAACTATACAACATTGTTACTTTAGTTCACTTTCATAAAGTCATCACCTTGATACCACATTCCCCTTTCCATTTGAGAAATCAACCCATGGATTTTTGTGGGTTTTATTTAATTATATATCATATGTTCAATCCCTGATACCTAATGATTATAATTTTTCTAAATCAATATTTTAGTTTGAGTAACCCAATAAAGTTAGGAATTATATAATAAAAACATCAATTTATCCTATTTTTTTATATTAACCATACACTAGGTTCAACACATTCAATTAGGATTCTTTTAAGATGGGAGTTCAAAATATCAAGGAACAATACTGATTATTCCTAGGGTCAATGGGGTAGTTACCTATGATTTAGAAAACCTAAGTTACCTACTAATTATAGCATGAAATGCATTCAATAGAGGAACCCCATGGGTGACTCATTTAATATGTTTAATTAATTAAAGAAGGGAACCATGAGTAAAATCCCACTTTTCTATGAAACTAGTTCAACTAATTATATTTCCCCACCTATTAGGTAATTATTTAATGAGTGTCACAATTTATCCAAAATAATTCTAGAATTATGGTTAGGCCATAAAACCCCAATAGACCATATATAGTCCCTTGTCCAGATGGATAATTATAAAACATGAAAAATAAGTAAGAATTTATTTATGCCTCTAAATTAAGATAAAAACATTTAATGTTAAAATTTAGTTCATTATTAGGATTCCTACTTAATGCATAAATAACTTGTTTTATAAAAACAAATATATTCTTAAAGGAAGGAATCTAGACCATTTCTTTTAATATTAAAAATCATTACTTGTCAGGTATTAGCTACTAGTTTGTCCTCAAATGATATGAAATTAGAAACTTCCAAACATCTTGGATATAGGTAATAAACCACATAAATTAAATAAGGAATATTTATAAAAAATAAACTATGAAAGGAAGCTATAGGAGGTATATTATTACTAAGACTCTTGATCACAAGAGATAGTTATAGAGTGTACCAAGAAATAAAGAAGATCTCTCATTGAGAAAGGGATATGGGAGATAGTTATCATTGGGCTACTAGTAGCACGAATGGGAGAAAATTTTGTTGAAACCCATTTAAGAGTGGAATATAAAATTTATCATTTTTTCATTTTTAATGAGTAACATGGTTTAGCCAAATCGTTTGAAAAAATGTGGTCCAATTATGTAGACTCACTGTCCAAATCACCCACACCACACATAGTTACAAAAAAAACTTGAAAAACTATGTAAAAACCATATGGATCCTCCTACACTTCCACATAAAACTTCTCATTTTACTGATCCCATCACCTAATTTCATGGAATCATGCACCTATACTAAATTGGATATAATTTTTGTGTGTATCGTTTGCACTAACTGTGTACCAACTATTTTTACTATGATACAACAATAAAGAACGTTAACTATAACAACCCATACTTTACATACATGGTTATTACTTCAAAATTGATGCATAATTATTACCACATATAACAAAACCATAACAGGACCGTATAGGTATAGTGTCTTTAGAAACTGGGAAACATAAACAACTGGTTCATAAATCATCTACGTTGTCTCCCATTTATTTCAGAATATCTAGAGTCCCTTTTTGGAATATCATACTTAATATCCTTCTTCCTGGCCAGGGGAAAAGAAAACATACAAAAGGGTGATCTCAAATTCTCAGTAAGGGTAAACAAAATAAATATCAAACATATCATATTTATAAGAACATAACATTTTGAAAATATTATCCTGCAAAAGAGATCATAACATGGGATAAATCATAGAAGTGAAATGTAATTCCAATAATCATAACTTAAAACATGAGGATTTGTGGCATACACACATAATCATAGAAAATCATTTCTTAGTATTCAAGACTCATTGCCAAGACTATCTTAGTAGACAAAGTCCTTTTCTGAACTAAGTTCACTCCTCGTTTCAGTCCTATTTCACTGAACCGGTTTAACCTGCCGTTCCAGCCATGTCTATCTCATGAGATATAAATCTTTACCCAATGAATTGTAGGGGGAGATATAAATCTTTACCCAATGCATTGGAGTGAGATATAGGTCCCACCCATCTCATAATGATACCATTCTTATGTGTGCCACAAAATCATAAACCATACATCGTAGCATAACCCATGTAATAAAAATGGGATTTTTAAACATCACATCATCATAACATAATCCATAAAAGGATATATTAAAAATAATTCCATCATAACATAATCAAATAAATGTAAAAATAGGGATATAAACAGAACCCTATATTATCATAGATGGAAAATAATTTTGATAAAACACTTGAACTCCATTCTTGAGGAAAATATCCTTTCTACTTCAAAAACTTTTTCCTTTCTTAAAATGTCATATAATTTTGAAATAAAAGAAGTTGATAAAAAATAAACTTGAAAACTTTTAAAGGAAGATTCATGTAAATAATGTTCTAAAAATCCATTCATGTCGTATAAGTTAAAAAAATATTCTTCCCGTACTTTGGCCAGAAAAGACAAAAAGTACCTCGTACGAAAAACGACAAAAGAATCCTTTCATATCTTTTACTAAAAACTCACCAAAGGGTAAAATTGGATTTAAACAATTGTACATGGATGGAAATAATATTACATATTGAGGAAACATGGATGTGGATGATAAATATTCCCCAGTAAATTCTGAAGTATAAACAATCTCGGATAAAAATGAGATTGTGAGATTTTCTCTTACCTTAGGTCCGATTTGCTTCGTAAGTGTCCGAACCTCCTGTATAATGATTTAAATAATATCATTGACTTATTCCAGAATCATAATTATTTTTATGATATCATATATTGTCATTTTCTTAGCTTCTTATTAGTAATATTTCATTGTTACTTGTTATTCGGGTGTTTATTGCTTTATGTTCGTATGTGTGTTTTGTCGAATAAATTCGTATTCCTATTTTTAGGTTATAGACACCTAAATTCCAGAATGGTATTAGTGTAATATATATCATATTTATTCATTCAATTCATTTATATAATCATTATGCAATGAATATCATGTAGAACGAGTCACATCACATCGTGGAGACGGTATTCCGTACGTACACACAAGCGATGATATCATTCCCATGATTGTGGAATTGTATTGGAGTGTATGTATACTATTTCAGAATCAATATAACTTTACAATAATTATATATAGTCATTATTTACACCATTATACCCATCTAAGTAAGGTGGTGGTGGAAAATAGATTACACCACGGCGTGGAGACGGTATTCCGTACGTACGCACGCGCGGTGATTTCGTTTTCTGTGGGATGGATAGATGGTGAAATAAGGTTGTTTCAAACTTATAATAACATATTAGTATATTAGTGATACTGATGTTATTACGTCATAATGAAACAACTAATGAAGAAGAAGTAGAAGAAGAAATAAAGTTGAAAGAATCGGTAACAGACATTACCTCTTCTTTGATGCCCCTCTTTGAGACCTCCTCTTAGAGCACGAAAATTGGTCTTTGAACAAGACCAGAACCTCTGGGATGTTTCTAGGGAATTGGGGAAGTGAAATGGGCATGTTTTTTCCAAGCTTGAAGGCTCAAATTGTTGTGAGGAGGAGAGGGAGGAGGTGCCCTTTTATAAGGGAGGAGAGGGGCACATTTGGAAATATAAGAAATATTAGTTTATATTAAATCCCAACCCCACGTAAAAACGTCCAAAATGACTCATATCCAAATATTAGATGAGATAGGGTTGTAATCCCATCAACCAATAAAATTTATACATGTTAGGAATTTATTTTAAACATTATCAACTTGATTTATCCTTATTTATCAATTTAATTTTATTTGTGGTAATAATATTCTAAATTTTAAATTATTATAAATAATTACATATGTGTTGTGAATTTTCCATAATTTGACAATTTATGACATTTTCGGCCATATAAATTTTAATTTATAATTTTTAAATATTTTTGTGATTTTTAAACAATTTTATAATATGTTATTTTTATAAAATAACAATAGAGTCAATTTTGACACTATTCATTTATTTGAATTTAAATAAAATATATACAGAAGATAAGTTTGAAATAAAAGATTTAATAGATTCATAAAATGTCATATGTATATAGAAAATTAGTGGAGCACATTAAATAGTTCATATAATACTTATTTTAAAATTTTTAAAACCATTTATTTGATATTTTAATTACTAAAATAATTTCAACATCACTATTGTGTCAGAATTAATGATAATTATTTAATCCCTAAAATGATAAATAAATTAATATAATGTATAATATTGTATTATATTTCTGTAGACTATTCATGTTTTAAGTTTCATTAAGTTTATCACTAAATTAAAATTATTATACTTATAAGATTTAAGAAAGTGACATGTTGTCACTTTCTTTGGTTTTAATAATAATTAAATTATTATTATAGAGAAAATTCCATTAAATGAATCTAATATGACCCTTAGGTGATATGGTTCGACTTTTAGTCATCCATTAGGATTTTGGAAAGTTTTAGGGTAATTTTATAATCTTATATTTACCCTTAATTACTCGATTTACCTTTAACTATAGTAAATAAAATTTACTGTGGTTACTATTCATAATGCCCAAAAATAAAAAGTAGCCTATTAAAATAATTTGGACCCACTGATTCCAAATATGGAATCCATTTTTTAAAATTCAAAACACATAAGTTGTAGTAATTAATTTAAAATTAATCCCGTTTTTAATAAAATGGGTTTTATAAGTTAAAACATTGCCAAAGATTGAAATGTTTTTACCTATGAATTCAATGTGAAATTAATGATAATGAAATATATTATATTAAATGGTAAAAATATATTCTATTTATACTTTAAAATCATTAAATATTATAATTTAACCATATAAATTATCTCAATGAAAAAAGTTGTTTTTAATTAAAAATTAGCGTATTTTTACTATTCATCAAAATATGAAAGTTATCAGAAAAATATCAAAAATTTATCCAAAGTAAATTGTTATATCCTGATTCCAAATAAGAATTTTATTTTGTAAAATTTAACTTATAAACATGTCAAAAACTAGATTTAATGTGGGTGCGCCATCAAAAGGTGGCAAAACTGCATTTTTTTAAAAATACTTATTTTACCCAAAAATTTTATTTTGTTCTCTTACCATGTTCTAGAAAATGTGTAAGATGAATAATAATGTTATAAGATTCAAAATGTAGTTAATACTATTCATAACGGCTAGTCCATAATAATATATCGTTGTTTAGTGAAAGCCGGTATTGCGTACTACACACGCTATCGAGGAAGGTCACGATTGCGTGTAATACAAGTCAAGTCAGTATTGTGTGTTGTGAAAGATTCCTTTGGTGTTGCGTATAACATAAGACATAAAAAAAATATTTCTCATAAAATCTCAGGGTGTTACATTCTACCCCCCTTAAAATGAATTTCGCCCTCAAAATTTTTCACTTCATTACAAACAGATGAGGATACCTCTCCCTCATCATATCCTCAAGTTCCCATATAGCTTCTTCTAATCGGTGGTTCATCCATAAAACATTCACCAAGAGAGTGGTATTGTTCCGTAGGACTTTTTCGCTATAATCTAAAATCTCTATCAGTGGTTCTTCATAAGAAATATCTTGCTCCAGCTGTACAGCTTCTGAGCTGAGTACATGTGAAGGATCAAGTAAGTACTTTCTCAGGAGAGATACGTGGAACACATCATGAACTTGAGAGAGATTAGGTGGAAGTGCCAATCGGTAAGCTACCTTCCCAACACGATCTAGAATTTCAAAAGGACCGATATATCTAGGGATCAACTTTCCCTTCTTTCCAAATCTCATGACCCTCTTCCAGGGAGATATTCGTAAGAACACTTTATCACCCACTTCAAACTCTAGGTCTTTTCTTCGGTTGTTGGAATAACTTTTCTATCAACTCTGAGCTACTCTTATGTGTTGTTGAATAGATCTGACCTTTTCTTCCATCTCATCAACAAGATCAGGTCCTAATAGCTTTCTTTCCCCAACATCATCCTAGCAAGTTGGAGTTCTGCATTTCTTTCCATAGAGGGCTTCATAAGGAGCCATTTGAATACTGGAGTGAAAGCTATTATTATAAGAAAAATCCACCAAAGATAGGTGTTGATCCCAACCACGTTTGAAATCCATAGAGCAAGCTCTCAACATGTCTTCTAGAGTTTGAATTGTCCTCTCAGAATGACCGTCTGTTTGAGGATGGTAAGCAGTGCTGAAACACAAATCTGTATCTAGAGCATGTTGAAGACTTCGCCAGAATTTCGAGTTAAACCTCGGATCCCAATCAGATATAATGGAAAGTGGTACTCCATGCAATCTTACCACTTCCTTTACATATATCCTGGCAAGCTGATCATGAGAATCTTCTCTAATAGCAATGAAGTGTGTCGTCTTCGTAAGACTATCAACTATAACCCAGATAGCATTATTGCCTTTGGATGTTTTAGGAAGTCCAGTGACAAAGTCCATAGTGATGTTTTCCCATTTCCATTCTAGTATGGGTAATGGTTGTAACATCCCCTTAGACTTTTGTCTCTCAACTTTAACATGTAGAAAAAACAAGCATCGAGAGACATATTCAGCAACATCTCTTTTCATGCCATCCTACTAGAAGTACTCTTTCAGGTCCCTATACATCTTTGTACTTCCAGGGTGAATAGAAAATGAATAACTATGAGCCTCGTCCAATAGCTCCTTCTTTAATTCTGGGATGGGAGGAACACAAATCTGATTCCTAAACCTTATTATCCCATCACAATCAAGGTTGAATTCAGGAACATTTCTTACCTTTTTTTGTAACTCTACATCTTCTTTCTGTGCCTCTTTAATCTTCACGTGTATAGATGGTTGAACATTCATTTGAGAAAGATAATATTTTTCCCTTTCCATTATAATTCCAAGATCCATCCTTTGTAAATCCATAAATATTGGATCTTTTGTGATCCTCATCATGGATAAGCTAGCAGGGTCTTGTCGACTTAATGCATCTGCTACCTTGTTTGCTTTCCCAGGGTGGTATGAATTGAGCAGTCGTAATCCTTAATCAGCTCCAACCATCTTCTTTGACACATATTCAGCTCCTTTTGTGTGAAAATATACTTTAAACTTTTATGATCAGTATAAATATCACACCTTTCACCATAAAGGTAATGCCTTCAAATCTTTAATGCACATATTACCGCAGCTAACTCCAAATCATGAGTTGGGTAATTTTGCTCATGGATTTTCAACTATCGTGAGGCATAAGCTATCACCATATCATTTTTCATGAGAACACACCCCAGTCCCTTCTTGGATGAATCACTGTAGATCAAAAACATTTCTCCACAGCAAGGTAGTGTGAGAACAGGTGCACTGGCTAACCTTTTTTTAGCACTTTGAAATTCTCTTCACATTCCTCCGTCCAAACAAACTTAACTCCTTTCTGAGTCAACTTGGTGAGTGGGTTAGATAACCTTGAAAAATATTTCACAAAACGTTGGTAATATCTATCCAAACTAAGAAAAATTCGGATCTCAGTTACTGTTGTTGGTCTTGACCATCTTTTTATAACCTCTGTTTTTGCTGGATCCACAAATATTCCCTCTTTTGAGATTATGTGACCCAAAAATGCAACTTTTTGAAGCCAAAATTCACACTTGGTAAATTTGGCATAAATATACTCCTTTCTTAAGGTCTTTAATACAATTCTCAAGTGATCTCCATGTTCTTCCTTTCTCTTATAATAGACAAGAATATCATCTATAAAGACTACCACAAACTGATCAAGATAGTCTCTAAAGACTCTATTCATCAGATCCATGAAGATAGAAGGGGAATTAGTAAGACCAAATGGCATCACTATAAATTCATAGTGTCCAGACCTTGTACGGAACGCCGTCTTTGGTATATCCTCCCTTTTGAACCTTAATTGATGATACCCTGAATGAAGATCAATCTTGGAAAAGTATTGAGCTCGGCTTAGTTGGTCAAATAGGTCATCAATGCATGGGAGAGGATATTTTTTCTTGATAGTGATCTTGTTATGTTCTCGATAATCAAGGTAGAGTCTCATTGATCCATCTTTCTTCTTAAAAAACAGAACAGTTTCTCCCCAAGGTGACACACTAGGGCGTATGAATCCTTTATCAAGATTCTCTTGGAGTTGCTTCTTCAATTCCTGCAACTCAATTGGGGATATTCTATAAGGTGTCTTTGAAATATGTAAAGCACCCGGTACGAGTTCTATTGAAAACTCAACTTCACGATTTGGTAGAAGACCTGGAAATTCCTCTGGAAAGACATCGTCAAATTCTCTTACAATGGGAATATTATTAATCGTGAGTTTCTCTCCAACCATTTGAGATAAATAACCTTCATTTATTGGAATCAAGACCCATAAGATGGAAGAAATTTCAATTGGAAGGTTATGTTCATCCTTGCATCGATAGACGGTCATAGATTGATCTGGAATATGAAATGTGACTTCCCTTCTTTGGAAATTGATATGAGCTCCATATAAAGAAATACAATCCAAGACAAGAATCACATCAAATTCCACTATAGGAAGGATAACAAGATTTGCAGGAATCACTTTCCCAAAAACTTCAATCGGAGAAGAATTGTAAACTTTTGATGCGACTGTTATGCCATTAGGAGTTGTCACAGCCAACTCAACATCTAATTGTTGAGGTAATACGGTGATACCCTTAGAAAATTCTTCAAAAATAAAAGAATGGGTGGATCCAGAATCAAATAAAACATTTGCTACTTTAGATTGGATAGTAAGTGTACCTCTCACCACTTCGTTGTCGTACTCCACATCGTTGATAGTAATTGCATGTGAATTTCCTTTGTCTTTGGCCTTAAGAGTTTGTCGACGCCGATCATCATCATCAACCCTTTGATTTGGGCATTGATTGGCATAATTCCCCATCTCCTTGCACTTGAAACATTAAAGTGTAGTAGGTTCATTCTGTGTATCCCTTCCTTTGTTTTCATAATTAGACATCTTCTTCCCATTATTTCAATATTCAATTTCCCGATGACCTTCTTTTCCACACGTATAACATTTTCTTGTCCCCTTAAGACAATTTCCTCCATGTTTATTTCCATACATTGAGCATAAGGGAAAACTCATCTTCTTTTCAGTGTGGTCTTTAAATTTTCCTTCGAATTCCATTTTCCTCTTCTTATCAAACCCATGTGACTGATGGGTCACACCAATCTCCATCTCAACCTTGAGATCACAACAAAAAAAATTCTTGTTTCTATTGAAGTCCCTTATGGCTAACGCCCTTCAAAAGATTGGTTTTAAGCCACTAAAGAATCAATCAATCTTACTCTCAGGTTGGATAATAATTCTGGAAGCCTACCTTGCAAGCTTGTAAAATTTTCTTCCTAGATACTAACGGATTCATCATCCTTTTGCTTCATGAAGTGCACTGTGTTGCATTTGTTGTCAATGAGGCATGAAGTTGTCTTGGAATGAATGGAAGTCAAGGAATGACAAGATGTGAATGACAAAGGGTGTGATGGTGATGGTGATGAAGGAGAATGGCCATGGTACTAAGTGGCATAGGAGATTATGGTTGAAACATTCTCCATGTTAAATCTGACGATTGCTGAACAGATCTTTAAGTTCAAAGAACTTGTATCCTGATGATACAATGTCACAACAAAAGTTTGAAGAACTTGCATTGTATTGACAATGAATGAGGAGAAGCAAGAGATCCATCCACAAATTCTAAGTGGATGAAGTGGATTTAAAGAAGACCATGCACTATCACTTAGTGCATGTAAATGTGAAAAAGTTCCAATTGATCTCTGATTGGATGAATGAAGCATATTGAAGAAATAATTGATCAAGTGATTCGGTTGATGAAGAACCTTCTACAAATGTCTCATAAGTCTAGAATACATGATTGAAAGGAGTTGAGGATGTTTGTGGAAGAAGGATGAAGAAGAAATGGAAATAATGGCTAGAAGAAGGAATGGCATTTGAACTTGGTTACTTTGTTTTTAACAAAGTACTTGTTCTATTTACTTGCAAAAAATTAGCCATCTCAAGCCAGCCTTACGGGTTCAACCCCCAAGGCACATGTGGGCCTAAGGCGCCACGCCCAAGGGGGATCCCATGTGGCCAGCTCGAGCGGCAGGGGGCCGTGTATAAGCCCCCGAGGGCACGCGGTGGTGAAACCCGCGCACCCGGAGGATGCATAGTGGGCGCTAGGTGCGCGCCCGCAGGAGCAGAGAGTGGGCGCAGAGCGCGCCCGCAGGGAGAAATCGGTGCGGGGCGGCACCGAGAGGGGAGGAGATTCAACTGAGCATATGGCGGCAGCGCTTATTTGATATACCGCGGAAATTCCGCGAGAGACTTCGCTGTGGGACGCGCATTTTTCACCCGGGACAGATCTGAGCCGTCCGTCTCATCGCGCGCTTGACCTGCACCGCACGATTCATCTGTCGTGCGCCGCGATCTGATCCGGTCGTCCGATGTATCTCCATCGCCTGATCCGACGGTTGTGGCTCGTCTTCCACCTCGAGCTCGAGCCGAAGGTCACCCGCGAGCAGCCGCTGAACCAGAGCCCTCCGAGCACCAGTTTTTGAGCTCCCGGCCACCTCTGAGTAAACCGAAGCCACCCTCGTGCTCGTCTGGACATAACGAACAGGATCATGCCTAAAAATGACCATGCATGCAATGTTTGGAGGATTTCGGTTGAGGCCGAGGCAAGAGAAGCTGCCGAGGCCACGTGGTTGGTGTTTTTGCATGGGATGAGCCTAAACCGAAGGCTGTGCATGTGTTATGAGTCGCATGCACGTAGAGGAACAAAAAATAAAGGGAGCCCGCGTGAAACCGAGAATAAAAAACAAGATTTGGAAATATTTTTTGAAGATCCGAAGATCTCGGGAGTTTGAAGTTATTTCACGCGGATAGTGCCGCCTCTCCTCTGCCTATATAAATGAGGCCGAGCCCTCGAGAATGCTTGCTGATCCTTTCTTGAAAATCAGAAGACCCGTGAGTGCCTCTGCCTCGCGAAGAAAGAAGCCACCGTGCAAAAACATTGCGCGGCTGTTGTCCCGAAGCCACCCGAGGCTTTGAAGTGTTCCATGCGCGCCTACTCCCTTGCGCGACAGGAAGAACCCGAGGCCGCATCCTTGCGCGCCCGAGGTTGCATCCCTCTCTGCCCGCGGACTTGCGTGGCAGGAGGTGTTTGCGCGGCCGCTTGTGCTCTTGCACCTGCGCGCCCGAGGTGTTGCACTTTGCACACCCGAGGTCTTGCGCGGCCCTTGTGCACCCAAGTGCTTGCGCGGCTTGGTGCCTTGCGTGGAAGGTAGTAAAGGCCACCACATCTAGTGTGTGTGTGCCGAGTGGAGAAGAAGGCCCTACGACTGGTGGGTGCAAAACAAGAGGAAGGCCGAGGCCTTAGTGCCTTGTGTGCAAAATGAACAAGAGTTGGCCGTAGCCTTGTGTGTGTGCAAGAAGAGAAGGAAGGTCGTGGCCGTGTGTGTGCATAAGGAGGAAGTCCACACTATTTGTGTGTGTGCAATTCAAGTGAAGGCCGAGACTTGCATGCCTTGTGTGCATAGTGAAGATAAGACCCTATGGTTTTGGTGTGTGCAAGGAGTACCCAAGGCTTGAACCCTTGTTTGTGTGCTAAATTGAAGAACACACTTTGTGTGTGCACTTGAAGAAGAGGCCGAAGCCTTTGGGGTGTGCAAAAAGAGGAGGAGTCCCTAGACATTGGTGTGTGAAAAAAGAAAACAAAGAGGCCGAACCTAGGTGTGTGCACTAAGAAGTGTGTATATACTTAGAAGAAGAAAAGGGAGGATTTCCACACAAAGAAGAACACACATTTATGTGTGTAGACAAATTGCATAAAGTGTGTGAAGATTGAGAAGTAGGTGTGTGCTGAAAAGAATTACACCCTCTGAGGGTTTACTGCACCAAGAAGAGAAGAAGGGGAGTGCATGAATGCATGCATGCACGTGCACACGTGAACAGAGCCACATCAGTGGTGTGCATTTTAGTTGACCAAGACCAGGAGGTTCTTGAAGAATTTGAGAAGGCCATGCTATCAGTGCATGAGGATGAAGAGTTTCCATGCACTCAGTGCATGAAGTTGAAGTGACTGAGACTGGACCAGACTGAAGTTAAAGACATCATTTGTCTGAGTATTCAGTAGTTGGAGAGAAGCCAGGTCATCCTTAGAAGAAGGTGATAAAGCCTGAGCAAGACGAGAAGACCTGATCATCACAAGTGATCAGAGGTACAGAGCAAGGCCAGCAGCTTTTATCCCAGGCTGCTGAGGATACTTGAAGAAGCTTAAAGTGAAGAAGAGCTACTCATGTGACTCGAGGAGCCAGGAGAAGACCCTGTGGGACTCAGGGAGAGGAAGTCTTCAGTGGGATTCTGGAGCAGGCCAGTGGGACTCTGGTAACACTGTGGGACACAGTATAAAGACCCTCCTGTGGGACTCAGGAGAGATACAGTGGGACTCTGTATCGACCATTTTAATTCTAACAAGTTATAATGGGAGAATCCATGCTGGGAGAGCATGGCAAGGATGTAGGCCTTTGGTGCCGAACCTTGTAAATCCTTGTGTCCTGTGCCTTTTCATTACTGCATTATCCGGGAAAGGTTGAGAGATACAAGAAGAGTGGATCGAGGCTTTAACCAGCCATAGAGGTTTAATTGATTAAGAATCAATTAGTAAAAAGTTTTAAGGGATCACTGATTCACCCCCTCCCCCTCTCAGTGATTCACACTGATCTGGACACTTCAATTGGTATCAAAGGGAAGGTTACCTCTAAAAGATCCAAGAGAGTCTTTATGGAGTGCAGATTTGAGGAAATGAGTGACCAGCCTCAAATGGAGATATCTGCCAAGACTCAGAAAAATAGAAAGAAGAAACAGGCAAAGAAGATGAGGAAGAAGGTTGTTGCAATCAGAGAAACTCCTTCTATGGAAAGAAATGTGAATGTCACATCAGATGACAATTCCTTTTATCATTCTTCTGATGAAGCCTGCTCTAGCTGTGATGAAGATGGAAGAAACAATGATCTTCTAAATGCAATCAAATATCTTCAGAAGAGAGTCCCCAAGGAAGTTGCAATGTGTATAGCTACAGGCCTCCTTGATCTTCAAGAAGAAAAATTACAGCTAGAAGATGAAGCCAATTCTCTGGAAGTCCAATTGGCTAAAAGGGTTGGCATAACCAACACTCTCAGAAGGCTGGTGAATGCCAAAGATGAAACTGTTTCCCTTTGCAATGAAAGATATGAAGATACCTGTGAAGAATTGCAAAGGAGCTCTTCTGAGAAAGAAATATTTTTGATAATGATCAAAGATGTTTTCCATGCACTGGAAAAGAGACACAGAGTTTCAATGGTTGTCAAAGATGCTCAACTTGAAGACAAAGCAAAAAGGGTGAAGGAGCTTGACAATTCATTGCAAGAAATGAAGAAGGTGCATGAAGACCAGATGAAGCAGCTGAAAGAATATTGGGAAGGAAAGCTAAGAATTGTTGAAGATGAGAAGAACTCACTTAACATAAAATGCTTAGAACTAGAGGTGATATTGAAAAATCAGCAATCACCCAAAGCCAAAACCTCTCAGTTAGCTGGTAGAAGAAATGTTGCCACTCAAGTGAGCATTGAGCAGGATGATTCTAAGAGAAAGACATCCTCTAATAAAATTGCAACATCTTCTAGAAAGAAGGTACCATCCATACCATCTTGTACTAATGCTTTTAATTGTGTTTCCACAAAAAGTGCAGGATGGAAGGATAATTCCAAACAAATATGGATGAAGACAGTAAAGAAGCAGAGCTCTCATGAAACAGCACAACAGGTCAAGAAAAGTACCCTACAATCAGAAGGACTGAAGAGGTCAAGATTCGTGGGTCAATGTTGGTGTTGTAACAAGTATGGGCATTGTGCAAAGGATTGTTGGTACAATCCACTGAATGCCAAAGCAAAGAGGAAGCCCATGACGAGGGGGAGCAAGCCAGAAGGAAATAAGCAACATCCACAGGTCCAGAGACATCTGTTTACTGCAAATAGATTTGGATTACTTGACAACATCTGGGATGGTTGCAAAAGTGGTCAAAAAGATACATGTCAGTCTCCAACTGTATCCAGAGCTCAAAAGAAGAAAATATCACAGAACCTGGCTCAAAAATTTTCATTGGGAAGCAAGAAGAAAGTAGAAAATGCTCCCAAGAAGTGCTTGAGAAATAAAGAGAAGTCCTTGGAGTCTGAGTCCAAGAAGGGTGATGCATCCAGTAGGACCACCAAGAAAACATGCTTCTACTGTGGAAAGAAAGGACACATCATGGACCTTTGTAAAGAAGCCATGAAACTAAATAGAAGCAGACTGAACTCCAAAAGACAATCAATCCAGAAGAAAAAGGGATTGATTGAAAATAAGTTGCCTAAGAGAGGTAGCTTAGCAGCATCCAAAGAACCATGTGGAACTTCCAAAACTGAGGCCACTCTTCCAAATGATTTACTAGTCATATGGCCAAATCAGTTGCAACTTGCCAAAGATCTACAAAGAGCTGAAGAGGAAGTACTGGAAATTGCTAAAGCAAAAGAGAAGAAGAAGATTTCACATGAAGATGTGTTGAGATCCACACCAGCACAATCATCACTGAAGATCAAATGTGCAAGTGTGAAGACTGGTGAAAATGGGACATCTCGGTTGAGAGAATCTTCTCAACCTTGTTGTTCACATTGATGAACCAAGGAGGTTCCATCTTATTCCCTTATACTCTTGGTATATACATGTGCTAACATTTCAGGGAATTGAAGATGATGATCATTCTCATCTGGAGGATGGTTTGGACAGAATGGAGTGCACCCCTTGAGGGGGAGAAAATCTGAAGAAGATGATGTTCTGAGATTAATATCATCTTGAGAAAAGTGAAGGTATTCCAATCATACTTTCATCCCTTGTTTCTTAATTGTATTCATCATGAAAATTAAGGGGGAGTATTGATTGAAGACAAATGGTTGAAAGGGGGAGCTTTATCTTTGCACCTGAACTTTCTAATGAGTCTTGTGAAGTATGTGCAGGATTTAGCAATTCATTGTTATATCTGAAAAATTTCAAACCCCTAAGCATGATCTCACATGTGTAGATAATTATGGACAGCTTTGAATTCCTTGGTTACATCACTCTTGTTTTCTACATCGGGTTAGCCCAAGTAGACTTAGAGTTGATCACCTAAAGGTTCTTTGCTAAAGAAGAACATGTGACATCATCCCTCTCTTAGTGTTTTTCAAGAAGATGTTATTCGAAGGGAGGAAGAGATTTTTGAAAGAGAACCACACCACACCTTTGCATTTGATTGCCAATAAGGGGGAGAAATATTGGCACACATATTGACCCATTCATATGTGCTGAAGTGGTGTATTGACAACAAATACAAAGGGGGAGATTGAAGTGCACTGTGTTGCATTTGTTGTCAATGAGGCATGAAGTTGTCTTGGAATGAATAGAAGTCAAGGAATGTCAAGATGTGAATGACAAAGGGTGTGATGGTGATGGTGATGAAGGAGAATGGCCATGGTACTAAGTGGCATAGGAGATTATGGTTGAAACATTCTCCATGTTAAATCTGACGATTGCTGAACTGATCTTTAAGTTCAAAGAACTTGTATCCTGATGATACAATGTCACAACAAAAGTTTGAAGACCTTGCATTGTATTGACAATGCATGAGGAGAAACAAGAGATCCATACACAACTTCTAAGTGGATGAAGTGGATTTAAAGAAGACCATGCACTATCACTTAGTGCATGTAAATGTGAAAAAGTTCCAATTGATCTCTGATTGGATGAATGAAGCATATTGAAGAAATAATTGATCAAGTGATTCGGTTGATGAAGAACCTTCTACAAATGTCTCATAAGTCTAGAATACATGATTGAAAGGAGTTGAGGATGTTTGTGGAAGAAGGATGAAGAAGAAATGGAAAGAATGGCTAGAAGAAGGAATGGCATTTGAACTTGGTTACTTTGTTTTTAACAAAGTACTTGTTCTATTTACTTGCAAAAAATTAGCCATCTCAAGCCAGCCTTAAGGGTTCAACCCCCAAGGCACATGTGGGCCTAAGGCGCCACGCCCAAGGGGGGATCCCATGTGGCCAGCTCGAGCGGCAGGGGGCCGTGTATAAGCCCCCGAGGGCACGCGGTGGTGAAACCCGCGCACCCGGAGGATGCATAGTGGGCGCTAGGTGCGCGCCCGCAGGAGCAGAGAGTGGGCGCAGAGCGCGCCCGCAGGGAGAACTCGGTGCGGGGCGGCACCGAGAGGGGAGGAGATTCAACTGAGCATATGGCGGCAACGCTTATTTGATATACCGCGGAAATTCCGCGAGAGACTTCGATGTGGGACGCGCATTTTTCACCCGGGACAGATCTGAGCCGTCCGTCTCATCGCGCGCTTGATCTGCGCCGCACGATTCATCTGTCGCGCGCCGCGATCGGATCCGGCCGTCCGATGTATCTCCATCGCCTGATCCGACGGCCGTGGCTCGTCTTCCACCTCGAGCTCGAGCCGAAGGTCACCCGCGAGCAGCCGCTGAACCAGAGCCCTCCGAGCACCAGTTTTTGAGCTCCCGGCCACCTCTGAGTAAACCGAAGCCACCCTCGTGCTCGTCTGGCCATAACGAACAGGATCATGCCTAAAAATGACCATGCATGCAATGTTTGGAGGATTTCGGTTGAGGCCGAGGCAAGAGAAGCTGCCGAGGCCACGTGGTTGGTGTTTTTGCATGGGATGAGCCTAAACCGAAGGCTGTGCATGCGTTATGAGTCGCATGCAGGTAGAGGAACAAAAAATAAAGGGATCCCGCGTGAAACCGAGAATAAAAAACAAGATTTGGAAATATTTTTTGAAGATCCGAAGATCTCGGGAGTTTGAAGTTATTTCACGCGGATAGTGCCGCCTCTCCTCTGCCTATATAAATGAGGCCGAGCCCTCGAGAATGCTTGCTGATCCTTTCTTGAAAATCAGAAGACCCGTGAGTACCTCTGCCTCGCGAAGAAAGAAGCCACCGCGCAAAAACATTGCGCGGCTGTTGTCCCGAAGCCACCCGAGGCTTTGAAGTGTTCCCTGCGCGCCTACTCCCTTGCGCGACAGGAAGAACCTGAGGCCGCATCCTTGCGCGCCCGAGGTTGCATCCCTCTCTGCCCGCGGACTTGCGTGGCAGGAGGTGTTTGCGCGGCCGCTTGTGCTCTTGCACCTGCGCGCCCGAGGTGTTGCACTTTGCACACCCGAGGTCTTGCGCGGCCCTTGTGCACCCAAGTGCTTGCGCGGCTTGGTGCCTTGCGTGGAAGGCAGTAAAGGCCACCACATCTAGTGTGTGTGTGCCGAGTGGAGAAGAAGGCCCTACGGCTGGTGGGTGCAAAACAAGAGGAAGGCCGAGGCCTTAGTGCCTTGTGTGCAAAATGAACAAGAGTTGGCCGTAGCCTTGTGTGTGTGCAAGAAGAGAAGGAAGGTCGTGGCCGTGTGTGTGCATAAGGAGGAAGTCCACACTATTTGTGTGTGTGCAATTCAAGTGAAGGCCGAGACTTGCATGCCTTGTGTGCATAGTGAAGATAAGACCCTATGGTTTTGGTGTGTGCAAGGAGTACCCAAGGCTTGAACCCTTGTGTGTGTGCTAAATTGAAGAACACACTTTGTGTGTGCACTTGAAGAAGAGGCCGAAGCCTTTGGGGTGTGCAAAAAGAGGAGGAGGCCCTAGACATTGGTGTGTGCAAAAAGAAAACAAAGAGGCCGAACCTAGGTGTGTGCACTAAGAAGTGTGTATATACTTAGAAGAAGAAAAGGGAGGATTTCCACACAAAGAAGAACACACATTTATATGTGTAGACAAATTGCATAAAGTGTGTGAAGATTGAGAAGTAGGTGTGTGCTGAAAAGAATTACACCCTCTGAGGGTTTACTGCACCAAGAAGAGAAGAAGGGGAGTGCATGCATGCATGCATGCACGTGCACACGTGAACAGAGCCACATCAGTGGTGTGTATTTTAGTTGACCAAGACCAGGAGGTTCTTGAAGAATTTGAGAAGGCCATGCTATCAGTGCATGAGGATGAAGAGTTTCCATGCACTCAGTGCATGAAGTTGAAGTGACTGAGACTGGACCAGACTGAAGTTAAAGACATCATTTGTCTGAGTATTCAGTAGTTGGAGAGAAGCCAGGTCATCCTTAGAAGAAGGTGATAAAGCCTGAGCAAGACGAGAAGACCTGATCATCACAAGTGATCAGAGGTACAGAGCAAGGCCAGCAGCTTTTATCCCAGGCTGCTGAGGATACTTGAAGAAGCTTAAAGTGAAGAAGAGCTACTCGTGTGACTCGAGGAGCCAGGAGAAGACCCTGTGGGACTCAGGGAGAGGAAGTCTTCAGTGGGATTCTGGAGCAGGCCAGTGGGACTCTGGTAACACTGTGGGACGCAGTATAAAGACCCTCCTGTGGGACTCAGGAGAGATACAGTGGGACTCTGTATCGACCATTGTAATTCTAACAAGTTATAATGGGAGAATCCATGCTGGGAGAGCATGGCAAGGATGTAGGCCTTTGGTGCCGAACCTTGTAAATCCTTGTGTCCTGTGCCTTTTCATTACTGCATTATCCGGGAAAGGTTGAGAGATACAAGAAGAGTGGATCGAGGCTTTAACCAGCCATAGAGGTTTAATTGATTAAGAATCAATTAGTAAAAAGTTTTAAGGGATCACTGATTCACCCCCTCCCCCTCTCAGTGATTCACACTGATCTGGACACTTCACTTCATTTCATGAAACTCCTTCTCCACCTTTGTTCGAAGAATATGAGGGAAATACTTATTGAAAAATAAGTTCTCGAACTCTTCTCATTCCATGGACTCAATTTCATCCCTTTTCCTTGAATTCTTAATAAGATTCCACCATTGATCAGCATCACCTTCCAAACGATGCACTGCTAAGATGACTTTATCATGTTTAGAACATTGAAGAACTGAAAATATCTTTTCAGGGGTACGGATCCATTGTTCAGCCACTAATGGATCATAAGACCCACTGAATGTAGGTGGACGCTGCCTCATGAAGGATTCAAAAGAATGTTTCTCCTTCCTTTGCTCATTTGAATGTCCTGCATGATTCATAGCTTGAGAAAGTTTTGTGAGCATGGCTACAAGATTTTTCATTCCATCTCCCATAATGTTTGGTTGCTCAGGGGGACAGTCATTGCATTACCCATCACATTCTGCATTAACATGGTTCCTTCGGGTTCCAGCCATTGACTAAAACCAAGAAGAATAGTGTGAGAAACACTAATTATAATAGGAAAACCACATAATCAAGAATAAAATTTCACACTTAAGGTCTTATCATAGGTTGTTCATGGAAATTTCAAAAACACTAAGATTGTGTTCTATGCTTAGACATATCCTTAGGTTTCTTTCTAAGGATTTCACATCCTAGTTTCCAAAGGTTGACTATACCTTTCCTCTAATACCAACTATAACGACCCATAATTTATATACATGGTTATTACTTCAAAATTGAAACATAATTATTACAACATATAACAAAACCATGAAAGGACCATATAGGTATAGTTTCTTTAGAAACTGGGAAACATAAACAATTGTTTCATAAATCATCTACGTTGTCTCACATTTATTTCATCATATCTAGAGTCCCTTTTTGGAATATCCTACTTAATATCCTTCTTCCTGACTTGCGGAAAAGAAAACATACGAAATGGTGATCTCAAATTCTTAGTAAGGGTAAAGAAAAGAAATATTAAACATATCATATTTATAAGAACATAACATTTTGAAAATCTTATCCTGCAAAAGAGATCATAACATGGGATAAATCATAGAAGTGAAATGTAATTCCAATAATCATAACATAAAACATGAGGCTTTCTGTAATACACACATAATCATAGAAAATCATTTCTTAGTATTCAAGACTCATTTCCAATACTATCTTAGCGGACAAAGTCCTTTTCTGAACTGAGTTCACTCCTCGTTTCAGTCCTGTTTCACTGAACCGGTTTAACCTGCCATTCCAGCCATGTCTATCTCATGAGATATAAATCTTTACCCAATGAATTGGAGGGAGAGATATAAATCTTTACTAAATTCATTGGAGGGAGATATAGGTCCCACCCATCTCATAATGATACCATTCTTATGTGTGCCCCAAAATCATAAACCATACATCATAGCATAACCCATGTAATAAAAATGGGATTCTTAAACATCACGTCATCATAACATAATCCATAAAAGGATATCCTAAAAATAATTCCATCATAACATAATCAAATCAATGTAAAAATAGGGATATAAACATAACCCTATATTATCTTATATGGAAAATAATTTTGATAAAACACTTGAACTCCATTCTTGAGGAAAATATCCTTTCTACTTCAAAAAAAAATTTCCTTTCTTAACATGTCATATAATTTTGAACTAAAAGAAGTTGATTAAAAATAAACTTGAAAACTTGTAAAGGAAGCTTCATGGAAATAATGTTCTAAAAATCCATTCATGTCGTATAAGTTAAAAAAAAATTCTTCCCGTACTTTGGCCGAAAAAGTCAAAAAGTACCTCGTACGAAAAACGACAAAAGAATCCTTTCATATCTTTTATTAAAAACTCACCGAAGGGTAAAATTGGATTTAAAAAATTTTAGGTGGATGGAAATAATATTACTTATTGAGGAAACATGTATGTGGATGATAAATATTCCCCAGTAAATTCTGAAGTATAAACAATCTCGGATAAAAATGAGATTGTGATATTTTTCCTTACCTTAGGTTCGATTTGCTTCATAAGTGTCTGAACCTCCTGTATAATGATTTAAATAATGTCATTGACTTATTCCAGAATCATAATTATTTTTATGATATCATATATGATCATTTTTTATCTTCTTATTAGTAATATTTCATTGTTACTTGTTATTCGGGTGTTTATTGCTTTATGTTCGTATGTGTGTTTTGTCGAATAAATTCTTATTCCTATTTTTAGGTTATAAACACATCATTTTCAGAATTTTATTAGTTTAATATATATTGTATTTATTCATTCAATTCATGTATATAATCATTATGCAAAGTAGATCATGTAGAACGAGTCACATCACATCGTGGAGACGGTATTCCATATGTATGCACGAGCAATGATATCGTTCCCATGACTGTGGAATGGTATTGGAGTGTATTTATACTATTTCAGAATCAATATAACATTAAAATAATCATATATAGTCATTATTTACACCATTATACCCATCCATGTAAGGTGGTGGTGGAAAATATATTACACCACGGCATAGAGACGGTATTCCGTACGTACGCACGCGCGGTGATTTTGTTTTCCGTAGGATGGATAGATGGTGAAATAGGGTTGTTTCATAATTATAATAACATATAAGCATATGAGTGATACTGATGTTATTACTTTATAATTAAACAACTAAAGAAGAAAAAGTAGAAGGAGAAATAAAGTTGAAAGAATCGGTAACGGACATTACCTCTTCTTTGAAGCGCCTCTTTGAGACCTCCTCTTAGGGCACTTAAATTGGTCTTTGAAGAATACCAGGACATCTAGGATGTTTCTAGGGAAGTGGGTAAGTGAAATGGTCAGGGTTTGGCCAATCTTGAATGCTCAAAGTGGTGTTAGGAGGAGAGGGAGGAGGTGCCCTTTTATAAGAGAGGAGAGGGGCACCTTTGGAAATATAAGAAATATTAGTTTATATTAAATCCCAACCCCACTTAAAAACTTCCAAAATGACTCATATCCAAATATTATATGATATAGGGTTGTAATATCATCAACCAATAAAATTTATATATGTTAGGAATTTATTTTAAACATAATCAACTTGATTTATCCTTATTTATCAATTTAATTTTATGAGTGGTAATAATATTCTAAATTTTAAATTATTATAAATAATTACATATTTGTTGTGAATTTTCCATAATTTTACACTTTATGAAATTTTAGACCATATAAATTTTAATTTATAATTTTTAAATATTCTTGTGATTTTTAAACAATTTTATAATATGTTATTTATATAAAATAACAATAGTGTCAATTTTGACACTATTCATTTATTTGAATTTAAATAAAAAATATACAGAATATATGATTGAACTAAAACCTTTAATAGATTCATAAAATGTCTTATGTATCTATAAAATTAGTTTATAACATTAAATTCTTCATATAATACGTATTTTAATATTTTTAAAACCATTTATTTGATATTTTAATTAATAAAATAATTTCAACATCACTATTGTGTCATAATTAATGATAATTATTTAATCCCTAAAAATTCTAAATAAATTTATATGATGTATATAATTTTATTATAGTTCTGGAGACTATTCATATTCTAAGTTTCATTAATTTTATCACTAAGTTAAAATTATTATACTTATAAGATTTAAGAAAGTGACACGTTGTCACTTTCTTTGGTTTTAATAATAATTAAATTATTTTCATAAACAAAAGTCCATTAAATGAATCTAATCCGACCCTTAGGTGATATGGGTCTACTTTTAGTAATCCAATAGGATTTTGGCAGGTGTTAGGGTAATTTTATAATCTTATATTTACCCTTAATTACCCGATTTACCTTTAACTACGGTAAATAAAATTTACCGTAGTTACTATTCATAATACCCAAAAATAAAAAGTAGCATATTAACATAATTTGGACCCACTGATTATAAATATGGAATCCATTTTTCAAAATTCAAAACACATAAGTTGCATTAATTAATTTAAAATTAATCCCGTTGTTAAGAAAACGGGTTTTATAAGTTAAAACATTGCCAAAGATTGAAATGTTTTTACCTATGAATTCAATGTGAAATTAATGATAATGACATATATTATATTAAATGGTAAAAATATATTATATTTATACTTTAAAACCATTCAATATTATAATTTAACCATATAAATTATCTCAATGAAAAAAGTTGTTTTTAATTAAAAATTAGTGTATTTTTACTATTCATCAAAATATGAAAGTTATCAGAAAAATATCAAAAATTTATCCAAAGTAAATTTTTATATCATGATTCCAAATAAGAATTTTATTTTGTCAAATTTAACTTATAAACATGTCAAAAACTAGATTTAATGTGGGTGCGCCATCAAAAGGCAGCAAAACTGCATTTTTTGAAAAATACTTATTTTACCTGAAAAAATTATTTTTTTCTCTTACCATGTTCTAGAAAATGTGTAAGATGAATAATAATGTTATAAAATTAAAAATGTAGTTGATACTATTCATAACGGCTAGTCCATAATAATATATCGTTGTTTAGTGAAACCTGGTATTGCATACTACACACGTTATCGAGGAAGGTCGTGATTGCGTGTAATGCAAGCCAATTCAGTATTGTGTGTTGTGAAAGATTCATTTGGTGTTGTGTATAAAATAAGTCATAAATAAAATATTTCTCATAAAATCACAGGGTGTTACATTAAGTCTATGCCTAAATCTCATGAGGCTTTCCCAAGAACCAATCACACCTATCATGGACCATAACTTATCTAGAAACTCCACTTTAAGGTATTCAAACTCTAAAAATTAGATTCTAAAGAATGATCTGGAAAATGACCCATCCACCAGATTGAAAATTCATCATTATATTCATATATGTATGGAGTATCTTACACTGAGCATGTAGATATATGAGATAGGATCCAGGTGATATATATATATTTCAATTCCAACACCACTTTCTTCCCAACTAATACCACTCCCTACAAGGTTTATTACTCCAATAATAAAATCTTTTATCTCATTGCTATATTTAAAATGGAGATCCATCCATGAAAATTATCTCAATATCCTTATTTAAAATTTTAATATGTTCCCTTAACTATGGGGCATCTCTATCAATAACCCTAGATCTATCAATGTTATCTTGGGGGACTCCAATATAGATGGTGTCTTCTGAAATCATGACCACAGCTGGATAACTTTTCATCCAGAGTCTACTACTAATATTAAAATTGAAACATTAAACTATAATAAACATATAATGAACACTTTAATAGTTCCCTAATCCTCAATGGATACCTACACATTATTATCAAATCCTATGTAGGGTCTCACACACTCTTATAAAACTACATCATTAACAACATCATTAACTCTAACTGTGTGAGAGAAATCCCATGAGTTCAAGAAAACCATCATCTAATATCTAATCAATAATCCATTTAGGAGATAAAATGTAATAAATTTCATATAGTCAATAAAATTATGAATTATATATAAACATGATTCCCAAAATTCATCCAATCCACCGTCAATAGAGGATTAGGATCGACTTGAAAAATATTGAGGTTTTTCACATCAAATGCAAGAAACATATCTAACCTTAGGTAATTTCATTCAACTTTATATGATATCATGGATAAATAATATCTCTCAACCAATCCATATAAAACATCACCTCATTTCTCTATAACTAGTGGAGAGATTACAAACTGAAAAACTAGGATTGTCTAGAAAATTTCTCTACATGTGGGCAGGATTTCAGTGGGTATCACTCTTCATTTGATAGAGTTAACCCATAAGTATAAGAAAATATTTTTATGAGTAAATCCTGAAAGAGATATAAAATCATAAAAAACTACTAAATTATGCATATATTAAAAAATTATACCTCACAATGATTTCTTATAGCTCTATGTTTACTATGTTGTTATAATTTTCCTAGAATATGGATACATCTTCCCCTACATGTATACTAGTCTCTATGGTATGATAACCATACTTGATACCCCTATTACATCATCTCCAAAATTCTCTCAAACTAGTCCCAACATGACTGTTAACTCTAAACTACATCCCTAGGAAAAAACTACTTTGATACTACTTTGACTAGACCAGACCTATAAGGGCCCCACAAAAGCTAGTGGAAATCCATGTGTCCTTAAATAAGCAAACCTATAATAGGATATGGGTTTGTGAAAAGCATAGAGTAGGCATATCTCACAATATATGAGAACTTATACTATAATAACCTACAATATATATGTATCTATAATAGTTAAAATAACTACAAGAATATAGATAACAAATTAAACTATATAAAATACCCACAAGAGACAAAAAGATAAAAGAACATCCTCACATAGATAAATAAAAAGGAATTTTATATAGGAAAGGCCAACAAATCCATTAAAAAAGTCACTATAAATATCCTCCTCTCTATGTATTCTCCTTGAATGATCTCCTCACACAATTTTCACCACCACCAATATGAACCACCATGCCCCATCAAGTATCTCTAAGTACCTCTAGAGGTTAACCCAAAAAAATCCAAACCATCCCCAAATACACTATAAACATCATTGAACTGATATGTTATCTACATACACACAACATGTGGGGGTGAAAGACTATGTAGGGGTGAGTATAAACATACTCAGTCAAACACCCTAAAAACAAATAATAAAATATATAATAAGAGGTCAAATTAATGCCCCTGTTATGATATAGTAATTCAGTGGATAACCGAAAAGGATAATCCTAATGTTCTCCTTAATAATAATTCCCATGGATGTAATAAAGGACCCAATTGTCACAACTCCAATCCTCTAAATTCATACCAAAATAGGATATAGGGGACCTTAGAACACTAACAAAATACAATATTCCTAATGTTAATATCTATTTATCCACTTAATTTTATAGGAAACCATGAGGTGTTTATGAATCAATACTCATGAAGAATTCATATTTATTGGGCCTTTCCCAATACCACTCCACTGAAAAAATCCATGAAGGGGAGCCTTGTCATGAATAAATCATGCATGTTGGTTGAGGGAATACCATACCATTAACCAAGTATATGAACTACCAATGTTATGTAACTCATGAAACCTCATAAGAATGATGATGTATAATACCACACCCCAGGTTAATGGGACCCAACACAACTCACTAGGGCATATCCTAGGCAAGAGGTAAGCCCAAAGTGACACCCCATGACTAACTCAAATAGCCTAGGGCTAGAGACCTGGATTGAGTAGTAATATCACATAATATGGGAGGTTTTAGACTATAATACCAATTAAAAAATATATATCTTCAATTCATAAAATATATAGTAACACCAAAAGTATGTATATAAAAATTCAACAAAATTGTATACAACACATGAATGTGACATCAAGTATAAATACATTACAAAAAAGGAAAAAGATGTATGGGAAATAGAATATATGATGTGTTTCAAAAACACAAAAAAAATTGAGTATAATGAACACTATATGTTCTCCTAGATCCAAATCCATCCACAACTATCTCCATTAACATAAATAATCATCATTCTCTAGAATTCTCACCAAGAATCATCCTACATCAGCACCAAAAAAGACACAAAAACCCCATGTCTACCTAGACCATCTCCAAACTGATGCATCATCTATATATAAATAAATAATTTTTATCGAAGGATTGAGTTTGTATTATAAACATACCGAGTAAGAAGCCTTTAAAACCAAAAAAAACAGATGTGAATATGTTATCTCAACTCTTGGTATGAGAGGTGACCAGGAGGTAGAAAAAGAGTAAAACCATAACACCGTCTCTACCTCAAATATCGTGGCACTAAAGAGTGGATGGAATAATACTAAGGATGAATAAACTAGTTATTATCGATAACTAAAATTATTAAGGATTTTATAAAGGTATAAATTATCTCACATTCAACCCATGATAGTTATATCATAAAAGAAAATAATGAATATTGGAATACTAAAGAGACCATAATTATTTAATTCAGTCACCTGCTATGAACCGTGTCTAAAATGAAATACTTATGGTGGTAAAGAATCAAAAGTTATATAGGTGTCTATAATGTATAGACATACACCAACCATACCATACCCAAACACCAAAATGGAGAGCATGGACTTCTTTGAATTAAACTCACTTGTTGAAGGAATGTCACATCCTCTATATTATCAACACCATATCATCCATAAAACCCATGAACCTCAAAATTACAGTAATCCTTGAAACATTTCCAACAACTTCATAAGGGACTTCACAGTTCATTGAAAGGAACTGCAACAAAAAATGTGATCCTCAGAAATTGAGAATCTGATTCCATGTAAAATGAGGGGGATTCCTAACCCAAACACAAGATGAGATAGAGGATTAAACTCCTTATATAATTACAGAAATACTAAAAAATTATCAATATAACATTATGAAGATAGAGGATATTACACCCTAAGAACATAGGGGACGTTGAACCCTACCTAGATGTAAAAATATGGGATCTCATTTATTGAGTATATGAGGGAGATAAAAACCCAATAAATATACTAAGATATAGGATCTCAGTAATTTTCCAATGGGGGAGATACTGAAACCATATATTTTAATGTTAAATTGTCCCAAACATCATTAAAAATCTCAATTATTTTCTAAATGGAGTGAAATAAGTATTCTATCAATTTAATCACATAAATGGAATTAGATAAAAAAATGGAATGGAAATTTTTGATCTTTTTGAAAAAAAACAATAAGAATAGGATATTCATTTATTGAAAATGGGAGTGAGATAAAAATTATGTATTTTATCATATAAAATATGAGATAAAATATGTGATGGGGCCTAGGGATTACACCACGAGTCAGACTAATGCACCTCATATTGGTCTTGAATCATTCATTTAAATGTCTAGGTCATAATGCCACACATGGATCATCAATCCAAAATATTATTTAAATGTCACAACAAAAAAAGGTTCATAATAATAATAATATTATTATTATTATTATTACTGTTATTAAATTTTAGTTATTTTATGGATAAAATAGGTGCACGGGGTAACGACTATCCTACCGCCCACTACCTCTCTCTAATAAAGGGACTTCCATTCTTCACATGACCTATATTTTAAAAGATTTAGTTAGTTTTCAATAATATTTAAGTTTGAATTTATTTCCTTCTAACATTGAACATAAAAATAAAGACTTTATTATTTTTCATGTAGCACCCCTACATCACTATTTTGGCCTTCAATCATCGACCATCACCAACTATGTGTGACTCCCCTTCACCTCTAAGAAGCTTCCAGTCATTCCACCCCACACCCTAACCTCTAATTTGATCCACACAAACTATTTGAACCACTTCACTCACCATTAGATATGGAATCCTAGATGAATTATTCTTGAATACCTAAAAACCATTTATGTACCATCTATCACTATGATCCATTATGGAAAATATAAATATTTATGCTTCTTCGAGCCATCACTGCATGTCTTCCTAGCCTTGTTGGCCTCTGACCACCCACGCAAAACCCCTATCCATCGCCAACCACCTATATAGTAGGAATCTCATCACCATCACATGAGTAGTAATTGTAGAAATAAGAGAGATATGGAATAATTGAGAAATATAGGGGTGGGATAGAGTAAAAAAATATTATTAAATCATATTTCATCAATCAGATATCAAATTTTCACAACCAAAAAAATGGTTAGGGATAAATTATATCATTCAAATTAAATGAATATGTGACATGGGATTATAGGGATTCAAAATTTAAGGTAAATTAAATTTTCTAAAAATAATTCAAACTTTAAACAACTCTAGGGAGAATGGTGGGACCCAATATTGAATAAATATTTTCAATAGAATTTCATAGAATATGATTTCTTGGAATCGAGAATATAGAATAGTCAATATGTGAATTCTGAAGCAACAATGAAAATATGGAATGAATATTTAGATAAACCAATACATGAAATCCTAAAAACATCAAGGAAATTATAAAATGAAATATAATAATATATTCAATAAAATTGGAGTGTTATGAAATAAAAAATATCAACCTCGTCAATTGTCTAGTAATTGGTGAAGAATACATTTATATTGATGTAGCTGGAAGTCTTCATGAGATCCTTCATCGATTCCTAGAATTATCCATGATATGCCACAATGATCTCTCAAAATATGGGACCTCTCAAATACCATGGTGATGTGTCTCTCCCTATAGATTTTATGTAGAGTGATATAAATATAGAATTTATTAGGTTAATTAATAAATTAAACAATTAAATTCATTATATAATTTATCCCTCTAACTCTACCCAAGACTATGAACTTCTATGGGGATGAATACAAACAGAACATACATCATTCATAGAGTAAAACCACCACTCCAGATTCAATAAAATGTTTGTTTTAATATTTGAAACTCTATTTAATAGATATAATAATTTCATTCAAATATTCTTGAGTGAGCTAAAAATAATATTTTTAAACTTAATATTTTTTTAAGGTAGCATGGTTCTCACAATTAAATATTATATCTACCCAAGGCTGCCCCACCAAAACCTAGAATTAACAAAAACTTTAGATAATTTTTATATGTTCCTCTTTTAGGGAAAATTAACTATTTTACTCCAGGAGAGTTCCTAAACTCATAAACTCAAAATTATACTATGTCTCACTTAGGGAAAACCATATCCTTTACATGTTCTAAACCATAAACACCATTTTCATCCCTAAAAATTTAAGTAACCAAATATATTAAAATCGATTCTCATGAAACAAAATCATTTAGAAAACTATCTCATGGTCACACAAACGTTTTTTTCCTTTGATTTTTCAATATCCTAGAAATCTCAAACTACAAATTCCTAGTAATGAAACTTCCACTTTTTTCTAAAAATATATCAAATATAGCCATCCCAAATTAATTAAAAAATAAGAAACACACATCTGATCTATTTTAGTCTTTCTAGGTCTCACATTAAACATTTCTCATTTGAAGGTCATCCTTATACATGGAATAAAAAAAACAAAAATACATCGACACCTATCCCAAAATGGGTATGACAATAGGGTCATCCCTGGTGGAATAACCTCACTAAACACTATTAAATAAAATTATAGTTGGTTTTTGATTTGGGAAATCCTACACACAATGCACACATCACCAAGAACTTTATAAAATTTCACACTAATCTTGAAGGGGTTGTAAAGAAGCATACTCATTTGGTAACACATAATCTTCTCTAACATATCTTATAGTAAATAATAGGTACCAATGTTGTTAAATCATGAAAAAAGGTTTTGTAGAAATTTTTAGAACCTTCAAAATCATATAAAGCCTCTATTTTCTTCCAAATACCTAGTAGGTTTAACAATATTTATTGAATATAGGCTAGTCAAATTTTCATCTATCATTCATGAAAGTTATCAATGAGAAACATATGCACCACACCAACCTTTATAGATTGAACAACATTTCACCATTATCCATTAGTTGGCCCAATATACCACAATTCAAAATAGATGATCATGGTCATTTATATGACCCTACTATTTTAGCAACTAACCCATATATTACATTGAGCTAAAGGACTAAAATCTACATCCTCCTCATAAAAATAACCTTCTATGCATATCATGATGGGTACTCCCGTATGGATGTTCTTCACAATACCTATGACAAATAATAGGGGTAGAAAAAACTAATTCTATATGTAAGTGGTATTCATGATCACCATCTTTAAGAAATAACTTTTGGTACACCCCTTGAGAGAATCCAGTCCCACTAAACCACTTCGTATACACTTCCATTATGAGCATCACTCACATAATGGAAGGGTGTAGGGACACTTATCATTTATTTATGGTTAGCTATATCTTCCTCATCATAATAGAAATAATGACTCTAAAACTAGATTCTCAGGCACTTCCTACATCATCCATACATAGTGTCCTCTACTAGAAGCATCAACCTCCCGGCCTCAATTATGCTAATCTGATCTCACCAAACATCATGGATTCGACATCATGAATACCAACATTTCTTGATGAATCTAGACACTATAATATGATATTTTACTAAAAATATTGAACTCTCATTGTAAGAAGTGGAAAATATGTCAAATTCTGAATATCCTCTTCATATTACCAATTCGTAAAAGGATTTTTTCCACATACCATAAAACTCCACAATGATTCTTATATTCCCATTTAGAAATATTCAAACATTATCCTTAAAATGAAATTCCATGCATTCATGATCCTATTAATAGGTTTTAACCATGGATTGCCCTTTGAAATATTCCCTGAATTCATCCATACACATATGAAGTTAATTATAACCCATGAACATGACATAACATTCCACACTAACCATTGAAAATGTATTTAATCTTGACTACTAATGACTTTTCCATGTTTTACATACTATATTGGGTCTTTATTACAAATAAATAATGTACCCACCCCATCAACCTAACCACCACTCACCTCATGACACCAGGAAAACATATCCAATACTTATTGTGGTGGGTACCACTTCACCTCTTCTCTACCATGAGTACTTTTTTTTGAAAACACCTATTTCTTCAACAATGATAGACTCAATTCACTAGAATTGGTGAGTGAATGGAGTTCACCATTAATGGAAACTCTCTTGTTGACCAAAGTATAGATAGAGGCTCCATTGGAATCTTTATCAACTAAACATAAAGTATATAATGATTATATCATGAAAATGTAAACCACATTTATGGTCCATTAAGAATGAACATGAATTATTCCATGAAATACACCTATTGATGATCATCCCAATCCATCCTTCATATGTATCATCCTTCATTTTTGAATATACATAATCTATTCATGAAAAAAAACAATCTAAATGTGGTCTTTATGAAAATAAAACCATAACTTGATAACTAATCCCCTTGGAGTATCTCCTATAACCATTGAGATTGAATAATTCCACTAAAACCCTATCTTGGGGATAGCTCATTGGTTCTATGTTCTTTTATGAACACTTGGTCATTGATAAAACACCTTACAGAGGGTTGGATATGCTCATATAAATATTTCTTCTTGAAATAAAGATCAATTTTCAGCCATGATGGATTAATCCCATCACGATTATGAGAAATCAACATCAACTAATATCCAACGTATCGTATAGGAATATTGATAAATGAAATGAAATTTGGTGAGTAAGTAGACTAATCCATATGCAAACATGAGTATCAAACTCCATATAAACATATATTTCATGAGGTTCATGCTCCTTGTAAACCCATGATCCCTATGATAACAAATTCACAATGTATATCCAGTCTATGGTTAGTCTCATCCAACTCAATGATTTTACAATGTACTCTATAAGAAAGATCAATGATAAGAAGATGATGATGAGAGAGACTAACTTATATCACCTAGAAATTTTGTCACTCTACCAAGTCTCATAACCAATATCTCATTACTCCCTAATCAGCTCCAATATTCCCAAACAAATGAATAGGATTTTTACTACCCAACATTAGTGTAAAAGATGGATATTCTCATGTATTAGCCTATTATTTATGGGAAAACCCAATAAGGGTTGAAATATATTTTGATTAGCTATCACAATAAGGAAATAAAAGATTATAACAAACTATTTTAAGATTTATGTAAAAACTTTGATATACCACACAACCAATGTGTTAGATTTTTGGTTGACTAACTAGTTACCAGAGTCCTAGAATGTGGATACATCAACCACTACACCAACAGTGGTCTTCTTATTCTGATAACTAAGATCAAGACCCCCTTAACATAATTTTCATAATGTTCCCAAACTAATATTCTCATGATTTAAAACTAAAGACTCCATTCCTTGTACTGACATTCCTAATACCACTCTGAAACAACCCAACATATCGATGCCCTACCTGATCTAAAGGTAAGATAAAAATTCCACATCAACCCCACCTCTAATAATCCTAGGGATGGTGACCATTGTCGAGTAATCATATATCACGATATGGGAGGCCTTATTCTATAATAGTCTTTAGAAAATAAATATCTTTAATGCGTAAAATAGATATAAACACTAACATGATGAATATAAATAATCAACTAAACTATATATAACACATAAATGAGACATCAAATACAAATACATCCTGAAAAATGAAAAACAATAAGTAGGGGAAAAAGAATATATGATGAGTTTCTAAAATAGAATGCATTTATAATCTCATTCATGTTGCATGTACTCTAAGATTGTACTCTAATCACAATAGTCACTACCACCATCACAAATCCACATGCACAATAATTTATCACAAAGCATCACTATGCATCATTTCTAAACAAGCCATGCCAACTTCACATCTTACCAGACTATCTATGAGCATGTTCATAGTATGTAAAGAAACAATAGATATGGAAACAATGTATGAGTGGTGCTGATTATAAATATAGCTAGTAGGAATATTCAAGGAAACCCAAGTTAATATGTCAGTTGAACTCCAAGAATGAGACTTTCCCAAGAAGACGAAAAATATATAAATAAGAACAATAAGTCATCTGAAATATCCTAGTACTAAAGAGTGACCAGAATAATTTCAAGGATGAATAATCATGGAATTTTATACAAGTAAAATTATTAATAATTGAAGAAAGTTCTCAATAATATTCTCTTTAACCCTTTATATTAATATCACATGAGAAAAAAATAAGTTCAGAATATTGAAGAGACTACAAAGCTGGAAGCTGATCAACGACTATGAAATGAATCTTGAAGGCAACCCCGAGGGTGATAAGGAATCACAATTCCCCTCAAAGTCTATATTGAAAAAAAATCCAATATCCATACCTCCTATAGAAACCAAAATGGGGAACTTTCTCAACTTTAATGTACTCTCACTATTTGATGGAATATCACATCCTCCATCCTACCTATATTGTATTATCAATTAATGACTTGAACTACAACAATATAATAATCCCCTCAAATTTTCAATGAACATAAGGGGTATTTCACACCTCACAGAAATACACCTCAACCAAAAAGTTATCCTCACATATAGAGGACACCATGCATCAAAAAATGAGGAGGATGCCCAACCCTGCTATAATCTAAGATAAAGGCTCCTGAGCCTCATTTTATGATAGAGATAATATATCCCTATCATTAGTTAATTTTCAAAGGATATCATACCCTAAGCACAAGGGGATGTAGAATTCTATCTAGAAGTTAAGATAGAGGATTTTATTCCCCAAGTATATCGGGGAGATACCCAAACCCTATCAATAAACTGAGATGGAGAATTGCATGCCTTACTAAATGAGGTGGATTATAAAACCCTATCTTTTAAACTGAAATCATCCTAAACATCAATCCTAGTCTCCATCATTATCCCTTGAAAGTTAAATATATTATCCATCCATTTCATATCTAAAATATCCTTAGATAAAAAACCAATTTCACCACAGCAATATACATGAAAAAATAAACTATTTATTTTTTGAAAATGGTAATTAAATTAAAATTATACATTTAATTATATTAAATATGTGAGACTATATATAATAGGAATCAAGTCGTTCATCATGGGTAATATTAAAGTACCACATGTTGGTCGTAAATCATTTATATCAATCACTACTAAAAAACTAGGCTTTAGCAGCGTTTTTATTTATCAGCGCTAGAAGAAAACACTGATAAATGGGATATTAATTAGTGCTAATGAAAGCCCTAATAAATTTATTCTTTTATCTGCTCTTTTATTTTAGCACTAATAAAGGAAATATTTATAAACGCTTTAATTTTAGCATTCATAAATGGTATCCTTTATCAGCACTTTATTTTTAATACTAATAAAGGGTATCCTTTATTAGTGCATTATTTTTAGCACTGAAAAAGGGTATGCTTTATAAGTACTTTATATTTAGCGTTAAAAAATATTTGTTTCATCAATGCTTTTTTAGAACTGATAAAATTAAATAATTAAATAAATAAATATATATATTAAAAAATATTACAAATTTTATGAATTAAATAATTATAGATAAAAATGAATTAATTGATTATACATTATTAAATATTAAACATTTTATTAATTAGATAATTATGATAATTAAGGTTATTAAATTGTATATATTAAATATATAGATATATATTAATATATATAAATATGATTTTATATTATAATATATTTATGCACTCTACATTAAATTGTCATATGTTTATTGAATAATGGTATATAATTATAAATTAATATGAATTAAAAATAGTCACAAATTGCATAGTACTCGACATATTATTGAATGTCGTTTGATTTTTCAATATAATATAGATCAAATGTGGGTTATATTGATTTCACATATATGCATAATTAATAAATTTTTATATACAATATGCACACACACAGAACTTATCAATTTTTTCAATATTGTTAAAGTGTACCTATATTCATAATTTATTCAATTTCACTCAAATATATATATTTATGCACTCAAAATTATATATTATTTAATAATATTAAAAATATATTTCTAAAAAATTTATAAGTAATTATATTTATAAATAAATATGTTTATAAATGTACATTTACTATATTTATACAATTATATATTTATAATTATAAAAAAATAAATAAATATTTCTTTAAAAGAATTTATATAATTATAAATAAATAATTATGTATATTTAAATAATTATTAAATTTATAATAAATTTATTTAAATAATTAATATATTTACAATATTTATATTTATATTTATTTATTAAATAAACATATGTATAATTATATAAATCTTTATACTAATATAAATAATATTTTTTTAGAATATTTATATAATCTTAATTAAATAATTATAAATTTATAGTTAATGCATTAAAAAACGAATATATTTACAATTTTATATTTATATATATTTATTAAGTATTTATAAATATTTACAATTTTTTATTTATAATTATAATTATAAATATTTTAACAACGCTTTAGTAATAAGTGCTAATAAAAGAATCTTTATCGTCACTTTTTAGTACTGATAAAGATGAGGATTTATCAATGCTTAAAAAAGCGCTGATAAATGAACATTTATTAGCACTATAAGTTTAGCTCTAAGAAATCATAAAATTATCCGCAATTATATAATAAGAGGGGATAAAAGGGTTCTTTATCAGTTCTTATTAGTAAACACTCGTAAAATTGTACCGATGTATTTTAAAAATCCCAAAAATTGTGAACTCGTTGTGATATAGAAGCTTTTCGCGGAAGCCACCTGTTGTAGATTCTACTTCTAAGTGAATTTAAGGTTTAATCACTCCTCCTCAGTGAATCATAGGTCTATTCACGCTGCTCAATTGCCTTCAAACATCTTGTCTGATATTCGAAGAGGGTCTCAAATTTTCATTAACCTAATAAGGTAGGCCTTTCTATTGTCATTATGTATTTTTGGTTTCTTTTTTGATTTCTTCTTCTACAATTTATTTATGATCTATTGTTTATGATCCATTGTTTATGATTTTTTTGTGATCCATTTTTTAGGGAATGATTTGTTGTTTGTTTCTGTATTGACTACCGTTGTATGATATGTTGTTTATATCTAACATTGGACCTTAGATTTATTCATTGTTATTTTACTACTATGTTTTATATCTTCTTGATAAATACTTTTTTCATATATGTATATAAATGTTTAGAAATATTCATGTATATTCTTATTTATTGACTACTGATTTGAGGCACATTCTTGGTTCCCTAATGATTATATATATGTTGACACCTTTCATGGACACCTCTGTGGACATGTAGCTTTAGATGCTATTTTTCAGGAACCAATTTAGTGGAGTGATGTATGTTCTTCTATTGGTTATATGTATCATAGGATCTAGTTCCCCTTATAATTAACTATGGTCCTTATTTTCCTTATGGATCGAATTCAAAGGGGTCATCCCTAGTTAAGCACATGGGGTTTTATCACATCAAGTCTTTACTTTTTGAATCATTATGGTACTTTTAGTTCACGTTATGTTTGAATATCAGGTTTTATCTATTTAATATTTCTTATTGAATATAATTGAGTGAGTTTTTATACTGGCGGGACAAGTATGTGTGTCTATATAGCTATTACATCAATTATTTCTATCGTTGTTTTTTTAAAAGGTATGCCTATATCGGGTAATGATGATTTTGGGTCTACATATCCATTGACCCCTAGGGTCATGCTAGAATTATGTTTGACCTCTAGTACTAATAATTTCTATTTTGGGAGGACTACCACCAATTTACGGTTTTTTACACCTAATGTTTAAACAATCCTTTAGTGACTTTGAGGTTTGATAGAGTTCATAAGATGATCTAACCTCGTGTTTTTTGGGTAATTCGGGCTAGCGTCATTACACTATCAATCTTTCGGTTTACAACTATAAAGTTTAGTGATAATATAATTTATTATTTTACTTTATATCCCTTTATTTATTCAAATTCCAACATCCCTTATTATTGGGTTTAGAATATCTAGGCGCTTAGATATTCTCGTAAAAATGATCCATATTTACTTTATTATAATTGTCTATAACTCTCACTTTTGATAATAAAAATCTTATGTATATTAAATTATATATTGTATAAAATAAATCTTTTATGAACCTAATAGTATGGTTATGAACTGAAAGTAGATGAATGCTAATAATTTGACAAACAAATATGATGATGGAGTTAAATAATTCATTAAGTTTTCAAGGGAGAATGATAACGACCCTTCTAAAATCCTTTATTTGTGCATACATTATTGTTAATAAAGACAAATTAGTCTAGAAGAGTTAGAAGAACATTTGATTTGTCATGGAATGGATAAAATATTTAGATGTTGGACTAAAAAATTGAAAAAATGAACGTGGACATCATTTTGGATGATACAACGGTTTACGAATCATTTGCTATTAATACCTGTATAAAAGATGATGGATATCACATGGATGAAATGAAAATGGAAATTGAAGATGTCCTTCATGATTGTACAAAGTTGATTGAGGAGTTAAATAGTTATTCCAACAAACCATTTTATACTGGATATACTAAATAAACAACATTGTCAGTTTTATTGAAGTTATATAATTTAAAAGATGGAAACAAATGGAGTGACATCAGCTTTACAAAACTACCTGGTCTTCTAAAAGATATGCTACTAGAAGAAAATGAACTACCATGATGAACATATGACGCTAATCAAATGTTATGATCAATGGTAACGATCTCTAAAAAATAAATTATTTTCCAAATGATTTCATTTTGTTTTGGAATCACCATGAATTACTCATGAAATTCCTTAAGTGTGGGGAAGATATATACAAGAAAAATGAATCAAGAACTTTGAAATTTTTATAGTAGTTTCCTATCATTACAGGGTTTAGAAGACTATATGGATGTCAAGAAACTACAAGAAAATTAACATGGTATGGTGATACAATAATTAAATATGGGAACCTATATCATCCATCAAATTCTCCTCAGTGGAATAAAATTGATTATGAGTTTTCAGAATTTGAAGATGGTCTGAGAAACTTTTGTCTTGCATCATCTATCGATGGAATAAATTCTTTTGGTGTATAGAGTACTACTCATAGTACATTTTCTGTCATGTTAGTAAATTATAACTTGTCGTGATGGTTATACATGAATCACAAACACATTATGTTGTCTCTACTTATATCTAGACTAAAGAAACCTGGTAATGATATTGATGTCTATTTGGATCCATTGATTTATGATCTGAAATTGATGTGGGATATAGGTGTTATAATTCACGGTGCTCATAGAAGTTAAGAAATCACCTTGAGGTCCATGTTGTACAGAATGATAAATGAATTCACCGCTTATGGAAATTTATTAGGAAATAGTATTAAAGGCATGTTTGGGTGTCCCATTTGTGAAAAACGCACGTACTTAGTTCAGTTGAAACATTCCTTAAAGACTATGTTTTTAGAACAAAATTTTTTTTACCTCAATGACAGAAATACCAATCCTAGATTACAGTATTCAATGGGAATATTAAACAAGGTACAACACTATCTCTATAAATGAGTGATAAACTGTACAAAAAATTAATAAATATTGACACTGTTTTCTGTAAACCATTTTGGAAAAACCTTAAAAAATCATGTTGGAAGAAGGGATCAATTTTATTTGAATTACTGTAGTAGAATTGTTTTTGTCTTAGAAATTTTTTTTATGTCATGAATGTAACAAAATGTATTTGATAGTGTTATTGGAATGTTACTAAATAATCCTGGAAAATGAAAGATGGAATCAAGGCTAGGTTGGACTTTATTGAAATGGAGATAAGGGAAGTGTTGGCACTGGTGAAGGGTAAAAGGCAGAATTTTCATCCTCCGTCAGCTTACACTCTATCCGGACACAAAAAAAAATTTATTCTTCCATTTCCTTACGAGTGTAAAAGTTCTACAGGGGTATTCATAAAATATCAAGAATGACGTGTTAATGACTAATTTCAAGTTACATGGACTAAAATCGCCTGAATTTCATGTTTTGATGAAAGATTTAATAAATGTTGCTTTCTTTTGCATTCTGCCTCAAAATGTATGATGTACATTAACTAGTCTTTGATTCTTTTTCAAATCCATATACTATAATGTTGTTGACCAGGAAAAGTTCCCATCTTGAATAACGAGATTTTTATCATATTATAAGAATTATAAATGTTCTTCCTACCACCATTCTTTGATATAATGCTCCACCTGATGGTTTACATGGATAGATAATTTCAGCTATGTGGTCATGTCCATTACATATAGTTGTACCCCATTTAACGGTATATAAATATTTTTAAAGGTTATGTCAAGAATCGAAATTGTCCAAAAAGTTGTATTGTAGAACTATATATTGTTTAAGAAGATATTGAATTTTGTACGGATTACCTATCATATATTGAAAGCATAAGTCTCCCAAAGTATCATCACAACGAACTACTTATGAGAGAAGGGATTTTCGTAAGAGATGTTGTTAAAATTACCTTAATAAAGTGGGATCAAGCCCATCTTTATATATTACATTATATTAAAGATGTTGATCCATACATTAAATCACACAAATAAATTATTAGAGATTTGAATTCATCAAGGGCTGAAATATGGATATCAGATGCACATAATCAATAGTTTATAGGATGGTTCAGAGATCAAATTTATAAGGATTTATCTGAAAATATAAATTCAATTGTTGAAGGACCTCAATGGATGGATAGAGGACCGAATGAAAATGTTATATCTTACAAAGGGTTTATAATCATTGGTTATATGTTCTATAAAAAATAACATGATGACTTCAGTACGATGAAAAATAGTGGTGTTATGCTTATGGATGAACTGATTCACATATCTAGTTCCAAGGATAGAAATCCAATTTATGCATATATGTCATATTTTTGAATTATTGAACAGATATATGAGTTAGATTGTAAAAAATTTCATGTGTCGCTTTTCCATTACAAAGGGCTTTACAAATTCAATGGAGTGAATGTTGATGCAATAGGCTGTGTGAAGGTGAATTTCAATACAGAAGTGAAAAAATGTGAGATGTTGATAATGAAATCACAAGTAGTGAAAGTATTTTATGTCTATGATCCAACAAACAATAATTGGTCGATTTTCTTGCTGGCGACTAAGACATCTGTTGAGTTAGATGAAAATTCAATTGAGGATGAGCCTTTCATTGGGACATCACAATCAATTCAGGTCATTCCCACAGTAGACAATGTCTTGTACATTAGAGGGGACCACAAGGATGGGATTTGGATTATCGAAAGTGGAACCAAATCCTTGAAACATTTAAAAAAAGAAAGAGAGTTCAATGATAAGGTAAAAAGTTTTTTTTAATATATTATGTTTTCATCATAATATTATATGTTCTCTAATTCATTAAAAAAATCTAAATTAACCTTTTGACTACTCATGCAGACAATGTCTTATACACATTATGAGATTACCAATACCTCAGAAGAAGAAACTATAATTTAGAAACCCCCTTAGATAGATGAAAAGGTAATTTTTTGATATAATTTCTCTATTTTTATGAAAAATTTTATAATGTAACATTGATTTTATTTTCATTATTTTTTGCAGAGTTCATTTATTTTAGAAGATTTTTTCCCCTGTGTTATGCCTTTTCATGAAGAGAAACGACATTATCTCTACTCAATCATATAGGTAATCTTGATTTTGGCACAGTAAAATCATGGTCCCTAGAATTAATGTATTGTTACATATTTATAATTTAATTATTTATTTATAGTATTAATCAGATAAATTTTTTTCTTATATAGGTGGATTTTGTTGTCCAATTTGTCGGTGATATGTCCATCTTTCATGATCCTTCTCCCTTAAAACCTTTTCACCCCTGTAGTGGTGTATTTTTCACTTTCTTATAAGTTAACTCCATTGCCTTTGCAGGAAGAGAAATGACGCTACCTCTACTCAATTACTGAGGTAATATTCATGTTTTCATTATAAAATCATTGTACATGGAATTAATGTATTGTTTCATATGTATTTTTAATTTATTTATTTTTACTATTAGTCACCTAATAATTATTTTATTATACAAATGAATTATTTTATTCTTGTTGGTGGGGCTCATTCCAACTTACATGCTCTTTCCTCCTTAAAACCTTTTCATCCCTATAGTGGTGCATTTATCACTTTATTTCATGTTACCTCCACTGGTTTTTCAAGAAGAGAAATAATGCTACCTCTACTCAATCACTAAGGTAATCTTGATGTTTGCACAGTAAAATCATTATCCATGGAATTAATGTATTGTTTCATATGTATATTAATTTATTTCTTTTTATTATTACTAAAATAATAATTGTTTTCTTTTACAGGTGGATTACTTTGTTCGAGTTGGGGGAGATATGTCCAAAATTCATTCTTCTTCTCCCTTAAAATATTTTCACCCCTACAGTGGTTCATTTATCACTTTATTTCAAGTTACCTCAACAACCTTTGTTAGAAGAGAAATGATGATGCCTCTACTCAATTATAGATTTAATCTTGATATTTTAACTGTAAAATCATTATCCATGGAATTAATATATTTTTTCATTTTTATGTTTAATTTATTTATTTTTAGTATTACTCACATAATAATTGTTTTCTTATATAGGTGGATTGTTTTGTTTGAGTTGGGGGTGCTCTGTCTATCTTGCATGCTCCTTCTTCTTTAAAACCTTTTCACCCCTGTAGTGGTGTATTTAACACTTTCTTTCAAGTTACCTCCACTGTCATTGCAGAAAGAGAAACGATGTTGTCTCTGCTCAATTATAGAGGTAATCTTGATGTTTTTATAATAAAATAATTAACCATGGAATTACTATATTATTTAATATGTATGATTAATTTATTTATTTTTATTAGTACTAAAATAAAAATTATTTTCTTATATAGGTGGATTATTTTGTTTGAGTTGGGTTCTATGTCCATCTTTCATCCCTTTCTGCACCAAAACATCCACAGACATCATTGCTCACAAAACCTTTCACTCCTGTAGAGTTGACATTTATCACTTTCTTCCAAGTTTTCTCCACTAATTAATCACAGATGTAATCTTGATATTTTCAAAATAAAATCATCATCCATTGAATTAACGTATTATTTGATATTCATGTTTGGTTTATTTCTTTTTAGAATTACTCATAAATTTTTTTCTTATACAAGTGGATTCTTTTATTCGAGATGAGGTGGTTCAAAACTAGTCATACAAGGTTGGGAGTTAGAAAAATAAATTAAATGGAAATAATGGTAATTTTGATAGTTAGGATTGGTTTTGAATATATTTAATAATTTTTATTTATGTAATTAGATAAACTAAGGTTTAAAATGTCTATAATATAGTGTTTTTTCTGGTATTTTTGTTGTTAATTTAATTTCATTTAAATTAGATATTATGACTTTTTTATTAATATCTAATGTGTTTCTAGTGTGTTTCTGTTGATGTAGTGTGTTGTTTCATCACACTGTAGTGGTGATATAGTGTGTTGTAGTAGCATACTATAGTATGGCCTTTTATCAGTGCTTTTAAAAGCACCGATAAATAATACCTTTACCAATTATTTTAAAGGCGCTAATAAAAGCACATTTATCAGCATTTCTGAAAGCACTAGTAAAATTCCTTTATCAACAATTTTATAAGTGCTGATAAAGGGATCCTTTAGAGGTGCTAAATTAAAGAATTGATAAATGGGTATTTTATCTATTCTTTTAAAATAAATATTAAAGGTCATATTTATCAATGCTTTTTTAGCTTTGATAAAGGACCCTTTATTAGCGATTTTTCGGTGCTGATAAAAGTCCTAGTCTTTTAACGTCGCTCATGTTTTCAAAGATTTTCTAGTGTTGATAAAGGTCATTTCTAGCATTGTTAAAGGCCAGTTTTCTAGTAGGGAACTTCTAGGCCGGGATTATGCCTATGGAACATCAATCCAACATCTTAATTAAATGATAAAACTAAAAAAATGATTAATAATAATAACATAATTATTATTATTATTATAATTATATTTAATTACATTTATATATAAATAGTATAAGGGGGATTATATGAACCCCACCCACCATTATCTCTCTCCAATCAAGGGACCTCTCATTCTTCACGTGGACTCTAATTTAAAATTTAAAATTATTTTTCATTACTTTTTAATTTTTTATATATTTCATTTTAAATTTATCCCTAAAAATTATGGTTTATTTCATATTAAATTTATTCACATACAAAATCATTTTATCATTTTATTGAAGGCTAACACCAACTATGCATGGAGCACCTATGCCACCAAGCAACCATCAACCATGCCACTCTACACCTTAGTCTCTTGCATGTGTTTTTACACCCATTCAAACCACCACACTCACCACTTGCATCTCCATACATGATTTTTATTACATTCACATTCACACAACCATTAGAACTCCATCTATCTTTGTGAAAAAATATTTCCCACATTGATTCGCATGTCTCTTCAAGCCACTACTATATGTCATCCCAACCTCACCATCCTTCAATCACTTACATGACACCCCTAACTGATGTTGAGAACCCCTATGGTTAGTGTCCCAATTCCATCATGAGAGTAAAAATGTTAGAGATAAGTGAGAGAGGTAATAAGTTATAAATACGAGAGAGAGATAGAGAGTTAGGGAGGGAAAGATATATATAGAAAGAGAGATACAGATATGGAGTAAATAAAAATATTATCGCATCATCTTTCATAAATTAGATATCAAATTTCTAAAACCAATAAAATATTTAGGGATAAATAATATAAACCCAATTAAATGATTATGTGGAAAGGGATTTTCGGGATTCATGAATTATCGTAAAACAAATATCCCAAAATAATTCAAAATCCAAATAATTTCATGAAGAATGAAGAAAACCAATATTGAATAAATATTTTCAATAGAATATCATGGAATAAAATTTTGAACAATAAAGAATAAAGAATAGTGAATCCTAGAATTCAACAAATTCAATGATAATTTGGGATGAATATTTAAATTTATCAATACATGAAATCCCATTAAGATCAAGGATGTTCTGTAATCATATTTAAATATAAATTCACAATGAATGGAGACATAAAAATAAAATTCTCTTATAGTATTAAAAGTTTGATGACTGGTGAGAAATACATTTATGTTGATGATGTTGGTGATCTCCCTCAAACTCACCATCGATTCCTCAATTACTATATTAACTCCCATTGATATATCTGTTATGATATCACCATTAAAATATGAGTTTATTTGGCTCACACTAGGGATTTTTTGTGGAGGTTTATAAATAGAGGATTTATTAGGTCAATAAATAAATTAAACAATTAAAATAATTATTTTATTTTTTCATTAACTCTTACCATGACTACGATCATCCATGGGGCTCGATAAAAATTGAACATATTAGTTCTTATCTTGAAACCATTATTCTAGAATCAACCACAATATTGGATTTCCCATCCAATCCTCAATTAAATTGATACAATCCTTTCATTAATAATACTTGTACATGAGTTAAAAATATTATTATTATACTTAATATAATTTTTTCAATTCCCCACCATAATCAAAATTTCCCATAGACTTATCCTAGGGGTACATACTAGGCCCTAAAATCAATAGAACGATCAAATAATTTTTGCATGGTCCTATTATGTGTGTAATTTACCATTTTCCCCTAGAGTGTTCCTTGACTATAAAACTTGAAATTATATTAAGTATCCCTAGTGTAAATCCCAAGACTATATGTAATGGTTGTGAGGATCAACTCTAGTGGGGGATCTATAAAACCTTGAGATTTTAATATATATTTCTCATAAAATATATATATTTAATAGACTTTGATAAACACAACCTCGAGTCTAAATGAATTGTAATATAGAATACCATTATAGTGTAGATGTTAAATTGGTGGGTATGAATAGGACAAAATAATGTATGAAAAATATATAATTAAAATAAACTAATTGATTATCAATTGATTATAAATTTAAATAAAAATCATTTGAAATTAAAAGTTAGGTTTTCCAGAAATACTATTTTTACGAATGAAAAGTGTTCTTATCTTAATATATTAAATTAATTTCAATTCGTGGATTGTTTTAATGAGACTTATATGTTATATATTAATACAAAAATTAAATTCCTCTAATTGTTTTATCATGATATAGTTATTAATCTACTTTTAAGTGTAAAAATGTTTTTTTTTCAAAAATATTGTTTTGTCGTGTTTTTCGCACTAATCGTAAAATTAAATTTTGAAACTTATAGGTACTAAATTTGATAAGATGAATTCCATATTAGGAATTAGGATAGTCAAATTTGTAAATATATCCTTTATATTTTTATTAATTACGAATAATAACAATAGTAAAATTTATCAAATCTAAAAAGGGTAAATCAGTTTAACAGGGTTAAAACTATGTGTTAGGGTCACTATTTTTCCCTGAATATTCCAATTGGATTAAGATAGTTATAATTTTATCATCTTAGTATGGAAATTTAACTTTTTAAGGAACAATTTTCCATGAAAATGACCTATATAATATTTAAATCAAATAAAATTACAAAATTTCACTCTCTTACTTTTATGTATCTATTATGTGTTCACATATATACAAAAAAAAGTGGTGAATGATCCTATACTACTATTTTGAGAAAAATAAAATTATTTTCATGATGTTAATTTTTTTAATTTTAAAGTATTATTGAATTACCTTAAATTATTATGTAGTGCTGACATGGTATTTATTCAATTAATGGAAAAATAAAATAAATAATTTTAAAAATATTAAAATTAATAAAATTGTGATGATTTATTGTGATCCATGAATTTCTAATATAAACATAAAATATAATTTTTATTTCAATGGTTTAAATTCAAACTTTTATTTGGTGTATTTGTACTCCAATATAATGAATAGTGTCAAAATGGAAATAATTTAATTTTATGAAAATAATATTTTATAAAATATTTAAAAGAAATAAAAATATTGAAAGTGGAAAAGGGAGGTAATATATGGTTGAGAATTTTATACCTTATCCAGTTATAAGACAATTTTATTCTTATATGTAAAATTATAACCCCTTCAGAATGATAAAGATGTTACAGCAATTAATGTTAAAATAAGTTAACTAAGGGGGTAAACTAAAAGATACGGATTAAAATATGAATTAAACCTACCCATAAATTATTTGTTGATTTATTTAGACCATATGAAACCTTATTATTGACTTAAATTTCATTTGGAATCATGTTTTCAGAAAGGATTACTAATATTTTAATCATTTTAGTAATTCAATGTGTATCATTTCCCTCTATTATAAAGGGTTACCCCTTTTTAATCTTCGTTACACTACATTGAGAAACATATATTGACTAAGACCCACCCATTTATATTCTAAAAATTATTATCCATATTTTATAATTTATTTTCTCCTCAAAATACTTTCTATAGGTCCCATAAAGAATAATCTAAAGGAGTTCTCCAGAAGAAGAGGTAATCATCTTACCCAACCTATTTCAATTTATTTCTTCTTTTACCTATATTAAATATGTGGTATTTATCATAAATAACAAACTTCAATATACACAATATAATTAAATTTTATTATTATTATGAAACCAAAATTATTCTCCCTCTGTTCCATCAAAAGGAATGTGAAAGTATAACTGGTGTATACTTATGACTTATCTTCTCCACATCGAGATAAAATTCATCTTTCATGAACATATAGTATAGATAGTGTTAGGATGGTTTTAACTTTTATATATTATGTTTATGAAATAATTATTCATTTATAATTATATATTAATATCTACATTCTTATGTTCATATCCTTTGAAAAACAATAATGTTTCTTGTTTGTATGTGTGGACTACCACCATCACAAAGTGAAGTGATCTGTTATTTCATTCCATTTAACATGGATGGTAATTAGGATAGATTTGATTAATCTGTAATATTTATATGTTATAATAATAATTATGTAAATGGGAATTATTATTTAGATTTTTTTCTATCCGTATATTGAAAATAGAAAATAGTGTTTATGAGTACGTATAACATACTGTCTCCATGAATAGTGTAATTCATTTTTCAATATTTATATTTTATGGATTACTATAAACAAATATATAATGAATATATACATATATTTAATTTATATAACATTAAAAAAATTTGACATAATGGAACCATGATAACAGCAAAAGGATTGAAACAACCCAACCCAAACATACATGAAAAACAAATAAGTTTTCACCATGAACCATGATTTTAACAAAGTATTGTTAATAAAATGGTCATAAAAGATTATAAGTAAATAATATATGGTATTATATATATATATATATTTAATGTTATATAATATATTTATAATAAATATATATTTATTATATAGGAGTTTCTGACACATAATAAGGATGTCGAACCTAATGTAAGGGTTTATTTCACAATCTCATCATTATTCAGGATTGATTATGTTTAATTATCTGCTAGAAGAATTAATTTATAATTCTATCATAAGAATAATATATCATCTTATCTATTGTTTATTTCTATAAATTAAATGTTTAAATTAATTTTCATCTCTATATGTACTCAATATATAGTAATTGTGTTATTATGGAAAACATACTTTGTATTTCTAATTAGTAAAGAATATTTCACATCCATGTCAATATTTTGTTTAAAATTTTAAAAAAAATATGTTTTCTAAAATTAAAAAAATGACTTATTAAATAAAATTTTACCCATGAATGGTTTTTCTACAAAATTATTCAAAAAACATTCTTATCATTTTCGGAACAAGTCACTTTTATTCCTTTTTACAAAACTATGAAAGGAATATTTTATAAACTTACATGACATGAATGAAATTTCACCAAAAAATGACCTATAATTAATTATAAACATAACTTAAAATTTTAAAATATTCCATTCAAAAAAATTCTTAATATTTGGGAAATATATGAATTTTAAATATGTTTTTTCAATGTAAAGAAATAATATTTTTTCAAGAAATTTTCTAGTGATATTTTGAAAGTATTTTCATCTTTGTCAACATAATTTGTTAAATATTATTAATTAATGAGGTTATAATATTTTGATTCCATACATCATTTTTTTATATATGGTTTATGATCATATTTATTGGGGAAACTATTGATATTTTATATGTTAGTTCTTCCAATGCGAATAGATATTGATTTTTAAGGCATATTGATTAAGTAATATTTTTTATTCAAATGATGAACTCATTGAAATTATTAAGAGAATGGTTTTTCTAGGACTTACATATCCCTTCGATGAATCAGTAGGTCTTATGAGACAAACTAGATTGGGTATTTGGATAAGGCCTTACATATTTATAAATACATCTTGGCATGGGGCCTTGAAGGTATTTTTAGATATCTTAGAACAATACATCAACAGTAAGATCAGATGTTCTACATTATTTATTCCATAATTATAAAATCTGTTATTTATTCCAATGATTTTCTTTAAATAGTTTTTATATCCATGGATAAATTTAAAATATGTTATTATTTATATTCCATTGTTGGATCATCACCTATTCCTACCATATTATTCATCTTTTATTTTGTTTCCACTGAATGAATTACCTTATTGAGCATATCATCTCACCCCATTCTTATGTTTTCTTTCACCCTGATTCTAGGATGTTTTTTATGTTTCATATGTTGGGATACAATATAGGTAATAAATATGATCTCAAATAAAATATCATGTTTTATTTAATGTTTTCAATTGTAATTTCATATTCAATAATGTATCTAGTTTTTTAAGACTACAAAACTATTATGTACTTTAATATTTGATTGGTTTTATTTATTGATGATTTAATAATATAAACATAGGATTTATTGTACTAAGATTAAGGACATTAAATCTAGTATCAGATCAGTCATAACAAAAACATTGGGAACTTGTTTTAGAAAAACATATAATAGGGAACATAACACTATGGAAGGCCTTGAGAATATTCCAAAAGAAACTAATCATATGATTTTTGTATTAGGTATACATAAATTTTAAATTTCTGTCATGTTTTTAGTAGTTTTTAAATTATAATTTTTTTTATAATTTTATGATTCATAATGTTATGATCTAATTATGTGTGTTCTATTATTTAGAAATGGTTCCTAGTTGAAGGAATGAAAACCATATCAATGTATGTAATCCATGTAGGTATTTCCCTCCTATGAAAGATAATTATTATGGAGATATATCTGATGTTGGAGATGAACATAATATAACTATATTGGGGAAGCTAACTCAGGTTATTACCTATAACCTTTATTGTATAGAGAAACATGCAAATCTACAATGATGTGTAACAATGTAAGACCACATCATGCATTAAAACCTATATAAATTAATTGAACTACAAATCAATTTGTAGTTGACAAATGGATATGTTCCTTGAAGAATATATTTCATGCTTTGGGAAGTAATGAAATAGATAAGGTTATCACATCAATTTGTCATCTCTCAAAGGATGAAGATCAATGGTGGTTGTTTATTCAAACAGTAATGACGAGGAGGAAATAGAGAGCATGGAATGTATAAATTTTAAAGAACTTTTCAAGGAAAAATATTTTCCTCACAAACAATAAGTGGATAGAGAGATAAAATATTTGATACTAAGAAAAACATGAAGAGGAAAATGTTTCTATGTATGAAGATAACTTCTCAAGGTTAGAAAAGCGTGTTGCAGACTATGTATGGAATCCAAATACTAATATTTATAATTTATTTTATGGGTTAAACCCAATCCATCTATGGGAAATAATCTCCAAAAAATTCTCATAATATGAGGATATGATGTCATTTTATATCAAGATATATAAATAATTACCCAAGTCATATGGATTTGAAGGAAAGAAAGAGAAGATGAGGACGGTAGAGAAGAAATGGATAATGGGAAGAAGAGTTATAATAATTTTCCAACATGTGATACTTGTGGAAGGAAACATCATGGTACATGCCTAAATGGAAAACGTTTTTTCTTCAAGTGTATAGAAAAGGATATCATGCTCATAAATTTAATGGTAATGGAAAATCCAATAATGTTCAATGAATTAACTATAATGATATGGGGTGTTATTCCCACCAAATCCCCCAACAGTATGGGAACATAAAAAAGAATCCAAAGGGAGAAGGTAAAGCTTATAAAATTACTAAAGTTGATGTGAATATTCTTAATGATATAGTGAAAGGTACAGTTATCAACCACTCCAGAATTGAAAATGTTTTACTTGATTTTTTTACCCACTCTTTTATATTTGAAGAATTTTTAAGGATATCATATCACCAAATCAATGAATAGATATTGAGTTCGCTGTGAAAAATCATAATTATGGGATGGTCACATCTCAAGTCAATAACTTTATTTCTTCCTGATAATATTTTTAATCTTCCTATATTGGAATTTGATATAATTTTGGGTGTGTATTAGCTCTCCCAGTATAGATCCCATATCATTTTTTGAGGATTGGAAGTAACATTTTTTTCTGAATCAACCTTTAATCATATATTCGTGTGAGGATGAACGTAAAAACCCAATGGAAATTACTTTCATCATATGGGTTTTTCTACCTATTAATGAGATATATTTATCTCAAATGGTTTCTGAGAAACTAAATATTAAAAATGATCTTATTTTTGGGGAATTTACTGATGTTTTTATTGATGAATTTCATATCATTTCCCTGAATCATGAAGTTCCATTTTCAATTGAACCCATACCCGGTGCTACACATATTTCAAAGAATATATATAAAATGGCCCCTATTGAGTTTTTGTAATTGAATAATAAATTATGCATGAATATATATATGGGATTCATTTATCCAACAGCTTCTCTATGGAGTGCACCTGTTCTTTTTCTTATGAAGAAAGATGGGTCAATGTGTCTTTGTATTGATTGTTGGGAACTTAACAAAATTATTATTAATGAAAAGTATCCACTTCCCCATATTGATGGTCTATTTGGTTAATTAAAAGTAGTTATATATTTTTACAAGATTGACCTTTGATCTGGATATCATCAGATAAGGATAAAGGAGGATACAACCAAGATAACCTTCTGTATGAGGTATAGTAATTATAAATTTGGAGTAATTCCATTTGGACTTACCAATGATACTACTATATTCAAGGATTTAATAAATTGAGTATCACTGTGAGAAAAAATGACCTTTTGCGATGGAATATTTGCGACAGGAATAAATCATATCGCAAATAGTCCGTCGAAGAGATTACTTGCGAGGAGGAACTTATCCCTATGCAAATAATAAGTTATTAGTGACAAGATAAGGGGTCCCGTTGCAAAAGGTTTGGCGTGGTTTTCGCGACAAACCACGGGAAGGGTATTTGTGACGGGGGGTGCCTCCCCGTCACAAATACCTGGTGACGGTAAATACGATTTGCGATGGCGATAAGCCCCTGTTGCAAATAGTGTGTCGGTTGGTCACTGTTTGCGACACGACTCGTCGCAAATACCCTTTTAACCGCCGACAGTAATTAATGTGATCGAAGGTATTTGCGACGGGACGCCTGTCAAAAAAAGTGTCGTCGCAAATAATCTTACCTGTATATACACCTCATCTGTTTTTTCATTCTTCCTCTCAATTCCTACTTTCTCCCTCTATGAACTCTAATTTTAGAGTTAAAATTTATCTGAATTAAAAAATTTAAGAAATTTTTTTGAAGTCGTCTACACTTATAAGAGATCAAGATTAAAGGTATTTATATTTTATCTCATTTAATATTTATTTCATTTTTTTTATTTTTAATTATTGTTAATTAGTTGTAATTAAATTAGATTTAGATTGTTTTGTCATTAGAATTTATTTGTCATAAAAAAATTAAATTATTAGTACTAATTATTAGTAATTAGTAGAAATTAAGAATTATTAAGGATAATTAGTAATGAATATAAATAATTAGCAGTAATTAGTAATTAGTAGCTATAATTTGCAGTAATTAATTGTAATTAATGCTAATTTGTAATATTTAGCGGTAATTAAAAATAATTACGGGTAATAGTAATAATTAAGAAAAATAGTAATAATTAGTAAAAATAGTAATAAATACTAATAATTAGTAATAAATACTAATAATTAGTAATAATTACCAATAATTTGTAATAAATACTAATAATTACTAATAAATACTAACAATTAGTAATAATTAGAAATAATTAGTAATAAATACTATTAATTGGTAATAAATAGTAATAAATAATGATAAATACTAATAAATATTAATAATTAGTAATAAATACTACTAATTAGTAATAATTAGTAATAAATAATAATAATTTGTAATTAATAATAATAATTAGTAATAAATACTAATAATTAGTAATAAATAGTAATAAATAGTAATAAATATTAATAATTAGTAATAATTATTAATTAATACTAATAATTAGTAATAATTAGTAATAATTAGTAATAATTAGTAATAATTAGCAACAATTTGTAATAAATAGAAATAATTAGTAATAAATAGTAATAAATAGTAATAATTAGTAATAATTAGTAATAATTAGAAATAAATAGTAATCAATAGTAATAATTAGTAATAATAGTAATAAATAGTAATAAATAGTAATAAATATTAACAAATAGTAATAAATAGTAATAAATTGTAATAATTAGTAATAATTTGTAATAATTAGTAATAATTAGAAATAAATTGTAATAATTAGTAATAATTAGTAACAATTAGTAAAATAAAATACTAATAATTAGTAATAAATAGTAATAATTAGTAATAATTAAAAATAAATAGTAACAATTAGTAATAATTAATAATAATTAGTAATAAATAGTAATATTTCGTAATATTTAGTAATAAATTGTAATAATTAGTAATAATTAGGAATAATTAGTAATAATAAATAATAAATAGTAATAAATAGTAATAAATAGTAATAATTTGTAATAAATAGTAATAAATAGTAATAAATAGTAAAAAATAGTAAAAAATAGTAAAAAATTAGTAATAAATTAGTAATAAATACTAATAAATTAGTAATAAATAGTAATAAATACTCATAAATAGTCATAAATAGTCATAAATAGTAATAATTAGTAATAATTAGTAATAATTAGTAATAATTAGTAATAAATAGTAATAAATAGTAATAAATAGTAATAATTAGTAATAATTAGTAATAATTAGTAATAATTAGTAATAATTAGTAATAATTAGTAATAAATAGTAATAAAAAGTAATAATTAGTAATAATTAGTAATAATTAGTAATAATTAGTAATAATTAGTAATAATTAGAAATAATTAGGAATAATTAGTAATAGTTAGTAATAATTAGGAGTAATTAGTAATAATTACTAATAATTAGTAATAATTAGGAATAATTAGTAATAATTAGGAATAATTAAGAATAATTAGGAATAACTACCAATAATTATGAATAATTAGGAATAATTAGCAATAAATAGCAATTAATAAGAATAAATATCAATAATTAGCAATAATTAGCAATAATTAGAAATAATTAGCAATAATTAGAAATAAATAGCAATAAATAGCAATAAATTACTATAATTAGAAATAATTAGTAATAAATAGACATAATTAGCAATAATTGGAAATAATTAGCAATAATTAGAAATAATTAGCAATAATTACAAATAATTAGAAAATATTAGCAATAATTTGCAATAATTATAAATAATTACCAATAATAAGGAATAATTAAGAATAATTAGGAATAATTAGGAATAATTACCAATAATTACCAACAATTAGGAATAATCACCAATAATTATGAATAATTAGCAATAATTAGGTCTTATTAGGAAAAAATAGCAAAAATTAGGAATAATTATGAATAATTAGGAATAATTGTAATAAATTGTAATAAAGTGTAAGAACTTCGCACGATTTCCAGTGGACTGGCGGCACTCCTTTTTCTCGATAACTCTTATCCTTTCATCTCTCACTAACTCAAAATATTATGAAAAATATGCTTCTACATATCAATATCCCATCTTGTATGCACGAGTTTGGATATGCATTCATAGGACCACATTTTTCTTAATTTTTTCAGGTAGTGACAGTGGCAAGAAGATGATTCATCAACAAAAAGGGGCTGTTTTTTTCGACGTCTCATTTACTTGCATCTTTCTCACACTAAAATCATAATGAAGAATCTGGTCAGAGGTATACTTATGCATTCTCATATGCACAAGAGTGGATATGTGTACCTTCGATCAGATTCTTCATTGTGATTTATATGTGAGAAAGTTGCAAGTAAATGGGATTTCAGACAAAAGAGTAGTTGTCACTCCACTGGAAATTGTGCCTCCCGTAATTAGTGGAAATTAGTAAGAAGTAGCTTTAATTATTTATATTCTCTTTTTTGGATAGTGTTTTTCTTATTTAAAATTATTCAAAAATAGTAATGACTTTTTATTTTTTAGAAAAATATGGAATAAGGTAGTTGACAATAGTCATTATTAGATGACTGTACAGGGATAAATCAGTGTAGGAATCCAAACAGTTCTGGATTAAATCTTGTATATATTAAAAGTGTTGAATCTTTCTTATCATTTTCATCATCAAAACCAGAATTTGTTTCATAAGGAACAGTTAAGTGTCCTTGTAAAATATTTTCTTTGAGAACGTTTGACACCTTTGACAACATTGGGGGACATCTCTTTCATTTTTTTTCAACCAAATTATGTTTTTTGGTATCAACACGGTGAACGCAGTTTGAGAGAAGATACTAATAATTTGATTCTAGATCCATCATGGTTTTAAAATTTAGTACATGATGTTGCAGGTCTATATGTTCAACAAAATGAAACTCAAGATGATATTGATTTAACTCTTGAGTTGGAAACATCTGAATTTTATGAGTTGTTGAGGTCTGATGAGGATGCATTGTATCCTGGTTGGAAGATAAGAAAATTATAAGTGATTACAAAATTTATGGCTATTAAATTAGATAATGGAATTTCAAACAACTGTTTTGATTAGATATTTTCTTTAGTTAAAACACTATAACATGAAGGAAATGTGTTTCCTACAAATTAATATAAGAGCAAGAGGTTGGTTCATAATCTGGGCCTTAGTTATCAAAAGATTAATGCATGTGAAAATGATTGCATCTTATATTTTGGTAAAAATGAGTCATTGGATAGTTGTCTCACATGTGGATAATCGAGGTGTCAAGAAGCTGAACCAAAGAATTCTGGATCGATTCCTATAAAATAGATTAATATTTCCTGCTTACACCCAGGTTGTAGTATTTATTTATGTCTCAAAACACATCAAAAATGATATCATGGCACAAAACCAAGATTTGAACTGGTAAAAGATTGAATCATCCATCTGAAGGTGATTCATGAAAACATTTAGACCAAGTGCATTCGTATTTTGATTTAGAAGTCCAGAATGTGCGATTAGGTATTTCTATTGATGATTTCTATCTAATTGGTTTTTATGGTAGTCAGTATTCATATTTTCTTGTCTTTATAACTCTATTCAATTTACCTCCATGGATGTTGATGAAGGAGACTTATATATTTTTGACCTTATTAATCCCAGGACATTCAAAAAAGAATATTAATGTTTATTTGAAATCATTGATTGATGAGTTAAATTCATTGTGTAATAATGGTGTTAGTACAAATGATGTTTTTACGAAAAAAAAATTCCTACTAAAAGTTGCATTAATGTGGACAATTGGGGACTTCCCAGCATATGGCATGTTATTTGGCTAGATTACACATGGTATGAAATCGTGTACTTACTGTATGAAAGAAAAAAATCATTTATTCTCATCAATGGAAAAAACCTAGATCTTTTGACTGTCGTTGTACATTTCTTCCAACCGATCATCCTTTTCAGAGGAACAAATCTCATTTCAGAAAAGGAATAATTGAAAGGGATGGACCTTCAAAAATGATCTTAGGTAAAAATTAAAATTAGTTGTATTTTCATTACCTCCCATCACATCTGGACCAAAATTAAACCAATATAAAATTCATGGCTTTGGAAAAGAACACAATTGGATAAAACGGAGCATTTTTTGTGATCTTCCAAATTGGTCTGATTTTTTGGTCCACCACATGTTGGATGTCATACATATTGAGAAGAACTATATTGATAATTTATTTCATAAAGTTTTTGATACACCAGGTAAGACCAAATATAATGTAAAGGCCCAATTAGATCTTGCTAAAATGTGCAGCCAACCAGAACTTGAAATACATGAAAATGTTAGATCATAGAGGTTAATGAAGTCAAAAGAAACTTATTCATTGTCCAAAGAGATTTTCTTATTATTTTGTCAGTGTATTACCGATTTGAGACTTCCAAATGACTATGCTTCCAATTTGGGTAGATATATTAAGATTGGTCATATTACCGGATTAAAAAGTCATGATTATCGTGTTATAATGGAAAGAATTATGATGATTGGATTTAGAGGATTTTTGAATTCTATGATTTGGGATTCGATAAAAGTAATATCATATTTTTTCCGAGATATTTGTGTGGCGAAAACAGACTATGATGCACTAAGAAAACTGGAATACGGTATTGTTGAAATTATATATAAACCGGAAAAAAATATTTCTACCGGCTTTCTTTGAATCAATGGAACATTTGATATTACATTTTCCACAAGAATAAAAAACTGTAGGTCTGGTATAGTTTTTATGGAAGTATCCATTCGAGAGATGCATAAAGAAATTGAAGAAAAAAGTACGTAACAAATCATCAGTTGAAGGCTCAATTGCTAAAGCTTATTTGTAAGAGGAAATTTATTTTTTCTACTCTTATTATTATGAATCTTAATATCCCTCAAAACAAAGCCGCATGGGATAGAATGAGGGGAATTTTGATGATGAAATGGAAAATCAATTATATGTTTTTAATTAGCCAGAGATTGGTTTCGGTAGAGTTCATGAACGATGGATTTTAGATGATGAACATCACAGAGCTCATACATATATTCTAATCAACTATAAATAAATGTAATCATTTTTACTGAGAGTGATTCTATCACTTATTCTATAATTTATGTTACAGTAAGTAAAATTATTTTATTTGTAGGTTATATGATAATCATATCAAGAAACAACTTCCAAAAATTATATCAGCTGCTCATGAAGAATGCCAGAAAAAAAATCTCAATAGTTTAAAAAACTGGTAACATAAATTATTGATGGTTTAACATATCAATTAAGTTTATTATTTATTATATTGATAATTTTTTTAGAAATTTTCAGGTGTCTCAACATGATGATAAAATTGATAAGAGATTGTGTATATTGAGTAACCAGCCATCCAAAATGGTTAAATTTTATAATTCATATGTGGTGAATGGTTTTCGATTTCATACACGTGCATATGGGGAATCAAAAATACAATGAACAGTGGAGTTTTCTAGAGAGGAACTCATAATAGAGAAACTGAAGTTGACTTTTAGGGCATGCTGGATGAAGTTTTTGAACTATGTTGTAGGAAAAATTACATAACGATATTTAAATTTCAGTGGGGTTGGATACTAAGAGAAGCTTTCCTGTTCATCTGACTCATGGAATCATTGATATTAAATATAAAATTCTTCTTGTAGTAAATGAACCATTTTTACTAGCTCAATATACACATAAAATTTATTACGCAATGTACTGTGATACTTCAAGAGACCCGAGTGGTTGGTGGAGAATAATAAAAATGAAATCTCAGGAAAATCAATTTACTCAAACTAAATGTGGTTCCGCTGAAGTGTAAGGAATTGAAATTTTTTAAGAGACTACTAAAAATACATCCTTTTCACAAAGAGACATGAATATTGATGATGAAACCCCACAATTAAGGGTTGATGGTGATGATGATGTTAATGATGTTACAAATGAATTTAAAATGGAAAGAGATGATGAAACTAAAACTCATATGGATATTGATGCCGAGGAAGAATATGAAGACATTGACATCGTTATATATGAAGATGATGATGAAGGTGAACATTGACATAGTTAAATGCTGGTTATAATCATAACTAATATATATCTATATATAATAGTTATTTTCAACTATTTTCTAACAACAATCATTTTGTGTTTCAGATGGAAGATGATATATTTCATGAGTTGAAGGAGGATGAGCTACCTTTGGATGGGGAGAATTTGGGATCATCTGACCCTCATCATACTAGCGGTTTAGGGGGTACGCGGAGGGGGCGCAGTCTTGCGCGACTGATGATTCCTGACCATATCCCTGAGTGGCATCCATGTCTTGTCTTCGATACATGCATACAGAGGTTTGATAACCTATGTATTTTATTTAGATTTCATTAATTTATTTATATACTAATTGTTTGATTATTTGTTCTTTTTTCACAGTTTTGAACATATAGCTGTTGGACAGGGGAGCTCTCTCTTGCACAATTATTTTTCTCAGCCATGGATTACATGGGAATAGATTCTCGTTGATGTGCATCTCAGAATGATCAATCATTGGCTAGTACGTAAATAAATAATATTTATTTTGAAATTTATTTCATTAATAATTTGATATTATAAATTATTTGTAGGGTTTATGGTATCTCATCGATGATAGGATGAGCGATGCTATCCACGTGGCATGGGAGGTTTCTATACATGACTGTTTCCATCAGTTTTTGCACAATTTGAGAAAGACAACCATAAATAATGTAGGAGTGGCATTATTTTATGGGACATGTAGAGCCCACCGACCAGAGTACATTTCATCTCATGTTTGGGATGGATTATGGTCACACTGTTTGGGTGGTGGATTTTAGAGGAGATCTTCATTAGGCCGTCAGAACCGTGGGAGATAGGAGGTGACACATCGATCTGGTAGTCATATATTTAGTATGCATAGAGAGCATCTGGTAAGTACTAATTTTAAATATTTTATATAACTTTAAATATAAATAGTTTATTTTATATTCATATAGGCAATCGAGCAGACCAATATTACAGAGTAGGACATTTATCGGAGGATGTATAGTGATCCAGCCACTAGAGAGATTAGAGGTGATCGCCAGCATCATATTGTGGTCAGTATAATTTCTTTTTCAGTTTGAAAATTAACTGCATATTATATTTTCACTATTTTAATTTCAAATTGGAACTAAAGGAGTCATATGAGGAAGTGACCACTCAGACACATGATGAGAGTCAAGATGAGACGGTTGATCAGACTAGTAACCACTATTTCGATGAGGTGGCATGGGTGTAAGTGACCTAGTATAGCCTTGAGAAGAGCCGAGTAGTTGGTATCAACTCTCATTTGACTCTTGGGACATATTATGGTACTACTGCGATGTCGGCGTCCAACTAGAGAGGATCTCATGGAGAGGCATCATCTTTTGTCTCACAGTATCAGGAGCAGTTGCAAGCTCAGAGTGAGCTTATAGAGAGTTTGTGTAAGCAGCGGCAACATCAATATGAGGATGAGACACGTCGATGACAGTATCAGTATCACGAGTAGATGAAGTACATGAACCGTAAGACTTGTAGTTTAGGGATGGAGCTTCCATCCTCATCTCCTCTATCTCCTCCACCTCCCTGAGAAGATTATCCTCCAGTGACTTTTTTTTAATGTTAAAAATATTTGAATTCAAAGTTTGTAGTAATATTAAATATTTACAATTTCTGTCTTTTATATTGGTGCGAATATTGCATAATTTAATTTTTTATTTTTTATTTATTTTTAATATTTTATTATTTTATTATTTTATTATTTATTATTAGTATTATATTTTTTTAATGTTTATTTATTTTAGTAATAATAATAATAATATATTTTTTATTTATTTTTATTTTTTTCAAATATTGAGAATTTTAATATTTTATAATACTTTTATTGTAGTAATAATATTAATATTAGTTTTTCATAAATATTAAAAATAATAATAACATTATTATTTTATTAGTGTTATTTTATTATTAATATTATAATAATTTTTTAATATTATTTATATTAGCATTATTATTGTATAATATTATATTATTTATATTAATAGTATTAATAATAATATTATTTTCTAATATTCATTTATCATAATTTTATTGAATAATTTATTATTAAGTATTTGTGACGAGTCCTTTTATGATGGGACCCCGTCGCAGATAGTTTATATATTTTTTAAACAAGTATTTGTGACGAGAAAATGGGACCATTGCAAATGGTTTATATATATATAATCTATATAATTGGATAACTATTTGCAATGTCGTTTTCTACAACAGTCTATTTGCAACGGGGTCCCGTCGCAAAAGCTCATTTGTGATGGGATCTCATTACAAATAGCCCATCGCAAATACCTTAAATTCTTGTAGTATATTAAGATATTACCTTAATCATTATATGATATTCTATAGAGATGATATTCTTATATATTAAAAGAGAAAGGTATAGAAGAAGAACTTTGAAAAATGTGATATTAAGACCCTGAGGGAAGAAAAGTTATATGATAAATTTACCAAGTGTGAAATTTGGTTTCATAAAGTTCCATTCTTGGGTTATATAATCTCAGTAGAGGGTATATCATTGGATCCATAAAATATGGATGTTATAGAGACCCAAATTAAAATACATGGATATTACATCATTTTAGATGAATATTCAGTACATTAAAAAAGTAAATTATTGAGGACGATAATAGTTTAATGTATATGGAAAAATTGAACAAAATATTCTAACATGGTGAAAGATCATCAATGTTTCCCACAAATATCTCCCAATATAGTATTCCCACATAGAACCTTTCATCATAATGTTTGGAATGGGAATATATGAGAGGGTGTGCTCAGATGCTCAATAAGGGTAAATAAAGAAGATACATAAGCATAACGTTAGTATATGGATAATAGGAGATGAGAATAACATTTGAATATCATACCCTATACATCAAAGATAATATAAAATTCATGGAATAAATATTGGAAGTTCATATAACATGAATTATATGGGTGATAAATCATCATTAATCAGTCATGAACTATAATCTCATGTAATATAAGTGTGGTACCATCATAAATATATATTATTATTTCATGTGTCATGTTTAAATATCAGGACCATAAATATAGTAGATCAAGAAACACATGTTTTACATAGTGGACCAGGACACACCTATTTCCCATTAGGTATCAGCGGACACCTTTTCCCAGTGTGGATCTGGACAAACTTGTTTCCCATTATGGATCTGAACACACCTATTTATAATTGTGGATAAAACTCGTCGAATTGTTTCCAATCATTGTCTTATGAGATATAATTCTTTACCAAATGAATTTGAGGGAGATATATGTCCCACCTGTTACATAATTAAATCATACATTTATGTTCCAAAATATAAAAAAACATTAATCATATCAGAACCAATAGAAAATATGGGTTTCATGAAAACCATATCAAAACCCCTGAAATGAAATGGGTATCACAAACATTACATCATATCAGAACCTATGGAAAAGATAAAGTCTTCATAATCATATAATAACCCATTAAAGGAAGTGGGTTTTAGAAGTGTTTTATCATGGTATATTCCATTGAAGAGACACAGTCATCATAAAAAACTAGTCATCTTAATGAAAAACCATTAAAATAAATAATAATAATGGTTTCCTATGATCGTATCCCTATAAAAGAATAATTTATATAAAAGGATATCATCTTAGATAGGGAAGGATTTTTAAAATACCACTTGGATCATTTTTAGGGGAAAAAACCTTGCTTTAAAAATCAAATTTTAAAACATAAAACATTTTAAAAATCATTCTATTCGTCAACAACTTTGAGAACCTCTAAATTAAAATTTAAAAATCATTTGAAACATTTCTTGATGAAAATATCATTTTTTTTATTTGAAAAAAACATTTTAGAACATGAAAATTTTTGAAAACCTTTTTCTATGAAAAAATACATGAAAAAATTCAAAAGAAACTTTGAAATCATTGAAATACTTTTCTTTGAAAATACCCTTTTGAAAACAGATAATGGAAAATTTCAAAATAATTTGGAACACATTTTGAACATAAAACCTTTTTGAAAATCTTTTTTATTGAAAATATATAATAACCCAAACTTTCATCAATGGAATTTCTCCCTTCTTATATTAATTTTATATATAGTATTAAACACATTAATTTACTTGTAGACCATGGTAAAAGCTTTATAAATAATTAATTAATGAAATAATATGTATTTCTAGAAGTTAAGGAACCAACACCATTGAAACAGTAACTTGACCTTTGGAATATTAATATGAACCTTATGAATAGTAAAATTTAAAAATGAATAGTAACCACTTCTATATAAGTATAAATAACATTTATTTATATTAAAAGTAAAATTATGGTAGAATTATATCATAGTTTAAGTAAATAATTGTTTTAAAAAAAATAAATTTATTGTCAGTATTTTTATAAGTCATAAATAATAATGAATTTAATAATTAATAAGAAAATTTATTTTTTAAAATTTTATTCATAAATTAATATTTTTAGGTCTTATTATTTTAATACAATTTTATGAGACCTGAAGTAATTTTTCAACGTGTTATAAAATCTGTTATAATTTTAAAATCTATATTTTTCATGTAAATGATGATTTTAATTAAAAATTAAATTTAACAAATTTAGAAATTTATTGTCATAAAATGGAGTTCATTTTTGAATTCTACATGTCAATAAATGGTTATGGTTAATTTTTTGTAATTTTCTGAAATACATGAATTTTTTTTGAACAACAGAATAGGATAATTTTCGATAAATTCAAAATACATGAATTTTTTAGTCATTGTTGATGTAAGACTGATGTGAGCACATTAATCTCGAACCATGAATAATTATTTTATATATTTAGATATAATTCTCAAACTAGTCATAGTCTTGAGCCAAAATAATAAACTAATGAATATAGTATTGAGAAAACACCCCTCTCTTCCACTATAAATACCACCCCTCACACCCTCTTATCCTCACACCTATCAAGATTTGTTCCTTGCCTAAATTCTGCCCAATACTCTTCCCTGTACCCTCCCCCATTTATAGGATCTCTTGGTATCATCAAAATACCAAGCCTAGGTGCCTTGAGGAGGATCTCAAGAGGAAAATCCTCTCTCTCTTTTTTAGTTCCTTTCAATTTCAATTTATTTTATTATTCTCTCCTCACCTACCTTAATCCAAAATTAATGATAACTCCAATACCTCAAATTTAATGTAATTATATAATTTTAATAGAATATACAACATTTAAATCCTCCATCTCTCTCTCTTATCTTAAAAATGGAATTGTCGCATGTGATGTGTCAATTTACCGACATCGTGAGAGATACATTTTCATTTTACTTCAACACCATAAATTCTATTAATACGAACATTAAATGGTTTAAAACATATTTTAAAGTTTATTTTATAACCCTTTTTATGTTCTATAAATAACATATACTCATAATACCAAATGATAAAACGAAACGAGTTCATTGTGTTCGAAAAACCACAAAAAATAACCTAAAACGATAGTATTTAACTTCTATCTAATGAATCATCCTCATGGTATATAACCAAATAATTTGTAAGTTCATTTAAGATTCATTAATAACATTAATAACATATAATAACAATTCTGGATGTTCATCCTCATGATAAACGAACTTCTATTCATGAGTACAAGTGAACTGATCATGAAAACCATAAAAATAAATGTTCCCAATCGATTAAATTAAACATTATAACTCATCCAAAGGTCCATAAAAGAAATATAAAAAATCAATAATGAATAATATTCATGTATAAAATTTTCTTAAATTTCTAATTAATGAATCAATTGTGAATATATAGGATATTAATGTGAAGGAATTTTCCAGACAAAAGGTAAGGGGATTTCTCCAACCCAACTCTATTTCTTTGTGTTTTCCCTCTTTCACCGCATATTCAGTATGGTTATTCCTTAAAAATAATTTATTAACAATTATATTCTATTTTTTGGGATATAAATGTTTTCTACTTGAGTTTATGACAAACCCAATTTTTTCCAAAATAACCCTTCTTTCAAAAAAAATAAACACACCTTTTACTTCTCAGGATTGTTTCCTTCACCCAAGGATGATGATTCTTATATCAAGTATGGTATTCCCTCTTTGATTTGGGAACCCAAAGTTTTTTAATTTATTCTTATTAAATTAAACCCATTCCTTTCCATGGGTTATTATATTTTCAATATTGATATGTGTTCTCTGTGGAATTCATTATTATGTAAATTTTTTGATGTTACTAGTGTGCCCATAATTATATAGCACAATATAAATGTTATGATGTGATGGGTGTACTAGGAATTATATAGCTCTGAAATGAATTGGGTAATATGAATAATATCATGATTAAAGTGAAATATGTGTGAACATGATGTTATCTTTTTTCACAACTATGTGTGGTTGTTAACCACTAAGATTTAATGTTTCATTTTTATGCATTACCAAATTTAATGATTTTTTCTAATATTTCCTATCATGAGTATAATCCTTTTCCTATGTTATGATGATATTTATTGTTATCGCCCCATGTTTCATTATTTCATTTTCTTATCTATCCTCTTATTGGGCTTTTAGATCACCCCTTTTTGGTGTATATCCTCGGGTAACTACTTGTACTAAGGAGAATTAGAGGGCCAATAAGAATCTTGAGAAGAAGAAATTAAATAAATGTTTGGAAATGACCATCGAAATTTAGTGGATCTTTTGATCCAATAGTCAGGGAGCTGGGGGTGAACTCAATGGAGAATATTTTTTTTGTGCTACACTATTCTGAGATGGAGAAGGTGACTCTAGCCGTTTATCAACTAGATGGAGAGGTTGATAAATTGTGGGATTTGATTAATAACACCAAGACGAGGGATGGAATTGAATATATAGAGTGGAAAGATATTAAGATAATTTTCTTAGAAAGTATTTCCCTCAAACACTTCAAATAAATATGGAGAGAGAATTAATAGATCTAAAGCACAATGAAGGATAATATTTTAGGGCCTACGAGGTTAATGTCACACTAATCACAAGGTACGATTTCAGTTTTATTATCAACAATGATATCAAAATATATATATTATTTATTTGTTTAAAACCAAACCTTCAAAAGATTCTTTCAATTGGAGGCTTTCTGAGTTATGAAGAATTCATTTTATGTGCTCTCTAAGTGGAGATGGTGTTTAGAGAATGGTCTCATGGCTATGGTGATAATAAATTAAAGATATATTTTCATGTCATATGATCTAGTGAGAAAGGTGGATATGAAACTCAACCCCCCACATGTCAAAATTTTTGGAAGAGGAATCCTAGGAACTGCCTCAAAGGGATGGGGAAATGCTTCAAGTATGAGATAGAAGGCCACAAACCTCATGAATATCGAAAAGACCAGAAAAGGTGGGACAATGTGGTGGAGGAAGAGCACCACCCATGGTATAATTCTACAAATATAGGGCGCAAGGGCACTACACAAGGCAATGCACTAAACCTAAATTCATTAAGGGTAATCAACATCATCAATCATTAAAACCAAAGGAGCAAGGGAAGGATTATTCCATCACTACTGCGGAAGTGGAGCAAGAGAATGAAGTCTTACAAGGTACAATTACTTATTCACTAAATAATGGAAAAAATTATTATTTGATTATATTTCTATGCATTATTTTATATATCAAAAGTTTAATATAACTATTGAATTGAACCCCCAAAACCTTGAAGTAGAGATATCTTTAAAAACACCCAGTGGTTAAATCATTGTAACCCAAGTGTTAGACTCTTCCCCTATTGGCGTATATGGGAAGACTCTTCCAAAAATTCTTGTGATACTTCCCTTGGTGGAATTTGACGCTATACTGGGAATGTATTAGCTCTTTTTATATAGAGCACATATCAACTGTGAGGAAAAGGAAATATCTTTTCATATTTTGAACCATTCCATGCTCCTATAAAAATGAAAGGAAGATCACGAATCTCATTCTGAAAATCCTTTGATGGTGTCGGTGTTGATTCCCTGTCAAGAAGAATACCTCACTCAAATGGTTGAGTCAATGGAAGGTATCAATACAGGGTAAATTCCCATCGTAAGGGAATACAGTGATGTATTTCTTAAAGAGTTACCCATAATACCCCAAAACTGTGAGGTAGAGTTCTCAATAGAACTCATACATGGAGCTGCTCCTATATCAAAGTGTCCCTATAGGATGGATCCTTTCAAATAGAAGGATTTAAATAAGTATCTATAATAGAATTTGGATAAAGGGTTTATAATCCCTACTACATCATTGTGGGGTGTGCCAGTGCTCTTTGTGAATAATAAGGATGGATCAATGAAGCTATGTATTGATTATTTGAAATTCAATAGGATCTCCATAAATAAAAAGTATCCTTTACCAAGAATTGATGACTTGTTAGATCAGTTGAGAGGATCTCAGTACATTACAAAGGTAGATCTCCATTATAGATATCATCAGATAAATGTTAAAAAGGAAGATATTCAAAATACTACCTTCTGTACAAGGTATAGGCGCTATGAGTTTATGGTGATGCCCTTCAGACTTACTAATGCCCCTGTGATCTTCATGGATTTGATGAATAGAGTCATTAGACATTAACTTATCAAATTTGTGGAAGTTTTTACTGATGACATTCTTATATACTCCAAGAGCACAGAGGAACATGAAGAATATATATGGCTTGTTTTGGAGACATTAAGTAAGGATAAGTTGTATGCCATGTTTATAAAGTGTGAATTTTGGATGTAGAAAGTCACATTATAGGGATATGTGATCACAAGTGAGGGAATTTCTGTGGACACTTCAAAAACAATGGTAATTGAGGAATGACACAGACCCTCTGACGCACGCCTGTCGTAGGGCGTGGCAAAAGCAATTTAATTTTCCTAGTGCAACATAGAAGCTGACCAAGGTCGTCTCACTTGAGGAGCTTTCTCAATCGTTTAATTACTTAATATAATTTAGCTAAACTACTTCTTTTTTGTGTATTTATATTATCTAGTAATGGAAAACAATTAAATTAAAATAAATGATAAAACTAACATGCAATGACAAAATGCAATTAATTAAGAAAGAACTTGGCCTTTATGGGTTGGCTTATGGGTTTTATCATTCTCCTTGTTGGTATTTAAATTAAGTTTGATAATTCAATTATGAGATCCCATTCATTAATTACTATTCTTTTATTTATTGGTGTGAAATCTTGAATGCATTTTGAAATCTTAACTTCACCTCCTCCTATAATCAAGGTTGATGGCACACCTCGATCGAGAGTGTGTCATCTTACAAGATCTGGCTCCATCGTATGTCATTTCAACCACTGAATGGCTAAACTCCATCATATGAAGTGATTGTATCCAGTATAAGGGAGGTAAAATATTTAATAAAATAATATAAATGAGTTTGAGATCAGTGTCGTGGTGGACGATCGCCACACCCGTGCACATCACTCTCGCTCATCACAAACTTAATAAAAATCGGAATTTAAGAACAGAATAAATGAAATTTCCACATACCTACCACGGTACAAGTCTCAGGTTAACCCTCGTATTTGAGGGTAAGAGGTCATGGTGAATAATATGAGAAGAATAAAATAAGAAAAGAAGGAGAAAAGATGAAGAAAACATGGTGGATGGGTGGACACAAAAATAATGCATGAATTTTATTAGAAATCTAAATTACAACTGAAAACTAAAACAAAAATAAAGAAAAGAAATGAAATGGGTAAGATTTTTGGCCGGCCTCCCTTGGTGGAGATCTCCTCCTTGGTGCCTTGAAGTAATGGATGGAGAATGGGATGCTTTGGGAAGGAGGTGAGGGCCTCCTTTTATAGGAAGAATTAGACCCCCTAATATTTTCGAGTTTTAGACCCCCTTAATAACCTCCTCACGCATCCCACCCTTCATAAATTTTGTTCCTAAATATCTTTTTCGTCTCTCCTGAAAATTTCAGATAATTTTGAAACTGTATGAAGGAGTTATGAATTTTTCATTCTCGGTTTCTGTTTCTGGACGAAGCTTCTAGGAAGGTTCCTCCAAAAGTAAGTTGTTAAATATCCTCCTTAGTGACCTTCAAAATCTCCAAAATTTATTGTCGAGACGTACCTATATGTCCTCGTAGTATCCCATGTAGAAACACATCATTTATATATGTTTAGGCTGAGTTTGATGTCCGTTACTTTGGGTGGGTCCACAGTGTCCGCACGGAAAAATTCCCAACTTCAATGAATTTTTAGACCCTTTAGATGGCCGAATCAGCTCCTGGTCCAGAAGACAAAGTTGAAGGAAATAAAATAAGGATTCCAAAAAAAATTGAATCAGAAAAGTTGGATATATAATTTTACGGAAATGACCAAAATACCCTTGACGTAAAAATCTGTCTAAAATCCAGAATTAGGCATTTTTCACATTTGGGCTCAAAATAACACTAAAACCTAAAAACATGACAATTACCCATCCAATAACACATTTTTGGGATTATAAAAAATGATTTACAATATAAAATATTTGAAAATGTGAGTTTCATCACTCCCCCACACTTAAACATTGCACTCCTGGGAAATCATCTTACATCCAAATCCACACAACAATCAAAAATGATAAAATATCAATGATTTTATCCAAAATAGAATTCCATCATGTCTCATATATGAATAATAATTATCTATTATTTTTATTTCAATCACTAAAATTTTCTCAACCTCATAAATCAATCCATGTCCCAATCACAACCTACCTCACATTGAATTTTTTTGTCACTCTTCACTCAAGAGAAATTGAATCTAGAATTATACTCATACTTGAAAATCGCATGTATCACCATAGGTTTGTGAAAATTATCATTTCTCCACAGCGTGAAACATGAAAATGAATTTAATCATGAGGGATTTAATTAATGTTTCAAATGATCTTGTGGCTTAGGGTTGATGGGAAAATTATTAAAAAAATGTTCCAGGCTAGAAAGAGGAGGTTGGGCTTTTAAGTACAATGCATGATTAAATCAAGTGAAAACACAGGAAATTCCTCACTAAATCCCACTTGGAAATGTGAAACACAACACCACCCCCTTTTAATGACATGGTACATGAGCCAAGAAGTTATTATAATGAATGATATCATCTAAGTTCTCCTTATTTTTTTTCAAAGCTCCAGAAAGGCATAGCTTTATTTTCTTTTTTTTTCAATTTTTTTATGGAGGATGAGCTGAAAATTGAATACAATGAATGAATGACAATTCATGCCCTTGATTTTTTTTGGTAGGTACATGAGTCATAAAATAATGTACAATGAGGAATTCAAGCTCATATCCATTTTTTTGTTTTCTTTTTTTTTAGTAGAAATGGATGAAACAAATAAAGCACAATGAAATGAAGACACATGCCCAATTCTCTTGTTATCCACTGCCCAAAGTATTGAAACACACCTCGCACCACCCATAAATGATACAAATCCCAATGAACACACAAGAAAGGCCCTTCCCCCACACTCAAACTTGAAATATCCATGCAAAAATACTAACAGTGTTGGTATGTAAGGAAAAATGGCTTGTAATGTGGCTTACACCTATAAGGAAATTCATGGAATCTAAGGGCTTACGAAGGATAAATGTAAAGGTGGGTCTAAAGATAAAATGTGGCTATCCAAAGAGATGCCTCAATCATTTTAGATAAATTTCTTGAAATCCAAAGCTTCGAAAGAGAATATTCACAAATTCTGGTTTTCATAAAAAATTCAAGTTTCCCTCAAGAAAGTGTGGATATTAGGAAGAATATGAAAAGGTGGTTTAGAATACCTCACGGGATTGGAAAAAAATATTTTGAGTCAGTGTTTCATGGGCATGGATTTCAAAAATTAGTCAAACTCATTAAAATGCTTGAAAATCCATTTCAAGGGAAAATAATTCATATCAACAATCATTTAAAATCCATTATTTCAAAAATCATTTCAACTCTTTCAAAATCAATTGATGTGTGAAAAGTGATAAGAATATTCATTAAAGCTCAAAATATGTTTTGGACCAAAAAATGAAAGGAGTTTAAATGATAATCATAAAAAGTTAACTCCCTTTTGAAATAATGATTCGGTCATCTTCCTCTAATTCTCAGGGATTCCTTTTGCATTCATGATCCTACAGAAGAAAAATTACTCAATTAATCACAATGATCATTTCATTTAAGCTCAAAATGAAAAGAGGTAGGGGGTCACATGCTAGACTAATTCCTAATACTGATTTTGAAATTTAAATTACTAGAAATCATGTAAAGATAAATCTTGGTATGATCCCCCAAGTGGGCCCTGGAATCTTTTACTGCCTCTAGAGGGCAGTACCAGCCGTTATCCATAATCCGACGGTGGATGAAGCTTATTTGATTTGAACCACCACATGTGGATCTTCCTAGCTTGTGCTTCATCATTGTTTATGAGGGATGATCCATGGATAGAGTACACCATATCCTCCCCCTTAACAATGAGGTATAGCTTGCATGGTGGGGGTAGGATAAAGTATGGAACCTCTTCTTCTTTTGTTTCTACTTGTGCAACCATCTTGTCTTCTAGTGCCAGCTTCAAGGAGGCTTAAACCTCTTGTCTATTTTCCTCAGGCTCAGCAACTTGGATCTCTTCATGATGAGGCTCCTCTAGTAGATATTAAATGAATTCAAGGAGCTCTAGAAGTTCCTCAACAGGTGCATTGTTTTTCACATCATCCTCCTAGGTGTAGTATGAGTTTGATGAATCTGAAAATTCAATAGATTTGGGAGAGACACTCAAATTAGTTTCAGAAAAATTTAAAGAATTTGAGTTTAAGAATGTATCATCTCGCTGATTTGGTTCAAAATTAATATCCTATTTAATTTAAAGTTCCTCTTGGATTTGATCAAAAATTGATGGAGGTAGGTAGTCAGGCTCCTCCACCTCAAGTTTGGATTCAACTTTATGGATGTTTTCAATGAAATCTAGGAAGACTAGTGCCACTTCCTTCTTTTCCTTGATTATTTTTAAGTCAACTTGGAGTTCATTGACCATGGACATCAAATCTTCCGGTGAGATCAATGTTGTTATGCCTCTTTCCACCTGCTTGAACATTATTATCAGGGCATCAGCTCTTCGTTGGAGGGCCTCCTCAGTATAGTCTATTTCTTCCTCCTGCACATGTGAGTAATTGTTCCATGCAGAATAATTTGAATTTGAATGCATCATGGAAAAAGTTTTTTTTGGAAGTTTTTTTTAAAAAATGGAAACCATATAAAATTTTAAAATAGAAAAATTAATGTAAAAAACCAATTAGCTCCCCGGCAACAGGGCCAGTTTTGACGCACGCCTGTCGTAGGGCGTGGCAAAAGCAATTTAATTTTCCTAGTGCAGCATAGAAGCTGACCAGGGTTATCTAACTTGAGGATCTTTCTCAATAGTTTACTTACTTAATCTAATTTATATAAACTAATTATTTTTGGTGTTTTTATATTATCTAGTAATGGAAAACAATTAAATTAAAATAAATGATAAAACTAACATGCAAGGACAAAATGAAATTAATTGAGAAAGAACATGGCCTTTATGGGTTGGTTTGTGGGTTTCATCATTCTCCTTGTTGGTATTTAAATTAAGTTTGATAATTCAATTATGATATCCCATTCATGAATTACTATTCTTTTATTTATTGGTGTGAAATCTTGAATTCATTTTTCAATCTTAACTTCACCTCCTTCTATAATCAAGGTTGATGGCACACCTCGATCGAGAGTGTGTCATCTTCTAAGACCTGGCTCTATCGTATTCCATTTCAACCACTGAATGGATCAACTCCATCGTATGAAGAGATTGTATCCAGTATAAGGGAGGGAAAATATTTAATGAAAGAATAGAAATGAGTTTGAGATCAGTGTCGTGGTGGACGATCCCCACAGCCGTGCACATCACTCTTGTTCATCACAAACTAATAAAAATCGGAATTTAAGCACAGAATAAATAAAATTTTCACATACCTCCCACGGGACAAGTCTCGGGTTAACCCCTCATATTTAAGGGTAAGAGGTCACGGAGAATAATATGAGAAGAATAAAATAAGAAAAGAAGGAGAAAAGATGAAGAAGAAAACAGGGTGGATGGGTGGACACAAAAATAATGCATGAATTTTATTAGAAATCTAAATTACAACTGAAAACTAAAACAAAAATAAAGAAAATAAATAAAATGGGGAAGATTTGTGGCTATCATCTCTCGGTGGAGATCTCCTCCTTGGTACCTTGAAGTAATGGATGGAGAATGGGATGCTTTGGGAAGGAGGTGAGGGCCTCCTTTTATAGGCAGAATTCTACCCCCGAAGGTTTGCACGTTTTAAGCCCCCTTAATGACCTCCTCAGGCATCCCACTCTTCATTAATGTTGTTCATAAAAATCTTGGCCGTATCTCCTCCAAATTTCAGATAATTTGGAAACCGTATGAAGGAGTTATGAATTTTTCATTCCCGGTTTTTGTTTCTGGACGAAGCTTCTAGGAAAGTTCCTCCAAAAGTATGTCGTTAAATAGCCTCCTTAATGACATCAAAAATATCCAAACATTATTGTTGAGACGGCCCTATCTGTCCTCGTAGTATCCCAGGTTGAAACACATCATTTAGATATGTTTATGCCGAGTTTGATGTTCGTTACGTTGGGTGGGTCCACGCTGTCCGCCCGGAACAATTCTCAACTTCAATGAATTTTTAGACCCTTTAGATGGTCGAATTAGCTCCTTTTCCATAAGACAAAGTTGAAGTAAATAAAATAAGGATTCTAAAAAAATTGAATCAGAAAATTTGGACATATAATTTTACGTAAATTACCAAAATACCCTTGACGTAAAAATCTGTCTAAAATCCAGAATTAGGCGTTTTTCACATTTGAGCTCAAAATAACACTAAAACCTAAAAACATGAAAATTACCCATCCAATAACACATTTTTGGGATTATAAACAATGATTTACAATATAAAATATATGAAAATTTGAGCTTCATCACCCTCTAATGTCCCAAAAATCCATATTTTTCTTGTCTTAGTAGGTTACTATCAATATTTGGTGATAAATTTCTCATAATTTTCAAGCCTTCTAACTATGTTAAAAAGTAAAGGGGTAAAGTATGTATGGATGGAAGAATGCGAGGAATGCTTCAAGGAGTTAAACAGAAGGCTGATCATTATACTTCTACTCACATTACCGAAAATTATATAATTTTTTGTGATATACAGTGATGCTTCCAATAATGGCTTGGGCTATTTAATCAGGAAAAAATGATGATTTGATAGCCTACTCCACTCAGTAGTTGAATATACTTGAGAAGAACTACATGATGAATGATCTGGAGCTAGAACCTATGATTTTTCCTTGAAAATATGGTGTCACTACCTCTATGGTGAGAAGTGTGACATATATACTGATCACAAAACCCTAAACTATATATTCACACAAAATGAGATCAACAAGCATCAAAGGATATATTTTGAGTTAATAAAATACTATGATTACTTTATTCACTTTCATTCTGGAAAGGTGAACAAGGTAGATATGATTCTCTTAGTAGAAAAGAACATTCTACTATGTCCATGTTGCGGATTGAGAAATATCATATCTTCATGGATAAGAAAAGGATGGATTTGGAAATCATAATGGTAGGCAATACATCATACCTTTCACAATTGATTTCCCAATCATCTATTTAAGAGAAGATTAAGGAGGCCTAATGGGATGATATAGAGTTAAAAAGAAGGTGAATGCAGTAAAGGAAGGGAATCTGTAAGAGTTCCATATTGAATATAATGGTGTAATTTGGTTTCAAAAAAGGATTTTAGTTCCTTCATCACCTAGGATAAAGAATGAGCTTTTGGAAAATGCATATATATCAACTTTCTCTATCCATCCCGGGAGTACCAATATGTACTGTGATCTTCCAGAATGCTTTTGGTCGGACAACATGAAGAAGGATATTGCAGAGTATATCTCAAGGTGCTTTATATGTCATCAAGTTAATGTTGAGAAACAGGAGTCCAAATGGATGATGCAACCATTGCCTATACCCATGTGTAAATGGGAGAATGTCACTATGTACTTTATCACTAGTCTCCCAAATACATCCAAGGGAAACAATGCAATATGGTTTGTGGTGGACCAACTCACCATGACTTCCCACTTTTTCTCTATTAGAGAAGATCTCTTGCTTGAATAGATTTCTAAGATATATATGAAGGAAATGGTGAGACTTCATGGAGTTCCAAACTCAATTGTTTCTGATCAGTATCCCAGGTTCACATCTATATTCTGGAGGAGTCTTCAATGTACCGTGAGTAATGAAATGAATTTCAGCACAGCATATCACCCCCAAATTGATGTCCAATCTGACAAGACAATTCAAATGCTCAAAGATATGCGTAGAACCTGATCTTTAAAATTAAAAGGTGGATGGGATCATTATCTCCCATTGGTTGAGTTCTCATATAAAAATAGCTTCCACTCGAGTATTTAGATGGATCCATAGGAATCTATGTATAAAAATCGATGTATAACTCTAACATTTTGTGATGAAGTTAAATAAAGAAAGCTACTTGGGCCTGATCTTGTGCAAGAGATGATAAAAAAGGTTTGATCCCTCCAAAAACATATCAATGCTTCTGATATTTGGAAAACGTTCTATGATAACAATGATTGACAGGACTTGGAGTTTGACATTTTAGATAAAGTCTTCATTCAAATATCTCCATATAAGAGAGTAATGTGGTTTGGAAATAAAGGGAAGTTAATCCCAAGGTACATTTTCTCTTTTGATATCCTTAATCACCTAGGAGTTTTGTCCTATTGGCTTGCACTTCCAATGAATATGGCTCTAGTTCATGATGTGTTTCACGTATCACTCCTGATGAAGTAAATATTGGATCCCTCCCTTGTACTGACCTTAGAGGTGGTACAACTTGAAGATGATATCTCTTATGAGTAGAATCCAATAAAGATTCTGAATAAGAGAGAAAAGGTTCTATGTAAAAGGATAACACACCTTGTAAAAGTGTTGTGAAGGAATCATAAGTATAAAGAAAAAACTTGGGAATAAAAGGAGGTCATGAAGGAGAAGTACCCTCACCTGTTTATGTAAAATGAAATTTTAGGGGAGAAATTTCAAAAGGGGGGAGAATGTAACGCCCCAAACATTCATCAATGGAATTTATCCATTCTTATAGTAATTTTATATATATTATAAATCAAATAAAATCACATAGAAACAATTGTAAAAGATTTATAAATGAATAATTAATTAAATAAGATGTATTTATAGAATTTAAGAAACCAATGCCAATGAAATATTCACTTGACCATAAGAATAGTAATATGACCATTATGAATAGTAAACCAAAAAATGAATAGAAACCGCATGCATGAAAGTATAAATAAAATTTAGGCATCTTATAAACAAAATTATGTAATAATTATACCATAGTTTAAGTAAATAAATGTTTTAAAAATTATTAACTAAGTGTTGATATTTTTATAAGTCATAAATAATTACTTAGAATTTTATGATTAATTTAATAATTTAAAATAACATGTATTTTCATAAAAAGTATTCATAAATTATTATTTTGATATTTTGTGATTTTAAGTTAATTTTATGAGAACTTATATGATTTTTAAAAGTGTTATAAAATCATTTATAATTAAAAAATATGTATTTTCCATGTAAATGGTGGTTTTAATTGAAAATTAAATTACACATATTTAGAAAATTATTTTCATTAAATGTATATCATTTTTTAATTCTAAATGTCAAAAAATGGTTAGGGTAAATATTTGGAATTTTTGATGATTAGTAAAATATGATAATTTTTTATAAATGATAAATACATTATTATTTTAGTCATTATTGATGTAAGGAGGATGTAATAACCTTAATCTCAAACCATAATTCATTATTTTAATATATTTAGAGATATTGATCAAACTATTCAAATTTTGGATTCAAAATAATAAACTAATTAATATAATATTGAGAAAACACCCCTCTCCTCCACTATAAATACCACCCCTCACACCCTCTTATCCTCACACCACTCAAGATTTTATCCCTTCCTAAATTCTAACTAATACTCTTCCATAGACCCTCCCCATACCCAAAATCTCTTGGTATCATCAAAAGACCAAGCCTAGGTGCCTTGAGAAGGATCTCAATTGGAAAATTCAAGAGGTAAATACTCTATATTTTTCTTTTAATTTCCTTTCAATTTCAATTTCTTTTAATATTCTCTACTCACCTCCCTTCATAAAAATGAAATGATAACTCTAGTACCTTAAATATACAATAATTATATGATTTTAATGTAATATCCATAAGACCGAGGATCAAATCTAGGCAAAGACAAATTTACAAAATACTGTATCAATACTATAGCAGGGCATTCTAGTAGTACTGTAGCATTGGTGGAACTATAGAAATGGTGAAATTGTAGTGGTGGAAGTACTGTAACATGAACTATAGTGGTGGATGTACTGTATCATCCCATGTACTATATTATTACTATTCACTAGAGGGCCCTTTTGGCCAAAAATGGGCTTTCGGGCCTTGTATTTGGGTTTTCATGCCCCTAGGCCTTTGGGCTATGTAATGGATCTCCCTCTACCCAATTAGAAAAAGTGGTCTTTTATTTAATAATAAAAATTATGCTTTGACCAAAACCTTTTAAAAAATAAACATTCTTTCATTCATGAATACAAGAGAACCGATCATGAAAACCATGAAAATGAATGTTCATGAATGATGAAATTAAACTCTATAACTCATACAAAGGCCCATAAAATAACCTAATAAAACCATAATGAATCATATTCATGTATAAAGTTTCCTAAAATTTCTAATTAATTAATCTAATGTGATCATATGTTGTATTAATGTAAAGGAATCTTTCGAGCAAAAACGTAAGGGGATTTCTCAAACCCAACTCTCTTTCTTTGGGTTTTCCCTCTTTGACCACATAATAGGTATCGTTATTACTTAAAAATAATTTATTCATCATTATCTTACCTTTTCTAGGATATATATTTTTACCTCTTGAGTTTATGAAAAACACAATGTTTTCCAAAAGAACTCTTCTTTAAAAAAAATAAACACACCTTTTACTTCTCAAGATTTTCTCCTTCACTCAAGGTTGATGATTATTATATCAAGTATGCTATTACCTCCTTCATTTGGGAACCCAAATTTTATGAAGGTACTCTTATGAAATGAAAACCATTCCTTTCTATAGGTTATTATATATTCCTGATTGATATATGTTCTTTGTGTCATGCATGATAATGTAAATGTTGTGATGTGACAGGTGCACCTAGAATTATACAGCACAATGTAAATGTATGATGTGATGAGTGTACCTATAATTATGTAGTGATCCAATGCATTGGGTAATATGAATATCCTAATGAGTAAAGTGATATATTTTTGAAAATGATGCTATCTTTTTTCACAACTATGTGTGGTAGTTAACCACTAAGACATGATGTTTCATTTTTATGCATTGTCACATTTCCTACCTTTATGTAATGTTTCCTATCATGATTATGATACTTTGACTAGTATGTGATGATATTGATTATGATCACCACATGTTATATAGTTTCATGTTCTTATCTATATTATTACTAGTATTTTAGCTCACCCATTTCTGGTGTATATCCTTAGGTGACTACATGTACTAATTAGAATTCAAGGTCCAATAAGAAGCTATAGAAGAAGGAATTAAATAAATTTCTATGCTTTATTTTTTTCAATGTTGTGTATGGTTCTAATTTTACCAAGACACTAAACCTTTGGATCCTCATTGTGTAATGATTTTATGTTGTGTGTATTTAAAATCATGTAATAAGATATGTAAAAAAATCAGTGTCGCTATAAAATATCTTTGAAAAGTTATAAAATAATATTTTAAATCATTTAAATATTTTTCTTTAAAAATAAAATTTTTTAAAACATATAAAGGAAGCATTAAAATCATTTAAATCACTTCCTAAACATAAAAAAAAATTAAAAACTACTTCCTTTGAAAACCAATTTAAAAAATGAATGCAGAATATATTATGTAAGAATTTTTCTTAAAAATATTACTCTAAACATACAAAGGAAGCATAAAATAAATTAAGGTCATGAGTGAAGATAAATTACTACCTGACTAACATTATTTTTGCAAATAAAAATGTTTATAAAATTTATTTGACAATAATATGACAAGAATATTCCGATTAAAACCAAATTTAAAAAAGGTAAAAAAATAGTAGAAATGTACTTTAATGATACTGGGATAATATTAGAACATTTTTAAAAACATTTTTTGGATACCTGGTTTTGGGGGTAAAAGATTTGCGACTGAAGAGTGTGATACATTTGGATTTTATTATAAACATTTTCTCAATAATTTTATGTACCAAAGAGAGTAAAAAAGGGTCCTATAAATGAATATATCATGAATAACCATATTATAAATAAATTCATGAGTTTTATTGAGATATGGATAAAAATATTTCATCAATGGAAGCATAATCGTAAATAACCCTGATAAACAATGAGATTTAGAAATAGAATCTTACAACTTTGGTAACTATAAATAATAATCCCCAAAAAATAATAACAATACATAAATTTTAAAATATCATGAAATAATGATAATTATGTTATAATATTTCAAATGGAATTATATAAACCTTGTAAAAGAATGTAGGTGCATAACATAACATGTGTCTCAAATAAGGAAAATTGAGACAAAATTGCCTTACCGATTTGGAAGTATTTAAACCATAAACCCCATGAAATATAGGTCATCAAATGGATATGTAAATAAATATAAATATAAGAATATGAATCAGAGAACAAATTATGGTCAGTATATACACCACATAAAAGAAATGAGTGGTTAATATGGCATAAGTCCTAAAGAAATAAAAGTGAGACTGGAAATTCCTTTACTACTTGAGTAACTTTTGAATCGTGAGATCCGGGAATGAATAAAATGAATTAAAAATTTTAATATAATTAAATAAAGGAAATTAATAATATAAATTTAATATGTAATTATATACACCACATAATAATAATAAGTGGTGAATATAGCTATATCTCACAAAAATAAAAGTGAGACCATAAAACCCTTACCTTATGCCTTAACTTTATTTATAAATGTTAAAAACTCTTTTATATAAATATAATTTTGTTATAAATATTCCAAATAACCGTATTATTTTATATAATACCATATATGACTTTATTATGATTTTATATTACCCATTTATTAACAATTTTATGATAAAGTTACATTTTGTGTAATAATCGCCTTGTTTTTTATATATGTTTTGACTTGTTATTCTTGATACTAAAACTTGAATAATGATTTACATATTAAAAAAAAGTAAAAAATGATATAAATATAAAATATATTCATTATATATGTATTTATAATAATCTATAAAACATTTAAATATGAAATTAAATACATCATTCATGGAAATGGTAGGTCTTATGTACGCATTAGCATTACTTCCATTTTCTTGTCGTATTTTTAAAGAAAAAAAGTAAATGATATATAAATATTTATAATTTATATTAAAATTATTATTTAATATAAATCACATATGTTTTTAAAACCCCTACTTCATACATTCCTTGTAAATCATGAACGAATCACATAGTTTTAAGGAGGTGGTAGTCCACACATCCACAAACAGAGTTATCAAATTCTCAAAAAATAAAAATAATAAAGGTATGTGTTATATAATAATTCCAGATGAATAAATACATAAAAAATATAATATATATCATATAAAAATAGTAATTCCATCATTATTTTCAACCATTAAAGGTGTAAATTAAATAACAAACAACATCGGTTCGCATGGCGGTAGTGCGTCGTACACACAAACGATGAGTCTATATCCCAATTGTTGGAAGTGTGTGTGTGTAGTTCATAAACATAATATAATAAAATATAAGTATATTTAGGATTCTAATATTATTATATAATCATGTAATAATAATAATTTAAGTGGTGGATAAAGAAATAAACCCAAAGTTCTTATTGAAGGATGTTACCTCTTCTTTGGGTAACTCCTTTTTGTTTGCACAAAAGTGATTCCTCGGTTAGATTTATTTCCAAATTAAGGATTCAGGGTTTAGATTATGGATATTGGGAGCTTATTTTTTCAGGTTTTTTATGATAAATAGGTTTTTATAGGTGTTAATAATCTAGGTTGGTGAGTGACCTTTTATAATGGAGGTGGACTGACATTCTTGTAAATACAAAAAGACAAACACTATTGAGAGATCTCTCTTATATCAAGTGTCTCAAATATTGATCCATATTATATAAAAGGGGTTATATGGTATATATATGGCCATAAAATGTAATTTTTAAATGTTTATAGGTTATTTGGTACCTTAAGATAAGGTTTAACCACTAAGTTAACTCGGTTTTACCTTAATCGTTGTAATTAATTTTAATTACTTTATGAAATATTTTTTTTCAAAAACTAATTTGAAATTAATATAAATTTAAAAAAATATTATTAAAAATATTGAGTCTATTTTTCCAAATTCTATGTAGAGAATTGGTAGGTATTAATTTAAAATTAATCTCACAGACAGGATGAGACAATATGTTTTTAATGTGAAAAGTTCAAAAGTTTAAAATATATTTATTTCCATTTTAAGTGTGAAATGGATTCCAATTACCTAAGTTGTATTAATATATGTATAACTATTCTAAATATAATTTAAAAACAAATTAAAAAAATGTAACCACATAAATAAATTAGACAATAAATCGGTTTTGAATTAAAATTCAGTGTTTTTCACTATTCTTAAAAAATGAAACTTCCCATAAAAATACAATGAATTCACCCAAAGTAAATTTTGATATTAATATTAAAAAATTATTTTTATTTTAAATAAACAAATTATATAGGTTTAAAAATTATTTTAAAAAATAATAATTCCATTCAAAGGTGATAAAACTTCTTCTTAGAGAACAATATATTTTTATGTCTAAAATTAGATTCATTCTTACCTTATGCATGTCAAACTTATTGGAAGAATGTCACAAAATTTTGTTAAATTTATAATATATAAATTTCATTAATATATATCACTAATATTTATTATTTTAATTTATTAATATAAAACACTTTTGTGGGCATAAAAATAGTTTTCTCATAAAAACACATCCACTATATTTAATTAGTTTTTATTTTAATTTCTAAATACTTGACAACTAAAAAATCATTTTATAAACATGGGTAAATGACATTTTATAATTTTATTTAATCTTATTAATATATTCCATTCTAACACCTAGGTGATAATTAGGAAAATATTTTAATAATAATATTAATAGTATGTTGTAGTTCTGTAAAAATTGATCTTGTGAGTAACACAAGCTATCAAAGGAACTATGCATTATATATAACATTGTTCAAACATAGTGTTTCATGTATCAAAATATAATATAAGTGTTTCATTTATTTCAAGAATAACCTAGTTTTTCATATAAATCAATCATAACTTGTTGTAGCTTGTAATGTAAGACATCAATGAAATTTAATTTATTCAAAAATAATAATTTTTAAAAACTCAGTGTGTTACATTAAACCCCCATTAAAACAAATTTCTCCCTAAAAATTCATCTAGTTCAAAAAAAATTAATATGTGAATGTTCCTTTCATATAAACCCACATTTTAAAAATTAATAATAAAACTTACTCTAAAAATGGAATGTTGGAAACATAACAGTTACCCATAGTAACTCATAACTAGATTTCCACAAAAGAGAACAATAGAGGAAAGTGAAAAAACATACATGAAATAGTAATACAAATATCATGTTGTGATAGAGATTTATAGAGAACATGTTATAGATAAATTTAATGATAAAAAATTCATAAACCAAATAGGGTTGAAAAAGGTCATTGATATAATAAAAAATGATGATAACAAGATTTTTTTTTATTTCAAGTTCCTTTTCCTAATGTCAAAAATTTTTCATGAGAAGATATAATTACTTGATTTCAAAATATTCTCACCATTTTTTTGCCCTGATCAATTCCCACATCATCTATTATTCAAATAAATGAAGGTGAATTTTTTATTTATGAAGCATTAGCAAATCATGTGATCTGTAAAAATAATAATAGGTCATTACATATCTCATTATAAAAACAAAATGGTTATCACATGTTATCCAATATACACAAACCCTCATATAGTGAGGTGATAATTTAATATCTAAAACCTCAATTGAATTTTAACATAAACCATTCCATAAATGGTTAATCTTATAACACTTCTAAAATATTAAATTCCAAAACTTTATAAATAAAGACACTAAATTTTCCAAAAACAATATAGCCTTGATTCCCCAAATATCATAAAGTAGCTCTTGTTTGTCACATACCAAACATATGAATACCTTCATCAGTTTTTCTCTTGAAACATGGTAATAACATGAATTACCATAAAATATTATTGAAAACATGGATAATTTATTATTTCAATGATTATTGGATATTTCACTTAAATAAAATAAAAGTTATAAAGTTCATAAATGATAACATAGACCGCTTTTTCAAAAAATCAATCATCAGTTTTTTGGTAATCAGTACTATCCAATTTAATTTATCCATAATCACCTCTTTATCTAATCAAAACATAATTATCTCAATATCATAAACACATTGCGGATTACCTTACCTTAATCAAAATATCACCTTTACATTAAATTAATTATCCTAGTCATCATCTTCATTCAATATATTTTTGAAAATATTTAATAAAAAACATAACCATGATGATTCTTATAAAATAATTCTTTAATTCCAGAACATATACACTTCAATCAGATAAATTTATTCTTAAGTCATTAATTAGGCTTTATCAAATTATTCTTTTACACACCTTTCCTAGAATATTAAATATGAATCTTGTATTAAATTTACTCAACCTCAATTTAATCTTACTTCTTACCTTTAATGTAAACAGTACTGTTAGAGCATATCATACCTATCACATGTCATTCATAGTCACGTTGTCTTCACCATTATAGTTAATAATTATAGCACCTTCTTGATTCTATTCATGATATTTACACATAGGGTATTGATTTTAATAATGCATATAATTTCCATATCAGAAAAATTTAATGTTCATCTCATTCCTTCTAGTTCCTTCGATTGATTAAAACCAGAAAGCATATTGCATGCACCACTTATCATAGAAAAAACTGCATAATCATTAAAAATTACTTATTGGTATCTAAATCATGAAAACTTATTTTAAAACTATGATACCTTAGGATTATCCTTAGATACGTCCCTAGAAATGTACTTACAAATATCTCTAGGGATATCAATAACGTTTTCTCATCCTAGTTTTTGAAGGATGATTAAACTTTTCCTTTAATGCCAACTATAGTGACCCAGGATTAACATACATGGATATTCCATCATTTTGGATGAATATTAATCACATTAAAAAAGAACATGCCTGAGAAAGGTAATAATTTATTGTATTTGAAAAAATAGAACACAGTATTCTAACTTGGTGAAAGATATTCAATGTTTCTCACAAATATATCCCCATTTAGTACTCCTACATAAAATCTTTCTTTATAAATAGGGAAAGGAAACATAAGAAAGTGTGGTCTTAGATTCTTATTAAGGTTAAAAAAAATGAGATACATAAGAATAAAATGTGTATAAGGGTAAGATAACCAAATAATAATATTTGAAGATCATACTCAACATATCAAAGATATTATACATTAGTCATGGCACAAATATTATAAGTTGGTAATACATGAATCATAAGGGTGATAAGTCATTAAAAATCAATCATGAACCATAAGATCATGTCATATAAGTTTCAAACCATCATAAATATTGAAAACCATTTCATGTGTCAAGGTAACTACCATTACCGAAAACATTGTGGATCAGGAAACAACTGTTTCCCATAGTGGATCCAGATGCACCTGTTTCCCATTATAGATTAGTGTAAACCTATTTCCCATTGTGGATCAATACACACCTAATTACCATTTTGGATCAGGAAACACCTGTTTAAATTTTTTTACCAAGACACATTTTTCCCATTGTTGATTAGGACACACATGTTTCCCATTATGGATCAAGACACACCTATTTCTAATTCTAGAACAAGCTCATCGACTTATTTTAAATAATTATCTCATCAGATATAAATAATTAACCAATTAATTGTAGACATATATAGGTCCCACCAATCACATAATGAAATCATACATACATTTTTCTTAAGATAATAAAATATTCATCATATCATGAATGATAAAAAGAGAAGTGTTTCATAAACATCATATCAAAACCAATGAAATGAAATCAGTATCACAAAAATTACATCATATAATAAACTATGGAAAATATATAAGTTTCAGAATCATAGAATAGCCCATGAAAAAATTAGGTTTCATAATCAGTTTATCATGTTATACCCCATGGAAGAGAAATGGATTTTTTATCAACAGGTCATATTAATCATAAAACATTCAAATAACAAATAAGAATAGTTCCCTTAGATTATATACATAGTAAATAATAAACTCTACCAAATGATATCATTTTAGGTGGATAAGGAATTTCAAATATCACTAAGATAACTTTTATGTAAAATAACTTTTCTTTGAAAATAAATTTCTAAAATATAATTCATTTTCAAAATCCTTTGAATTGAATTTTTATTTTGAAAACTTGTGAATTAAGATTTAAAAATCATTTAAAATATTTCTTGGGGAAAATATCCTTTTAAATTTTAAAAACTGATTTGAGAACATAAAAAAATTTGAATCCTTTTTATTTTAAAATATAATTTAAAACTTATAAAGGAAACTTTTAAATCAGTGAAATCATTTTCATTGAAATTAACATTTTAAAAACATATAAAGGAAACATTGAAAATAATTTGAAACACTTTGTAAAAATAAAATATTTTTGAAAAACTTTTTTTTAAATTGATTTGAAAAATTATAAAATAATATTTTAAATCATTGAAATCATTTTCTTTGAAAATTACAATTAGAAAAAATATTAAAAAAGAATTAAAAATAAATTAATGAACTTATTGAGCATAAAACATTTGATAAAAACCTTTTTCTTTGAAAAAAATCAAAAAAAAATTATTTTCTAGAATATTAGGAAATATAATTCTTTTAAAATTTATTGTAAAATTTCAATGGAAGCTTCAAAAAAATGGAGGTCATGATGGAGGATAATTCCTACATGCCCAACATTCCATTTGTAACGTAAAAAGTTTAGAAAACTTCCTTGATAAAAAATAAAATAATATTCATTTTAAACCCATTTTTTTAAAATATAAAATATGAGAAAAATGTATTTTAATTATCATGGGGTAATATTAGATATTTTTTTGAAAAAAAATTGAAAACATAGTTTCGGGGGGGGGGGGAATTTCCGGCCGAAGAGAGAGATAAATTATGATTTTTTTTACAAAATTTTTTTTATAATCTTAAGTAGAAAAGAGTAAGAAAATTGTACCAATACATGAATATATTAGGAATAACCATATTTTATGTAAATTTATGATATTTCTGAATAAATTTATCATAATATTTCATCCATGGAAGAATAGCCGTAAACAATCCCGATAAACTGTGAGATTGTAGCAATAGACTCTTACCACATTGGTAACATTGAATAATAATACCAATGAGATAATAAAGTTAATTGTAGTTTAAAATATAAATATAGAAATATATTAATGATATAACATGTTAAAGGTTAGTATATACACCTCATAAATGAATGTTGGTCCATCACATAACATATGTCTCAAATAAGGTCATTCGAGACAAAATTACCTTACTGATTTGGTAACTTTTGAACCATAAAACCCATAAAAATAGATAATAAAATGGATATGTAAATAAAAATATATTTAAGTATAATAATCATACAATACATTCATTATCTTTATATACACCACATAAATGGAACGAGTAGTGAATACGACATAAGTCTCATAGAAATAAAAGTGAGACTAGAAATCCCCTTACTACTTGAGTAACTTTTGAATCATGAGATCCATGAAATAATAACATAAATTGAAACTTTTAATGCCACTAAATAGTGGAAATTAATTATATAAAATATAATAGGGAATTATATACCCCACACAACAATAATAAGTGGTGAATATAGCATATATTTCACAAAAATAAAAGTGAAATGAGAAAACCCTTACCTAAAGTCATAAATTTATTAATACTTGTTAAAACCTCATGTAAAATAAATATAAGTTTATTATAAATATAAAAAATAAAAATATTCTTATATATCATACCACATATTATTTTTTATTACTATATATTACCCTTTTATAAACAATTTCGAGTTAAATTTACATTTTAGGTTGTAACCGTTTTGATTTTTGTATATGTTTTGAATTGCTATTCTTGATCCTATTATATGATTCATGATTTAATATTTAAATAATTTAAAAAATGATATAAATATCATATATATACATTAAATAAGTATTTATAAAAATCTATTTATGATAGAAATATGAAATGAAATACACCGTTCATGGAGACGGTAGTTCGTACTAACGCATGAACACTACTTCCATTTTCTTATCATATTTTAAAATAAAGAAAATTAAATGATATATATATATATATTATAATTAAATTATCATTATTATTTCATATATAACACATATTTTTATTAAACCCATCCTTAATAAATTCTATGTAAAGCATGAATGAATCGCATCTCTTTAAAGAGGTAGTTGTCCACACATCAACAAATAAAGTTATCATACTCCCTTAAAATGGGAATAATGAAGGAATGTGTTATATAATAATAATAATGACATAAATAAATAATAAATAAAATATATATAATATAAAAATAGTAATTTCATTGTTATTACCAACCTTGGGACGTGGTGATGGAAGAATGAATGATATCTGTCTGTAAGGCGGTAGTTCACCATACACACGAATGATGATTGTGTACCCATTTGATGGAAGTGTTACTGAGTGTAGTTAATTCCATTAACATACGAAAATATCAGTATATTTTGGATACTGATTTTATTGTATGATAACGGAATAATAATAATTTAAGGGGTGGAGAAATAAATAAATCAAAAGTGCTTGTTGAATGATTTTACATCTTCATTGGGTAACTCATTTTGGTTTTCACCAAAGGGCTTACTTGGTTGGATTTAAACCCAATGTGAGGATTCTAGGTTTATAGTGTATATTTTTTGAGATTATTTTAGTATGGTTATGATGATCCAAATGAATTTATAGGTGAGAATAAGTGAGTTGGGTGAGTTCCCTTTTATATTACAGGAGTGTAATTCTTGTAAATACAGAAAGGAAAACACTATTAAGGGGTATCCCATACATCATGTGCCTCCAATAATGAGCCATATTCTAGAACAGGGAGTATATAGTCAAAATATTTCCATCAAATGGCTTTTGGATATTTTTTATGTTATCTTTTCCCTTAAGTTGAGGTTTAACCACTAAGTAAACTCGTTTTTACCTTAATCACTATAATTAATTATAATTACATTCACTAATATTTTAGGTAAAAAACTATGGTTACAATACTATAAATTATAAATTATTCGAATTCCCAATATGGAATTAATTTTTAAAAATTTTAAAAAAATAATTAGAAGAAATTAATTTAAAATTAATCCTACAAATGGGACGAGACAACTAGTTTTTTAAAGTGAAAAGTTTAAAAGTTTGAAAGGTTTTTATATCCAATTTCAATGTGAAATTGATTCCAATGACCTAAATTGTATTAATATATATATAATTGATCAAAATATAATTTTAAAACATAAAATATTCTTTATCTATATAAATAAATTAGATGAAAATGCAGTTTTCTATTAAACTTCCGTGTTTTTCATTATTCATAAAAAAATGAAACTTCTTAGAATAATACTAAAAATTCTCAAAAAGTAAAATTTAATATTAATATCTCAAAATTGAAGTTTATTTTGTAAAATAAAAATTATAAAAAGTGTAAAAAATTACTTTTAAAATAAGTATTCAATTAAAATTCAGTAAAACTTACTCTTATATAAATATATCTTTTATGCCTAAAATTTGATTAATTCTTATCTTATGCACACAAAATTTATTTAATAAATGTAAAAACATTTGGTTAAATTTAAAATATAAAATTTTCAATAATAACTTTCACTAATATTTATTAATTTAATTAATAAGATAAAAAAATTATGGGAATAGAAATATTTTTTTCATTAAAACGCATCCTTTATATTCAATTGGTTTTTATTTTCATTTCTAGTTAATTTATAACTACAGAATTCCTTTTATAAACATGTGTAAAACATAGTTTCATATTTTAGTTAATCTTATTCATTTATTTCATTCCAATGGCTAGGTAATAACTATAACAATATTTAAATAATAATATTAATAATATATTGTAGTTTGGTAAAACATGGTCTTGAGTGTAGCATAATCTATCAAAGAAACTAATCACTGAGTGTAACACAATGAAAACATATTTTTTCATATACCAAAATATAATCTAATCATTTCTGATATTGAAATAATTACTTAGTGTTTCATATAAAAAAATCATAACTTGGTGTTCTATTAAATGCAAGCCATCAAAGAAAATAAATTTACTCGAAAAAAAATTACTTCATAAAAACTCAAGTTGTTACATTCTACCCCCCTTAAAATTAATATCACACTCAAAATTCATCATTGTTATTAATGTTTTAATACTTTAAAGTTCCTTTCATAGAAACCCACATGATAAAAATCAATACTAAAACTCCATTAAAAATGGAAAGTTGGAAACACAACGGTTACCCAAAGTAACTCATGACTAGATTTCAACACAAGAGAACATAAGTGTCATGTGAAAACATTCACATAGAAGAAAATATAATTATTAAGTTTTTATGGAGAGTGATAGAGAACATCATCAGCATAACGTTAATGATCACAATTCCAAAAACCAAATATTCTTAAAAAGTGTCATTGATATCATAAACAATTATGATAATGGGAAAATATTTTTTTCAAGACCCTTTTCAAAAATTTGGTGAATTTTTAAGAGAAGATATACTTTTTATTTCATCAAAATATCACCCTTTGTTGTTCCTTGATCAATTTTGACTTCATCTATTATTCCAAGAAATTATTCATTCCTAAAGCTTCAGAAGATAATGAGTTCCGTAAATAGAATGATAGGTCATTGCATCTATCTTTATCACAATAAAATGGTCAGCACATGTTATCCAACAATAAAAAATCTGAATATGGAGAGATAATAATTTAATCTCTAAAACCTCATTTAAATTATAAAGTAAACCATTCCATAAATTTTTAACCTCATAACCCTCCCGGAAGGTTAAATTCCAAAACATTAGAAATGAAGTCAATAAATTTCTCAAAAACGGCATAACCTTGATACTCCATATATCATAAAGTACCTATTGGTTGTCACATACCAAACAAGTGAATACCTTTATCTTGTTTTCCCTAAAAACATGGTAATAACCTGAATCACCATAAAACCTTATTGAAAACAAGAATTCTTTCTTATTCCAAAAATTATTGGATATATTCCTTAAATCCAAAAAAAGTTGTAGACTTCATCCATGATAACATAGAACACTTTTTAAACAAATTAATAACTAGTTCCATGGTAATCAGTGCTATCCAATTTACATTATCCATAATCACATCTTTATCCATGCTAACCACAATCTTACCAACATTAAGAACATGTTACCTTCCCTTGATTAAAATTTCAACTTTCAATTAAATCAGTTTTTCTAGGTGATCAGAAATATTTAATATACTATTGCGAATCATTAATGGGAAAAATATACTTGATGATTCATATAACAAAATTATTGAATTCCAATGCATATAAACATCAATCATCCAACTTTATTATTTAACTATTATTTAGGATTCGTCATCTAATTTCTTAATACCCCTTTCCTAGAATATAAAATATGAATCATGTCTTAATTTTAAACCTAAATTTTATCATGATTCTTATATTTAATGTAAACAATACTGTTAGAACATCACATACCTTTCACATGTCATTCAATATATCTTTATCTTTAGTAGTATAAAAAATACATGTACAAACTTCTAGATTATATTCATGAGATTTCTAATTAGGGAATCAATTTTCATAATTACCGCACTTTTCAAATCGAAAACATTCAATTTTTACCTAGTTGTTTCTAGTTATTTCCATTGAATAAAACTAGAAAGCATAGTGTGTGAAACACTTATCATAACAAAAAAACCACATAATAATGAAAATTATTTATATGATGTCTAAATAAGGAAAAATTCTGTAAAATATAGGATACCATAGTCATATCCTTAGATACATCCCTATAAATTTCTTTAAAAATATCCCTTGGTATCTCACTAAAGTTTTCCCATCATAGTTTCCAATGGTTGACTAAACCTTTCCTTTGATACCAACTATAGTGACCCAGACATAACATACATAGATATTACATCATGTTAAATGAAGATTCACTACATTAATAAAGTATATTCCTAAGGACCATAATAGTTTAGGGTCTTTGGATACATGGAACACAATATTATAACTTGGTTACATATTGTCAATGTTTCCCACAAATAACTCCCTATTTAGTAATCCTACTTAAAACCTTTCTTCATGTCTAGGGAAAGTGAACTTAATAAAAGGTGAGATAAGATGACCAGTAAGGATAAATAAAGGAGATACGTAAGCATACAATGAGTATAAGGTAAATAGAAAATGAGAATAACATTTTAAGATCATACCCTATATATCAAAGATCGTATACATGATTCATGGAATAAAGATTAACATTTCATAATACATGAATCCTAAGGGTGATAAATCATCATAATTCAATTGTGGACTATAATATCATGTTATATATGTTTTCCACCATCATAAATACAGAAAACCATTTCATATGTAAAGGAAAACTACCAATACCATAAACATAGTGAATTAGGATACACCTGCTTCCCATAGTGGATCAGGATGCACCTGTTTCCCATTGTGGATCAGGACTCACCCATTTCCCATTGTGGATCAGGACAAACCCATTTCCCATTGTGGATCAGGACACACATGTTTACATTTTGAATAAGGACATACATATTTCCTATTGTGGACTAGGAAAAACATGTTTCCCATTGTGAATCAATCCCATTGAAAATTTTCCATCATTATCTCATGAGATATAAATCATTACCTGATGAATTTGAGGGGGATATAGGTCCCACCTATCATATAATGAAATTATACATATGTGTACCACAAGATAATAAAAAATGCATCATATCATGACCCATAAAAAGATATTGGTTTCATAAACATCATATCATAACCCATGAAATGAAATGGGTATCAAAAATATTAAATCATATCATAACCTATAGAAAATAGGATAGGTTGCATAATCATGGAATAACCCATGAAAGAAATCATATTTCATAAGCTCTTTGTCTTGGTATAACCCATTGAAGACAGATGAGTTTTTTAAAAAATTGTCATCTAAATAATAAACCATTTAAATAAAGAATATGAAAGACGTCCTCAGATCATATCCCTAGTAAATCATCAACTATATCAAATGATATCATCTTATATAGAGAATTATTTTGAAAGATCACTTGAAGTATTTCTTATGGGAAACAACCTTTCTTTTTAAATTAATTTTTAAAGCATAAAACATTTTAAAAATCATTTTCTTTGAAAACCACTTTAAAAACATATAAATTCAACTTTAAAAATAAGTTAAAATAGTTCTTTAAGATAATATACTCTTTAATTTGAAAAAAAATTAGAACATAAATAACTTTGAACACATTTTTCTTTGAAAACCTTTTTATTTGAAAATATAATTGAAGACATAGAAAATAATCTTGGAAAACTTTTAAATCCTTTTAATTGAAAATAAACATTTGAAAAAATATACATGAATCTTTGAAAATCATTTGAAAAACTTTTTAAATGTAATTTTTTTGAAAACCCTTTTCATTGAAAGTAGATTTGAAAATTTACAAAAGAATATGTTAAATAATTTAAATTCTTTTCTTTAAAAGTGTCCTTTTGAAAACATATAAAGGAATCTTTGAAAATCATTTAAATCAATTCTTAAACATAAAACATTTTTTGAAAACCTTTTCCTTTTTAAAAACATTAAAAACAATGACAGTCCAGAAAATTAAGAATAACATTTTTCTTAAAAATATTCTTGCAAACTTACAAAGGAAGTTTCAATGAAATTATGGTCTTGATAGAACATAAATCCATACATGTCAATTATTCTTTTTTCACCATAAAATGTTTAAAAATTTTCATTGATCAAGAAAAAGAATATTCCTTTTAAACCCATTTTTAAATAAGGTAAAACATGGTTAAATAATTCTTCTAATGATAATTGGATAATTTTAGAGAATGTTTTGAAACATTTTTCAAAAACATGGTTTCTAGTGAATACAGAGTTCTGACAAAGGATAGAGATTATGTCAGATTTTCATAAAAAAAAATCGTAATCTTCTTAAGTACCAAAGACTGGAAAATGTTTCCCATAAATGAATATATCATGATTTAAAAAATTATAAGGAATAGTTTGAAATTTATTGAAATATTTATCATAATAGTTCATTAATATAATCATAATCGTAAAGAAATCCCGACAAACGATGAGATTGTAGCAATAGACACATACTACTTTTGTAAATTTTAATCATAATCCCAATTAGATAATAACATTAAATAAATAATAAAATGTCATTAAAGAAGCATATTTATAATATAGAATTTCAAGTGGTATTATATATGTCACGAACCAAGTCGGGTCGTCATCCGAACTGGCGCCCGACCCAGTTTGTGGCAAGGCCCAAAGGGTGTTCCCAATCCCCATGCGCTGGAACAAGTTCCCAGGTATCATAAATAAATCTTGGGAAAACATTATCTGAATTTTATAAGCATAAAACAACCAACAGTAACTAATAAACAAAATATGAAAATGTCAATCCAAACAAGCCTTAACAATTTTTCAGAATTGAGTTACATAGTCTAAACCAAAAACCAAAAAATAGGTTACGGAAAAAAGGAACCCCAAGATTAACTCAAAAACCACCACATGGCATGGGGAATCACCCTTAATCCACCTCCACAACACCACACCAAGAAGATAACTATAATCTCAAACTGTTATCACCAAAATCTATACCTTTATGTGTATCAATCATGACCAAGTCTTCTTACACCAAAAGTTTTAAGCAGGGTGTGAGCTATTTCCTAGTATGTCATCACCCAAAAGGATTCCATGCTCTTAATGTTGAGCGAAAAATAAACTTTCAAGGTTAATAAATGAAAGTAAATTCTTGAAAATTTTAAAGGAAACTAGACTTAGTGAAAACAACTTTAAATAAATGTAATTTTTAAATAAAACACTTTTCTTTTATAGTAACCCAAATGCCACATTGTATGCCGAAGATGAGCACAAAGTAATTAAAGAGAACAAAATATGGGAGAGGCCCTATGGGTTCTAGATAGTGATGGGATCCTAGAACCTCATGTATTAGTAAAAATTGGTGGAGGATACACAACTATATATGTTTCTGTGCAAGAGAAACTAGATTAGAGAATCATCCAAAATTCTAATGGTCTCAAATCATCATCAATATTTAGTTAGTGTTGTTGTTGTAAATCTCGCTAATTGAAACTATGCCAAAGCCACTCTCGTATCACAATCACACTAGTCCCAGTCCACCCTCTAAGCTACTTGATCTTCCCTTAGTGCTCAACCAGTTCACAATTTACATTTGACATCACTTACACTATGCCCAAGACATACATGGCATTACACACATACCAAGGTCACCATTTGTATGCCCAAAACACTTTTTAAACAAAAAAACACCAAAACTCTTTCCAACCATGTTTCACATCACAAATAGAATTTAATAAATCATTTACTCAATTAATAATACATTCCAAAAAAAGGAACATGAGGGATTATTCCAAAAATATACCAATTTCACATGTAAAATCCATTTTTAAAATAAATTGCATATAAAATCTCTTCAAAAACTACTTTCACATCTCATTAATAACTCATAAAACATACATAAGAACGAAATAGATCCTAGTAAATTTATCAAACAACGTTTAAGCATGGAAGCACTAACCTTTGGTGTCGAAATCCTAAAAAAAATCGATGCGAACCTTCAACCTCACCTAATTTTCACTACAAACAAACCCAATCAAACCCTAAAAAAAGAATGAACTAATATTATCGATACCAGATAATAATAAAAACATAACCCTAAATAAATACCCTATGTAATTGGGAATAAGCTTTCTCAGTGTAGATCTTGCGAGGGGGATGCCGCTGGAGGGGAGCCACGCACTAGGGGGAGGGGTCGTCAGAGGTCACAACAGTAGAGGATGGTCATGCCAGAGGAGGTTTCTCTGAATGGGGTATCACTGGAAGTGGTATTTCTGAGAGGAGGGGTGGCGTGAGGGTGGTGTGAGGGGATCATGGCGGTGTGAGGGAGCTCACCAGAGTAGGGAAGCAAAGTGTCGATAGGTGGTTTTCCGGAAGGGAGATGTCACGACCCGCCCTCAGGGCCCGTGCCGTAACTACCCCAAGCCCGCCTTCCATAGGCCAGGGGCTGGCGACTAGAACCAAGGCGTAAATCCCAACAAAAAGGGAAGGCATTGCCTTTGTAAAGTAAACAAGCACCACAGAGTAAGCAAGCAGAAAAGTAAACACTAAGTAAGAACAGAGTACAACTGAAAGTGCGGAAAAGTAAATGGGCCAGTATACAAACCCAAACTGAAAGTAAAGTACAACTTGAAAGGGAAAATAGCAGCTGTAAAGTAAAATCCGCTACACCAAGATGTCCACTGGAAATCCCACCTGAAGGGTGGGTATAGATAGCTCCACTGCTCCTCGGGTCCCGCCGTCCGCTCCGAACACGTCCCGCCCAGTGGTCCACCTCCAGGTATCGTCCTGCTCTGCAAACCTCATCCAAGATCAACGTTGTCCGTCGTCTGGAACCAACACAACGTATTGCAGGAATAGCCCATGCAGGGGTGAGTATAAGCTACTCAGTAGGGACCCCGAGACCCCCGAAGGTCTCCCAAAATCCACAAAGGATAAACCACAAAGGATAGATACAAACACGAAGTAACAACCGACACTGCTTAGGTATATGCCCATACATATACCTAAGTCATCAATTCCAATACGTTCCAACCTCTGAGCCCAAGTACAACTCAGTCCACACAGGAAAGTATACGTATTCCACACAGAAAAGCAAAATGAAATCCACACAGGATAGCACAATACAATCCACACAGGAAAGCAACAGGATTCAGCTCACATAGGTATACTTCTTCGAAAGACGATAAAGATGATCTCTGATCCATCTAAGTCGCCGGAACCACGAAGGATCGATAGGTAACTAACCCCCGCAATGACCCACACAGGATCGGGCCCACACAGGACCTGTAGGCGCTGGTTCACATAGGACCGCTGAGCGTAGACCCACACAGGATCGGGCCCACACAGGACCTGCAGCACTGATCCACATAGGATCGCTGAGTGTTGTAGTCGTCGTCGTTGAATCCACTAAGGATCTCTGTACTGTCGTCGTCGCAGTCACAGTAGTAGTAGTAGTAGCAGTAGCAGTCACAGTATACCTGGTGAGCTGATATAAAGTAATCACAAAGAAAACTTTGAAACACACACGCAATCAATGTTTTCGTGCATTAAGTCGGAAATCAGAAGTCAGGGTCCTGGTGTACGGATACGTCGGCCGCCGCACCAACACTGGACTCCCTGGACTGATAACCACACTCAATACGCTAAACATTATTGCTTCACATAAAAAAGATCAGAGTTCGCGGTAGAACTGAACTCCTTTGATACCAATTTGGCATGTTCATTAAAAGAGGAGTTTAAGGGAGTTTTAAAAAAAAGGTGAAGAGTTAGGGTTCGTGTGGGCCCCACCACACTTAATCCTCTCAAGGGAGGTTAAGTGGATGTGGTTCCCACCCCTAACTCCCTTTGAGAAGAGTTAACCAACAAGTTAAAAATAAAAAGGGTTTCCACATTTTTATTTAACTTCTTATAATTTCTCCCAAAACTAACTTTCATTCCGCATAAAACGCAACCTCGGAAAAGGTCTCCTTAAGAGAATATCGGTGTTGCGAGTTCATCGGTGTCCTCGGATTTCAATTCCGAGCACCGGATCAAAATTTAGAAATTCCCGCTCGTTCGTTCACTGAACGTACCCGAGCCAAACTTCGGAAAATTATTCCGGGCACACCGGGCCTCGGAATCAGGTGCCGTCAGAAACCGCGCTCTTGTAAAATTCCAAAGAAAATTAAGAAAAAATTTCCCTTGAATTTTACAAGTCTTTACAGGAGATGGGGTGCTGGACAATGGGGTGATAAGGGAAAGAGGAGAAGCACATACCAGGTAGGGTTGGGGCGTGATACAAGAGTGGAGGGGAATATGGGAGGAAATAAAATAGAATAAAAAAAATGAAATAGATAAATAGAATAAACGAAAATAAAAATAAAACCTAAAAAACTTAAATAAAATAATAATAATAATAATAATAATAATAATCTTAAAAAAATTATTAACAATAATAAAAATAATAATAATATTTTTAAATAATATTATCATTAATAATATTATTATTTTTAAAATTACGAATACATTTTATTTTTCTTAATTTATTTTATTTTCACTTTATCATTCATCTTGTTAATTAATTAATATATTTTTGACCGCCAGGCAGGCTGCACAATGACCAGGGAAAAGCCGCATGGCTTTAACCATTCTTTGGCCATGATTTAGATGCTATCAAGCCCAAAAAAACATTTATCAAAAAAACACAAAAATCCAACCAGGACTTGGCCCGGACCCCGAAAAAAATATTCAAGTCCAGATAAAATAAAAAATATAATTACTTCAAGAGTTATGGAGTGACAATTATCCTCACCATGAAAAATTTCTACCCTCAGAAATTCAACATTAAGCCTAATCAGAGAATAAAAATAGATACGCTTTATTACCCCATGAATTACCCTACCAAGTCTCATGCACATCATTCCCCATGTTCCCAAAGGATACATACCAATGGAATAGACTTCCCATGAAACACATATTCTTGAGAATCCACTATTTTCACTGGCAGTTCAAACACTGATAAATTGGGTTAAATCACCAACTATTACCAATTCAATAAATGAGATGGATCTAAATTATACTTCTTCAATTGGGATACATGAAATATGTTGTGAATTGACATGAATTGAGAAGGTAAATCTAACCTGTATGCCACTTTTCCAATCAGCTCAGTGATATCGAAAGGTACAACATACCTTAGTAATAGCTTTCCTTGCTTTCCTATATGACGATGACCCAAGTGGGGAGGCAATTAAAATAATAGATAACCCACAAAAAAACTCAATATATTGTCACCTTTGATCATTATAATATTTTTAGAGACTCTAAGCTGTTGATAATCAATACCTGATCAACTTGAATTTCTATGACATCTCTTGCATATGACTTGGTCCCAAAAGTGAGGTCTTGCCTACCTCATCCCAACATAAAGGAGACCGACAAGGCCAACCATAGAATTCCTCAAAAGGATCCATTAGAGTATAGTATTGGTAGCTATTACTATAAGAAAACATGACCAATCCCAAATGGCATACCACGATCCTCTAAAATCTAAAACATGTGCAAGAAGTATGTCCTCCAAAATTTTATTTTCCTGCTCTATATGACCATCTATTTGAGGATGGTGTTTCATGCTTATTTTGACCTAAAACCATAATTCCATTTTAAGTATTCTTAGAACCGAGAGGTAGAGTAGGGGTATCTATAAAAAATAATCGTTGATGACACACTGTGAAGTCTACCCACATCCTGAATGTACAACCATCCCAGCTCACCCATCTTCACTGAATCTCTAATCGAAATAAAGTTGGATATTTTTTTCAAATGAACAATCACTACCCAAATGGAGTTCCTTCCCTAAGGTGTACGAGGTAATCCAGAAATTAATTCCATGGTGAACTCATCCCGTTTCTAGGAAGAAATGGGAAATGTATGAAGAAATCCATAGGGCCTCTGATGCTCTGCTTTTTCCTGCTAACATGTATAGCATCTCAATATGATGTCAATTATATCACATCTCGTAACTGGACACTAAAACTACTGGAGAACATAATAATACATTTTGGTAGCTCTAGGATGAATGACTCAATGGTATTGGTAATTATCCTACATCACCACCTTGGAGACAACAGCACCACTGAATGGACCTTAAAGTGAAAAACCCCTTTGGAGATGAAGACCAGTCACGAGATGTCTCCCCACCATGAATGAACTGCATGTAATGCTGGAAAAAATAATCATAGAGATTCTCCTACTAAATCAACTCTAGTAGAGAGGGATTCAACCAAAAAAATTCTAATAATGCACCTCTACTATGATCCTTGGTCTCCAAGTGTATCTGGGAAAAGATCCCCATCAAGGATCATTCATCACTGACCTTCCTCAGAGCATGCATTGGAACTTTTCTACTCAAGGCATCAGCCACCACATTACCCTTACCCAGGGTAAGACAATATCAAAGTTGAACCCCTATAAAAACTCGATCCAACAGTGCCTGAATCAGATTAAGATCCTTCTATAAGAATATATAGGCTAAGCACTTATGACTATTGTAGACCAAATTTTATCCTTGAATAGGTAGTTACACCACGTCTTCCAGGCATGCATAACTGCTTCTGACTCCAAGTCGGGGTTGGGTAATTCTTCTAACGTGGTCAAAGTTGGGGAGAATCATAATCCACTACATGATTATCTTGAATGAGAACACCCCTAAGGCCCATACTTGAAGCATATCAATAAACTATGTAGCCCTTCCCAGACTCTAGAAAGATCAACACATGTATGGTAGTAAACCACCACTTTAAATCCTCAAAGTATGCCCAACAATTTGGGATCCATTCATACTTCACCCATTTCTAGGTGAGTGTGGTCATAGAGGACAAAATCCAAGAGAAATCACAAACAAATATCTTGTAATAACCTTCCATGCCAAGAAAAATTATGATCTCAAACACATTATTTGGTCGTTCCCATGACATAACTACAATTATCTTCTCAGGGTCCACTGAAATCCCTTGCTCTGAAATAATTTGTACCAGAAACTTCACTTCTCTAACCCAGAAGGTGAGCTTTAAAAGCTTTTCATAAAGGAGATGATCCTGCAATGTGCCCAACCCGATCCGAAAATGATGTGCATGCTCTTCCTCATATTCATAGTAAACTATAATGTCGTCCACAAATACCACAACATTGGAGTCAAGATACTAGTGGAACACCCAATTCATGAGTTCCATAAGAACTGGTAGAGCATTTTTTTAATCTGAAAGGCATGACCAAATACTTTATGTGGTCATACATACCTCGGAAATCCATCTTTGGGGTTTCTACTTTTCTCACCCTAACTTTGTGGTAACATGAACGCATGTCTATCATGGAAAACAACTTTTACCCCTTCATCTGGTCAAAAAGTCATCAATTTTGGGAAAAAAGATATGTGTTCTTGATGGTTACCTTATTTAAATTCCATTAATCAATGCACAACTGTAGGGATACGTCAGACTTATTTGCAAATAAAAAACAGGATCTACCCAAGGAGAGATACTCAGGCGAATGAATCCTTTGGATTCCAAATCTTCCGGTTGTATCTTTAATTCCCTCAACTTTGTGGGGGCTATGAGATATGAGGGAAGAGATATCGACTATGTTTCTGACTCCAATTTAGTCGAGAACTCTATGTCCCTCTCTAGGGGTAATCCTGAAAAGTCATCTGGAAATACATCAGGAAACTCATCCACTACTCAAGGCAATCCACCCTCAGTAGAACCACTATCGTCCTCTAGCACGAGAGATGATAAATGAAAGATAATATTTCTCAACTATGGGAGTAGAGGTCTTACATGACCCAACTGGTAATTTATCCATCAAAGATAAATATTTTATTCAAAGAAAGGAAACACACCATAAAACCCCCCTTGCTTAAGGAGGTCTGAAATAATGTAAGCTGAGGGAATCCCCTATAATTAAGTTCATAGCCTCAGGTATTCCTATTCAAAAATGTTTCAGGTTCCCCATAACTCAACATCAATGAAATGTATTAGGAAGAGTGGGAAAATCAGGTCAAATTTTTCCTGCCTTCCTGCACTGTTGGCATACCACAAAAAATTGTATAAGAAGCCACCGATGAAGACTGCTTGGAAGGATGGCCTGATCTACCACCTCCCTTCTTCCCTTTCACATCTTGCTTCCTCTTCTTCTTTGATTAACTTCCACTTCCCATCATTGACATATCTCTAAAGGAACCTGGCCTAAACTTATGATATATCTCCACCACACAAGCCTCATCAACCACTTCAGCATAAGTCTTTAACTTAAATAGGAAGACCTGAGAATAGGTCTCTGCCTAAAAACCCTTTTTGAACCTCTGATCCTCCATCTTCTCATTAGAGACTATCTCAGGGGCATATCAAATTATATTGGAAAAGTGGTTGTCATACTCCATCACCGATTTGTCCCCTTGAACAAGATCCATAAATTCCTAGAATCTTGTATATGATAAGACCTCAGACTAGTACTGGTCATTGAATAATACATTGTATTCCTTCTATCTCTTCTACTCATGCTTCCCAGCTTGAATCACTGAGTCCCACTACCTTCAACTTGGACCCTCTAGAAGAAATGATGTGCATTTTACTCTGACTTCCCTAGTAGTATCATGAAACTAAAACATGTGATCGGTCTTCTCAATCCACTCCTCTACTTCCTTAGGATCTGTGTCACATAGGAATAAAGGGGGTTTTATTATTTAGGAACTCCAAGGCTTTATCCTTATGAGAGACAGGCACAGCTTCCCTGACCAAAGCAGGGGCAGGACCCGCCCCCATCCTATATCCTAAATTTCCCTAAACACGCATCTACAAACCTCTGATCAAGTGGTGAGGTATAAATATATATGGCTTCTTCAAGTAATTGTTGGAGAATTCTTCAGGGAGGCATGTTTACACAAAATCAATAGTCACAAAAGAAAATCATTAATAAATCATGTTCAAAAAAATAATAATAAACATAAAATAAATAAACAAAACATTCAAATACAACAAAACAACCAAACAACTTCACCCACACCCAATGTCTATATAAATTATTAAGCATTCACACCCCACCTGGAAGAGAATTCAAACAATTATCCCAATATCCCATGGAAACTCGTGGTATTTCATGAGGTGTGATAGCCAGGCACCCTACTCACAATCAGAACTCCGAGCTCGGACAATCCTAGCTCTTGTCTAACAAGACTCATCCCAAATCAAATGAATCAAATAGATTAACCTGCCAATGATACCATTTTTTCATGAACCAAGTTGGATCATCATCAGAAATGGTGCTTGACTTGATCCTTAGAAAGGTCTAAAGGGAATTCTCGGTCCTCATAGGCTGGAAAAAGTGTCTGGGTATCATAAATAATGATTGGGAATGACTTTCCCAAATTTTATAATCATAAAACCACCAACAATAACTAATAAACCAAATCTAAAAATTTCAAACCAAATAACCTTAAAAAAATTTCAAAATTGAGTTACATAGTGTACACCAAAACCCAAAAAAATGTTACAAAAAAAAAGAACCAAAAGGCTAACTCAAAAACCACCACATGGCAAGGGGCATCACCCTCAAGCCTTTTCCAAAGCACCGCACCAGGAATATCACTATAATCCCAAACCTCCATCACCAAAAAGATTTACATTTACCTGTATCAAGCATAACCAATTCTGCTTACACCCAATAGTGTAAGTAGGGTGTGAGATATTTTATAGTATGATTCCACCCAAAATGATTCCATGCTTTAAATATTAAACATTCAAGTTTAATAAATGAAATTAAATGCTTGAACAATTTAAAGTAAAATTGCATTAGTGAAACAAATTTAAATAAATGAAATTTTTAAATAAAAACAACTTTTCTTTAATATTAAACAAAATGCCACACTATATGATGATGATGAGTGAAAAGTAGTCAAAGAGAACCAAATATTGGAGAGTCCCTATGGGTACTAGCAAGTGACGGGACACTAGAATCTCACATCTCAGGGAAAAGTGGTATAGGAACCAAAACGATCTACGTTCCCGTACACGAGCCACTAGAGAGGATAATTATCCAAAATTCTAGTGGTCTCCCATCATCATCAATATTTATTTAGTGTTTTCATAATCATTTCCTCTAAGTTAAACTGGGATAAATCCACTTTTGTATCACTAGCAGACTAGTCCAAGTTCTCCCTCCTAGATACCTGGGATTCCCTTAGTTCTCAACAAGTTCAAATTTCACACATGGCATCACTCACACTCTATAAAAGCCAAAAAGGCTACACACACACACACCGGGGGAACTATTTTTATACCCAAAGATCTTTTTAAACAGAAACACACACCAAAAATATTTTTAAACCCAAACACAGACCAAAAATCCTTCCAACGATGTTTCAAATCACAAAAACAATTTAATAAATAATTTACTCAAGTAAAAAAACATTCAAAAAATGGGAAGACAAGGTCCTATGTAAAAAATAAACCAATTTCACATGTAAATAAATTTTTTAAATCAATTTCATATCAAATATCTTCAAAAAATACATTCACACCACATTAATAGCTTATAAAACATACTTATGCACACAAGAGATCCTATTAAATTGATTAAACAATGTTTAAACATAAAACTACCTACATTAAGTGTAAAAATACTTTAAAATAGATGCAAACCATCAACCACACCTAATACACAAAACAAACAAACCAATTGAACCCTAAATAAAGAGACTGGACCAATATTATCAATATCGGACCCTAAAAAAATTTAACCCTAAACTGAAACCCTAATAAAGAAGGAAAAAGATTACCTAATGTAGATCATGCAAGGGGAAGGCCGACAGAGGGTAGAATCACATTATGGGGGTTGCCAAAGGTTGTGCTAACAGAGGATGGTTGCACCAGATGAGGTTTCTTTACAAGGGGTCTCACTAGTAGGGGTCTAACTAAGAGGAGGGGTAGCATGAGGGCGGTGCAAGGGGAGGAGGGTGGTGTGAGGGAGGTCAACAGAGTAAGGAAGTAGGGCACCGACATGTGGTTTTTCGGAAGGGATATGGGGTTCCGTCCAAGGGTAGGGGGAGTAGTGTGCACTTGGTAGGGTTGAAACATGATGTAAGAGATGATAGGAATAGGAAAGATATGAAATGAAAAAAAAATGAAAATAAGAAATAGAAATAAAAAAGAAAACAAACAAATCTTAAAAACCTAAATAAAATAATAATAATAATAATATGCTTAATTAAGATAATAATAATAATAATAATAAATTTTTATATAATATTATCATTATTATTATTAAAACAATTCTTAATTCATTTTATTTATTTATTTTCACTTTATCATTCATCTTATTAATTAATTAATGAAAAAAATTGAATATCATGCTCTTTGTATGGTGACCTGAGTAAATCCACATGGCATTAATCATGCTCTTCCCATGCACCAAATGTTGTCAAGCCCAAAACAATCATTTATTAGTAAAAACACAAAAATATTACTAGGAATCGTCCAAGACCCCAAAAAAATATTCAAAGGCATATAAAATTATAAAATAAAATTACTTCAAGAGTTAGAGTGTTATAATATAAACCTCTTAAAAGAATATAGTTTCATAACAGAATATGTATCTCAAAGAAGGAAAATTGAGACAAAATTACCAGACCAATTTGGTAACTTTTGATATGTAATTCCCGTGAAATAGAGACCCTAAAATGGATATGTAAATACAAATAAATTTAATGATAAGAAAAATATAATATATTTCTATTTAATATTACACCTCACAAAATAAGTGAGTGGGGAATATTGAATAATTCTTGTAGAAATAAAAGTGAGACTAAGAATCCCCATACTATTTGAGTTACTTTTAAATCATGAAGTCCATGAAATAATAAAAAAATTTAAACTTTAAATATCATGAAATAAATTAAATTCATGATATAATATTTCATAGGGTAGTATATACACATTAGAACAAGGAAAAGTTGTAAAAATAGCATATATCTCACAAAAATAAAAGAGTGACGAGAAACCCCTAACCTTAAGTCTTGAATTTCTTCTTATACATTCAAACCTTCTTTATAATAAATATAAGTTTGTTATAAATATACCAAATAAACATATTATTATATATAATACCACATATTATTTTATATCATTTTATATTATATTTTTATTAGAATTTTCTTGTTAAAGTTACATTTTGGATAATAACTGCTTTGTTTTTTGTATATGTTTTGACTTGTTATTCTTTATCCTCTTACTTGATTCATGATTTAATTATTTCCAGAATGTATAACATGATATAAATATTATATATATTCATTATATAAAGATATATAATAATCTATAAAATATAGAAATATGAAATTAAATACACCATTCATGGTGACAGTAGGTCATACGTATGCTTGAACATTGCATTAATATTTTTTTCGTAATTTTAATGAAAGAAAAGTAAATGATATATATATATATATAATATTTCCAATATAATTATTATGTCATATATATAACATGTTTTTATTAAACTCATCCATAAGACATTTTATGTAAATCACGAACAAATCGCATCACTTTGAGGAGGTAGTAGTCCACACATCCACAAAAGAAGTTATCGTATTCTCAGAAAATGGAAAGCCTGAAGTTAGGTGTTATATAATAATTCAATAAGCATAAATAAATCTAAAATATTTTATATAAAATATAATAATTGTAATTCCAAAATTATTTTCATCCTTGATAGGTGGTAATGAAAGAACATATGACATCAGTTTGTGTGGTGGTAGTTTATCGTACGCACAAATGATGACTGAATATCCCATTTGATGGAAGTGTGTGTGAGTTTAGGTCATTCCCATAAAATAAAAATTTTATGTATATTTAGGATACATTTGTTATTATATAATCATGTAATAATAATAATTTAATGAGTATATAATGGAATAAAACAAAAATGCTTATTGAGGGATGTTACCTATTCTTTGGGTAACTCCTTTTGGTTTTCACTAAATGGATTCCTTGAATGGATTTATTCCAAAAGTGATGATTCTAGATTTGGATGATTGATTTTAAGATCTTATTTGATAATTTTACAAATGGATTTATTGGTGTGAATAATGTAGGGGTGTGAGTTCCCTATTATAGTGCATGAGGAGAGTAATTCTTGTAAATACAAAAAGGAAAACACTATTGAGAGGTCTCCCTTAAATCATGTGTCTCCAATAATGGTCTATTTTATATAAAATGGGGTATATGGTTAAAATATTTACATATAAGGGATTTTGTACATGTTTCTAGGTTATTTGTCCCCTTAAGATAATGATTACCCAATAGGTAAACTCGTGTTTACCTTAATCATTGTAATTAATTTTAATTACTTTCACTAATATTTTTTATCAAAGGAGACCATCCGTCGACTCCTTCGACAGGTTCGTCTTCTCCGCTTGGGACCTTCAGGAACGGGCGACTGTTGGTTTACTCGACAGGTACCACATTATGATTCGTTTTGCATCGGAAGAGGATCTTATCAAAGCTTGGTCAAGAGCTCCTCGGAGTTGCAATGGAAGTCGTTTCTTCCTCCTTCGTTGGTCGTTCGATTTCCACATGAATCGTGACCCACCTTCAGCAGCGGTATGGGTTAGTTTCCCCAAGCTTCCCTTACCTTTTCAAAACCCCGCTATTATTAGAATGTTGGGTAATCTAGTGGGTAGATTTTTGTGTTCGGACTCTCGGACTGAAGCAGTTTTCCATCCGATCAATCCTAGGGTCTGCGTTGAAATTGATCCCTCTAGGGCCCCTTTCGATTTTGTCTGGATTACAATTGGAGAGGATTATAGGTGTAAACAACAGGTGATCTATGAAACATGGCCTGTTTTTTGTTCGAATTGTAATCGGTTTGGACACAATTCTGAGAGATGTCGGCGTGCCTCACCTCAGGAGATGATGTCTCGGCGTCAGGAGCCCCAGCACTCAACCCAAAGGAAGTCTTCTATTCCTGTGGAGAAGAGTACAAAGGGAAAGGAGAAGTTTGTTCAATCTTCAGTGATGGACAACAATTTGGTTGGTCCTAACAAGACTCTGGATGCGGATGGTCAAGGTGGTAAGAACTTATATAATAGGGTGAGGGCTGAGGAAGCACCTGCTTTGGTTCACTCACTGGGGGTTGCGGAAATTAGTCCATCTCAGAACTGTACAGAAGAGAATGGAGGCCTGAATCCTAAGGCCAGACCCTTTGTGTCTTTAAGCAATAGGTTTGATTGCCTTGGTAACGTTGATTCTGATCCTGTTTTGCGTGATGTCTCAGAAGATGGGGGTCCTAGTTTGGGGGCCTCCAGAAGTGTCCAGGTCGAGGGTAGTGTGAAGGAGCTTCCCGCGGTGCCTATGAGTGAGACGATTGCAGAGGGTGTGCCACCCCATTTGGTGCTGAATCATGCGGTGACTGAGGACGTGGCGGAGGGTGTACTATTGCCTCTGCTGGTGGATGAGACTATTGAGGGGGTTGTGTCTCTTGAAAGGGTACATTCTGCATGTTCTCCTGTATTGGGCTCGGGGGAACAGGCTGGTAAAGGAGGGGAGAAACGTTCCTTCAGTGAAGTGATTCAATGTGGGAAGCAGGGGTCCGCTTCAGGGGAAGGACCTTTTCCTATCATTTCTAAGCGTCGACAAAGGAAGGATTACTTGGGTCTCCCGCAGCCGATGCGGACTCGCTCCGCCTCAAAGAAGAAGGAAGTGTTGTATTTAAAGTGTGCAAAGAATAGTGAGATTAAGGAGTCAGCATCAGATTATCATGTCTTAGATCAGCTCAGGAACCATGTCAATAGTGTTCACTACTGGAGGGATCCAGGATGGGAAACAGCCACGGCTACCGGAGAAGAGGAGTCAGGATGGAGAAGCGGTGACGACTTTGACTTGGATGATATGTAAGTTTGTGTTGTTAAGTTGCCTTATCCTGGTATGTCTGTTTTTGGTTTAATTTTTTTGTTGTACCTTGGGTACCGGCAACCCCTTAAACCGGCTGCAGAAAATGAAAAAAAATGATTTTCAGTCAGTCATTATTTTCATTATTCATAAAAAATAGAACTTCTTAGAAAAATACCAAAAATTAAAA